>CM024595.1:38376516-38976516 GCA_014182565.1 Eucalyptus marginata | reverse complement strand
GACGTTAAGCGTGAGCCAGCGTCAGGCCCGGGGCCCGGGTGTTGAATCCTTTTCCACCCAACAGCAGTCCTGCTCAGGACCAACTCAAGGTCCTAATTTTCACTGCAATTTATTATTTTTAATTTGTTGCAATTTTTGTATCTATTAATTCGGTCGCCGACCTGGCGGCGTGAATCCATCGGCGTCTGCTTCGAGGTGGACGATCTGGTTCGCTCATCTCTCTCCTCTCTTTCCTCCCTTCAAGAAAAGAACCGGGCGACCGTCGGGGCCATGTTTCTGGTGGATTGGTTCTACGGCGTCCTGGCCTCGCTCGGTCTCTGGCAGAAGGAGGCCAAGATATTGTTCCTAGGGCTCGATAATGCCGGGAAGACCACGCTGCTCCACATGCTCAAAGATGAGGTTCCCTTCCCGCTTCCTCAATTCCCTCGCAACTCAATCGCCTCCCGTTCTGACTTTATGTCGACTTGTAGATTCGTAATGATGATCGTTATGATTTCTGAAATTAGCAGAGTAGGATCATTTTTGGGCGAGCGGCTCTAGGGTGTGCTGGGGGTGGGAATCGACGACCAGGGTTTTGGGTTTTTCGCCTCGGTTATTGATTGGGGGTTGGTTTTTTTTATTGTTGTTGTTGGAATTCTAGAGATTGGTTCAGCACCAGCCCACCCAGTACCCGACGTCGGAAGAGCTGAGCATCGGGAAAATCAAGTTCAAAGCTTTTGATCTGGGAGGCCATCAGATTGCTCGCAGAGTGTGGAAAGACTATTAAGGTATGCCCCGGATGTGAGTTTGAGAGTTCGTTTTGCGCCTTTGGATGTTGCGCGCCGAGGGTACTTCGGTTGATTGTGAAGTGTCTGCATTGTAGCCCTCGCATAAGCTGTAATTGTTACCCTGGGCTTGGATTTTTATGCTGTAGGAGCTGAACACACATTACTGTCTGGTTCTGTTGATGCACAAATATCGTTTGATCCACTTTTGGTTGTTGGACTGGCCACTGGCTGGCACCACTTTTTTATTTCTTGTCTGGCTCACCTTTATTTTTTGCCGTACATTCATCAAGTGATGTGTTGCTTGTATTTGCTATCATACGCTTGATCCTCACAACCTGCAATTTTGTGTTGTCCATGGCCACTGCCTATGGAAGTGAAATGGAAACATCATCGACATTATTATTACGGGTGATATTGCTACTGTTTGTGTAGTTTTCTTCTGAATATTTCTTGGATGATGCTCTCGATGCAAGAACATGAAGTGCCTTTGAATGGTTGTTTCTGCTTGGGATTGCATATCCTATCACAAATTTTGTCCTTGTTTAACTTTTGCATGACTTGTATCTCCATGGATTGCTACCGTGAAATCCCTTCGACGTGTGTTTGATGATGCTTTCTGTAACTTTCTAAAGTAGACACTGGTCTTCATTTGAAGATGAGCACCCCCTTCTTTTGTTGTCCGCAGCCCTAGACCTTATGGTGGATAATATCCGTATCCTGGTAGTCCTGGGAACATCTTCTCTCTTTCACCAGACAGAAGGCAATGGCTGTTGTGCGGAGTGGGAACCAATTATAAGCATGCAAGATTAGGTGATGATGAGTGGACAATTGGACAATATCTGGTGCAGGGAAATAATGGGTACAGGGAAATAATGGGTGCGTAAAGCTCATTTGGATGAGGAATGACTTACCAAATGTAGCAACCAGAAGCTGTTAAGTTAGAAGACAAAAACTCCTTTTCTCTTGAGTGAGATGGTGTAATCATGCAAGGCATTAACCCAAAATTGTCTCCTTTTGATCAGTTAACTATTTAGCTGTTATGGAACGGGTATTCATTTGTGAATTAGGTGCACAACATGGGTTTGCTTCCTTAGATTCAACTGCCAATAATGTCTTGGTTTTGGCTAGCATCTTACTGGGTCCATATGGTTAGAGAGGTACTTTATTGGATAGGGGTTTATCTATTGAGGTGGGCTTCCTAATTGTAAGAAAATGATTGTGTCATTAAACCTCGTTGATGGTGCTTTATCTATTAAGGTGGGCTTCCTCATTGTAAGAAATGATCGAGTCATTAAACTCTCATTGGAGTAGGTTTTGTCACTGGGCATTGTTGCTGTGTCAGGGAATTTGGACAAGTGACATCGCACTTAGGAATGTTACTTGATCGGCAAGACAATGGCATATAAAATGTGCTCTTGCATGGATTTTTAACCTCCCAAGTACATGGGGTAACAATGTTCTTTGTTCTATGCTGCGGATGGATTTGGAATCTTGAAATTGGTGGAGGGATGATGAAGTTTGTCTGACTTTCTGCAGAATAAACAGACAAAAGGTCTTCTTGATCTTACAAGCATTTTCTTGTTTCTTTGACATGTGCAACTTGTATGTACTTTTCCATCAGGAAAAAACCTGTGTACTTTTATTTTTCTCCTTACCTGACAATTCCAGTGCTTTTGTTATGTGATTAATTTATGCATCATGCAGGTGGATGCTGTGGTTTACCTTGTGGATGCCTATGACAAGGAGAGGTTTGCAGAATCTAAGAAGGAATTAGATGCGCTTCTTTCTGATGAAGCCCTAGCCAATGTTCCATTTCTCGTATTGGGAAATAAGATAGACATACCTTATGCTGCCTCGGAGGATGAGCTGCGATATCACCTTGGTCTGACCAACTTCACTACTGGCAAGGGAAAGGTAAACCTTGCGGACTCAAATGTTCGCCCGCTAGAAGTATTCATGTGCAGCATTGTCCGCAAAATGGGGTATGGAGATGGTTTCAAGTGGCTTTCTCAATACATCAAGTAGAGGATAGTTTGGATGAGGTGCTCTTATTCTCAAACGCCCCCAGTTTGATCACACTATGACATAAATATATTCATCCCTGTTATACTCTTAAGTCAGTTTTAAGTTGGATGTACCTTGTCATGGATATGTCTGGAAGGTGAATTTATGTTGGTTCTCTGGGTACTCGTTCTGTGATTCTGTAGCTTCCTTATAGGTTTGCCATCAAATCCTAGAATTCATATAGGGAAGCTGGAAAATAAGGAATTAACCTTTTCAATCATGATATGTCTCAAGGCAGAAACACACTCTACTTTTCAGGTAGCTTTTGTTAAGTGAATGAACTGCAATTAGCTTTGGATGGAAGTTGTAGGGTTCCATTTATCTCCATTGCCCTTGTGTCATTCTCTCAATTAACTGGCGAAGCTTTGCTGGTTCATTTAGAACAATGGGTAGGATGTACACTACTACTGTTTTTTTAATTGCATCGAGGTCGATGAAGGCATGATGATTTGTTGGATAGGTATGAAATCCGATGTGCGGTCTCAACACCGAGAACTTAAAACATGTTTCAAGTTCTTTCCATGCCTTGTATATGTGTGGCGCCAATGCCTTGTGGATTGAACGGCCGTGATTGGGGATTCAATGCAGGTTCATTTCTCGTTACCTGAATTTGACTTGGCCATGGGGTCCAGACGAGTCGTATATGAGGTACCAAACCTGACCTGTATCCCTTCCGAAAATTGGCTTCAATGACCACATTTAGGTGGTTAATATGTGGGAGAGTTTGGTTACGCGCCTAACTTGGATAAACAACGATGATTGTGCAGAGTTCATCTTATACAGTCATAGGATCTGATAATAATCCAGACTCTGCAAATGATGGAGACTTCCGATCACGAGAACCACCGCAAATGAGGGTTTTTTGGTCTAATATTGCAAATTAGTTTAAGGGTGCATTTGGTTTAGTTTTCTAAAAGCCTCTTGGGGAAATGCTAGGTTGTTTGGTAAGTTTTCCCAAAGGGCTTTTGGTCAAATATCGGCATTGGGAAAGCTAAAAGCTCAATGCTAAGGGCCATTTTGTTTAATTTTGGGAAAATGGCTTTACATTTCTGTAAGTATCTTTAAGTGAATGAGCATTTTGTGAAGGCAAGTGTGTTTGGAAACTTATTTTTTGTGTATATTTTGCAAAGCAGCTTTGAGATGAAAAGAAAAAGGAAAAGGAAAAAAAGAAAATAAAAGAAAAGGGAGGAGGAGATGCAGCTAAAAATCGTGGGCGAGCGGCTGGTGGTGGTGGCGGCTTGCCTGAGGTGACCTCAGGCGACGCCTTGGGTCGCGCAACCTAGCCGCCTGGGTTGCGCGGCCTTCGGCGACGCCGCCTGAGGTCGCGCTCGACCTCAGGCGTGACCCAGGGCGTCGCTTGAGGTGCGCGCGTGGCGTCACCTAAGGTCGCACGTTGCAACGCCGCGAGGTCGTGCGACCGGCGTTGCCTCGAGGTCGACGCAACACCCAAGGTCTAGCGACCTCAGGCGAGGCTTCCCAACGACCAGACCTGGCCACTCACGGCTGAGCTCCACCCCCGGCTAAGCTTCGTGGTAGACTTGGAGAAGACAATGAACATTGTTTTTTTAGGGCAAAAGGGGAAAACATGATTATCAATAAGGGCAATATTGGAAAGAAAAAAATCATTAATTCTTAGACAAGATTCCAAATGCTAAAGATTTGGCAAATGGAGACCAAAAATATGAATCAAACACTATTTTCCCAAGGGCTTTGGGCTTAAAGCCTTCGTTGGAAAGTTCGAACCAACGGGGCCAAATTAGTTTTTTCTTCTAAAATTACTTTCACCAATTCTTTAATTCTTCAATTTTCCCCCTCGTCACTATTCATGTTCTTTGAGCGAGGGTGGCTGATGGGGGTCGACAAGGCTAGATCGAGCCAGCGAGGTCGCGTGATGGCCACTTAGGTTGCGTGACTTTAGGTGTTGCAACCCAAGCAGCTATTGCTTGGGTCACATGTGTGACATCCTGAATTTTCTGAACCTATAAGTATAATCAAATTGTTATGGGCTTGGATTAGTTTTAAGCGGGCCATATGACAAGCCCAATGGGCTGTGAGAAAATTCTGGGTTGAAGGAGTTAGCGGGCTACACGAAGGTATCGAGCATGAACTCGATAGGCCAAAAGATGAGCTATGGACTTGGGCTGGTCTAGAAAGGGCCAAGAGTTAGGTTTGTTAAGATTGTAAATTCGGTCTAGTGGGCGTGAAATGTCATGGAATGAGCTCGGTGGGCTAGAGACAAGTATTTAGGCCCGAGCACTTTAAATTTTTCGATTAAGATTATAGGTTAACCTTATGAGAGATTTAATTATGATTTTATTAAAATCAATAAGTGATTGTAATTTTGTTATCGAACACTACTTTCGTATTTTTCCTCAAGATTATTCCTTATTTATGGTCGTAGATTAGCGCCGAGACGTTAATGCGTTAGTTCGATTCGTGCGAACTCATAGATCCGTATCATAAGCAATGGACCGAAAATTATGCGGGCTCAAAACGAAATTAAGCAAATGACATTAGAAACAAAGTGACTAACTGACGACACGGATTAGAACTTAATTCTAACCCTTCTTGAGTGCCAGGTGTCAATCAGGAATAAGAACACATGCATGGAACCGCAACCTTCATCTTCTCTCTTGGTTTCTCTCAATTCGAAGCCTTCAGAGGAGACATCATCATTTCTTCCGAATAATATCTCTTCTTGGGATCTAAAATTAGATTTTACACTCATATCTAAACTCCCTTAGAACTCATGCCCCTCCCTTCCCCGAGAGCTGACCCATCTCTCTCTCTATTATCTCTGTTTCTTTTTTTCCTTTCTTGCGCGGCTCGAGCAAAACCGGAGCTCCACGCCTTCAGCTTCTTCTTCTTCTTCTTGTGATAGCTCAAGAGTGGATCCATGAAGAGCAGCGATCTGCCAGCAAAGCCGAACCACAGGTAAGAAAATGATGAGGTCCTAAACTCGAAGTTATCCGTTGTTTGTCGAGGAAACGTGTGGAGTATGCTGAATAGTGGATAATCAAGTCTTGATACTTCTATTTTGGGCCGGAATAGGCTAGACGAGTGCTCAAATGGAGTCCTTGATCTTTGCATGTGATGGTTGGGGCTCGGATGGATGAAGAACCATGCGTGTGGGAGCTGTGTTGGTCGAGATGGTAGAGTAGACGACTACGGAGTGATGAACGAGTGCTGCATGTTGGTTTGGAGTGGTTGAGACTTGGGTTGGACAATAGGTCAGTTGCGTGAGGTCTACAAGCCGTTGAGATCATTTTTGGGTTCTATGGGTGCGGTGTCGAGGTTCTAAAAGAAGTTGTAGACCCATTAAACAACCTATGGTGGCCATAGATGGAGACAAGGGCTTGAGATGCTCTGTTCGATAGAGATAGGGGTGGTTATTACTGGCGTATACGTCACTTTTGGGTTTAAACATGTAGTCGATGGAAAGAATTAATTTTCTTAAGAGCACATCAACAATCTTAAGCTTCAATGTACTAGTTATTAGAGTTTTCTTACGGGAATTAACTGGTGTGAACATCCTTTTCCTTAGAACAGTAAACTAACTTGCAAAAACCAGCAGAACCTTAGATTGTTCTATAAATTTTCAGTATTTTTCTAGACGTAGTTGGACTTTAAACCCTTCATGAAAGTTGTAGGATACATCTTCAGGAACAACATATCAAAATTTGAGAACAAACGGCCGAGGTTCGAATGGTGAAACAAATTTTCTTCAGTAGGTGGGTAAGCTAGAATGTTATTGCAGAATTTAGGGGTCTATACAGCAAGTTACAGCTCCTTATACAACGATAAATAGGCTTATGTTTCTTCACGGAAAATGTTAATCTAGTCAGTTCTATAACATATTAAAATTTTTGTAACTTTTTGACAAGAATTGATGCACTTTTTGCTTTTGTAATTAAAACTGCTCGTGTCAGCCTATATTTTGTCTTGATCCAAGATTGAAAAATCGATGCGATACCTCTTGTACATGATTTTTATGGCATACATGGAGTTTAATGGTCTTTTAATAGTAGCTAGTTTGTGTATGAGTGTGTCTCTTCCATAATCGAAGTGTGGTCATCATATAGTTGCTAATTGTGGTCAATGTGTGCAATGAGTGCGGCTTGAATGAAACACTGTGTGAAAGTTGAGTGTTGTTTGAAGTGATTGTGTGCTCTTGAGATTATATGCATGCTGTGAGGTGATATAATTCAAAGGTGTGATGTGTGAAATGTGTGAATTGAATGGGTAAGAGATTTACATTGGTACTGAGATGCCAATGATGCCTTGGAGAGTGGGATGCCCATACCGTGTGATCTTGGATGTCTCAGTTGAGTGAGATACTGGGATGCCTCGGAGTGAGATGTCCTTGTTGTGTGATCACGGGATATCTCAGTTGTGTGATACCGGCATGCCTCGGAGTGAGATGTCCATGATAGCAATATCGTGGAAGTTTGGATGTGGGATTCCAAAAGTGACTCGATCAGGCCGGCTTGTGTTCCGGTGGATTTGATATGCACACTATAATATAATTCCACTGGGCGTTTGAGTTCGCCTGATGTTGTTGCATTTCATCTTAGATCTCGTTAGTAGCAAAAGGGCATGCATGCACACTTATCGTTTTTAACAAGAAGTGGTTAATCAAGTGACATCTTAGTGTTCATTTGTTTGTTTGTCCATTTAATACATTTTCGTGAAAACATTTTCCTCATTTTTCGTATGGCTCATTTGGAAAATGTTCTCTTGATTTCTTTGGTGAATGTGAAAACGTTTTCCTAAGGGTCTTAAATTCAGGAAAGGGAAAAAGCCTTTGAAAGGAAAACCCCAAAATTTGCCAAAAAAAGCTTAGATTTAAAACTTTTTTACAAATAATTATTCTTATAAAGATATATTTTTAAATTTTATAATTTTTTTAAAAATTTTTTTTTAAAAAAAATTTTTAATTTTTTATAATATTTTTTAAAATATATTTATTTATTTTTTATAATATAATTTTTAATTATTTTTATTTTTTAAAAATATAATTTTTAATTTTTAATAATTATTTTTCTCTTTTTTCTTTTTTTTTTCTTTTTTTTCTTCGGCCACCGGTCACGACGACGTGTCACAAGCGAGATCGGCTCGCTCGACGCCGATGAGCTCGAGTCTCACCTCCGACGAGGCTCGAGCCTCGCCAATCCGCCATGAGCTCGAGCCTTGCCTCGCCCGTCACCGGCCTTCATCTTGGGCCGAGGCTAAGGAAAAAAAAAAAAAAAAAAAAAAAAATTGAAATATGAAAAATAATTATAATTTTGATTTTTTAAAAAAAATATTTCTTTATAAAGTTAAAAAAGGTGATTGACTCAACAAATTAATTTGGAAGTAAGAACTATTGTCAATTGTTAGGTCAAATGTCATTCAATCATTTTTCAAATACGATTCAAACAAAAAAAAGCCACGTATCACCAAACAAAAAAAAACTAACCATTTTCCTGGAAAATGGTTTCCGGAAAACATTTTCCAAAAACGTTACGTTTTCCGGAAACAAACACACCCTTAGTGTTCATTTAGTCTAGTTTTGTCCATTTAGTTATACTCGTGATGATTTTGCCTTTGTACGTATGAGCTATTTGGTTATGTTCTCTTGGTTTCTTTGGCGAATGTGGATTGTCTAATTTAGGGTCTTATTATTTATTTACTGGGTATTGCTCATTCCTTTCTATTTTTTAGATCATTAGTATGAACATGCCATTGATCGCACGATATGGGGTGATAGCATACATTGATGTTTCTTTTCACGATGTATACAACCCCGATATCGAACTGACTTATACAAGATATGACATTACGCTCTGGATGGATGACAACAAGATAGACTAGATCTCAATGAGATTTGTTGCATGGTTTATAAACCAGAAGGGGAGCTGTTTGGCCCTCTTCAATTTGACGTTGGAGAACCTGGAGCTGGGGCAGGTGGTGCTTAGGAGCCCAATTCGCAATGAAGCCAGAGAAGACGTCTTTTATTTTTTGATGGATGTGGGCTAGTATAGTGGGTGGTAAAGTTAGGGACCCCTTTCACCCTTTTCTTCGATTGATTATTTACACTTTTGAGCGTGAACTTGTAAATATATGATGTACATAGGTGTAGAACTATAAGTAATCCAGGTCGACGTATGTAAGTCCGAATAGATGTCAACATGAAAGATAACAAAGCTCTTCACGATCCTTATATGCGTTCTTAATGTGGATTGTCTAATGCTAAGTGGTAGGATTGATATGGGGAGATCGTATGTTAGAACAATTCCATATCATATAATATCCATGTTATACATGCTAACCAATTAAGTCGAGATATTGCAGTGCAATAATTGAATAAAACAGGTCTTGTCAAGATAATAAATTATATAGTTTCCGCTAGCGCTTAGTATGTGACGATGCCAGGACATCATAGCGTGACCCCAAGCCTCGTTGCCTAAGGTTGCATGACCTCGATTGGTCACTTGGGTCATGTGACCCTGATGACGGCCGCTTGGGGTCATGCTACCCTAGGTGACAAGGCCTGAGGTGATGCGACCCCAGCCGACTTGCTTGGGTCATGATGCCTTGGGTTGCTTGGGTCATGATGCCTTGGGTTGCGCAACCCTCGCTAGGGTTCGCATGACCTCGGGCAACGCCCGCTGGCGCGAGATTCAGCTTGTTGACGGCCTTAGTCCTTTGCTAGACTTGGCGAAGTATTTTTACCTACAAGTCCTTTGCAAAAAATTTTTTGCCAAACATAAGCCAAAGTAGGTTTACAAATGATTTTTTTACCAAATACAATTTGCATTTCCTCAAAAGATTTTAGCTCAAAAACATTTGCATTTGCGTTTCAACAAGGCTCATTTATAAAGTTGAATCAAACTCACCCTAATACAATAAAAAGAAACCACACAATATTTTCTCCCCTAAGAGGCCTATATGCAGAGCTGATCTTCGCTGATCGCTTATTGTTAGAATTGTTCAACGGCTTCCAAACCGTACAAATCTCGTCAAGTGAATCCATTATACGGTACTTAGCGCCACCGTCGTTATTGGTAGTTAGGATGGATGGCCATCAATCCATCGCCATCCTATAACTAACCCTTGCAGTTCTCCCATGTTTACGCGAGATGCCACCGACTTAAATAATCAAACCCCTCTTTCGAACAACGATTCGGGACATTGTCCAACCGTGGCAAAGGCAGAGACCGTTAGCTTGTCCATTCTATGAATTTCTTTCTCTCGAGCGCGAACCGATGTTTAAGAACGAAGGTACTTGGCATGTGAACTTGGGAAGGTCTTGTTCATGTTTGAATCCATGTTCTTCTTGCCCGTGATATATATATTTGATTGGTCGACCCCAATTTGTCTCTTAAGCTAGCTCAGACATCAAAATCAGTTCGATTTGCTAAGGGTCCGTTTGATAATTTTTCCGTTCCCGATAACAATTTATGTTCAAAAATAATTTTTTTCTATTTCTGTCTCCAACCATCTTTCTATTCTGGATATAAAAGAAATTAGCTAACGTTATCAAATGAATTTCTATCAATTTTATATTGGAAAATAAAAGAACAGAAGTATAGATGATTACCGATAGGTTTTAAATTACTGACTTGAGTGGGCACGCAAGGACTTGCTGTCCTCAATGTTCGATCCGAAGTCGCACGGCTCTCATGTCTCGTTGGTGTGGAATTCTCGGACGTGACGTTTGAATTCTCACATGAACCAGTCCCCTGAAAACCGCATTGGAAAGGACAATTCCCGAAGGGATTAGAATAGAAGTGGAGAGAGTGCTCAACTCAACCAATCGACCCTAATTTCGTCGTCATCATTAAGCTGATTAACAGAGGTCACGCCATTATTCTATTTTATTGCCCCCACACGATTGGAGCTGTTCAACCAACAAGCACCTCCTACACATGTTCCATATAATTCATCGCCATCAATCTTGTAAACCTCAGCTCTCTCTTCTAAACTCACAATCTAATCTTCTCGTTTCTTCTTTTTTTTTTCCATTTCTCATGGGCAACCACGCGTCAATCCGCCATCAAGCTAGACCCACTTCAATAGTCCTCCTATACGACGGCTCGACCCGGGAGTTTGACGACCCGCCGACGGTGGCCGAGCTGATGCTGGACCACCCGCAGCATGTGGTGGTGGAGTTCCGCTCCGCCGTCGATGGGACCCGTCGACTGACACCGCTCCGGCTGACAAGAAGCTCGAGGCCAGGAAACTCTATGTCATGCTTCCCATGATGAACAAACAACTACAAAGGCGCAGCCACCGCGACCACGGCAGTGGCAACAAGCTGCCCCCGTTGTCAGCCGAGGAATCGCGCCGCTTCCTCATGATGGCTAACTCGGCCCTCCGGATGCGCCCTTTCAACTCGAAGCCGAAGGCGGCCTTCATGCCGGTGCTAGCAAGGGTGTGTGCTGATGCTAAGGACCACACGAGCGGCGAGAGGAGATTGCCGGCGGCGGAGAGTAGAGCTGTTTCGTCGAAGGAGGAGGAGGAGGAGGCACGGTCGGAGGAGAGGCACGTGCGGGAGTTCAGGGAGATCATGTCGGAGAACAGTAACGACATGGTGATGATGAGCAGGCAGGTCTCGGGGAGGGCTTGGAGACCAAGCTTGGAGGCCATCGTGGAGAAGAAGGTGGAGGAGGCGAAGAAGGCCCCCCCTCACTTCTTGTTTCAACGTGGGAAATCATTGAAAAGCAATTAGCTGTGTATTATGCGTAATAGCATCATCAACAAACGATAGACAACGCGTGTATCTATTTTTGTAGTTTGATTACCTTATTATCCTCACATGTGATCTTTTTCTCGTAACATCGGAGCGTCTTTTAAGCTTTTCAAGCTCGAGATTCGTCCCCGGGTGCTCGTAGCAACGATCGATGTTGTCATGTATAATCTTGGTAATTACAAAAGCCCGCAAATGGTCCTAGGAGAATGCTTAAGTCCAGTGATTTGAACTAGATATCAAGCTAGTGATAAGTTGTTTCATCTGATGAAATTAGTATAAGCAATGATTTTGGAGCCCTGAAGATCAGAGATTACAAAATATAAAGATGAACGTTGCCAGCTTTTATGTCATTTTCCCACTGTTGTTGGTCTAAAGTCAAAAGCGAAAACATGTAAGAAATCAATAATTATTGGAGTTGATAAAAAATGAGAAACGGGTTTAGTTGTTTTGCTTTGACAATTTGACACGCACAATTTTCTATTCATCGTGCCGGATGATGACGTGATGCATGATGGGGTTCGGACGTAAGAGATGTGTTGACCCGACGATCCTGGTAGTCCCATTCCCATCAGCTTCGTCGAAGTGGAATGAATTACTCTGAAAGCTCACCCTAAACAGTTGGCAAAATGATCGAACTTGGTTTGGACGCGACAGATTCCATGTTCTAATCGTAGCTTTTACTCAGAGCAACGATTGCAATCCCTATTGCTACCATTATGAGGGGAAGATTGTCCAACAAACCATTCGTAAATTTATTGTGCACATATCAATTTAGTCAAGAACTTTTTTATTTGGTCAATCTACTCGTAAAATTTTCAATAAAATTTCAATATAATCCTTCGGGTAAATTTCGGTGGGAATTGCATTGTGGTGTATTAAGTAAGATGGTTAGTGACGACCGGACCGTTGGTTAGTAATTTCACGAGAAAATTAATCAAAAAGACTAAATTAAAACTACTAAAAAGTCACAATTGAAAATTTTAAGAATAATTTGGCATCTGTGCAATAGCTTTAGGACAAAGTGAATAATTTTTCCTATCATTTGAGTATAGCTTAATCTTATCCACGATTCAAGTCATGCATCGTATGCCTCGATTGCGCCCATGAAGATGCTCTAATAGTATATCTTTATCAATGTTGCTCCCCGGCCTTTAATGAATGTCTAGATCATGCGACTTTTTCGCATGAGTAATGATATTTCGCTAATAATTTTTCAAGAGGCCTAGTAATTTTTCAACCGGTTAGTGATTAGGAACTCCTTGACCTCTTTAGCGTCTTCCCACAATAAGCAAAAATTTTACCAACCAACCAATGCATCAAAGTGATCACACAAACAGATCTCTAGTGTAAAGTAAATTTCAATATATGTGTAGACATAAACTTACCAGTAATTAAAGTAATTTTTTGAGCAATCTAGTATTAACGGTTACAGATGATAGTTAGGACTGGAGATTTTGATCCATTTTTTGCCAAAGACATGGCAGAATTGCCATGCACCTAATTGAGTTGAACGCGAGCAACCAAACTCAATTAAGGGTCTATTTGTTAAAAAGTATTTCTGTTCTCCGGAACAAAAATTTCAGTTCTTTTGTTCCGAGAAATAAAAAAAGAACAAAAACGTGTTTGGTAAAAATTTTGTTCTCAAGAACAAAAAATCTATTTTTTTATTCTCAGGAACAAATTTAGAACATAAACAAAAAGTAGAAAAAGTAATTTACTGTTCGGGAACAATTGTGAGAAACAATTTTTTTCTTTCTTCTTTTTTTCTTATTCTCTTTTCTTTCCTTTTTCTTCCTTTTGGCAGATCTCTAGCCAAAAGCCATGGCCCGCGATCGGCCAACCAGGGCCGGCGACCTCACCGGAGCGTCGAGCCTTGCCAGCCGACGTGAGGTTCACCTAGCCACCGAGGCCACTAGCCAAAAGGAAAAAAAAAAAAAAAAAAAAAAAAAAAAAAAGAAAAAAGAAAGAAGAAAAAAATGAAAAATATAATAAAAATATTGAAAAATTAAATGAAATAACAAAATTATACAAGTTTTTTGCACGCATTTCTATTCTTGGAATAGAAATTTTTTACAGTTACCAAACGTGTTCTTGTTCTCGGAAATAGAAACAAAAAAAATTATTTCTCATCAAAATTGTTCTCCAAAACAGAAACGTTATCAAACACGCCTTAAGTGTCACTAGAGATCGAAATCCCGAGTCGACTTCATGCCTTAACAGCGGGATTTACTTTAATCATGTTCTGTTTAGATTGTAAACTTTCTTAAGATATATCCAGCACTAAATTAGTTACTAAAACTCTCGCCTTACGACCAACTTTCAAGGTGAAACCATAATGGCTAGGCCCATATAGAATTGGTGGTATTCTCGTCTCGTTCGCCGAATAAGAGAAAGAGCGATGGGCTCTAGAACAATGGACCAAGCTATCAAGCCATCCGCGACGAGCTCTCCACTTATTTTATTTACAAAATGAAGTGCCAAACTATAAATCGACGCCATGATACATCTAGCTCATCGAAATAGTCATTTAATGTTTGTCGCTTTATATTACAATTCGTTTTTTTTCTTATATCCAAAACATCGCTTTTGATTTTATCTGTATCTTTACTTTTATCAAAAGTCATTGAATCGCGAAAGCTATTGGCGTGAAAATATCTAGAAACTAATTTCATATCCGTAAATATACCGTGGGGTATCAATTTAAAATTTTTTAGTGATAATAATTTAATTTTATTCGAATATCCAAAAAATAAATAAAATCAAATGATGAATGGTCAGGCTCACAGCAAAGAAAACTATAGGATTGCGTTGGATTTTGCACGGCAAAAGTCAACATCGCATTAGATATATTCACGTGATAATGCGATAAGCTTCATCTTTTTCTTCTTTTTCTTCATTTTTTTTTTTTTTGCAATTATGCGATCACATTCATCGACCATCAACCGATCCTCAAGAGCCCAGCGATTTCCACGACCTCTTGATAGGTTTCATGAGTGGGAATGATCATCAGCAATCCTCCCTCTTTCAATCATGACCCTCCATCATTCGCGATACGAGAGTTGACTTTATGAATTTTGCTAAGATTTTTTTTGTCCCGTCGCGGAATTTCCTTGCAATAAGAAAGAAAGGCAAGGAAAGAAAAAAAAAAGGTTTTAGTGGAGGTGGAATTATCCCGTGATTTTTTTTGTATTTAGTCGAAATTTCGGGAGAAAACTAGCTTCGTCGCATCTAGCAAAGTAGCGATATTGGCTTTCGAGCGCATTCATTGCCTCGTTTTTATTTTTTTCAAAAAAGGATAAATTAAATATACTTTCATAATGAGGTTTTTTATATATTTTTCAAAGGTCTTATGGGCTGATAATTCTTCTTCTTCTTTTTTCCTACAATGCACTTTGTTTTTCCCATATGATTACTTTTCTCGTGATGTCATATCTTCTTGTTTTCGTTGCAACTCTCATAGTATCATAAGAAAACAAAAAGTCAAGTTGATGATAACTTTTGCCGGCTTCCTCCTACCACGGAGCTCTTCCACTTACGAGGGCTGCCTATGATAGTCCTATAATCAAGAGTCCAGCTAAGCTGCATTCCTTATTTTAATGTATTAACGCTTGAATACCTCACACCCCATGTTGCCGCCTGTTATTTTTCTTTCTAGGTATGAAGGAATACAAAAGATCGTGGGGAATTCTACCTCTTTGGGGTTCTTTCCTTCTATTTCTCCCTTGAGCCTTTGAAGGATCTGCTCAGGTCCATAATCACCTAACTACAAAGGAGAAATAAAGGTGAAAAGAATGAAAGATGATTAGAGTTGATTAAAATCAGTTTGTACTCCTCAACTGTTATCACCCTTCAATTCCATCCATCATTGGTAGAAATCCTACAATGTTAGACGACATAAATTTTCAACGAAAATGGGTCACTCTCAACTTCATGTGAAATCTAGGTCATTGTTGAAATATATTGCATCGCATGACAATAAGATAAAGGGATAAGTGTTCTAGAAGTCCTAAAACTTGTCACGAAAATGCATTTCAGTCCTAAAACTTACAAAAAATGCATTTAAGTCCTACAACTTGTCAAAATGTTTCAAACGAGTCCTAAAATCAACGCCGTCTAATTTCTTAACGGAAAAAACTGACGCGGCCCCCGCGTGGCTTTTTTTAATCGTTTCTCTCTCCTCCGTTGCGAATAATTTAAAAAAAAAAAAAGCCACGCAAGCGAACGACGTCGTCTCCTCCTTTCTTCCTCACCACGACGTCGTCTCCCCCTCCGTCTACTCCCACGACGTCGTCTCCCCCTCCGTCTACTCCACAACGTCGTCCCCCCCTCCGTCTACTCCTCCTCTTCACAGTCGTGCTCCCCCTCCCTCCTCTGTCTCTACTTCTTCTTTCTCTATTCCGAGTATCCCCTAAGCCCCAAATCAATTTCGTCCAAACCCTATGCCCCAAATCGAATTCGTCCAAACCCTAAGCCCCAAATCGATCTCGTCCGAACCCTAAACCCCAAATCGAATTCGTCCGAACCCTAAGCCCTAAATCGATCTCGTCCGAACCCTAAACCCCAAATCGATTCGCCCGAACCCTAAGCCCCAAATCGATCTCGTCCAAACCCTAAACCCCAAATCGAATCCGTCCGAACCCTAAGCCCCAAATCAAATTTGACGATCTGCAGTTATCTTGCGATTTGGGTTCTCATCGACCTCGAGTTCGACGCTCGTCGTGAGTTCGTGTTCTTTCCTTCCTTTTACGATTGCGTGTTCGTGCGAAGATCTCACTTGTGGGAGTCTCGACATCTCGACGAAGCAATTGGCATCGGAGACGACGACGGTGGTCAACGACGGCAATGGCGACTCCTCCTCATGCGGTATTGCTCTCTGCATTATAGCATTTTGTTGTTTTCCATTCTCCAATACTAGTGACAAATTAGAACATTCATCCAGTGCATATGGAAAGAGAGATGTTTTTTGGAGATTGAAAATATCTCCTAAATCTCTCAAGTAAACACATTGCATTATGCAGAAGTTATTAATATGAAGACATTATGAAGGAATCATAACATAGCTAATATACTTCTATTAGGTTCCTATAATACGAAGGCCAGAAGAATGAGGGCGGCAACATCTCGAATCAAGTGGTGTAACTCCTAATGAGGTCAACTCGGAGCCAACATGTTATTGTAGTCTTCAATCGCCAATTCTTATGGCAAAGACAAGGAAAAACGCAGGAAGAAGGTTCCATGGATGTGCTAAGTTTGATAGTCCAAGTCGCTGCAATTTCTTCATGTGGGTGGATCCAAAGATACCAGATCATGTGAGGGACATGATAGTTGACCTCCTTGAAAGAAATCAAGCATTGTCCGAATCAAGCCAATCGAGGGGTGACGAAGTCGATGTGAGCTCATTGCTAGCTGAAATGAAAACTCAAAAGGCGAAAAATAGACGTTTAAAGGAGGAGCTCGCACGAGTAAAGAAAGGAAAGATCTGTATCAATCGGCATTCATTCTATGCATGTGTTATATTGTTGTATTGGTTATATGTAATGTGAAAGTTGGTGGGAAATTTCTAAGTCTTCCATAGTACCTTCTTTCTAAGTTTGTAAATTTGAATAGTAGTTGTGGATAATTGAGATGGGAATGAAATCTGATGTGAGTTTGTAGTTTGCAAGACCGGTTGCTTGCCATGCGAGAAATTACTTTCGCATTGTAAAATGTTGCTTGATTTGTGTATTTGTCAATAGCAAAACTCCATCATCTAAAATGAAAAATTAGCAATAAGAGGTGGTGGTATAACTCGTTGTTTCAGAATCGTTTGAGTGGTGAGATTCCACTTGGAATCTGGAAGATTCCATCCCTTGAGAACCTTTTGGTCTATAACAATTCTCTCTCGGGAGAGCTACCTACGGAGATAACCGAGCTCAAGAACTTGAAGAACATCTCTTTGTTCAACAACAATTTTCTCGGAGTCATTCCTCGCGTTTGGGTATGAATAGTAGTTTACCGGAGTTGGATTTCACTAATAACAAGTTCATCGGCCCGATGCCGCCCCATCTGGCTTTGGGGAAAGAAATTGGAACCGATGAATCTCGGTGTGAATCAACTTCAAGGTAGCATACCTTCGATGTAGGAAGTCTGTTCAAGTCTCGACGAGGTTGATCCTTAAAGAAAACAACTTTACCGGGGTCTTGACAGAATTTTCAAGGATGCTCGGCCTTTTGCCGATGGATATCGGCAAAAACAGCATCACGGGAGCATCCCCTCTAGCTTGGCTAACTGTAGCAATATCACCGCTATCAACTTGTCCATGAACAAACTCACAGGATTTCTACCCTTGGAGCTGGGGCACCTTTCAAACCTTGTCAGGCTAAATCTCTCTCACAATAATCTGCAAGGTTCCTTGCCATCTGAGCTGTCACGTTGTAAAAGATTGGATATTTTTGACGTTGGGTTCAATCAATTGAATGGTTCACTTCCGTCAAGTTTGAGGAATTGGACAAGTTTGTCAACACTCATTTTGACAAGGAACCGTTTCGACGGAGGCATTCCACTTTTCTTGACAAACCTTGGGAAGTTATCAGAGCTACAAATGGGTGGGAATTTGTTAGGAGGTGAAATTCCCTCTTCGATTGGATCACTGAAGAGTCTAAGATATGCTTTGGATCTAAGCGAGAGCAGTTAACGGGAAGCTTCCTTCGAAATTGGGAGCTTGATTATGCTTCGAGGCTGGATATATCAAACAACAATCTTTTCGGAAGTTTAGCGGTCCTCCAACAACTTGATTCGTTAATGGAGCTAAATGTCTCATACAATCACTTCACAGTCCGATACCAAACCCGATCCATCTCGAACTTATCCAAACCAAAACCAAGCATCCCACATAACTCGTTGAAACACGATTCATTGACAAAGCAACATACTTACATTTTCGGTGCACAAAAGATTTTTGTTCAACAAAATACCTGCACTTTCGGTGCACAACAGTTCTATTCAACAAAATACCTGCACTTTTAGTGCACAACAGGTTCTATTCAACAAAATATGCACTTTCAGTGCGCAAAAGGTTCTATGCACAAACGCTACACGTCTCATACAGAAAACCAGCTAATAATTAATATAAATTCACCCAACAACACCAATTTCAGCAAACATATCAATCCAATATGATGGTCTCCGATGGTCCAAAGAGGTTGAGCCTTCACTTGATTCAAAATTCTGGCACTTTTCCTTATATATGGTCTCAAAATGCGATAGGCTTTGGAGGAGTTGTTGTAGCCTCGAGATGACCGAGCCGAGGTTGTGATAGTGGCTTTGGCTTTAGCTTCATCGCAACATGCTTTCGAGGAGGTAATGTTGCACGAGATGATTGACATTGGGAACTTGCTTGGGGTTGTGATGGTGCTTTTCGCTTTAAGCCAAGATGCTTCTGACCTATTGTAGCTTGGGAATTGGCCTGAGGTTGCGATAGTGGCTTTGGCTTCAGCGCAACATGCTTTGGAGGAGGTAATGTTGCACGAGATGATTGAGGTTGGGAACTTACCCGGGGTTGTGATGGTGCCTTTCGTTTTAAACCAAGATGCTTCGAGCTATTGTACCTTGAGATGATTGAGCTTGGGAATTGGCCCGAGGTTGCGATAGTGTCGTTGGCTTCATTGCAACATGCTTTGGAGGAGCTGCGATACATGATATGGCGAGGTTGTGCACGACTTGAGAATGCACCTTGCTGTTGACATAACTCTTGCACCGTTGTATTAGGCTACATAA
This sequence comes from Eucalyptus marginata, assembly GCA_014182565.1. Taxonomy (NCBI): domain Eukaryota; kingdom Viridiplantae; phylum Streptophyta; class Magnoliopsida; order Myrtales; family Myrtaceae; genus Eucalyptus; species Eucalyptus marginata. The sequence goes on along the minus strand of CM024595.1, from coordinate 38,957,196 downwards.
GAATGAGTATCTTTTTAGCTTAAGGAGATAAGCAATTGCTATTATAAAATTTTAAAAATATTACTCACCTTGTGAATATGAAGGTTTGTCATAGGATTTGCGTCAACACCCAACCCTACCGTTTTCATCCTCTTGGCTTGTGATTTCTCTCGTATCATGTAATTTTCAATGGCAGGTCTTTTAAACTGAAATAATAAAAAATTCATTCAACATGAGAACGTAGTCACAATACATGTATACTTGTGGATTGAGGTATTACTCACCGGAATTTTTCACGTCTATGCTTAGCCATTATATTGGCCGGTGCACTACCTTCCCCTTGATCCGAACGAACTTCACCAAAAGCATTTGCCTCACCACTACATCCTCTAACATCAGCACTAGCATGAGCAGAAGCAGTGGCACTACATTCTCTTACATCTGCACTAGCCTGAGCAGAAGCATTAACATGCCCACTATTGTCTCCTATTGAATTGGCATTTGCAGAAGCATTGGCATGGCTTTCGGATCCTCCTTCAGTTACGCTTGTCGTTGCTTTAGCTGTAGCCTGAATATATATATTGATAATTACTAAATTGGAACCTTGATATATAAAACTTACAATAATGGTTAGATGACAACTTACTTGTCTTTTTCTGAGCCTTGGACCAGTGGAATTAGCCTGAGATTGAGCATGAGCTTCAGCTGTACTTGCATTGGCATGAGCACTAGATGTACATACATTGACCCGAGCATTGGATGTACGTACATTGGCCCGAGCATTGGATGTAGATACATTGGCCCTGACATTGGCCCGAGAAGCACATATTAAGCATTGATTAACAACAACATGTTAAAGTAACATGCCCAGCATTAAGATGATCAGTTAGTTGAGGAAATACCTTTTTTAAAGGACATCCCTTGCAGTTATGTCCAATTTGTTTGCAAGCAGAACAAGTCATTTGCTTACCCTCTTTAGTCATTCTATCACCTCTTACAAGCTCAATCGGTTGCTTTCTTCTGCTCCTTTTTGGCCTACCAGGCATGTTCTTCATTGGTGGGGGTTGAGGAGCTTCTTTATTGGCTTTTTCCAAAATTTCTGTCCTCTCACTGTAGGCATCATGAATTGATAAGCACTTAGATACTTTGCCTTGTTGAAGCACTCAGCTAGATAGTCAGTCGGATCATTTCTCTTATGGTGTATTGCACAAATGGCATGGCAACATGGGATTCCACTAAGTTCCCAAGCTCTACAAGAACAAGTTTTTAAATTCAAGTCAACAACATATTTGTCACCACCTTCGTAATCTCATATCCTTCATTTCCATTCCATATCAAATGGCAATACCTACTAGCGATTTGTCTTCTCATGTAACTTATGCATAATCCTTGGACCATAATTTCTAGTCCACCTAGCACATCCATCCCTCTGAGTATGCATTCTATTCATAACCATGATTCTAATATCCTCCAGCATACTCACAATGGCCTTGCACCTAGCTTCCACACACCTCCCATTGAAAGCTTCAGTCAGATTATTATCCACGACATCACATTTAATGTTTGTGTCAAAGAAGGCTTTGCACCAATGTTTTGGCTCAATACGGAATAAATCATCATGACCTTCTCGAGTCAATTCCTTCAACCTTTGTCTATGCATCTCGAAATCGACATATTATTGCTCTTGACACATCTCCAAAATTGCCTCAAGAATCGTTTTCCTTGTATTTTTGACCTCGCTTGGAATAAATGCCTTGCACACATCCTATGCTCCGCATTTGGCAATAGTTCAGCTCTGATTGGACGAGACCCGACAATTACCCAAAAAAAGAAAATATATATGAAAACAGAAAGAAAAGTATTGTAATGTCACAAACAATTTACAAATGAAAACATAAAAGAAAACATACCTTTGTTGATCACTTATCAAAGCCCATCCGTCACCATTACACATATCGAGGTCCACTTCAACAATTCGATAAACCAAGTCCATGTGTCCTTATTCTCGATTCGACCACCGCCCATGCCACTGTGGATACATCGATTGTTGCCATCCCTTCCGACGGCACATAACAACTCACCTTTGATCAAACCCCTCAAAAACATCCATCTAATCCAATGATCTTCCTACATCCAGCCAAAAACCTTTCTTGCAAACATTCTTTCAACTTTCTTTGTACACCGATTGAAAGTGACATTTACTCCAAGTTGTTCTCTAATTAATTTCTTCAACTCAGTGCTTTGATTTTAGGCATTGCAGTAAAAGAATTTCGAAAGTAATACCGCATACATGCTGATTTATAAACTTTTCAAATGAAATGACCCAGTTTTCTATCAAGAGCACCATAGATCATCCAATTACAATTTTTCTGGGCACACCTGGCTCTTACAAAGCTTTTTGTGTTCTTAGTGTATTTGATTGCTCTTTGCTCAGCCACGAATGCTTCAAAATTGCATTTTTTGAACTCGCTGCATCCTCAAATGTCATGCCAACAATAAATTCTTGGATTTGTACCACTTTGATCATATGATGGGAACCTACTTCTCCTCCTTGAAATAACATCAACCTCTTCGTCACCCTCATCATTTAAAATTGATTGAAGACTGTCTTCCTCATCTGAATCAGCATACTCCGTTTTGTACCAGTAATCATCTAACGATTGAGCCTCATCCACCTCATCCACCTCATCCACAATCGGTGATTGGGAAGTACCAGGTGCCTCACTATAATTTAAAAAACTTGGAGCCTATGTCTTGCTGAAAATTCCATTAATTTTTTTCCTTGCATTGACCAGTTCAAAGTCATCATCATCACTTGACTGTTCCATATCCACCAAATTATGTGCATCATCATCCTCTTCCTCATCTAGATCCCTATTGGCAACTTCAGCCCGATTCCCCGTCATCATCAGTATTCCCAATCACATTAGACATACCTCCAGTTTCCATCTTAACACCCCCATCTCGCCTCCCCGCTTTTCATCATCAACATGCTCAACATATAGCTTAATATTTTCATAGCAAGATGATGATAAAATAAATCCATCACATCGAAAGTTATCCCATAAATACCTAAGAGTTATTCCGTCTACAAGAGTCTTACTTCAGGGAACTCGTAAAATAGTTTCTCTATTTTACACACACCCAAAGCCTCAATAGCTTCAATTATATTAGACAAAGGAACTCTTACTCTTACTTAAACTTATTTCAAGAACATCAGCCCTTCCACCTATGTATTCCAATGGTGGGCCAACTTTAAATTTACCTCCATAGCGAAGTGACATAAACTTTGTTCTCGGCCATTGGACCTGTACAAGAGAACGTAAAACAAAAAATAAAGCACTTTCAATCATCAAATTATTAAAGCAATGTTCAAGTTGTAAATTGAAGATATTTTTATAAAAGACTAACAATCAATACAGAAACAAGAAATTAGCATAATCCACTTTACAACCACAATGCAACTACATGATCAATAGTGAGAGCAATATTCTAATTTGCAGCAATGTTCTAATTTATCGCAAGAATTAGAAAATGCAAAACAATCATAATGCGAGAGTAAAACGCCGCTATAATGTAGATAGTAAAATGCCTTTGCAAAAAAAAAAATGGTAATATTACTATGACATACCCAAAGGCTGTAATGTAGAGAGTCATACCCGCATGAGGAGTCACCATCCCCGATCCCCGTCTTGCCGCTTCCGCCGCCGAGACGCCGATATGCCCACAAGACATGTCTTTACACGAACTCGCCATCGTCAAAGAAGAGAACATAAAGTTGATGTGTGTCAAACTCGAGCTCGAACTCCAAATAATGAAAAATGAGGACGCCAACCGACGTCGTTTTGCATAATGCAGAGATTAAAGCACATTTGCAAAAAAAAAAAAAAAAAAAAAAATTGTAAGATACCCAAATGCTATAATGCAAGAGCGATACCACGTTTGAGGAGGAGTCGCCACCGTCGTTGTCCGATCCCGTCGTCGGCCCCTGACGCCAATCGCTTCACCGCCGAGATTTCGGACTCCCTCGAGAGGTCTTCACACGAACTCGCAATCGTCAAAGGAAGGAAAGAACATGAACTCACGACGAGCGCCGAACTCGAGGTCGATCGGGACCCAAATCGCAAGAGAACTACAGCATCATCAAATTTGGGGCTTAGGTTCGGACCACCCGATTTGGGACTTAGGGTTCTGACGACTTCGATTTGGGGTTTAGGGTTCGAACGACTTCGATTTGGGGCTTAGGGTTCGGACGAAATCGATTTGGGCGTAGGGGACACTTGAAAGCGCGCGAATACGTAGAGACGGAGAGGGAGGGAAAACACGGTGAAGAAGACGCGTGATCCATATGTTATCTTAAGTTTTTTTATTGGGTTTTCTAATATGGTATTAGAACTAAGATCTACCTTTTTTGAATATGGGTTCACCTCCATTTATATACTCTTTACATACATGATGTTTCAAGTATAATTTCACTCAATTTACATACTCTTTATATATATGGAGTCTCCCTTCATATATAAACTTAAAGTTTTTAGATTGAACATTAGAACAATCGTGTTATGATCATAAACACATCCAACAAATAAGTTGAAAGCAAAATAAGTAAATGAAATATTGTTGAGTATGTAGAACTTCGAGCTCAAGTCATACGATCTATATTATTGTACCGAGTTGGAGAATCTCATTTTTTCCCTAAAAATTTGAACTTCTAAACTCGGGTCGACACAAATTTGGCATACTACTCTTCCATTAGACCGATGGTTGCATCAAAATGGCAACGTTCTCCCCCATCAAATCCAACCTTCAATTCATAACCAGCTCAAGCAAGCTGGATCCTTTTTGGGGAGGGGGACCATTTGGAGCCCATAAAGCCTAGTGCTCTTAGCTTTCATAGCCTATCAGCAACCCACGTGCCGTGGCATCCACGGCACGTGCGCCTAACTGCTCCTCTGTCTTTCTGAGTGTTGCAGAGGTTTTCATGGGGTGCTTCAATGGGGATAGGATAAAGCGACACATGATTGGGTTGTAACCTTGGAACTCCACAAGATTAAAAAAAAAAAAAAATCATTTTTTTTAATTCTTTATTACATGTTTAACTGCGATGTTTGAATAGGGAATCTTTGGGATTTCACAGCCCGAAATGCTCCCTTTGGGGTAAGCATCACTTAGTTTTTAATAGAATATTTCACATCCCAAGTTGAGCATTATCCCTAATTCTGCCAAGATATTAGCAAAGCAATTATGCAATGCTGATGACAATTCCAAATTTTTTATTTGGTGCTATGAGCCTATGATCCACCCTGGCAACTTAGGTGCAAATTCAAAAGGGCTTTCATTTGTAAAAATAAAAAAGAAAGAGAAACCCTAAAAAAATGGAATGTGGGGGAATGCAGGCAAAGCCTTGTATAAGATTCTAGTTCTCATTTTATCATTAAATTCATGGGGTAGGGAGGTGATTAAGAAGTGTACGAATCTTGCTATACATTCTCTTTTATAGGTTATATCCTTCAATTACTTCCTAAGGCATAGGCATGTATGTGATAATTAGATGATTTGAACCCTAATTACAGCTTGGATCTAGGTGCTAGAATGTAGGATGTCTCCTACCAACTGAGCCAGTTTCATTATGATAATTCGAGTGACCAGCTCATCAATGAGTATAAGTCAGCGGCAACCATTGTTTGATATTTTCTATTCCGCTCCAGAAAATATAGTTAGTTAATCCAACACGATTAGTCATGCCTTACCTCGGAAATAGGCATAAACATGAATAATTTTTTTCATTTAGCAGTACCCAAATTGAAAAAAAAAAAAAAAAAAACTCTCGAAACGGTTAAAAACCCAATCTTATATACTTATTTTCCTTTCAATATGAGTTAGGAAATTCTTCTATGGTTCATTGATGATGAACCATCTTATAATATAGTTCAAACTTTTATCATGAGCCCATAAGATTATTTTGCACTCTTTCTAAACAGGCACGCAATGCATTCACAAATCGGAGCGGATTTGGCATGTATTAAGAAACCATTATCATAATGACACCTCTCCTCTTTGGAAGAACTGGGGAGCGAAAGGTTCGAATGACTACTCTAATTGAATGCTCGTTCTACCTGAGGAAAATAATTGATGAATCATCAAAGTAGCCTGCCCAACTGTACGAATTATTGTTGACAATTATGGCATGGGAACAAAATAGGAGTTGAAACAAGTAGAGCAGCATCAATCATAGGTTTTGTATCAACTCCTGTGTTCCAATGAGAGGGTCTGTATTATTCGCCCTTTTGGATAAGTGGGAGATGATGATGCCGATGAGCCTGTGGAAAAAAGAAAATGGTCCATTCCTACATACCAGGAGGCTCAGACATGTCATGTGTCTTCGTGCAGTCCAGAGATTCCTGCAAATTATTGTGAAATTGTTCATCTTTTTTCTATATTAAATTCAAAGTGCCCCAATTGTATTGGAGCCTTCATGATATCATTCCTTATCTTTGGTCCTTTGTTATCATCAACAACAAGAAAAAAGAAATGAAATTGGCGTTGTTGGCTTAGCAAATCACATCAAAGTACATCGAGTTAGTTGAATTTCCCATCACTGTATGTCGGAACGGAATGAATGAGTGCCAAACTATGCATTATTCACGATCTCGTGTATTATATGTACGCCATAACTCATCTTCTGCTCAAGAGCAATGCGTCGATTATTATGTTTGAGAGAGACGGACTAAATTCCCAACTCAAAAGCTGAAGGACATGATTGCAAAGATGCCATCTACACAAGAATCTCTCACAACCCACTTTAGTGTTTTTTCTTTTTCTGTTTTTCCCCCCCTTTTTCCATGCCAAAAGATGAAGAGTTAAAGCAGGAAAGAATAATTTCAGTGGAGCAAAAACTTCATATGTGGTGAGGATGGAGATCTAGTGAATAAAGTTCCATCTCCCACATGAATGCAGGAATCTACAACAGTGCTTTCGAGAGAGAGAGAGAGAGAGAGAAAGTGTTGTGTTGTGTTGTGTTGTAAGAGGTTGCTCCCAAGAGGCCGTAACAAGAAACAAAGTGGACCCTCCGAACTTGTGTGCTGCATCATGACCGTGCACGAGAGCCCTCATTGTCAAAAGGAAGAACAAACAAGGGGACCCTCCATTTCTACAACCTTCGCTCTTCTTAGCTGTGCGAGTGCCGAAACTTGTGTCGCAGGAGCCTTTGCTTGCGAAGCAGGTCGCCATTATTCGGGGAAACTCACATGTCTCGAGCCCACGAACCATCGAAACACTCTCATCGACATGTGCTCGGAGCGACCCCCCTCGCCGTCGATGGTCACGATAGCCTCGGCCCAGGGGTTAAGAGAATCAGAACCGATCACGCAACGTAACGCAGCAGCACCGGATAGCATCCGATACCGGCACATGCACGACGAATACAGCAAACGTGTTTTCCGTCTCGTCGAAATGTTACGATGCAAAGCGCGAACAGCACCATTACTTTTCCTTCCGCTCTATCCCGAGCTAAGCTTTGGGCGTCACGTACAGGTTGTCCTCCCGCTCCCTCCCGAGCCCGGCGTGGGCCCGACCACGAGGGAATGCCACGTCAGCGGCATAAGGGGGGGGGGACCGTGGTAAGGCGACGCTTGTCCATTACGAAAGGCGGCCCCGTCGCGTCCCCGTTTCGCCTCCGGGGGACCCGCGAGAACGAGGGCTTTTCTACGACGGCGCTTTTGGTCACGAGCGGCCGGCGCCAAGTTCATGTGCACTTCATTTAATGACGGGGAGGAGCTCGAAAAGCGGAACCTCAAAGGGAAGATAACGAAGCCGCAGCAGCTGGGGCTCTTCGCTCTTTCTTTTTCGGGGATTTTTGTAAGGAACGCCGTAGCGTGAGCGACACTCTGATGCCGCGCGATTCCGGTTCTCGACCGTGTCTTGGTCCGTCCTCACGTTCATCGTATGGCGACGCCATCGATGTGGTTTTCCTGACCGGCACGATGTCGGGAGAGAGAGAGAGGGTTTTCGCTTGAGATGTGGTGGTCGGCTGTGGAAGTTCGGACGAGCCTGAATCGTTTGAATCGAGACCATGTAATCGAAAGGCTGTATAGATAGAACGCATTGCCGCAAGCATGCATCGAGACACATGACCCCTTTAGTACGATAGGAAAGGACCGAGTGAGAACGGGAGGGGAAGAGATTTGAAATGAAAGGAGGAGTTGAATTTTATTACATTGGTTGATTTAACAAATAATGTAAGAATTGGAACCCCTTTAGTACGATAAGAAGGGACGAATGAACACGGAAGGTGAAGAGATTTGAAATGAAAGGAGAAGTTGAATTTTAATATATTTGATTGCATTCGAGAAATAACGTAAGAATCCGAACTAAATCTCCAACAGTTCAAATATCGACAAATATATTATTCGTATATAACTAATCTCTGTCATTTAAATTAAATGATATTTTAAAATTTATTAGATTTATTTTACCGTCGTAAAAGAATAGGATAAAATATATTTCGAGATCGGGATTGGTTTAACCTTTTCTCGATGACCCCTGAAAAAAGGGTGTTGATTCGCAATTACAAGGGACAACCACCAACACTCTTTTTGACTTTTAAGGCGAAATTTCGCGGCCTCCTGTCCAGATTTTGTGCCCCGTGGGTCGAACCAGCCCTTTTCCATTTTTACTAGCCGAGAGAGAGAGAGAGAGAGAGAGAGAGAGAGAACCCGTGACGAGCCGCCGGTCGCGTCACGTACGGGCAATAATGGCTCCCACCGGCTATTCCCGGTCGCCCCCCCGCCACCACCACCGCCACCTTTTCCTCTCCTCCCTCCACGTATTTACTATCGAGCCACGCTTACGATAGCCCCTGCCCCGGCATCCCCCCCGAGCGTGTTTTCTAGAGAGAGAGAGAGAGAGAGAATCTATGGTGTCTTGCCAGCTATGAAGTTGCAGGATCGATCGAAAAGATTTCTCTCTCTTCTCTGACCTTGAGAGTCTTGAGACCAAAGCTGTCACTTTCTCTCTCCCCCCTCGCCATCGCCATTTCCACTCTCATTTATGTTCGGAAAATCAGCTCTCGTTTCAAATCGCCTCCTCCCTCTCTCTCTTTGTAGCGCGTATTCATTAGTGCTCTGTTCATTCTCTCTAGCGCGGAGACGAGGTTGCTTGTGCATGGATTCTTGAGAGAGAGAGAGAGAGAGTGCGTGCGTGTCCATCGGCGGCGAGGAGGAGGGAGTCGGGCGTTCCTTTCCCCCCATGGCCGATCGCTCTGCCTACGGCTCGTGCAGGGGCGGAGGTAGCAGCAGGGTGGCGCTCGTGGCGGCTCCTCCTTGCTTGAGCGGCGGCGGCGGCGGCGGTGGCGAGAGGAAGCCCTGGTGGCTCACCAACCGCAAGGTAAGAAGAGGCGAATCGACGGATCGCCTCCGTCTCTGTTCTCACTTCTCGGTATCAGCGCTTTCGCTTGCGGCGATTCATGCGATGCGTCGATAGGATTTCTCTTGAGTTTATGAGTATCGGAAAGTCGCGTTTCCTCGCCCCGATTCCGAATCATGCATTTCGCCAGTTGGAGAATCGCGAGGAATGCGTGTTTGATCGTTCTTGTCTTGTTCTCTTTTTTTTTTGTTTTTTGTCTGTAGATTGTGGACAAGTGCATTAGAGATGCTAGAAACCTCATCGCCACTCGAGAGAGGAGCGAGGTTGCTTCGGCGATAAGCCTCTTGGATTCGGCATTGGCCCTGTCGCCGCGCTTCGAGCTCGCGCTCGAGCTCAAGGCGAGGTCGCTGCTCTTCCTCAGGCGGTTCAAGGACGTGGCCGACCTGCTGCAGGACTACATTCCCAGCCTCAAGATGGCGGGCGACGACTCCGGTTCCGTCGCGTCCGATGGCTCCTCGCAACAGCTGTCCAAGGAGCAAGCCAAGCTCCTCTCGGGCTCTTCCGATTCGCCGAGCCGGGATCCGAGTTTCAAGTGCTTCTCCGTCTCGGATTTGAAGAAGAAAGTCTTGGCTGGGCTGAGTAAAAGTTGCGATAAGGAAGGTCAATGGAGGTACTGGTTCTTATTTGTTTTGTTTCGTTTTCGTCAAAACTGTGGTCGTCTGTATCTGGAGTGGTTGTCGGAGATTTTCGTTTTGACGAACATATTATCTTCGTAGTAAAAATTTACTTTTTTCTGTTAGTTTGAATTGATAATGTGGTAAGTTGGATCGAATTAGCGACCAGGCAAAGGAATGCTTTTTGCTAACTTAGGAAGAAAGGTTTGAATAGAATTGACTCTTGAGCCAGCTTGTCCGATTGTCCTGGTCAATCAATGTTTGGACTTTAGAGTTAGATTAACTTCGCTTGTTTATGGTGCTTCATCATTAGCGGCTTATTGTTCACACCCTCATCTTGTGCAGGTACTTGGTTCTGGGTAAAGCATGCTGCCATTTGGGCCTAATGGAGGACTCCCTGGTACTTCTGCAAACAGGAAAACGCCTGGCTACTGATGCATTCCGACGCGAGAGCGTGTGCTGGTCCGACGACAGCTTCTCTTTTCCTGATTTGCCAAGCTTTAGTGAAACAATCACTGCAAAGAAGGCCAACCCACGTCCGACTGAATCGGCATTAGACTCCATTAACCAACTCCTGAGCCGCGTGAAATTCCTCCTTCGCCGCCGTGCAGCTGCTCTTGCCGCTCTTCGATGCTGGTCTCTACTCTGAGGCCATACGCCATTTTACCAAAATCATCGATGGAAAATATGGGGCTCCTCAGGGATTCCTAGCTCAGTGCTACCTGTACCGTGCCTCTGCTTACCGCTTCGGCTGGAAGGATTGCAGAATCCATTGCTGATTGTAATCGGACACTTGCACTTGACAACACTTGTGTTCAAGCCCTGGACACCAGAGCTTCCCTGCTAGAAACGATAAGGTGCTTACCAGATTGTCTGCATGACCTGGAACACTTGAAACTTCTATACAACACAATCCTGCGCAACAGGAAACTCCCAGGCCCTGCTTGGAAACAGTACCATGTGCGTTATGCTGAAATTCCGGGCAAGATGTGTCTTCTTACAACAAAAATCCAAGAGTTGAAGCGAAGGGTAGCTTCAGGTGAGATTGGAAATGTAGACTACCATTCTTTGATTGGGTTAAGGCGGGGTTGTTCGAGGTCTGAACTGGAGAGAGCATATTTGTTACTTTCTCTGAGACACAAGCCTGACAGGGCTATAGATTTCTTGGACCGGTGCGAGTTTGTTGATGATTTCAATCTGGATTCAGTCAAGGACCGCGCAAAGGTCTCAGCTGTGTTGCTGTATAGACTGCTGCAGAAGGGTTATGCTAGCGTGAAGGCTACAATCACAGAAGAGGAAGAAGCGGAGAAACAGAGAAAGAAGATTGCAGCTGCACTGCAAGCAGAACAGGCATCAATTCAAGCAAAACAATGCCATGAGGCCAAACCAGAGACAAAACCCAACCCAATCGCCATCCCAACACCATTGGAAAATCCGGCCCCTGTTGAGATCGACTCGAGCCGTGCCAAAGGAAAAACATCCACAGATGCATCAGTATATCAAGGAGTGTTTTGCCGCGATCTGGCTGCGGTGGGAAGTTTGTTGTCTCAAGTTGGGTTCAACCGTCCACTTCCAGTGAAATATTCTGCATTGAGCTGCTGATAATGTTACAAGATTAGCTTATGTATAGTTCTATCGATGTCGCCCGCCGGGCAATTCTGGTTCAAAATTTCTTTGTACAAATGGGGCATCGTAGGACCACCGGAAAATTTTGCACCTTCTTTCCTTCCTTCCCCCCACCTTGTACAGAGATGTTCATCATTCAATACTACCCACTTCCCTTCTCCCGTCTTTAATGTCGTTTGTCAGTTTCATTTATGGATTCAAGCTGATGGTATGGTAGGTCATTCAATGGTCAATTACTGTTTGAACGTAAAGCAACCCAGCATAAATGGTAGCTGGTCTGATGGAGATCATTGTCAGTTTGATGCCAGGAAGATTGAAGAAGAAAGGTAAACTTTGTTTGGTTTCTCTCCAATATCCGGTCTGCCAGCATTTAATCGATTTTTTGCCCGGTTTGTTCATCCAAGCATATCTGACATTCCTCTAGATTTCATTTATTGCTTCTTCGCTTGTTCAAACTTGCCATTTCTCGCCGTATCCTGACAATGGCTAAAGCCTCGCTTTGCAGAGTCGCCAGTGGGTTTACACTGTAGACATTGATTGTTGTTGCCCGAGTGCAATGCACGAGAGCCTTCAGATCGTGTGGATCTCAATCGAATCCCGAATCTAATTTGCTCGAATGTGCCGAGTGCAGATGAGCTCGGTGCATCCAGTAAGAATGATTTCATCGAAAGGTGTGCTCTTCACGAGCGCAGTTTAAGAACTTTTTGTGTGATTACAGTAAGCTCTCAGCTCATTATGCCCATATCAACACGTCAATCAAAGGAACGGAAGGGAATCAAATCAAAGACACGAGGAAATTGTCGTTGCTTTGTACGTGGGCAATGTTGAAGCAAAAGTCCTACTGCGATCTTGTGGAACTCCATTTGACAAGATTCACGTGCGCCATCGCTAGCATTCAGCAACCCCCACGATCACAACGTCTTGTCGAAAAGCTACTCCTGCCAGCAAGAGCAAAGCTTAGTTCCTAAGATTTGGCAAGAACGACGTTGCAACTTTTCAAATATTTTCCATGGGCGCGTCAATTTGGTGTCCAGGGGAAAGAGGAATCTCCTTGTGAAAACGTTCGAATTTGCATGTGACTTCTGGCAGGAAACAGACTGTACGCTCCCCAACTAATTATTCGGTTGACGAGATAATCAAATGCTGAGTTTACCAAATGTCGTATTCATTATTCAGCAATCTCTCCTTTTCTTGACGATTATTGAAGCACGTTTTATTCTCTTCTGGCAAAACAAGAGGTGGGTTCACTTGAGCCGGGTAGGCCGATCTGTTCGCCGGTCATCATCAACGTGCATAAACAATTAAGCATGGCTAGTCGCATCAAGATTATATATTCTCAAATGGGGTAAAGAAAAGACCGACGCAATCTTCCGCAATGCATTTCCATTTTCGCACAAGCAATGCAGATGTGAGAATGAGGACACAATTATAAAGAAGACATTTTGTTTGGAGATGCTGAAATTGGAGAGGGACTTGTGGCCAAAAGCGGGGCCTGTGCTATGGACTGAGGACTTGAGGCAAAGAATAAACGTCTTGAAGGACAAGCTTTTTAGCCATGGATTTCACTTCTAACCGATGAACTCCGGGTTCTATCAATCGGCACCTACTGACTACCGAGGAAAAGAGTGACGTTGGAAGAGAAACATGAGAGGAAGAACTAAGAGGATGAGTAATTTCTATCGGTAACTTTTTATCGAAAGAGTCACTAATTCCAACAAATTTCCTTCATTGAGTTTCCAACTTTCTCAAATTGGATCCTTTTCGATTTCTAAATGGAGAAAAGACTACAATTATGACGTTGTTCCAACTTGTAACTGGCACTTACAATAGATCCTTGCCTTAGAGAAACAAACATGGATAGTCATTCAAAGCACAAGAAATGCATGGGAATAAATGATCATTTCACAGGTTAATGCAGCAAAAAAGCTGCAGGATTACAGATTGCCGGTGAAGGAACAAATCCACGATTATGTCTGACTTTCATGACTATCAACAAGCAAGTCTAGAAGAGTAGTCACTCTCTCTGCTACATGACTACAGTTAAAACTGGGGTGCACTTGAATCAAGCAACTTATTAGGAGTAATATGTTAAACGTGGCATTACTACCTTTATCCCGTACCCCGAAAAAATTTACAGATGTCCCACCTTGACGCGATCAGAGTCTTAACATAACATAAATTGATCACTTGCACCTTGATGACGCAGTTCCACGTTTCCTTTTTGGAGCAGATTTTGTGGTTTTCTTTGTACTTTGGAAACACCTTGGACAAAGCCAATCCTCTTCTGGAACAGCTTTGAGTGGAGGATCACAGCAATCAATATGAGTGCCTATCCCACAACCAACTGAACCGCTCTCATCACCACAGATGAGCATCACCTCCCCTCTATCAGAAGAACCACAAGCTTGGCAACGTATATCACTTCCACCATCATCTGGCGGTGTTAAGTTCACCACCTCTTCTGCCTTTGACTGCAGTCGGGAAAACGACTTCTCTGCCCAGGCATGTGTGCCGTACAACACATGCTTCTCGAGTGAGTATCCTGGTTTGCACACGTACTCAACTAGGTAGTCTGCCACAATGCACGGTATCTCATGCTTCAGGAATTCCTGGACCCACACATCCACTCGTGGCATCCCAGTACTGATGATGGCAAAGTCGACTCTGGTGTTAAGGAACCGATCATAAGGTGGAGAAGTTGCTAGAATAGCCCCATCCCCAGCCTTCACAACACGCTTCAGTGTGTCCTGGTCAGTAAGATTCAAGAGCATCACTATATGAAATAGGAATTTTCAAAGGTCCCACTATATGAAATATTGTGGATAACTAAGCCATAAAGCTTTCTATTAACAGCTATTGTGTGCCAAAAGTCAGAAGTGTATAGACACCGTAAGCGATGTGATGTTCTCATCAGCATAGGAGGAAACGTACCAGAGGTGGTGTGATACATTCGCCATAAATTATTATACGCATGTCATAGAAGGCACCATGTCCTGTCCTCTCCCTTAAAAGCCGCCATTTTCTTGGAGCCTCTAAGTTAATCGCACCATCTTGGCTAAGGCCGTTTTTGTGCCATTCATAAGGGTCCTCGGCCAGAAACTTTCCTGCCTCACTACTAGCAGTCAGATATTCAGGCTTCAGAATCCACCTGCACCCAAAAAATAAAACAAAATGAGACAACAGGCTTCTCATCATGAAGAACATGCTCCAGAAAGAACCATTCCCCAGCGAGACAGAAAAAGCCAGAGCCCAGAGATAAGATGGACATATACTTAGAGAGATTAGTCCTTGTCCATTAAACGAAAGGTTCCGCTTTGTTAAGTGAACTTCTAGACAGGTCGTAAATAAGAGAAGGAATTCAGCTAAGAAGTGGCCCAACTCACTTTTTCGTTACTAGTTAAAAAATGGTTACAATCTGTAATGTACTGACTTTCTCGTAATGTGTGTAATCAATATTTGCCATAATTGTTCATTTTCTTTGTGATATACTTAAAATAAAGCTGCCAAAGAATTTTAACATCGGCAGGAAAAATGCAATGAGCAGGCCATGCAGAGAGTAACACCTTCCAGAAGCAGCAGCCGCAAAAAACTTCTCGGTCCTGCGCACAGGATCTGGAGATACGAAGTGTGTTGCCTGGTATGACCATTTATGGGAATTTGCACATAATCTCCCTCTGAGACGTCGAACAACTTGCTGAAATTCTTTCCTCTGTTGCCTATGTCCACTCAGTATAAACCACGCAGGTTCAGTTCTTTTTCTGTTGAGAGTTTCTGCTACTACTGAGTTTCCACAGTTTTTTTTAGCCTCTTCATCATTTTGCCAATTCATTCTGCCTGATTTATCAGAGGATTTCTGATTTTGTAATTTTCCCTGACTAATACCATGGTCTGCATTCAGAACTGGTTGGTTCTCTTTCTCTACTTCAATGGAGCTCTCAAATCTGTTTGGTTTCACTGTGCCTAAAGAACATGCAAATCCATTGTGCTCTTCCACCCTTCGGTCCTCATGCAGAGGAGATGATGCTTCCCCATCCAAGCCAACATTGCATCCTGGTTTCCCATTTTCATCAGGGACTGTCTTCCGCTTCTTACCTGAAGAACTTTTAGTTCCTTTAATAATTTTGCCTTCTATTGCTGCCCTCGAATTTGGCTTTTTTAGCCCATAAGTTTTGCCATAGGTCCTTAGCGATTTTTCTTTGCTTGAACCTCCTTTAGATTTTGTAGCATCATCAGGCATGTGATCACTAGAGATATTTGTTTCCTTCACCAAACAATTCGAAGTCTCCTCCATATGCACGTCTTCTTTTTGTATCAACTGATATTCATCAGGATTTCCTTTATTGATTGCTTCCTCCAAAGCACAATCATCCTTGTCCTCAGGGGCCTCGGTATCCTCATCCATAATATCCTTAATGCCATCCTCAGCTTGCATAATATCCTTCGCCCCCACCACTGATGCAATACCATTTTGCGCATGAGCCATATCACTGTGCTTGCCAGGAGATTTGTCAGAAATAACTGTACTGTCCCTCCCATTTAAAGAGCTCATTGTATCAGTTGAGGAAGCTGCCTTGCTTGGGCATATTGAGCCTTTTGTGTTTGCAGATTTACTGACCTTGGTCTTAGAACCCAAAGTCTTTCTTTTAGCCACCTTCTTCTGCGACTGCGTTTTAGCATTTTTATCACCGTTACTCTCGAGGGCATCACATTTTGTAGGTTTAGAGGGCTCTTCAACATCCATTGCCTGGTTTGTGGGGGTCGAAATCATAGCAGGTTGTAGCCAAGGTTGCTGGCCAATTTCCCCCAGTTGATGTCTAGGCTCTTCAACATTAATTTGTCCAATGGCAGTCAGGCTGATTGAGGCAAGCTTTCCCGGTCCACCAGAAGATGTCTGAGTTATCTTGTCATCATCATTCTTGTCTCTCTTTGTATCAAAGTTGACAATATTTGCAAAAGGCAACTGACATGCTGCTGATTCTTCATTAGACCTGTCGGACTTGTTTGTTGAAATGCATGTAGGTTTATTCTCCACCAAATTAACATCAGCAGTTTCATTTGTACAGTGGGCACCATTTCTTGGATATAAAAGATCACGAGCTCCCCCATGATGATCAATCAATCCTCTTGCCTCGGATCCTTCAGTTTTACTACCTGTTAAAGGGCTCCCTGAGATGCATGGCTTTTCATAATAACTCGTTTGGGACCGGGAAACGTCAGGCCTCTTCTGGGCAACTGTACCTTTTGACTCTTCACAGTGTGCCTCCAGATTTTGTGAAGGAGTGTAGATACAAGTAGAACCAACGTCATCCCTGCCTTTGGCTTTGAAGGATGAGTTTTCAATAGCACCATCTAATTTGCATGGACTTATTCTGAGAGAAGAATTTGCATCAGCTGATCCCTCTACAGCTTGTGGAGGAAATGAGGTTCTCCTTGGAGCTTTCCTTGAGTAACTCAAAGCACTATGCTCAGCATCAAGCTCAGATGCCTCAATGCTTCTGGAAGCACATGGTTCCTTGCTCCTGCTCGACGCAGGAGTTTTCTGTTTCACTTCAGTTAGACTACCAGAAGTTGCAGTTTGTAAAGGACTTACGTCATGAGAAATGGATATCGGAAGATGATTAAGGTCATTCCTGACTGACAGGCCTTCTGCCACCTTAGTTGGAGTACATGACAAGTACTTAGCACTAGTTGATTGACCTTCCATTCCATTTAAACCTCTGGGTGCTTTTGATGACTTAGCTGCAGACAAAGGCACAGAGGAGCTAGAGATCCCAACTTTCGAATTAGAAGGACTCCTATGTTCAGCATTTTCCCTAGGTTGCTTTTCTTCAGCCTCTTCTTCAGAATCTTTAGCTTCTGCCACAATTTCCAAGTGATAGCCACTGTAATGACAAGTGATCTCAGAATATCAAATATGTATACGCCAAACTCAGTTACGTATTTCATAGAACACAAAAGGAAGTACACATTATTTGTCTCTAGTATATTCACATAAGAATTTAAAGTTAGACACAGCCAAGGCAAGTTAAAAATAGTTGTAGAGAAAAGAGTGGAAATTTTTGGAATGAAAGCCAAAATGAGAAGGGAAAAGAAAAAGAAAAGGCATTGCCACCCTGGTAAGGCAACAGTACGTGGGAAGTTAAGGAAAAGAGAGAAAATGTGCTAACCATATAAACAAGTCTCATTCTCTCGAAACTGTTGCTTCATGTTGCTCCTTTCTTTCTCTTCTCTTAGTTGTTTTTTTAACAAAAACATCAGATTCAATCATTGAACCAGAGTTTCTTAATTACTCCTCTGCGTTTGTCCCAAATTGAAGTCAAGTGATGCATGAGCATTGCAGTGTTTCCGCAATACATAATAAAAGGTCAAGTTCGCCAATAGTCCAACCAGAAAGGAGGGGCATGTCTAAACTCTTTTGACCACAGCTGACTCGTTGGTGACCCAACTCCCTTCCCCCCGGGAAAAAAGGAAAAATATATCTTTAGTGGGAAAAACATGGATCATGTACTAGTTATACATTTTGTCACTTGCAAATGGAACAACAAATAAGCACACTCCTTTGCTTGCATAATAGAGTAAGTGGAAACAGAGAATTGAAATGATAAAAAAAATGACAAAAGGGGAAAAAAAGTATCTAGATATTTTCCAACCAATGCAAGCTTCTCTCAAGAAGCATATCCACATAAGATTTATACAAGTGTATAAGCATGGGCTATAATCAATTAAACTCGGTTTTCTACAAGAAAGGAAATTCAAGTATCTCACCTCTTGCTATAGTTATCTTCTGGAAGAATTTCCCAGTCCCTTAAACTGCAAAAGGAGGGAATTAGAGTGTGGATTAGGATTCATCAAATGGTATACTAACACTTTACTTGGTATGTGCTCATTAATAGTTAATACCAATGATATGTCATGCCATGGGATTTTAGCAGAACAGAAATTTTAACATACCAATCCTCTAACCAACGATGATTAACAAGCTTTATTGTCTTTATTTTCTTGGCAAGCTCATACTTCTCCCCTGTATGAAAGAGACCACTGGATTATTCAGTGCATAAGATGGAGAAGCTTTGAATGCAACATAAGAAAGATCCGATCAGCCATAGTGAGATCCATGATTAACCATTATTTTCCCTGCCAATGTGAACATAAGATGCGGACAACTGCAAAAGCAACTTTCTTGTGCTAGCACAATTATTATTCACTATTCATTCTAAGAAGCCACAACTCCATTTAAGAGATTTCGAGGACTGACAGCATATGTAGATATGCTGAAGACAACCATCTCTAGTGTTCAAGTCAATTACTCCCTGCTAGGAGTGTGACTGTCGGGGAGGAGTTTGGTCAGTGTTGGCTAATAATCAATAGAGAACTATTACCAAGAAGAGCATTGTGATTAAGCAATAATTCTTCCATCTCATCCCCCAAAATTGTATACAGTTCAGATAGAAAAAACCAAATTCAGAAAACAAAATCTAGAACAAAAAACATAAATTACACAACAACCCAAATGGTTGTTAAAACATTATAGAGACAGATAAATGTGGCACACGGAAGTAGCTTAAGTGAAAGCTATTGCATACCCTCAAACTTGTAGCAGATAAGGTGGGTAACTTTGTTTGCCACCAGGGGTTTAGAAAATTGTGCTCCCATTAACCCAACCATTGTCTGGAAAGATGGCAAAGATTAAAAATGAAGCACTTCAATGATAACCAAGCCACCTTTTATGGCACATGTTTATACTTTGGCAGAGAAATAAAAGTGTACAATAAAAAACCCACTCGGTACTTAAATCCCTAAGAATGACCTTTACCATTATGTCATCTCGATCTTGCCGTTGATAACCAGTTAAGCACATGATTAGACCTTCAGCACCAGGTATTCCATTCAAATCTTTCAGAGGCCTGTACATAATCTGTTTACAAGCAAGTTGAATAGCAAGCATTGAGAAGATGAGCAAGAAAATTGTATGAAAAGCATGATGAACAAGCCATTCTGATTGTAGGTTTCATTTCAAAGGTAGAAATAGGTTTAAAGGGTTTCTTCTAAAACGGGGTTCCAGCTACGTTTGGTGTGACTAATGTCTGAAGGTCAGAAAAATTATGAGTCAAAGGATGAAATTAAATTGACAATTAATGGTGATTAATTTTATATTTTGCTGTAATGAAAGAATAATTTGGGAGTTGAATGATTAGACGAGGGAAATGGAGAAATGTTTGCCAATAAAGGATTGAGTGAAACATATCGCATTTACGAATATCATTAGTAGCAGCATTCTCCTATACAACCATCCTGAAATCAAACCAAGCCCATTGACCCTTACTTGCTGTCCAAATCACTACTACTCATCCAGCATAAAAAGAAAATAAGAATATTACATGGAGGAAACAGTAACTTTAACTATCTCCGGACATGGCACCTAAGAACCGGAATTTTTCCAGGTAGTTCATACAAATCCTAGCGGAAAGGAAAGTTAAGCACTACAGAACATTTTGGTCTCCAGAGAAACTGCTTATTGCAGCTACACAAAAGGATTGTCAAATCAACATCTGACTAACATCACTGACGACAAACTTATTCCAGCTTAGCAAGACAAGACTTGGCTGATGGCAGTGGTCCCCCAAACTGGGCAAATCAGCTAGTATATCTAGGATCATTTGAAATACTTTTGAGTTTTGCATATTCCACGAGGTTGAATGACCAAAAAGAAATTCACTAGACATTAGAGGATCTGTTAAGACAACCCTGTTCTGAGTCATGAATAAGCTGAAAGCGAAGTATACGCTACTAGCATACATGTGATCCAAATGACAGCCAAACATAATCCTAATTGCGATGATGGACTTATATAATCAATCGAATGAAAAAAGAATTGAAGATACCAAAGTCAGAACAATAAATTACAGCATCGTACCGATGAAGCATCAACAGGCATTCCGATGTCATAGCTGTGATCGACCCACAAGCCAGTGACGACTACCTTGCCATCTTTCCGAGCAGCGACACACATGGGATCATCCTATTGGTCGGCATATAAGTTTGAACATGAAGTATCAGAACAGATTGCTGATTATATGAATCCAAGACGAGACTCAGGATTTAGAGGGTGAAAAGGAAACGCAGAGATGAAAGAAACTCACGTAAACAATTCTATCAACGATCAAATGACTGCAATTCGGACCGTATCCACCCGCGTCAACCCCACCGCCATCAACAAGCTTCAACAAAACCTACAATTTCATTCGTCAAACAACGAATCAGACTCAACCGCAGAAAATGCCAAACGAACAAGCTCTCACTACCAAAAGAGACAAACAAAAGAAAAAAAAGGAACAAATTTCAGTACATCTTGTCGAACGTTGGGATCAAAGCCGAGCAGAACGAAGCGGACGCCGTCGAACGGCGTCGAAGGAGAGGTGCTTTCGAGCATCGTCCTCCTCTCACGGCGGCGGATTCTGGTCCCGACGAAACGGCGAAAAAAGTACGCCCTGAAGGCGTCGGACGAGAGAGATGGCGAAGCGTTTGCAGAGGAAAACGGAGGAAACGAAACGAGGGTTCTTGTAATGGACGGTGGACGGAGGACGACGGTGGTGGTGAGAGAAGGAGAAGCTTGCGGAGGAAGAGAGAGAGCAACAGCGGAGAGGGCAATCAGTGTGGAAAGTGTGAACTGTTGTTCTAGAGAAATAGAGAGAGTGGAGGGAAGGAAAATCTTTTGGGCTTTCCCATTTTTTTTATTTTCGTTTGATTTTACTTTCGTGGCGGGAGCGAGAGGGAAAATTTTTGCATCTCCGCACGTGTTAGGCGCCACGTACGTGCGCTCAATTGGGACACGGGCGAGGCGGACATCGGTGGGCACGTGCTGCAGTGTCTTTAATCCCTGCTAATTGCTTGCGAGTTACGACTGCCGTCACTTTCTCTCTCATATAAGAACTGAGCAACAACTATTTTAAATTTCGGAGATGTAAAAAAAAAATTAATAAACATATTTTCATGTGATAACTCGAATTCTCAAATATCTCATATTTGTCTTTCGGTCGAAAAAAACTAACTTTCATTATTTATAAGTGAAAACTAAATAACAAGAAAGATAGGTCTCCAAACATAAAATATCTCACAAGGTTTAAGGGAATTTTAAAATTTAATTACATGATAAAATCTTAATACATTGGACTTTAGCAATCCAGTCCATGTCAAATGGGTAGGTCGGGTTGGATTTGGGTCAAGTTAAAAATGGGTCGACTCATATTTGACCCGCTTTGACCTATAATCATGTAGTATAAATCAAGTGACTCATACTCGACCCAACTCATACCTAACACATACCCGACCCGACCCGTATTGCTAAAACCTATTAATATTATAGGAAAACCCACATCTACTATATGCTAATCGGATTAAAACTTCAAATTAAATTAAAAATAGTAAATAAAATAAAATAAAAGTAAAAAAAACTATAAATTGAAATATTTATAAAGAATTAGACCATGCACATGCTTCTCTTATTTGAAGTGAACATACCATTGAATAACTAAAAACTATAACATGAAATTTTTTTAACTAAACTTAAAAAAATTCATTTTTATGATTTTTTTTATAAAAAAAAAAAGTATTGTTAAAACATTTTTATGCAATACAAATTTAATGGAAAATTTTTATAACTTTTTAAAATATTTTTAAAAAAATCGAATTTTTAATTTTTTTAAATTTAATTTTTAAAAATATAATTTTTAATAATTATTTTTTCTTTTTCTTTTCTTTTTTTCTTCTTCTTTTCGGTCGACCGCCGGCCACGACAACGGCCGGCGACTGGCCACAGGCGAGATCGAGCTTGCTGGCGTCGAGCAGGGCTCGATCTCACCAATCCAGCGAGGCCGAGGCCCCGCCCGATGCTGGCAAGCTCGAGTTTCACCAGTCATCGACGAGGCTCAATCTCACCGATCCGCCAAGGCCGAGGCCCCGCCCGACGCCCACGAGCTTGAGACTCACAAGATCCGACGAGGCCAAGGCCCCGCCCGACGCCCGACACTCGCGAGCTCGAGTCTCGCGATCCGGCGAGGCTCGAGCATCGCAGTTGTCGACGAGGCCGAGCCTCGTCGGATTTGGCAAGACTCAAGCTCGCTAGCGTCGGGCGGGGCTCGATCTCGCCAATCTAGCAAGGCCGAGGCCTCGCCCGACGCTAGCAAGCTCGAGCCTCGCCTGGCCTGTCGTTGGCTGTCGCCCTACCGGCCGCTGGCTAAGGAAGGAAGAAAAAGAAAGAAAAAGAAAAGAAAAATATAAAAATAATTATAATTTCGATTTTTTTATAAAAAAAACATTTTTATAAAGTTAAAGAGGGAAGGCCATGAGTTCAAAGTAGATTTCCTAATAACCCATTTAGACCCATTTCTTTTTGTGCTTTACTTTATCATATCTATTTTTGACTTAAATTTAACTTTCACTTAACTTATATATGATATATTTAACTAAAAATGGGTCATAATATGAATTTATGATCCATTTTGCCAGCTCTAACTATAAGGTTGGCCCCCCTAACACAATGTACTAATATGATATATTTAAAGGAGCTCATTATAGCCTCACACTCGGCAATAAGAGTGCACACTTCCCTTTCCACGGTGGTTTGTCTTGATCTGTTAGGATGCTTATCAAAGTTAAGCTGTCCGACTCCAAAGTATAAGAGGCTTCTGTTCGTGCGCCAACCCGCTTCAATGCCTCCAACAAAGCTGGGGCTTCTAATTGCAAGACCGAGGATGCCCGAACCTCCATCGCGAAGCCATGGACTAACTCTTCCGACTCATCCCTGCACGCTCCCGCTACATGTGAAGCTTATGATTTCACAGACGATACTAACACCATCAACCACGACTCCTCTAAAATGCCTTTGCTTCGTTGTCTATGCTGCTTGAGAATCTGCCTCTTCTTCTTCGGCTTCTTCTTGTTGTCCCTCATCTTTTTTAGATGTCGTAAAATCGCCCCTGCAATCGCCAGGGGCCTCGACAACCTTTGGCGTAGGCTGGGCGATGGTCCCTCGCCGGTGGTCGACAACCTCCATTGGCTAGTGACGAGTGGAGGGTATCAAGGAAAAAAGAGAAAGGAAAAAAAATTCAAAAAAATTTAAAATTTATTAAAATGTCCACGTCTGGCTATGTCACATAAGACAGCCGACATTCACATTAGTAATTTTCGGCCTAAGTTGACCAATGGACTGAAGTAGTACAAATACAAAAAAATTTAAGACTAAATTTATCCAACTAGTACAAAATGCTGGTTATATTTATTCAAGACGAGACTTGGGATTTAGATTTCAAAAGGGGCAAAAAATGCTCTAATATATGAATAATGAAGTCTTAGTTAATTAACCCCTGTGGCTATCCTTCTCACATGAGAAGGAGGAGGTGGGGATTAGTGGGGTTCAAATCCCCACATTCTCAGAGGGAGTGGGGTATAGATAATTTAGATCGGGTATAAATTTTGATTTTCACGCTTTGTAAAGAGGTAAAATAAAAAGTCTAAGAGTGAGAGATGGAGTATAAATAAAGTAGAATTGACAAAAATAAGGTTCCATTTAAGATACGCGGAGACGAAACTCACGTGAACAATTTTTCATGCGACTGCAATTCAGACCGTATCCATCGGCATCAACCCCACCGCCATCGATAGGCTTCGACAAAACCTACACGTTCAAAACCAATTGAAGGAAATATGTCAAATGATGAATTAGACTCAATTGCAGAAACGAGCACACTCTCCCAACCAGACAAGTTCTAGAACATCTCGTCAAACATCAGGATCGAAGCTGAGAAGAACGAAGCGGACCCCGTGGAACAGCTTCGAGGGAGAGGTGCTTGCGAACAACGTACCCTCGAAAGGAACCTCCGCTTACGATGGACTTAGGCCGGGTGGAATGGCGACAACTATAGCATGCAGTTGTTCCCAAAATACGTTGTATTGGGCCCAATTATTGGATAAAACTAGCTAAAACAAGATCTAAAGTAAAATATTAAAAAAGGAAAATCGGAAAAATTGGATGCATGGATTGACTCTTACACTGAGAAAAAGTACAAAAAAAGCCATTAATGTTATGAAATACATGAATGAATATTCATTACATTTATCTTATCTAATATACTTATTATGGTACATTTGTATCATACATTCTAAGTACATCTCCCCATACAATGAACGTTCATATCCCATATCCAGTACATGTATCATTCGATATATTGATATTAACGATAAGTACATTCTTGTTCTCCTATAAATAGGAATTTAGTTTTGATGTACAATTACAACCATAAGAATAAACAGTCACACCCTCTTCTCTGGCTTTCTCTACTATCTCTGGTGTTCACTTGCTTTCTCTTCTTAATCTCTTCTCTATTATATATTCGCAACGCAATATTTTATAACACGTTATCAGCACGAAGATCTACCGATTGAGTAAGTAATTTTTGCAAGCACGAGTATCTACCGACTGAGTAAGTAGTTTTTGTCAGCACGAGGATCTATCGACTGAGTAAGTATATTTTGCAAGGTGGGTATTCTTTTTATTAATCAACTTATACTTCATCTTTTTCTATCAATTCTTCATTTTTATTTTTCTTGGCCCGAAGCCAAATTTCAAATCTAAAAGTATCATTCTACTCCTGAAGTGGCGGTTGATATTTGAAAATCCTTTTATACTTGACACCTGAAGTTGTCAACATAAATGCAAATGGAAAATACCAAGAAAAATGAAGATGTTTGTTTGTTTGATAGTGCAACAACACATACTATATTTCGTAGTAGACACTTTTTCTCGAGTATGACATTGCGTAAGGCGCAAATCCATACAATATCAGGTCCCGTTCTGATTATTGATGGTTTTGGGAATGCCACAATTGTTTTGCCAAATGGCACCATCCTGCATATTGAGGATGCGTTTATAAGCATTAGATAAAAAATGAATCTGCTTAGTTTCAAAGATGTACCCCGTAATGGGTATCATATCGAGACTATTTATGAGCAAGATAAGGAATACATTGGCATTTCATCTTATAAGATGGGCCTGAAGACCATCCATGAGAAGCTAGAAACTTCTTCTATGGGTTTATATTGTGTCATGATTAAGGCTATTGAAACCTACGCCACCACATCCTGAAGATTGGTAAGCCTTGATCAGTTTAGACTGTGGCATGATTGCCTTGGTTATCCTGGCGCTTCAATGATGCGTAGGATAATTCAAAATACAAAAAGGGCACCCTTTAAAATATATAAAGGTATTGTTGTCCAAAGACTATAATTGTGAGGCTTGCTCACAAGGAAAGCTCATTATCAAACCTTTTATGACAAAGGTTAATCTTGAATCTCATTTATTCTTGCAAAGAATTTAGGGTGATATTTATGGACCAATACAACCACTAAGTGGGTCATTTCGATATTTTATGGTACTAGTGGACGCATCTTGTAGATGGTCCCATGTTTGCCTATTATCTACGCGCAATGACACTATTACCATATTCCAGCTGCAAATGCTCCAGCTAGGATAGCTGTTCCTGAAGGACAGGCTAAAATGGATCAAAATCCCCTGCACTTGAAGTGTGGTAGATCGATAGGATCAAAAGATACTGCTCCTCAAAAACAAAGGGGAAAGAATCAAGAATCCGCTCCAGAAGAGCCTGGCATTGTGCTTGCTCCTGAAGAGCTTATTGCCCTTGAAGAGGCACAAGTTCCAGAAGAGCATGGCGTTATGCTTGCTCTTAAAGAGCTTATTGCCCTTGAAGAGGCGCAAACCCATGAAATGAACATCAATCATAGGAATACTAAGAACACCAATCCGCTCCAGAAGAACCTGGCGTTGTGCTTGCTCCTGAAGAGCTTATTGCCCTTGAAGAGGCACAAGCTCTAGAAGAGCCTGGCGTTGTGCTTGCTCCTGAAGAGCTTATTGCCCCTGAAGAGGCGTAAACCCATGAAAGGAATACCAATCCTGGGAATACTAAGAATTCCATTACATATTATAATGAAATTTGGGATCGAAATGAAATAATCATTGATAATGCTTTTGCATTCTCAATTGCTCATAAAATTATGGATGATGATTGTGAGCCGCAATTTATTATTAAATGTCGTCAAAGGCAAGATTGGCCTAAGTGGAAGGAAGCAATTAAGGCTGAATTAGCTTCCCTAACTAAACGAGAGGTTTTTGGACCTGTAACTCGTATCCCCGATAATGTAGAGCCCGTTGGATATAAATGGGTATTTATCCGAAAACGAAATGAGAAAAACGAGGTTGTCAGGTATAAAGCCCGACTCGTTGCCCAAGGATTCTCCCAGAGACCTGTGATTGATTATAATGAGACATATTCTTCACCTGTGATGGATATGATTACATTTCATTTTCTCATTAGCCTAGCAATCTTTGAAAGATTGGAAATGCGTCTTATGGACGTTGTGACGGCATATTTATATGGCTCATTAGATTCTGATATTTATATGAAAATTTCCGAGGGATTTAAAATGCCTGAAGCATGCACTCCCCGCAATTTATTCTCAATAAAATTGCAAAGATCCTTGTACGGGCTAAAGCAATCCGGTCGCATGTGGTATCAACGCTTAAGTGGGTACCTAATTAAGGAAAGGTACAAGAATAATCCTATTTACCCATGCGTGTTTATTAAGAAATCAGAAATCGGATTTGCTATTGTAGCAGTTTATGTCGACGATATAAATTTAATTGAAACTCTAGAAGAGTTAGCTGAAACTGCTGAATATTTGAAAAGGGAGTTTGAAGTTAAAGATTTGGGTAAAACCAAACTTTGTCTTGGTCTAGAGCTTGAGCATGAAGCAAATGGAATAATTGTCCGTCAATCAGCATACGTTGAAAGATTGCTTAAACGCTTCAACGTGGACAAAGCTCACCCATTGAGCACCCCTATGGTTGTAAGGTCTTTAGATCCCCAAAATGACCCATTTCGTCTTAGAGAATCAAATGAAGAGATACTTGGTCCTGAAGTACCATATCTCAATGCAATTGGGGCTTTGATGTACTTGGCACAATGTACGAGACCATATATCGCTTTTGCGGTAAATTTATTGGCACGATTTAGTTCTGAGCCAACTCGGAGACATTGGAATGGAATTAAACATATTTTTCGTTATCTCCGAGGAACCATAGATTTGGGATTATATTATTTCAAGAATTCTACTAACTCTGATTTAGTTGGATATGTTGATGCTGGATATAGATCCGATCCACATAAGGCTCGCTCTTAAATCGGATATTTATTTTGTTATAATGGCACCGCTATTTCTTGGCGTTCTATGAAGCAATCGCTAGTAGCTACATCTTCTAACCACTTTGAGATTATTGCTTTATATGAAGCTGGAAGAGAGTGTGTTTGGTTAAGATCCGTTATAACGCATATTCATAATTCTTGTTGTTTAATACCGGTTACAAATTCTCCCACTATAATTTATGAAGATAATGATGCTTGTGTTGCACAAGTCAGGGGAGGATATATCAAAGGTGATAGGACCAAAAATATCTCGCCGAAATTTTTCTATACACATGAACTCCAAGAAAGTCGACAAATTGATGTTAAACAGATTTGATCCATAAATAATCTTGCAAATCTTTTTACCAAATCATTGCCAACATCAACTTTTGAGAAATTAGTATATGGTATTGATATGCGGCAAGTTTACAAGGTGCAAGATTGATTAGCCCCAGCAGTGGCTACATGGCTTAATTAAGGGGGAGATATTATGAACTATGCATTATAGTATTGATATGCAGCAAGTTCACAAGATGCAAGATTGATTAGCCCCAGCAGTGGCTATATATGCATTGTACTCTTTTTTCTTTTTGTCCGGTTTTTTCCCACAGGGTTTTTCCGGCTTAAAGTTTTTAACGAGGCAATTAATACATCTATAAATGGGAGAGATCATAACATTTGTGCTCTGCACTCTTTTTCCCTTTTGTCCGGTTTTTATCCCACTGGGTTTTTCCGGCTTAAGGTTTTTAATGAGGCAGTATCATTTGATGCACAATCATAATGAATACAATGAATATTCAAGGGGGAGTGTTATGAAATACATGAATGGATGAAATACATGAATGGATATTCATTATATTCATTTTATCTAATGTACTTATTATGGTACATTTGTATCATACATTCTAAGTACATCTCCCTATACAATGAACGTTCATATCCCCTATCCAGTACATGTATTATTCGATACATTGATATTAATGATAAGTACATTCTTGTTCTCCTATAAATAGGAGTTTAGTTTTGATGTACAATTACAACCATCAGAATAAACAGTCACACCCTCTTCTCTGGCTTTCTCTACTATCTTTGGTGTTCACTTGCTTTCTCTTCTCAATCTCTTCTCTATTATATATTCGCAACACAAGATTTTACAACAATTAACTCTATTACAATCGCGCTAATTCAATTTTAAACATTTACATTATGTCAATTTAATCATAAATATTTTCATGTGTCATTTCCATCAATTTTGATTAGAAATCACTAATATAGACGTCGCCCATCTTATTTAGCGTGTCGACGCTAACATAAACGATTTATCTAATTAAAAAAAATGCACTTTTTATTATTTTTTGCTAGCAAGATAGCCCTCCCCAACTTCTATTGAGGATCATAGCCCTTGCTATCTACTGGTGAGGGCTTGGGGGGTGCATGACAACTACCAATTTCTGTTCTAGAAACAATTTTTCTATTCCAGACTTATTTCTAGAATAGAAATCCGTTTGGTAACATTATTTCATTTTTCTATTTTCTTGTTCCAGAAATAGGTTTGGAATAGAAATCAGAAACTAAAATTTTCTACTTTTCTATTTTTGGAACAGAAATGATAAATAAAAGTTATTTTCATCGTTCGTCAACCGGTCATTCATCCGTCGCCATCGACCACCGTTCGTTGGTCGCACGCCGCCGTCGGTCTCCGTTCGCCAGCCGCCGTCGGTCGCCGGCCGCCGCCACCGCCGTCCGTCACCGCCAATCGGCGGTCCACCGCCGTCCAAAAGGAAGAAATTTTTTGTCGTTATCAAACAAATTTCTATTTTTGGAGTAAAAATTTTACATCGTTATTAGACGGATTTTTTTGCTTAGAAACTCATCTAGAAATAAAAATAGAAAAATCTATTTCTCTTCCAGAAATCAATTTTTTGCCAGAATGGTTATCATTCACCCCTTTGTTGGCCCTCGCCCTCGGCAACCAAAACAATTATTAAAAAAAATTACGCCAATGCCAATCATATCATATAGAATAGACAATATTTGCGTAAGTGATTTCTAGCCAATGGCCAGATAACATTTGGAGAGGACAATTATCCTCCAGTAGATTTGAGCAAGCATCGCATCGGTAAAATGGATGGCCATTGGCGACTCCGCAGGCCAATTCCGAGGCCCCATAGACTCTTCCCGGCAATGGTGGGGCGAGGCGGCACCCTACAGACCCTCGTCTAACATTTTTTTGCATGACTCGTATGGCTGGTTGAATGGTAAAGAAGCCGATGTGCTTTTGTCTTCATTTGAAATACATACATCATCATGAGATCATTTCGAGACCATGTTTGTCCAGGTCGGACTCATGTTGGGTCGAGGCTTGAGAGTTCTCTCGGAAAGTGGATTTTTTAGGGCGAGAAAACAGAATAAATAAAGAAATAAATAATGCCTTTATTTTTAACCGTGGACAAAGGGGATAAAATTTGGCAAATTGACTATTCACTCAATCAAGTTAAAAAGTCATACCTAGAACGTATATGTACAAGTCGGGTAGGTGTGTCACACGAGCTAATACTTGAGATTGTAGATTGTGATAGCTTCTTACTTGGACGACTAAGGAAGCCTTCCCCAATGATCGATTACTCGCTTATCGCCTCTTGTTTGGATGCCTAAGTAAGCCTTTTTCAATAATTGATTACTTGCTTACTCAGATCGTAGGATCAATTACTTGCTCAACCGGATTATAGAAAGAGGGATGTTTAGAGTTTAGAGAGGAAGCTATGAAATGGAATATATTATATTGCTTGAATGTTGGATGATACAAATAACGGGAGTGCACCTATTTATACAAGAATCCCTCTAATATACTCTTCGATCAACGGTGTGTAACATCCATCCTTGTCACAATAATCCAAAAGAGGAGATACATTTGATTTAGTAGTAGTGAAATATTAATTCTCGTTTAATCAAACTATTGGTGAAGATTCACTCCCATATGAATTTCAATCATTGTGTAGCATTTCACTGATTGAGCTATTAAAATGAATCGTGGATCCAAAGTTGGTCTTAAATATTATGATTCAATTGGTTGTGTTTGCAAAGGACCATCTTCGGGCTGATTTGTTCAACGAGGTCTTTCCTAGCGAGTCCTTTTTCTTTTTTTTTTGGGTTACTTTTTTACATATTAAGGTCATGAGAATATGCATTTGCTGAATTTTTTGTCCCGGAGAACTGGTTTTCATGTTTTCCATCGTTGTGTATTTCTCAATTCGGAGTAACGTAAGATGGACATTTTTGTGAACAATTGCTCTTTTCCTTTGCTAAATCCAGTATAGCTCAATATGGTCCGTTGTTTTTTTAATGATTTGATGATCGGGATCTGGTTCTATTGAGGCCGTTGAAGTTAGAGACCTAGTGCTTGACCCAAAAAATTAAAATTCTTGCAGGACAAGATGATGGGAAAACTTCAATCAAGAGGAAGAACAATTAAAGATACTTTTCTCACGGTTCAACCGGTGCTAAGGAGCCTTGAACTTGTTCTTTTCTCTTTGAGAAGCTAAGCAAATATACTTTTCTCGGTGACAGATGCACCTTCCATGAGAAGTGAGGCAAAGATAACATCACAGAGACTCGTCCCTCTCGTTTGATGTTCTGGTTCTCCTCTCCAATTACACTGACACTCAAGAGAGATAGAGAGAGAAAGATGGGGTGGTTGACGCAATTCCTAGCGGTGGTGGCTTCGTTGGCCGTTGGAGTTAAATTCTCGCCACAGGTTTTGGAATCAAGCTCCGATGACCAGAAGTGTTCGACGGGAGCGGCGATCTTCAAGCTGGCCCATCTCCTCGGCTTCGCCACTGCCTGGGGTGCCGCTCTCTGGGTCACCTTCATCGGCATCATCATAATGTTCAAGTAAGATGATGTTTCATGCTTCTACTTGTCGGGAACTTCGATGTGTTCCAGGCCGGCTGATTTTTCAAAATTGACATGCCACCTGTTATATGGTGATTTATAGGGAGTGATGTAATTAATGGCCCATTGCATGATTGAGTCCTTCTGATTTTGAAGATAACAACAGATAGAAACTACAGCAGTAGCAGACTCGTGTGTTGTCGGAGACGTTGAAATTGATAGAATCATGGGCTCGAGAATGTCTTCTTTGTTCACATAAGATGCCTGAGTAACCGAGTGGATAAACAATCATTTTCCTGTGACTCTTTCTTTTAGCATCATCATCTTTAGGAACTGGACTCGTATCTCATCCGTTTCAAGTGTCAGTCTTATCATGGTGCCAAGCAATGGTGGTCCTTGGATTTGGTTTTCTAGGGGTTGCGAGATAGGTAACCTTCTATTGTCACAAAGCTTTGGGGTTAACTTAGGCCCTGTGTGTTTATTTGTGTTTCTGTTCCCTGGAACACAAATTTGTGTTCTTTTGTTCCGGGGAAAAAAAACATAACAGAAACGAGTTTGTTTACACTTTTGTTCTCGGGAATAGATTTAGAACAAAAACAAAGAATTAGAAAAAACTTGTTTCTTATTCCATTCTTGTTTTTGTTCCCAAGAACACTTCCAAGAAACACTTTTTTCTTCTCATTTTTCTTCTTCTTTTCTCTCTTTCTTTTCTTCTTCTTCTTCCTTTTGCCGGTCACTAGCCTTGGCCATGACCGGCGCTGGCGACTGGCCAGACAAGGGCCGGCGTCCTCACCGGCCCCCAGAAAGGCTGAGCCACGGCGAGACTCAGCTTCCCCAGCCGGTGTGAGAACGGGCCTCGCCAGGCCAGGGCGAGACCGACCTTGCGCCGCCTGGTCGAGGCCGAGCCTCGCTGGTGGCTTGGCGAGCGGTCATCTCACCAGGCCACCAGCGAGGCTGGCCTCTAGCGAGCTCGCTGGGTCTCGCCCTAGCCCGGCGAGGCTCCGGCCAAAGAGAAAAAGAAAAAGGAAAAAAAAAGAAAAGAAAAATATAATAAAAATATTAAAAAATTAAAAAGAAACAAAAAAATTATAAAAGTTTACCAAATGTGTTTCTGTTCTTTTTCTATTCCAAGAACAGAAATTTTGTGCAGTTGCCAAACGCGTTCTTCTGTTAAAAAATTGTTCCCCGGAACAAAAATAATTTTTGAACAGAAACGTTACCAAACGCACTCTTAGTACAAGAGCAAAATCAACATTTAAATTAGGCTGAACTGTTTATGGGAGGGCAGCAGCGGCATGGTCCCCTCCAGACTTCTCGAGAGATTAGTAAACGGAAAAATTCCTGCGACGACTGTAAAGGATTTTTGTTATCCAGTTCATACTTTGCATAAGCATGATTTTTCTCGTGAAACATCATGAAGCATGTGACATTAACTGGTAAAAGCAAAATGTTCAAGATGCGTTAGCTGATATCTTTCTTTGAAATCAGGAATCTTCAGAGACGCCAGTTTGGTAATTTGCAAAGCAAGATGTTTCCTGCATATTTTATGATGCTTGCAGTGTGCTGTGCCATTTCAGCGGCTTCATTCGGATATCTACATCCATGGAAGTCATCATCCACAAAAGAGAAGTACCAGCTGGGGTTTCTGCTATCTGCCTTTGCTTTCAACCTCACAAATTTGTTTGTCTTCACCCCCGTGACCATTAAGGTGGGTAACTTGAGAGATCCCCATTTAGCTTTTACTCTCTGAATGTATATCCATCAGTTTTAACTTTCTGTAAAAGAGTGGAGCTTCTGTGGGCAAGATTTTCACTAACCTTGATTTCATGATTTGCTGCTGTTCACTTATTTGCTGAGAAATTCTGAGTTTGAACTCATGTTCAAGGATCATTCAGCTCCCGAAATTGAAAACTGAAGTAGCTAATTTTCGGTTCATGAGAAAACTCCACTGCAAGTCTTTTGTAAGGTCAGTTCACAACTCGTTGGTCTGATTGGCATTTTCTTGGAAAGGAAATCAAGCTAGCCGCATTTAGCTGCTATTTATGCAGCATTAAAGGTCGAATATTTCCTGTTTCTTTAAGTTCTATGAATTTTATATGCACTCAGTGCAAGGGCTAATTGATGTTTTTGTTTTATATTTCGTTTTATCAACGGCATTGATCTTTTCTGTGATCTCATTTGGCTGTGTTAATGCGGATCAGAGGATGAAACAAAGACACAGATTGGAGAAAGAAGATGAGATCGGACGGTCCAAGAACAAAGAAATCGCGAAGGTCGATCCAAACTTGGCTTCCGTGAGGAAGAAGTTTGGGATGTATCACGGCTTGTCGTCTCTTGCTAATATACTGGCTTTTAGTAGCCTTGCCATGCACTCATGGTACTTGGCTAATAAGATAAATTTATGAAGCCTAGTATACCGCTCTCAGCAAAATGTTGGTTCCGGTCATATTATTGCAGAAGCAAGTAAATTGCTGATGCTTTTTCTGGGGAAGGATGTCCTAATGGTTTGCTGAATGTACTATTGAGTTCTGCACAGATGCACATATTGTCACTCGGATAAAGCTCACACACTGCCTCGGCTATGGCTGAGTTTTCCCTTTGCAAAGGGAGTTGACTTCTGGATTTGATATTATGCATATAGCCTTGTGGAAAGTTTGCTGCAGCAGCGTTCTTAGGGTACCTTTCTGCAGTAAATCGACATTATAAAGATGACTAGAAAAGTTTCGTTTCATGGTGCTATGTTGCCTTGTGGGAAAATGTTGTCTTGCAGTTGAGCATATGTTTACTGTGTTACTCGAAAGAAATAGGAGTTGTATTTCTTGACTGCACGACATTTTAGGGAATTGCCCTTTTGTTGAGTTTGTACAACGTTACATTAATCGGATAGATCCTGAAATGAGTCATGTACTTACTTGAATGGGTTAATATCATGAAAAATCCTAAATTAGTACACTTGTGATAAATTTATCATAATAATTTTTTTATTATAAAAAATCTCAAACCGTTTCATCAATTTATCACAAATTAATTTTTTGACCACAAAAAATTTCAAACTAGTACATTTGTGATAAACTTGCTATCTATTAATTTCCATTAAATTGGATTAATACAACGAAAAAATCACAAACTAATATACCTATGACAAATAAAGTGTAAAACCTAAAAATTGTACACTTGTCAACTGTTACGTGTTATTCAATTTAGAATTTGGTGATAAAATTTAAAGGAAACTAACGGAGGGCAAATTTGTCATAAATGTACAAGTTTGAGGTTTAATTTAGAGTAAATTTGTCATAAATATACCTAAACTAGATTTTTCGTGGTATTAACCGTACTATAATTAATATCAATACTGATTATAATGAATTGGTTATTTTTTGGTGTAAACACTGCCAAATGAATTCGAAACAAATTCAAGTACATTTTGTCGAACAATGGGATCGAAGCGACAAGAGCGAAGCGGGTGTCATGGAACGGCTTCGAGGGAGAGGCGCTTCCAAGCTTTGTACTCTCAAATAAAACCTCCTTTTATGGTGGACTTAGGCTGACGAAACATCGATAGTGACAGCATGCGTCGATTGCGAACAAAGGCATAGGACGAGAGAGATTGGGATGGTGAAGCGTTTGCAGAGGAAATGGAAGACACGAGGATTCCTGTAATGGACGAGGACGACGATGGTGAGAGAAGCTTCCTCTTTAAAATGAAAAATTAATAAAAATATGTTAAATTCCAGAACTCCTGTTACGGACAGTTTTGCCTGTCATTACTTGAATTGTTAAACATCTCATTTTTATTAAAAGACAGAGGGTATACCAAAATTTTTAAAAAAATCGAAAGTCGGAAAAATTAATCTAAGCACGGATTAAAAAAATTAGTTCAATTTCAAAGATTCTTTGAAAACTTCACGTGAATCTTTCCAGTCATTTAAGGTTTTGTTTGGGAAACGAAGGAAAATAGGTGTCTACACTCCTTTTTTTTTCCCCTTTTTGTTCATTCTGGAATATTTCGGACATTTCATAATTGCTCATTTCTTTTAGCGTTTAGCGTTGCTGTCACTGCCACCACCTTCCTGCCCTTCTTCTCTCGGCCTTAGGAATTTTGATTTGGGAAACTCTAGGAAAAAGCTCATGTATTTAACTTTAGATACAAATGAAGGAAGAGGAGGCCTTATATATACAAGAACTGTATTTGTAAATTCTTTAGATTCCAAAGGTGGAGATTATATCTCTCCAATTACCATCTACCCATATTTATTACAATTGTATACAATTACCATATCGTCCGCCTTCAGAAGTACTCTAAAACACTCAAGAAAACTTAGGACTTTAGGAGATAGATTGAGGGTTGCTCATTCACGGATCGATAACGGCCTTCGTCGACACTTATCGGGCTGTGACACTAGCATGTTAGTTCATTTCAGCATTTCCTTTCCTTTTTTAACTAAAGGACTAACTTAAACATATGCATAGTTTCGAGATCCAATTGAAAAAAATAAAAAAAATTGAGATACCTAATCGAACAATTTGCAATGGTCAGGGAACTTCTAGTAGAGTTTTCCTGATAAAGATATGAACCCAAGTCCGAAAATTATGCGTCTAATTATATTTTGAACAAATGACATGGTTGTGGACTACTGGACAACATATTAGGTATCGGCTTATTCATTTCACTTTAGGAAAGATCATCGTGTTTTAGACTTGCGTACGCGAAGGACAATCGCTGTTGACACCGGTGTTGGATATTCTTTCTTCCGGAATCTCTCATCTATCATTCTCGTGTAA
Source organism: Eucalyptus marginata (assembly GCA_014182565.1). Classification (NCBI taxonomy): domain Eukaryota; kingdom Viridiplantae; phylum Streptophyta; class Magnoliopsida; order Myrtales; family Myrtaceae; genus Eucalyptus; species Eucalyptus marginata. Next base: position 38,920,628 of record CM024595.1, on the reverse strand, counting down.
AACGTTCACAAATGTGTTCTTCTGAATTTATCAATTGGTTAGAGAATCATATTTCAGGTCAATATGTCGTTTACCATATATGAACATGTGTATCATTTATTTAGGGGAAAATTCCAAATAAGGACCCAAAGTGAATCTATTTTCTCAAATAAGGACCTAAAGTGAACTTTGTGTCATATAAGGACCCGAAATGGACCCATTGTTTCAAATAAGAACCCGAAGTGAATTTTGTGTCAAATAAGGACCTGAAGTGATCAAGTTAATCTCTATTGAGGACCTTAGCTCACTGGTAAACATTTTCCGACAATTAAAATAGGGGCAATTTTGTTAGAAATTTGTGATTGGAAAAAAATGGAAAATTCTATATTAATTAAGTTTAGGTTATCTATTTAGATGTTTACATTTTCTTCTTTCTTCTCCCTCGTTGCTCCTCACCTTGCTTGACCGACAGAGAATTTGGGTCACCAAAAAAAAAAAAAAAAAAAAAGCGTTTGGTTTTCTTCTTGTTTTTGAATTCATGCCTCAACCGGTGGAGAATTTGAGTCTTCGACTTTGCGGAGGATGGGTATAAGGAACGGGGAGACTGTAGAAAACCTAGGGTTTTTTTTTTTTTAATGTTTTAGGATTTGTTAATTTTCCCTATATTTTTTTTTTGGACAAAATTGCCCAAACTTTGGTCATCGGAAATGTCACATGCTTGATAGCGGCGAATATTTAGCGACCGTAAGCTCAAGTTCTTATTTGGAATTGAGGTCCTTATTTGAGACAATGGGTCCAATTTAGGTCTTTATTTGACACAGTTTATTTCGGGTCATTATTTGAGAAAATTGGTTAACTTTGGGTCCTTATTTGAGATGATGGGTCCACTTTAGGTCTTTATCTGACATTAAGTTCATTTCGGGTCCTTATTTGAGAAAATTGGTCAACTTCGGGTCCTTATTTGGAATTTTCCCTTTATTTAGTCAAGTGTATTGTGTTAGAAAATAGTTCCCAAAAATATTTTGGACGTGCCCAATTATTTAATGAAATTACCTAAAACGAGCTTGATAGCCAAATTAGAAGTGTGTGAAGTAAAACATCAAAAAAGGAAGACCGAAAAATTAGGTATTTGAATTGATTTTTGCTTTCCCTTGCAACAAAATCTTATGATTCACGTATTCTGATTTTTTTAATAAAAAATGTCTGAAATTTTCACAACACATAAATGTTGACACACAAGCTAACATATAATCTTTTATACTTATTCATACTCAAATGATGTTAACCACTCAGCCCTTTGTAGTACGTTGGAAGGGAGAGGTGAAAAATTCAAATCCTCACATTTTCAGGAGATGGGGTAGAGACGATTAAGTTTCATGTATGAATTTCGATTTCCACACCCTATAAAAAAAATAGAAAATTATAATAGGAGTAGAGTAGAACTAACAAAAAAAATGATATTTTAAATTGTGGAAAAATATAATTTTTTGCTTTCGACTCCTAGATACTCGGGATTTGAATTTCTATTTTACTTTCCCTTTTTTTCCACTCTTGGCTTGCGCCGATAATTGTAGGACCACGAAATTTTCAAGGCCTCGGTCAATATATTAAGTCGAAGAGAAAAGCAAGAACTGGAGGATCGGTCAATATGTAATTGATTATAGAAACATTATTCTCACTTGCTTTATTTACATTAGATATATACGTGACATTTTTCGAGATTTATTAAACTCGGTGAAGCTAAACAAATATGTCTCTTTTGTAATTTTTTTTCCCATCAACGTCATTAAAATTTTAAATTGACGTGAAAAGAATACATGAGATTTACGCGATTTGTCAATTACCAACCCATAAATTTTGTGGGGTCAACTTAACTCATGGTTATCAGACTCGTGCTATTGTCACGAACTGGTCATCTTCTTCGTCATGCGCGAAACAAATCATGCCATGATCTATTGATATACGCTTGCATTTTTAAATGAATTAGGAGCTAACCATAAATATATTAGATCGTGATATCAAATATAAAATCGCGTGCAATACTTTATTATTAGATCATGATATGAAATATATAATCGCATGCAAATCGCTACTGACAATTTATCTATACCCGATTATGAGTATCTCACTTTGTTCACCGGACATAAATTTGGTGGGATCCCGATCATTAGTTATCTCATATCAACAAAAGATACAACCGTGTTCAAATTATAGAAATTTGATGAGATTCTTTCGAGTACAAATGATAACTTGTACGATTGGTTGAGCATTATACAAAGCCAACGTGCATTTGTCTTGATATGAAATACATAAAATCGAAAGACCATTTCAAGAGGGGAAAATGCATCAAAAGCGCCATAATTATTTTTTCGGTCACTTGAGTGTCACATAACTTTTTCAATCGATCATTTGAATAGCATAACTTTTTAAGAACGTGCATTACAAGTATCATGCCACGCTCCCAATGCTTGGATGAATATTTTTTGAAAATCAGGGCACTTAAGTGAATACATTCAACTGATTGAAAAAAAAAAACTGTAGTATTCAAATGAGTTTCGTATGGCATTTATAATATGATTCTCCATGTCAATATATTATCAAGAGTTGCGTAAACAGTGGACTGACGTGATCAATAACATTGCGGTCCAGGCTAGAAGTAGCTTTCGGGGACCATTTCGCAGGGGTAAATAAATAAATAAAAGCGATAGGTAAAGTGTCGTAGGCATAGATAAATTGAAGAAATAAATGATAATCCCTTTTTTTTAACGATTGGCGAAAGGGATAATTTTTTTAATTCATGGAATCAAGTTGAAAAGTCACAGCTCTTAACTCCCCCAGTCCGAGCCACCATGGCACCGGCGAGGAGGTGGTACTTGTCGCTCCTCTCCATCTTCTCGCTTCTCCTTCCCCAATCGCGCTTCCGCTAGCGCAGAGAGAGAGAGAGAGAGAGATGGGGTGGCTGACGCGATTCCTAGCGGCGGTGGCTTTCTTGACCGGCGGGGTCATTTTCTTGCCGGACACTTTCGGATTGAGCTCCGACGGCCCGGAGTCCCCGAAGGCAGCGATGATCTTGAAGCTGGTCCATCTGCTCGGCTTCGCCACCGCCTGGGGCGCCGCTCCCTGGGTCACCTTCATCGGCGGCATCATCATGTTCAAGTAAGCTGTCATTGCTTTTGCTGTTGTCGTTGTTTTTCGTGCTTCCAACCATCGGAAACTTCGAGGTGTTCGAAGTGGTTACACAAGAAAAGTAATCGGAAACCTAGGGAGATCAAATCGACGCACCTGGGTTTCCTTGGACATTCGCGACGGAAGATGTTAGCTTAATTGAATAAATTTGAGGAATTGTGTCATGCGGGCTGAGGTTTTGATATCGAAATACTACATATTTTATTTGGTAGTATATATGAGAAGTAATATGTTCATGGCTGGTTGAACTCTTGAATTTCGTGATCGAGTCCTTCTGAATCTGAAGATAAGAATGGAGAGAATCAACAGCAGTCACGGGGTCGTGTGTTCCGAGAGTCGTTGAAATTGATAGAATCATTAGCTCGAGAATGTCTTCTTTTCCTTTAGGCATTTCTGTGATTCTTTCTTTTAGCATCGTCATCGTTAGGAACTGAACTCGCGTCTCGTCCATTTTGAGTGTTAGTCTTATGTCAAGTAAGCCGCGAAAGCACACCCAAGATCTCTATAGCTAGAATCAAGAACGCATATAAATGAGTAAAGAGATTTAAGTATATGATTTGGAATCCATCGTTCTTGACCTGAAATAACAACGATCCAAAGCTCAAATGCTTCTCTTTTAGTGCTCTCTATCACTTGCTCAATGAGAAGGCCTCTCATCTTTAGCATTCAGTAAACGCTCCTTATGGATATTTTTGTGTATTAGGATTAGAAGAGAGATTTAAGCAATATTTATAGAGTTTAAAGCCACAAGCTCTCTCATTAGAGGTTGGTTTTTACTTGGTTTACGCTAACCGGTCCTATATTAGACTAATTAAGAAACTTTAATAGATCAATATCATAAAACGATAAATTACAATATCAATTAATATATCCTACAATAGAAAAACTCTTATATTCTTTCACTTGAGTTATATAAAATGAAACTTTATTATATGTGCGCACCTCTATATTAGTTTAGATAATTTTTAACAGTCAATTCGATCCCATAAAGTCTCAAATACCGAATTATGGTAGTAACTATATATATGCACATAGACCTTTCATGATCACAAGTGCTTTGAATTCTATTGATGTGAATTCAGTATGGTAGTGTGACAAATAAATAACATATTATAGAAAGTAATACCATATGTACCATCCCCTTTATGAGTCAATATTCTCTTTCTTTAAAGTATCACAAAACTTGATGTATCATTAGAGAATATTTTTATGGTTCCATTGAACCTACATATACTTAAGGCTAATAATTAGATGTCCCTAGCCTTTACTCAAGGTTTACACAATACCTTAATATTTTCATCAATATGTATTCAACATGATAACAATGCATTCATAAACACTTTATTGAGTGCAAAAGAATTGATAGATATTAAAATATTATTAAATGTAATAAACATAGATGTAAACATTATAAGAGCAAAAGCAAAACAACTCTCACTAAACAATAGCATCCCATGATATTCCTAAGCCCATGCTAATGACATATTGTTCCATCACATTAGGGCGAAGGCCTTTAGTTAGTCTATGGAAATATAATCTATTGTAATGTCACTATTTTGAACTGTTTTCTTTATAGTAAAAAACTTGACCACCATATGCTTGGACCCTTGAGATCTTTGTCATTGTTGATAAACATATTGCAAAATTATTATCTCAATACAATTGTATGAGTTTATCCACAAAATCAAATACAGTCAACTCCCTATTGAGTTCTGGATCTAAATAACCTGAGTAGTAGCCGAAAAGTATGCTATAAACTTCGCTTGCATGATAGATGATGACATAGATTTCCATTTCTTGCTTTTCCATGATACCGCACATTCAGCCAACATAAAGATTTATCTTGTTATCGACTTCATATCAACTTGATAGCAAGCAAAGTTTGCGTTCGTATATCCTACCAGTCACAAGTGTTGAAAATGTCTATAAATCAATATATAATCTCTTGTCATATTTAAGTACTCCAAAATTTTCTTGACAGTAACCTAGTGATTTTGTCATGGAATTGACTGATATCTACCTAAAAGTCCTATCGCAAAAATGATATACAATCTAGTGCAAACTTGAGCATATATGATACTTCCAAGTGCACTAGCAAATGTACATTCTTTATTTGGGCTTTCTCAAAATCTGAATAAGGACATTGTGAGAAATTTAGTTTATCACCCTTAATGACAACAACAATTCCTCTGCATACTGAATCTTTCCAAAGTATGATCAACATATGCCCTCTAAAATAAATACAATATATGGCGAGAATAGTCCTTATGATCTCAATGCCAAGAACAATAGATACCTTACCAAGGTTTCATGTCAAAATTCTTTGACAAAATTTGCTTTATCTCATGCAGTAATTTAATATTACTACTCGTCAGCAAGATATCCGTTACATAGAGTATTGGAAAAAATAAATTTCATCTCATCTACCTCTTTTTCCAAGCAAAAATCTCTTTCCATTTCTTAATATTTGAACTAGGAAAATCCTAATGGAGTTGTTGTTTACTAGAGTAAGTGACTAAAATATACAATTAGCATCATATGAGTACCATGTAACTCAAAATTGTATAAGTACATATCCTGAGAGTTATATACATTATCATATAAACACGTTTGGGTAGAATACATGATATGCAAGTATATATTCTCTATATGACAGCGGCCATAAGAATATATTCCAACTTGCATGAATTCACCACTTTTGGGTGTATGAACCATTAGGATTGATCACTCATCAACCATATGCTATACATGTATCCTTCCATGAACTAATACATAATCATCTCCTTTAGAAATATAACCACGCATTAAATTAAGAAACATCCCATCACAATATGAGATCCGTATTTCTCAAACTCAATCAAATGTGCCACTTTAGCGATCACAACCCGATTGATTCATTGAAACTCTCTCATACCATGTTATAAACTTTATGTTTCATATTCACCATATACATGTAATTTTAGACTTGATAACAAGTGCAATTTGTCACTAAAATCACATAGTATGCTAATTACATTGCTTCATTCATTTATACGTATTAAACCTTATACATGCTATCAATAAATCACGCTCTACACATTCTTTATAGATATAAGCTTGTGACTGTATTTCCGAAACCATAGAGAAATACTGGAAAATACGCAAAAATACCCTAAAAAATTCACGTATTTAGGGATTTGTATGTATTTTCATATCCTTAAAAGTATCAAACATGTAAAATAAATGCACCACAATGTAAAATATCTCAATATGAGAACACCCTAATCAAAGCTTGGATGCGCCCGTAAAAGCTATCGGAATGCGTGACGAGTGTAATTCATGCGTAATGTGTCTGAATTGGTTGCACCCCTGATCCAACCAGATAGGACCGATCCCACCAGTTAACCGGTCTGGTCAATGGTTAACCAAGTTGGGTCAAATCCCGAGTGGGATCAATTGGGTTTGGGTCGAGTCAACCCACGTCCTAGCATCGTTAACGTCACGATGACATCAACCCTAGTAAGACTCCACCTCAGTGCATGCAACACCTATAGCGCACACGTTGGGCTAAGTTACGCGCGTGGCCACGCTTGCAGCGTCCCCTGGTGGTATGCGATCACTCAAAATGTTCATCTTGATTGGCTTTTACTTTCTATGTGATCAAAATTAATTTTCACCTAACAAAAAATTCTGAAAAATAGCCAAATCTGTACATTCGAGTTCTAGGCTATGGATTGGAGCTCTAATGCCACATGTAAGCTACGAAAGCATACCCAAGATCTCCATAGTTATAATCAAGAACACATAAAAACGAGTGAAAAGATTTACACACCTGATTTGGAATTCATCGCTCTTGATGCAAAATAACAACAATCAAAGTTCAAGTGCTTCTCTTATATTGCCTTTTGTATTACTGGTTCAATGAGACCACCCCTCACCCTTAGCATTCAATAAATGCTACATATATGAGGATATTTTTATGTATCAGAGTTATAAGAGAGACTTGAGCACTATTTATAGAGTTTTAAGTCACAGGCCCTCTCATCACAGGCCGGACTTTATTCGGTCCATACTAGTCAACCCATATTAAACTAATTAAGAAACATTTTATCTCACCTTATTAGAATAATCCCGTAAACAATAATTATAATATTAATTAATATAACCCACATCAGAGAAGTAACGACAGTCCTTGAATTGACCTTCACCTAGAAATCAAGTTCAACCGCTTATGGGAGGGCACCAGTGGCACTGTCCCCTCCAGCCTTCTTGAGAGATTAGTACATGGAAAAATTCCTTTTATGACTTAGAAGGTTTTTGGTAGTTCAGTTTATACTTTGCATTTCTGCACATGATTTTTCTTGAGAAACATCATGAAGCATGTGACATCAACTGGTAAAAGCAAAATGTAAAAGATGCGTTAGCTTATATCTTTCTTTGAAAGCAGGAATCTTCCGAGACACCAATTTGGTAATTTGCAAAGCAAGATGTTTCCTGCATATTTCACGATGGTTGCAGTGTGCTGTGCCGTTTCAGTGGCTTCATTCGGATATCTACATCCATGGAAGTCATCATCCACAACAGAGAAGTACCAGCTAGGGTTTCTTCTCTCTGCCTTTGCTTTCAATCTCACGAATTTGTTCGTCTTCAGTCCCATGACCATTGAGGTGGGTAACTTGACAGATCCCCATTTACCTTTTACCGTCATAATGTCCCTATCAGTTTTAACTTTATGTTAAAGAAGTAGAGCTTCTCTATCAGTTCTAACTTTTTTTTTTTTAATGCAGCATAAAAAGTACAATATTTTATGCTCCTAAAATTTCTATGAAGTTAATATGGACTTGATAAACGAATCTCCTCTCACATGTGCAGGGGCTAATTGATGTTTTGTTCTGTATTTTCTTTTTATCAGTGATTCTGATCTTTTCTGTGATTTCATTTGGCTGTATTTAACTGTGGAATAGATGATGAAACAAAGACACAAAGTGGAGAAAGAAGAGAACATTGGGAATGAGATCGGATGGTCCAAGAACCAAGAGGTTGCGAAGGTCAATCCAAAATTGGCTGCCATGAACAAGAAGTTTGGAATGATTCATGGCTTGTCATCTCTTGCTAACATAATGGCCTTTGGTAGCCTTACCATGCACTCATGGTACTTGGCTAGTAAGATAACTTTGTGAAGCAAAGTATATCCCTCTCGGCAAAATGTCGGTTCTGGTCATATTATTGTCAAAAGGAAGTAACTGTTGATGCTTTCTCTGGGAAGGAAGGATGTCCTAATAAACAGAGAGTTGACTTCTGGCTTTGTTATTATGCAGACAGCCTTGTGCAAAGTTCACTGCAGCAACGGCTCTTGGTGTACTCAAAAAGTATTGTTTCTTTGTTGCCTTGTTAGGGAAAATGATGTCTTGGAGTTGAACATATGTCTACCGTGTTGCAAAAAAGTAATAGGATATGTATTTTTCTTGACTGCATAACATTTTAGGGAATTCTCTTGCATTGAGTTTGTACATTGTTATATCAATAGAATAGATCCTAAAATGCTTCTCCTCGAGTTACGTGTTGACTTGAATTCATGTCTTGCTGGTTATAATGAATTGGTTGTTTTGCGGTGTAAACACTATCAAAAGAAAATGGAACAAATTCTAGTACGATTCATCAGATGTTGGGATCGAAGCTGACCGGAGCGAAGTGGACAACGGAGCGTTGGAAGACAGGTGAGATTGGAATGGCGAAGTGTTTGCAGGGGAAATGAGGTTCGTGTGACGGATGAGGACGCTGTTGGGAAGAGAGGAAAAATTGAATCCTTGCACGCGCTGAAGCCAAGTGCACTCAATCGGGACATGTGCGAGGCAAAGATCGGTGGACATGGCCTGTGTAGGCTATCATCACTTTCTCTTTAAAATGAACAATGAACAAAAAATATGTTAAATTCCAGAGTTATAAAAGAAAAATTACAAACAATTTTTCCTTTCATTACAATTCAAACATCTCATATTGATTAAAAGACAAAGGGTGCACATATCAAAATTTTACAAAGATCAAAAGTTAGAAGTATTAATCTAAACATGGATTAAAAAAATTAGTTCAATTTTAATGATTCTTTGAAAACTTCATGCGAATCTTTCGAATTATCTAAGCGTTTATTTGGGAAATGAAAGAAAATCGAGTGTCTAAGCTCCTGTCCTTTTTTTTTTTTGGTTCATTCTCGATCACTTTGAGCATTCACAATTTCTAATTTCTTTTAACCTTCAAGCGCTCGCCTTTGCCACAGAAGACGACCGCCACCACTCTAGGCTTCTTCAAATGATGTGGCCCCATTTTCTGCCCTATTTTATCATCGCCGGCTTATGATTGCATGCTCCTTCAAATCTGGTTCATGTGGGGACTCACGGCCTATCTCAGGCACGTTAGCGTTGCTGCCACCACCTTCCCGCCTCTTTCTCTCTCTTTTTTTTTTTGATGACCCGAAAACCGCCGTACAGCCGGTAGCCGGAGACATAAACCAGGGCAGAGACGGGGGCCCACCTCCCAAACCCGCACTGAGGGCGAGAAATTTTGAACCACTACCCTCCCAGATGAGGGGTCAAAGCGAACCAACTCGTCCACCACGGGGTGGGTGCCTCTTCCTCTCTCTTTATCTCTCAGGTTTGGGTTTTTTTTTCCCCAATTTTCTAATGTTCAGTCCAGTCGGCACGATTACCAAAGGACTAATTTAGATAGGGAAACACCTGAAAAAAACAAATTGAGATATCTGATCGAACGATTTGCAATAGTTGAGGAATCTTTAGTATAGTTTTCCTGATAAAGAAATGAACCCAAGTCATGAAAATGATGCATCTATTCTTATACATGGAATGCAAACATATTTTAGGCCATTTAATATGAAATTTATCAACATCAGTGGCTCATATTATTACAGATGTACATATTAGGTCCGTCTAATTATGTTTTAAACAAATGACATAGTTGTGGACTTTTGGACCATGTATTGGGTATCATCTCATTCATTATATTTTTGGAAAGATTGCCAAGTTCTGGACTTACATATTCGAAAGGACAATAGGCATTTATTTATTTCGGATTCACTGGTCTATCATTCTTTTACGTAATACATTCACTTAAAAACGTGACAAATGTGTTCATCTCAATTGATCAATTGATTAGGATATCATATTTCAGTTCAATTAATCATTTACTAGATAAGAACACGTGTATCACATATTTAGTCAAGTGCATTGTATCAGAGATAGTCCCCAAATACATGTTGGATGGGCCCAGTTGTTTAATGAAAGTTGCTAGAACGAGCTTCCGAGCCAAACTCGAAGTGTCGTAAAAGCAAAACTGGAAAATTAGGCATTTGAATTGATTTTTGCTCTCCGGTTGTATCAAAATCTCGTGATTCACTCTTTACCAAAAAAAAAAAAATCTCGTGATTCACGTTTTATGATTTTTTAATAAAATGCCTAAAATTTTCACAAATGATATTATATATTCTGGAAAAAAGAAAAACTTTTGGCCTTTGACTCGTGGATACTCGTGATTTGGATTTCTATTTTACTTTAACCTTTTTTTCCGTTCTTGGTTTGCGCCAGTGGTTTTAGGACCATAAAATTTTCAAGGCCCTGGTCATTATCGTGAGTCGAAGAGATAATAAGCAAGAACCGGAAGACTAATTACCACGCGACGAGGGCATAATTGATTATAGGAACATTATTCTCAAGTGCTTAATTTACCTGAGATACACGTGGCATTTTGGCATTTTTCGAGACCTATTTAACTTGGTGATGATGGTAAACAAATTTTTTTTTTCCCATCGACGTGATAAAATTTATTAACTATCGTAAAAAAATCATTAGAACATTAGTTTTTTGTACGGCTCATGAGCAGACAGCCCACGGTTTCGTGGGGTCAACTTGACTCGTTGCTGTCAAAATTGGTAGCTTGCTCAATAAGTCAGGCAATATATTCTCATGCTATTGTCGCGAAGTCATCATCCTTCTCGTCATGCAAGGAATTAATTGCGCCGGGATCTACAGATATAGACTTGCATTTTCACATTTATTAGTACCTAACCATAAAAAAACGAAACCCTATACTTTATGGTTAGAGCGCGGCAACAAATACATAATCACATGCAAATCGTCATGGACAATTTATTTATACCCAATCCCGCGCATCTCACTCTGTTCACTGGACATAAATTTAGTGGATTTGGATCATCAATTATCTCACATCAATAAAAGATATAATTGCGTTACAATTACACAACAATTGACAAGATTCTTTTAAGTCAAATGATAACTTGTGCGGTTGATTGAGCGGTGTATAGAGCCGACGTGCATTTGCTTTCATCTAAAATACATAGTATCCGGAAACTATTTCAAGAGGGGAAAATGACATTATAAGTATCATAACATTTGTACGATCATGACCTTTTTTTCGACCATTGAAGCATCGCATAACTTTTCAGTTAATCTACTTGAGCATCAAATTTTTTTAAAAATATTCACCATGAGTGCTATGTTACATTAAATTTCCGATATCTAAATGAACATTTTCTAAAAGTTACGATACTCAAGTAATTTTTTTTTTATAATCATGACACTCAAGTAATAAAAAAAAGTTAGCAAAATTATGACATTTATGATATTTTATTTCATTCCTTTCCAAGAGATTGATAAATAAACGATAATCCCTTTATTTTAACAGTCGGCAAAAGGGATTAAAAAAAAGAAGAAGAAAAATTGACAGACTGACTAAATTCATGCAATCAAGTCAAAAAATCACGGCTCTCCGGTACGGGCGAGGAGGTGTTTGGTGGAGAGATTTCCATAAAGGAAAATACCACAGCCAGAGCTACCGGTCGCTCTTCATCTTCTCGGTTCTCCTCCTCCCTAATTCGCACAGAGAGAGATGGGGTGGCTGACGCGATTCCTGGCGGCGGTGGCCTTCCTGGCCGTCGGGGTCATCTTCTCGCCGGAGACTTTCGGGTCGACCTCCGACGGCCCCAAGTCCCCCACGGCGGCGACGCTCTTGAAGCTGGCCCACCTGCTCGGCTTCGCCACCGCCTGGGGCGCCGCCCTCTGGGTCACCTTCATCGGCGGCATCATCATGTTCAAGTAAGTCGTCGCCGTTGCCCTTTTTCCGTTGTCGTTTCCGTGCTTCCAGCCGGCGGAGGCTTCGATGTGTTCCGAGTAGTCACGCGAGAAAAAGTGATCGGAAACCTAGGGGAGATCGAATCGACAGCACTTGGGTTTCCTTGGACGTTCGCGACGGAAGATGTTGGCTTAATCGAACTAATTCGTGGAATTGTGTCCCGCCGGCTGAGGATTTATCATCGACATTTCTACATATTTTATTTGGCGATATATGTGAGGAGTGATGTGTTCATGGCTGTTTGAACTCTGGAATTTCGTGATTGAGTCCTTCTGATTCTGAAGATAACAACAGTAGTCACGGGGTCGCGTGTTCTGGGGTCGTTGAATTTGATAGAATCATTGGCTCGATAATGTCTTCTTCGTTTGCATAAGATGCCTGGGTAGCCAAGTGGATAAACGATCTTTTCCTTTAGGCATTTCCGTGATTCTTTCTTTTAGCATCATCATCGCTAGGAACTGAACTTGCGTCTCAGCTGTTTTGAGTGTCAGTCTTATGATCATAGTAACAGGCAACGGTGGTCCTTGGATTTGGTTTTCTGGGGGATGGGAGGATGGAAAATTTGTATTATCACAAAGTTTTCGGGTTAACTTGGTACGACAGCATAATCGACGTAGAAATCAAGTTGAACTGCATATGGGAGGGCTCTGGCAGCTTGGTCCCCTCCGGCCTTCTTGAGAGATTAGTAAATTGATGACTGCAAAGGTTTTTTGTAGTTCGTTTCATACTTTGCATTTCTGCACATGATTTTTCTTGAGAAACATCATGAAGCTTGTGACATCAACTGGGAAAAGCAAAATGTACAAGATGCATTAGCTGATGTCTTTCTTTGAAAGCAGAAATCTTCCGAGACACCAGTTTGGTAATTTGCAAAGCAAGATGTTTCCTGCATATTTCACGATGGTTGGAGTGTGCTGTGCCATGTCAGTGGCTTCATTCGGATATCTACATCCATGGAAGTCATCATCCTCAACAGAGAAGTACCAGCTAGGGTTTCTTCTCTCTGCCTTTGCTTTCAACCTCACGAATTTGTTTGTCTTCACCCCCATGACCATTGAGGTGGGTAACTTGATAGATCCCCATTTATCTTTTACTGTTGAAATGTCTCTATAAGTTTTAACATTCTGTAAAAGAAGTAGAGCATTCATGGGCAAGATTTTCACCAAACATGCTTTCCTGCTGTTCTTTTAGTTGCTGAGAAATTCTGAGAGGAAAGTGTGATATTCATTCGAATCTCATGTTCAAGGATCCTTAAGCTCCTCAAATTGAAAACTGAAGTAGCTAATTTTTGGTTTATGAGAAAATTTCTGTTGTAAGTTTTTTTGCAAAGTGCACAATTCATGGATGAAAGTTTGCTTTAATTGACATTTCTTTGGGAAAGGTACGAAGTTAGCTGCATCTAGCAGCTTTTTTTTTTTTTTAAGGAGCATAAAAGGTTGAATATTTTTTGCTCCTAAAAGTTCTATGAAATTAATATGGACTTGGTAAACGTATCTCCTCTCATGTGCAGGGGGTAATTGATGTTTATGTTCTATATTTCGTTTTATAAGTGACGTTGATCTTTTCTGTGATTTCATTTGGCTGTATTAACTGTGGAATAGATGATGAAACAAAGACACAAAGTGGAGAAAGAGCAGAACATTGGGAATGAGGTTGGATGGTCCAAGAATGTAGAAGTTGCTAAGGTCAATCCAAAATTGGCTGCCATGAACAAGAAGTTTGGGATGATTCATGGCTTGTCATCTCTTGCTAATATAATGGCCTTTGGTAGCCTTGCCATTCACTCGTGGTACTTGGCTAGTAAGATAAATTTGTGAAGCAAAGTATATCCATCTCAGCAAAATGTCGGTTCTGGTCATATTATTGTCAAAGCTAGTTATTGTCGTTGCTTTCTCCAGGAAGGATGTCCTAATAGTTTCCTGAATGTACTATCGAGTTCTGCACAGAGGGACATATTGTCACATGAATAAAGGTCACATACTGCCTCAGCTGCGGCTGAGTTTTCCCTTTGCAAATAGAAAGTTGACTTCTGGCTTTGTTGTTATGCATATAGCCTTGGGCAAAATTTACTGCAGCAACGGTTTTTCATGTACCTTTCTGTAGTAAATCGTCATTGGAAAGATGACTTAAAAAGTTTGTTTCTTGGTGCTATGTTGCCTTGTTATGGGAAAATGATTTGCAATTGAACATATGTTTACTATTTTACAGAAAAGAAATTGGGCATGTGTTTTCTTGACTGCGTGACATTATAGGGATTTGCCCTTGCATTGAGTTCGTACATCATTATATCAATTGAATAGATCCTCAAAAGCCCCTTCTTGGGTCTTCTAATTAATATGAACACCATGACTAAAATTCTGCAACATCATGACAAGGTTAGTGCTGCTCCGATTGCGTCGGAGCAGTCAACAGTGCAATAAGTTTTGAGTCTTGGATATCCTTTCATTGTGCAAAACGATGGCTCTTTTGCTATGCGTATCTCTACGTGTTTAATGCCAATGGTGCGTGGGTTGAGAGCATGCTGTTTCCGGAGATGAAAGTCTCGCGTTGTTGAACTCGAGGATCCTGAAAAAGTTTCGTGGGCTAGCAAGTTCGTTCGTAGGCTGGCTTCTGACTGATAGAGATGAAGCTTATTGCCCCACAAACGAGATGAGTCCATTGGTAACGAGTATTCTTCTCCTCTTTCTAAATTGTAATATGCAAGGAGCCGATCTTTGCTTAGAAAAGACCGAACGTTATGCTTGTATAGATGGGAGGATTACTCTTCACGTTTCCTGGAGTGTGTACTTGAGAAATGGTTCATGGAACGGAGAAGATGATTTGAACAGCACAATTACTCTTTTAGGCTGATGATCATAATCGTGCCGGAAGAAGCAAGGAGGGCGTCTAATGGCCAAGCATTACTTTGGACGAATAGGCACTTAGTCGAGTACACCCAGGTGTATGAAAAACCACATCGTCACTCAGTCAAACTTATTACGATGATTGAACTTGGCCTTTATTGTTTGAATCAAAGCACCATCAGCATGATCCCATCCACTAGTGTAAGTACTATTATACACGAACACACTGATCAGACAGATCGACTCCAAGAACGCAAAGGGTTGTGTTGTGCACACGGATGCCAAGATTTGTGCAAACCGACCTTTCAAGTAATATCACAGCAGCCATCCTTACAAGTAATATCAGTGCAAATATCCATCATAGCGATGCTTCTAATTAGCCATTCGGTCATCTCAAATTTGATCATAACAAGAAAGACAAATTCTATAGCTTGACCGGGCATATGACAGCGCCAAAAGTGCAAAGAGCCCAAGTTGCAGTACTCCAGTTGAATTACAGTGGAGACATCTTTCGACATAAACTATCTAATTGCTAGTCCTATAAAGCTGAAAAACGGAGGTGAAAGAGAGTGAGGGGGAAAATTTCTGGTGTTTCCTCAACTTTCAATAATCTCCGTCAAATTACAGTAAAAAACGCCTTAGAGCCCTGATAACTCTGTACCCTAGCCTAAAACAGCCTTGATCTTTGATTTCTGATCTTCTGTTAGAGAAGTGGGAAATAGGACCTCAAAATTGACATATAGATCTCCTTTTTTCGTGCTATAGTACAATGGCATTCCTTCCCCTTTGAACTTCCTCACTTCCTTGGGCTTAGTAATCCCCTGATGTGGCAAAATTTTAAAACAGAAGTGCATTCCAATTATTACTTCGGCCAAAATTGATGAAGCAAAAAAAAAAAAAAAAAAAAAGAACTTCAGCAAATGATGGAAATAGCTTCACCCTCTTGCTTACCTTTGAGCTAATGTCAACCAAATGTTCATCCAAGTGCTTAATGGTTTTCTCGAAACCAACAAGAGCTTGAAGCTGCAGAACATAACATTTAAGAAGCCAACCCTCAACCAAAAAAGATAAAATAAAAAATCCAGATACTGAGCAATATTTACCAATGTTATCGTGACTGTTGTGTGCAAGTCATTGCCTTCCCTCCTGAAGTGGTCGTGCGGAGCTGTTCGTATGCGGAACTGACAGAGACAGGCGGTAAGCTTAGGTTATAGTAAACAACTGCCTAATATTTACAACTTAAGCTAAAGACAAACCTTCAAATCTCCAGCTTCTCCATCAATCTTTGGTTCCCCGTCTTCAAAAAAATTCACTTCCTATAAAAAAGCATCCAAAAGTAAATTTAAAAACCTAATGACATGAAACAGGATAAGAAAAGGGTAAACAATAAAATTGCAATCATAATCTATGTCTTTTGGTTCAAAACGCAAGTGATTGGGAGGGCATGTTAATGACCAATGTGAGGAAAGAAAGTGTGATAGCTTGTATTACTTATGGTACGTAGAGGCATCTAGAAAACCTACACAGATAGTTAGAGATAATAACATATAAAAATCTATCAAATGCCAGAGAAGTATCAATGCCACAAAATGCATGAAAAAATGCACATCAATAAAACGTTCCCAACCCTAGTAAGTGTGCAAAGAAAAGGTCCCATCATATATAATAATCTATCAAGTGCCAGAGAAGTATCAATGCCACAAAATACATGAAAAAATGCACATCAATAAAACGTTCCTAACCCTAGTAAGTGTGCAAAGAAAAGGTCCCATCAAATATACTTGCTGATGCAAGTTTCATAAGATATTCTTATTCCAAATAACCCTATAGCAACGCCTATCTTTTTCACGTGGAAGATTCTGCCACATCAAGAAGATCACTGAACAGCACCATAGCACCTATTATAGCTAACAATTTCAGTTTCTCTGACAAAATTTCCATGAACATGTAGCAAGTGGTCTTTTGCATGGAAGGCACTAAGGATGGCAACTACCAACAAATAAGTTTAATACTAAGTTATGAAGTTTTAAAATTAAAAAAAGAAAAAGTTATGAAGTCAATCAAGAAAACTGAAGGGAACTAATAAAAGCTTACTTGTCCGTCTTGCATCCCCTTCTCAATATCGACAGTGAGAAAATATCCTTCTCGTTCATACTTGATATTTTGGCATTGCTCGCATACCTGAAAGAAAAACAGAGATTATCAAAATTAGCATCCCCAAACGTCTAATGCTAAATGAGGTAATTTTATAGTTCCATGATCAATGAGAGCAAAGCCTGAAAATAAAGAAAGGAACATGCTGCTGCTGATGCACGCATGAAATTTGTATTAAAGAGGTACCAAGAGAGTCACATTTTGGCAGAGCTTCAACTTGACATACTATCAATATGTCTATTGTTCCACAAAATTATCAGAGCAACAATATACCTGTTCTGTCATCTGCTGGAACATCCCTGGACCTATTTGCCTGTGATAAACCTCATTCCTACAGTTACATCGTCTCTTTCCTGGAGCTGGCTTTATAACGTTTTTCTCTCTCCAAACCTGGTTGTAATCACCAGAACAAAGCATAAGCAAAGCATATGTTTAACCAAAAAACCACGTTAAAGACTAAATTAGCTCATGACTCACTGCAACAAAGTAAGAGAGGGGAAAACGTGAAGGCTTGAACTACAAGGTATAAGATAATCCATTTCACTTCATAAATGTTCAGGTTATTTACCATTTAAGGAGATTTTATCTAAAAGGGCATACATGCAATTTAATCGTGATTGACAACAGATTCTGCTCAGGAGATTAGGTATGTAGACAACGCAACAATTGGGAAAAGGATAAGTTGGAAATGGACAAAGAAGAATAGTGAATTGACACATGTATTGGCCTAGTTTGGAAAGAGAAGAAAGAAACAGAACAGAAGATTGGTTATGAGGAAACGGAGATGGGACATTGGAGATAGAGTTCACGCAACATAAGCATTTATGCTCCAAAGATAATATTCATAAATCGGGCCAATAATTGAATTGAAGCACTATGCACACCGACTATGCATACACAAAAGATAATTAACTCCAGATAAAATTTGACAAATCCCACATTGCAGATGTACTTAGTACCTTTAATGAACCTCCCATGTACAAATCTTCCAGTGTTGCATCCAACTCAACAATCACATCATCGCCTTTTGGAATTTGCTCTTCCTCTTCTGCGCGCCCTCCGCCACCAAACATCCTGGAGTATCATAAGCTAGTAAGAAATCCTAGAATGATGAACCTACTGACCATGTTTTAAGCTATAGTAAAGGGCACTGACAATTAAAGACTTCCTCACAATACAAACCTATCTATGATCTGAAATAAATTAAAGGATAGGGTGCAATTCTGCTTTTCAGCAAAAAGACAATGCAATGACCTGACCTAGACCCAGTCCACTTAGGCTAAGCCCCTAAAGGGAGTATTCGAAGTATCTACACAAGGTGGTGACCATTTGGGGTGGGTGTTGACTGATAACTCTACAGCTTCCAACTGATGTGAGGACAAAACTGCTCAGACGGGCAATGTGGACAATATCGGATTTAATCCAAGGGTGTTACAGAGAAGTTCCCAACTTATACTAATCACTACATACAAAATCATAAAAACCATGCTGATAACTATGGTTCATAGAAGTTTTCTTGGCTGAGGAATGAAACACTGAATAAAAGCATTGTGCCTACCCATCCTAGAGTCCTAATGAAACCAGAAAGCAGGAAGCTCAATCGTTTTCCTGGGCAAACCTAAAAGGTCCAATAAAATTCGACCTCTGCAGTATCTGAGACCTCAATAGAGGTCCTCCATGCCTTTTTCTTTCACCACTTGCCTATTCAGTTCAACAATAAAGGACACAACTTACGATTCGAATATGTCTTGAATGTTCATTCCCATTCCTCCGCCTCTGCCGCCGCTAGCCGCATGCTGTTTAAGGCCCTCCTCTCCATACCTGTCATAAATGCCCCTCTTCTCGCCGTCCGACAACACCTCATACGCTGATCCATCGAATCAGAAAGTCAGTAACAAACGAACACAAACGACACATAAAGACAACCTCCTCGAATCCACAATCGACCTCGCAATCAAAAAACCACCGTGACCTAAAGGCCTTTACCATTGTTGATGTCCGCGAACTTCTTATTAGCCTCCTCGTTGCCCTGGTTCTTGTCGGGATGGTACTTCAATGCCAGCTTCCGGTACGCCCGCTTGATCTGCTCGTCCGACGCGCCCTTCGGCACTTGCAATATGTCGTAGTAACTCTGTCTGCAAACACGCCCCAACACCTCAGTGATCTCGACGAGCATAAACAGAGAAACGCGTCGTTCGCATCGCTGCTACTCCAGCCTACGCATCGCATCGTCCGGAAGCTCAAAATCACGAAGAGTCGAGATGCGTACCCTGCGATGGCGATCACGACGCTGCACAGGGCGCAGAGCAGGAACAAGAGCTTGTGCCGCGGATTCGCCATGGAGAGAGAGAGCGAGCTCGGATCTCTCCGGTCGCTGATTCCGTCGAGGCCCCGCCGGACGTCGGAGATCCTGCGGCGATTCTCGCCTCGATGTTTCAGACGGATCGGGGAGTTAGGGTTCGAGGAGGAGGACACGAGCGGCAATGCGCGTCTCCTTCGTGCTCCCTCTCGCTCGCTCGCTCGCTCGCGGAAAAAGGCTCGGATGAAATCGAAAGGAGCGCTTGTGGAAGACGGTTAAAACGACCCCCCGTATCGACCAGGCGACTTTGACTGGCGAGCTCCTTACGACGGAGGGGTGACACTTTATGCTTCGCTACGTGTTTCTGATGGAGATGACCAATGGGAGCGAGGCTCTGGGCGTTTCGGCCAATGGAACTTCGCCACGTGGGCAGCGCCACGCTTTGCTCCGCTATTTGTTTGCGAAGTCACGGGAGTGAGTCCTCCGTCCTCGGCACGGCCGCACCCTGGGCCAAGGCAACGGATGATTTGGTTTCGTGGAAAATCAGAAACTAATGATTTATGATTAATCTAAAAGCCGTTGCCTGTATCCTTTCGCTTTCGAAAAATTGCACATGATCATTTGTATTTCAACATTTCTTCTATGATCAAAATATTTTTTATTAATTCATTTTGAAAATCAATGCAAGGGATCATTAATCAATCTTTCGCGGAATAAATGTACATTTTCACATTAGACCTAGAGAGAAATAACGTGGCACTTTAAAAAATACAAATTCGTAGCTTCACATAGTTCATCCACGCTAATTGAGTTTGATTATTATATATTATTGACTATTTTTTGGGATAACATTTTGCGAGAGATTTTTTTGTCGAAAAAAATTATGAGATTACTTGATCACAATTGAATTCTATTGTATACCTACCCATGTAGAAATCAGAGACAACATTAATGTAAGTCCTTTAAAAAAAAGGTTTGAACAAAAGGTAAAAAATGACTTAAGCATTTCACCAGTTTTTTTTTTTTTTTTTTTGGTCGCCCTACTTTATTCCTATTCTAACGCTCACTCGACTTTTGCCCGCTTCGCTGCCGGGCGTGAGAAATCGAAACCCACTCCCGAAACTACTCCCCACCCCAACCCCTAAGAAGGTGGGGATTCGAACCCCCACCTCTCCCTTCCAAATTGGAAAGATAGCCACTGGAGCAAATCCCAATAGTTGCATTTCACCCATTATCTTTTAACGCAGATGAGTAAAGTTTGAATGCAAGTGTTAAGCATGATAATCGGATGATAAAGAGCCGCACTATCTTTAATGAGATTATAAATTTAAAATTGGATCGTATTTAGATTTTTGACTAATTAATATATTCAGTTTCTGATTCTCAACATGTCAATTAAGTTAATGGACTTCTATACTTACCGGTCGACCGAATAATTATGATTCAAATCAACGTGTCTACCGGTTCGAGACACTTATAAAAAGGCCTAGAGAAGTCATCTCGCCGATCGCTTCTCGCCGTCCCCGGAAGAACAAGAGGGTTGTGTGAACGGGATCGCTAAACGCTGACCCGATTTCTGTCCCGCCCGCCGGAACTCCACTTCCATCCTATCACAGACGGCCACGTAATAGGTTCCGCGTCACCGATCAACCTCACCAGATGATTACCGAAGCATCCACCGTTAGATCATAGGACCAACGCCGCGAGGGACCCCTCGAGGACGACAGTGCTGACGCGCTACGTCAAGCTCACCACCGCACGATGATACCGGAACGAGATCGGACGGCCCAGCCACCGAAGCTCTAGGCCGGAGCCCTTTGGAGCGGCGTACGCAACCGCCTCACCATGTATAATTTACAAAACATGCCACCACCTAATAAATAAAATAATCTGAAAAGGGACGTAATTCGCTGATATTTATATAAGTTCTCTCCCTCTGGGCCGTCTTCAAGCTCAAGACAGAAGGGAAATCAAAGAGCAAAAACCCAGGCACAGTCAAAGGACAATGGCGAGTTCTCAGATCTGGATCGGCGCCGCCGCTCTGGCGCTGCTGTTGGCGTCGGCCTTCGCCGACGACGTCCTCGTGCTGACGGAGGAGAACTTCGATAAGGAAGTCGGCCAAGATAGGGCAGCTCTCGTCGAGTTCTACGCCCCTTGGTACTGTCGAAATCTGTCCTCTGTAATCTAACTGATTTTCGCGGCTCCGTTTGCTTTTCGAACCGGTTTGGTTCGGTGTGAGCTCGTCTGATGAAGCGATCGGGTTTTAGCGAACGCGTGGATCGCCATTTGATCGGCTGCTAGATCTACCTTAGGATCACCTGGTTCGCGTTCGCATCGTGTCTGGATTTTAGTGAGCTTTTGTTGTGCGTTGAGCTGTGCGATGTCGCGTCATCGAGCAGATAGTGTTGCTGAGTATTGCGATTGGTTCTGGTGCGGTAGTTGTTTGCTTACGATTCATTTTCGTGCTTTGGATTTAGATTTTGATAAGGTTTGTCTGGCGCACTTCCTGATCTTTTAGCTTCTGCCGTGGCTCAAAATTCGGCAAGTTCGCTTCGGAAGTAGCGGTGTATTTCTTTACTTGATTTTTTCTGTGCCACATGCTTTTACTCTTCTTTTAGATTTCCTTGCATCTTCCAACAGCTGGGACAAGTCGAGGAGAATAAGTTTTTTTGGAGATATCCTCTTGATATTCATGCATTCAGATCTTACCGATATCACCGGCGAGTAAAGAAGTTTGGTTGAAATGAGTGCACTCGCACTAATAATTAGAACTTAAATGCAACCTGTGAGCATCCTATGTAAAGTTTTGCAGGTGTGTTAAACCAGTGAAATGGACCCTTAAAACAAGCCATTGATATTTTTGGGTAATAGATAAGGGGCATATAATAGAAAACTAGAGAACTCGTCAGTGGATCACAATTTGCATGATATCTTCTGTTGTGGAAAAGGATATGAATATGTAGAATCAGGATTATGCTCTTCATAATGTATTCAATTGTACTAGTTCCAGTTTTGAATTCAGGGGAATAGGAATGACATGAAATGGGGGTAATCATATAAGGCTGACGCTGGAGATAGAAGGATGGGTCCATAAAGCAATGTCGTGATAAACTCTTCTTGGTTGTTTGAATACAGCGTACATGTTTAAATATTTGCTGAGCTTTTCCCATCATTGTGAAGATTAGTCTTTGTATTTGTCTCCCCCACATTATGATAATTCTTAGCCATGGGGGCATGGAAAGTTTTAAGCGACTTATGCTGCAATTCTTGTACATGCTTTCTCCAGACTAGGGTTGATCCTATGTAGAACATTCTTTGTTCGTAACTAAATTGACACAGTTCATATTGTCATCTTTATTCATGTATTTGCTTCAATATCACAAAGTAATTAAAACATTCACGATATGGCAACAAAGTCGTGGCTTCAAGCTTTTGCTGTTGCTCTCAAAGCTAATGCATCACTCAGTTAATCGTATTATCTAGAAGATATTGTCATTTTATAGAAAGATTCTTGATTGTATATTGTTCAACAACTACAGTCGTTTAATAAATGTACGATTGGAAAATCTAAACAATGCATGATAATGATGCGGGAAAGGGCTTACCAATCCTATAACTTGGAATCCCTAGCATGCTGTGAGGAGGCATGTGAATGAGATACTTCTTTCTGTTTCAAGATCAGATTCTTTGGACCAAAGAGTCTAGATGGCACATTTAGCTTTGACTCATCAGTTGTATCTCTGTTTTACTTTTACAGGTGTGGTCATTGTAAAAAGCTCGCTCCAGAGTACGAGAAATTGGGATCTAGCTTTAAGAAAGCGAAGTCTATCTTGATAGGAAAGGTAAGCTTCAATTTGTATTTTCCTGTGTGGCTTATAATCAATATTCTGCTTCAAGTTATTCTTCCTAGCGGCACTAGCAGGTTTCTGCATCAATTAGACTTGCTTTCTTTCCTTCCTTTTCTGGTTTTGGTTTTGGAGTGGGGGGAGATGGGATTTGGAATTTCACTTTACCTCCTTCAATCTTTAGTGCTTCACCTCTAGATCATGGGGAACATACAATTTCCAGTGTTTCTTTTTCAATTGAAATTGTGGAAATCTAATCTGGTGAAGATCCTTTTCTCTATTTGATGGTTAATGATCATATGGAAAAACATACTTTGATTATCTCCCATGAATTACTTGGCTGACTCATTGGAAGTTGATTTTGCATAGGTGGACTGCGACGAACACAAAGGTATATGCAGCAAATATGGTGTATCTGGATATCCCACAATTCAGTGGTTCCCGAAAGGTTCCTTGGAGCCCAAGAAGTGAGACATTTGTCATCTTAATCAAAAACTTTCTACCTTTGTGAACCTCTGATAATGGATGACTTTCAAAATGCTAACAACATTTGGTTTCTCCAATGTTGTTAGGTATGAAGGACCACGGACTGCGGAGGCACTAACTGAGTTTGTGAACAACGAAGGAGGTGCGCATCTTTTTTGTATAATTCATCTCAATCGAAATGCAAGATTGTGCAGTGTTTTTGTGTTTGCTGGACATGGATAACTTAATTCCAGATTCTGGAGACAATGTCTGTAACCTCTATTTGTGATTTTTCTCTTAACGATAGTTCATATATTTACCTATGCACTATCGGGGTGTTCTCTCATGCTGTTACTATAGAACTTTCTCTGGAAATAGTCGATATTTGGGAGTTGACATTATTAGTTGCAGTCACAATTACTGTGAAACTTGTGTCGTTTGATTTTCCCTCGTGAAATCTCAACTTGAATGCCCCTAAAAAATAATTGTGCGCAGGGACCAATGTTAAGATAGCTGCAGTGCCGTCCAGTGTAGCTGTACTAACATCTGACAACTTCAATGAGATTGTGTTGGACAAAACGAAAGATGTTTTGGTGGAATTCTATGCACCATGGTAAGCATGACTTTGTGCTGTTAGTTTTATATGCACATGCTTCTAAAATCTCCTTAGCATGGGCATATATCTTAAGAGATTCCCTACCAAAAAGTTTCTATTCATTCTGGCAATTTTTTTGTCAAGTGGTGCTAATTAAGTGTCCATACCTTCATTCAGGTGTGGCCACTGTAAATCTCTTGCTCCTGTAAGTTAAAATGCTTCATAAACATTATATGTATTAGCTTGAGTTTTTAGCATCTGCTTGAGTAATCCAACTTTCTGGTGTCTTGCAGACTTATGAAAAAGTAGCTGCAGCATTCAAATCAGAAGATGATGTAGTTATTGCGAATTTGGATGCTGACAAGTACAAAGATCTAGCTGAAAAGTGAGTACTTAATAGTCTGGAAATCATGTTCATATAATGTTAAACACACTCATGTCAAAACTCAGAGAATCCATTGTTAAATGCTCATGGTATGTTGCAGGTATGGTGTGAGTGGTTTTCCTACATTGAAGTTCTTTCCAAAGAACAACAAAGATGGTGAAGAATATGATGGTGGAAGGGATATGGATGATTTTGTGAACTTCATCAATGAAAAATGTGGAACCAGTAGGGATGGGAAGGGACAGCTCACTTCAAAAGTCAGTTAATTTACTCAGATATTGATGATTTGATAAGAAATTCGGTTTGTCTCAATCTTTGTTTCTTATTAAAGGCTTTATCGATTATTCTTCTTTTCAACAGGCTGGGATAGTTGCCAGTCTAGATGCTTTGGTGAAGGAGTTTGTGGCTGCTACTGGTGAGGAGAAGAAAGCAGTCTTTTCCAAGATTGAAGAGGAGGCTGAGAAGCTTGAGGGCTCTAGCGCAAGGTAGTCATTTTGACCTAAATCCCTAGTAACTCTTTCTTTTTTTTCTTCTTACCTCTTTATCAATGGTAAAGTGGATATATTCCTGAAATTAACTACGGATTCCTTTAGTCTGTTAAGTCAGGATGTTATGTTTCCTAGAAATGAACCCCTTAAACGTTTGGTTTTATCTCTCCCTTCGACACAGATATGGGAAGATCTATTTGAAGGCTGCTAAAAGCTGTATGGATAAGGGTGCTGATTATGCTAAGAAAGAAACCGAGCGGCTTCAGCGAATGCTTGAGAAGGTATCATTTGCATAAATGAAGGACAACGTAGTAAATTTGAAATTCTCAGTATCGAGTCCTCAGTGTCTTACAGTTTGCCTTAAGCAGTGTATTGTTTTCCCAACAAAGTCTTTTTAACAAAAAGACTAATGATATAAGAGTTGTACATTACCATTTCACGCACCTGTCCACACTAAACTGTTCTACATTTTTTTTTCCACTCTATTTTTCGCAGTCAATCAGTGCTGCCAAGGCGGACGAGTTCACCCTCAAGAAGAATATACTGTCAGCATTTGCTTGAGCTTCAAGGTGTCGCAAAACTCACATAAGGATGCGGCATCTGACTGTCCTTCTGCAATGATTTGGCCTCGCCTTATCACACTCCTGCTTGATTTGATGTGCTGTGATAGTGGGCGTAGGCCTCATGTTAGTGAGGAAACTCCCTTCAGATCCTTAACTTAGCAATAATATATCGATTATTGCCGGAACACTCTTCAGCTTTTCTGTAGCGGATGTATCGACAGGGCTTTTTAGTTTTAGTTTACTGAAGTATTAAATAGTTGATGAGTTCAAAATCCCAATTCTGTTTTTCTATTTCGATTGGCGTTCTCAGGAGCCCTTTTTGTCAAATCTGGCCGCTCTCCTCTTATAAGCAGCACTCCTGTATGGATAGATATTTGGCCAACTCTAGATCGTCAGCAAGAAGATATCAGATCTTGATTAGTCGGAATGATACCTTCATGTTCACATAGGTGAAGTGCTAGACCCATATTCGATGGTCAATGACATACCATCAAAATTGGAGTTGAGACAATGTTCACTTTTATGCCGGTCACGTGACGCTTTTCTTCAGCTCTGTGCTTGCCATGTGGCATGGCGCTTAGATATTGTTTTGCCATATGGCCCAATAACCTTTCGTAATTATATATGGTCGGTCCGCATTCTACATGGTGTTTCAGATAACCGATAGTGATTGTTAAAGGTCCTCCGACGTACACTGAAAGTCATGTTAATTTCAGAGACATTTGTTAGGGATGTTTGGTGAGGAAAGATTCAATTTCCACAGCATTGATTTTGAATATCTTGAGAAATGTCATTGTACCGACAATTATAGAGTTCACCTATTTAATTACTTTCTACACGCTTCTAGAACACTCTTTAACAAAGTATTGTGTAGGCATCCGCTCATACGAAATTGCACTTCTCTTTAATTATGCACTTGTTTAAAGGCTTTACTTCTCGTCCATCGTCGGATTGAAATTTCTTCAATTAGGCTCTTGTGATGTCCTCGTTATCGCTTCAGTAACTTGCAAAGTAAAATTTCCCAAGATTTCCTGTCAGACACCCGTAACCATGAGTATCCAACTCCCGGCCTAGTGCAACCGTCTGCAACAAGATTAGCGATAGATGTCGTCAGACAAACCTTACGTCCTGTTCCATGCCAGAACAATTTATCCTGACCCTACATGGATCTGCAAAGTTTTTGTTGAAAGTTTCAGAGAGTTTTAAGTAAGATGAAATGACCAAATGGCAGTAGCTTACAGACTCACATCCATTCCCAATTTATATTAGATGCCAACAAAGCATACATACTTGTCTAAAGAGGCAAAGAGTCATAAGGTAGGGTGACATTAAATTAAAAGCGACGACTTAACAACAAAAACAAACATAGCAACGGTTTTGCCGTGGGGCAATGTAGAGGAGATTCTCTTTCTTCTTGCTGGCGTCTGTTCTACCGAAGAGATACTGCACTAAATATTAAGGGATGACCGTGTGACATTCCTCTCAAGATCTATTTTAAAAGTTCAAATAGCTCATGACATGGAAGAGAAGCTGACCAAAAGTTGCCTTACAAACCGAACACAATGAAAGACGCGTGGATGAACCATGCTCTCAATCCAGGAAATCATGCCAACTCACTAGCTACATTGCGGTGGAGATCAGCTATCAATCCCAATATCATGATAATGAACTTCTGCCTAATGATTCCTGTCCACAGATCACATGAGAAAGGCAGAGTCATACCAAGAAAACCATCAGTGAGTTGACCCCTCAAAATTCGGCATCAACCCATAGATAGCTAAAAACTCTTGAAGTTGTGCATGCTGCATGACTCATCATGTTATTCATGGGGATGCCATTGCACACATGCTCTCACCATATTCAAATAATTTGTCCATATAGATCCCCAAAACAACGTTAACTCTGCCTCTTTAATTCATGCCCCCAGCTTCTATATCCCAGATTCAACCCTTCCAGTGCTTGAATTCAGTGTTCCACAGGTTTTTTCTTCGTTGAAATCAGAAGAAGAGGCAACACTTGAAGGACACTCCTCTATGTGATAGTCCTTTTCATCAGATAGAGCCTTCACATCCTCGGGTTCCATATTAGGCACAGCCTCTTGCCCTGGAGCAAACGGTGATTCATACGGACAGTTGGGAGCAGGTTGTGTTCTCATCTGCACGGAGCGAAGGAGTGCAGCTCTTCTTAAGTCAGCTGAGTGGCATATGTCGCTGGGAGATGAGGGGAACCGGCCCTCGGAATCTGAGCCTCGTTGGCGGGTCTGTGATAATGTGGGTGCCACAAGGTTATGACTATGCGAAGGGGATGATGTGGCAGGAGTAGCAGATGATGGACCACCAAATGGTCTTTGACATCTGTAAGGAGAAACTGGACTAGTTGGGAGGCTGTCAGACTGGGATGAACAAGCATTTACTGGAATTTCACAAAATCGGGAGTCATCGGAATCTTCTGACATTGGTGAATATTGTGAGGACATGTCATCCCTGAAATAAAATGTGTTTCACATAAAATATTCACCAAAAAAACATAGAAAGGCGTGGAGGAAGGGAAGAGCCAAATTCAACGTGTAAATTTGATTAACTTATCGTGCAAATAGCATTCTATGATGATGTATTAAATTTAAACTTGAAATCCAGTTAACCGATGCAAGGAGCCATCCAACAACCACATAAACACCACATGAAGACACAAACCACATAAACATAATCTCAAACCAGTAAAGCAGCGACATTCTAGTCCTCTCCATCAACTTCAAGATGATAAATATCACTTTGAGCAAACAAGAGATGCTTCAGAGACACCTTTTCATGAATGTCCTTGAGCACCTGATGGAAGTATGTTTGAAGCATTTTTCACGCGCAATATATGGGTTTGTCCACAAATATATGTTTTGTTGGTTAATGGAATATGCATATTTAAATTCCAATAGTTTCTTTCCCTATTCTTTAACGCCGGAAGCCATTTCTCAAAACTTGTGTAACTTATCACTCCACCTCCTATGCCACCTCCAGGCATTTAACACAAAATGTGTTTGCCTCCACCACAATCACAACCTCCAACACCTGCCTCCTGACACTGCAGTCCAAACAACTGCCTGGCAACCGGCAACAAGCAACCACTGCCATCAGTCAATTCTTCCAAATGTAGACAGCACTATAAAAACATACCCACTAATCATGCTAGGAAGAATTAGCAAAATTAGATTGATTTGAATCCCAAAACCCTTCAAAATGAAAGAATGATCTGGATCCCAGAAACCACCATGATGCTCATCTTCTCAGTTACGAGCCTAACTGAGGATGATTTAGCTGAATCATGGTTACTTGATCAGGATGCAACAGAAAAGTTCTCACTGTGCGACCTGGAGGTCATGGGTTCAGTTCGTGGAAACAGCCTCTTGCAAAAATTGCAAGGTAAGCCTGAGAACCTTAGACCCTAAGTGGTCTGAACCTTCCCCAAACCCCGCTTATCACGGGAGCTTCCTTCACCAGGCTGCCCTTTTTTATGGTTACTTGATGAGGGTGCCCTAAACCCCAAAATTCAAAATGCATAGGAAAAAAAAAAAAAAAAAAACCCAATAAATTTACCTAAAATAAAACATGCTTTCAGATCTAGCAGGAGAATCCATATAGTTTTCGCCAAGGGTGTCCCCGACGGTTAATCCATTTAAGCTGGAAGCCATCATCTGCACCACAAATCAAGACATCTCAACAGCCGAGCGCTGGGAAAATCACCAGTTCCAAGCTTCCTGTAAAGCCTACTAAACCCATCAGAAAATGGAATTTATTGAAAAGTAAAAGTCAACAAGCCATGCACATCGTTCCTACTCACTTCCACTTCTCGAAACTACATCAAATCATTATAGTAATCGACACGAGTCAACGACCAAGTGAAAATTTCTGCGATTTCCACTGCAAGAAATTCGCCTCAAAGACATCCAAATTAGGTACAGCGACATCCACGATGAAGAAAAAGGAAATGGGGCGAGAGACAAAAACCTCGCTGAGATAGCGCTTGTGAGAGTACATGTTGTCCAGGTAAACCTCGTCGTCGGGGTCTCTACCGCGTTTCCCGCCCGGCGATGCCGCCACCGGCGGCGTCGACGGCGTCGACGTGGAGGTCGACGGAGAAGCTGAGCTCGCATTGTTCGAGTTCGAAGCCATGTTTTCCGGCGGAAGTTTATCTCGCTCGATCGAAATTGGAGCGAGCCTCGCTCACGGATGAAAGAGTAGAATCTGGCCCTTTTGGGAGCAAGACTAGTAGAAATTTGGCGGCGTCGCGTTCGATCTGTTCGCGCCGGGACGCCGTTGGAGAGGGAAAATATGCACCTGCCGAGAGGCGTTTTGAAGTCGAGCGCCCGTTCTAACCTCGATTGCTGTACTCACCGGCGCCAGAGAAGAGGGATGTTCGGTTGCGATTCGGTTAGTTTTAAAATCGATAATCAGACATCGGTCCGGTCTGATGGAACTGATTATTTTATTTTCACTACTTGATGTCTTATATTATGAACAAAAAAAAAAAAAATGATCACTTTTATTTTTTAAGAATATAAAAATATATATATTTAATTGATCCAATTCAGTTCTATTTTAAAATTGGAATCGAATTGTCTGAACCGAAACCGAATCAAAATTTCTAGAAACTGGACCAAATTGTCATTCGAGGTAATTTTCAGTTCGAGTAGTTCATTTTGCACATCTCATTGGATAAGATGGCCCGCCTAACTTCAAACAAAACTCACAACTCTTCGAAAAAAAATGGCAATAAAGAAAAATTGTTTTTTGAAAAATATTTCCCCCTTTTTAATTATAAGATTCATTTTTCCAATTATCAAAATGCACATTTTCTTTCACTTTTCTGTTAATTGATCAAATAAGTAAATATCCAAAAAACTAATTTATGGAAAATTTCTTTACTCAAACAAATAAACAAATACACCCTGAATTTCGATTCCTTTTCAAGTTTTCATGGCGTTCCTTAATTAGAATTAAGGTTGACATTGTCCCTTGGGCTTAATTTAGGGGGCCAGCAAAATGTCTTGATTTAACTCAAGCCACCAACTTGATGGTTCCAATTCATGGCTAATCATCATAAGTCTGTGGTCACTAGTGATCAAGCTGAGCCAAAAGGATTCGTCTTGATTTATGAGGTTGAACCGTAGATTCAGATTTTTCTGATTTGTTCCAAGATAGATTATCTTAAGATTATGTCGATATTGTTGGGTCTGACTTTAGTTTCTAGTTTTCTGGATCAACGCATGAAGACCTCATCTAGATAGACAGTTCACTAGAAGCCCAAGTAAGCTACGGATTGTGAGCATTTGAAAAATAAGGCCCGCATAGTAACGTTTATGTTTTTTCCAATTTCTATTTTTTTGTTCGTGAAACAAAAAAAGAACAGAAATCTATTTGGTAACACCAACTTATTTTTATATTTCTTGAAATAGAAAAATAGCCGGGAAATAGATTTGGAACATAAACAAGAAAAAAAAATAGCTTCTTGTTCCTAGAAACAATTTCTAGAAATAAGCAAATTTTTTCTTTTCTATTTTTCTTTTGTTCTTCTTCCTTGCTGTGGCCACCCCGGTTGCCTACCAACTGCCGGCCACCTTCGGCTGCCCGCGGCCATCGTTAGCTGACCGCCAGCCGTCGGTTGCCATCTCCTGATCGCCGTCGACCGTCGTCGCCGCCGCTCGCTAACCACT
Source organism: Eucalyptus marginata (assembly GCA_014182565.1). Classification (NCBI taxonomy): domain Eukaryota; kingdom Viridiplantae; phylum Streptophyta; class Magnoliopsida; order Myrtales; family Myrtaceae; genus Eucalyptus; species Eucalyptus marginata. The sequence goes on along the minus strand of CM024595.1, from coordinate 38,888,984 downwards.
GGTCACCCCCGCTGGCCGACGACCACCACCAATTGCTGGCAGCCTTCCGTCGCCGCACAACCGCCGCCCGCCGCCTTATGACCATTGCCCATAGCCCACCGCCCACCGGAGGCGGTTGCCTGTCCGCCTTTGATGGCCAGTGGGCTTTGTGGGGTAATCATGTGGTGGCGGTGCGACAGTCAACGTCCGCAAGCAAGAAGAAAAAACGAATAAATACAAAAATTTATAAATCATGCCAAACGCATTTATATTTTTTTTCTATTTCAAGAATATAAATTTTGTATAGTTATCAAATGTGTTATTTTACTCAAAAATTGTTCCTCATAATAGAAATAAAAAAGAACTATTTTTGAAAAGAAACTGTTCTCCGGAATAGAAGTGTTATTATGCGCACCCTAAGAGTCCTGCTAGCATCACGGTACCGTCATGCTGAATTTCTAACGGTTACATGTTGACCAAAATTTTCACTTTGTGAAAGGTGCACAACCAGATTGGAGAATCGTGGGAGGGAGGGTTTTGGTGTTTTTATTTTATTTAAGGAATAATGTCACAATTTTTTCCTCTATCTTTCTAGCTTTGTCCAACCAAATGTTTTATAGTTCTATTTGATGGCATTAAAAATGGTTTCCCTTGTAACGCTTCCAACCAAATCCCCCCAAAAAAGATATGTGTGAATTACGTACGCAAAAAAATATTCTCACCTTTAAATGATCTAAAAATTCATGGATTACTTAAAGGGTAAAATAACCCATCAGTGAGTTTCCTATCCCTACAATCAACAATTTGGAAAGCTAATTTGGAAAGCTAACTTTTAGTTTGGGAGAGAAATAACTTAATTCACTAGCCCTAGGTCTTTCAATTTGGGCTGCAAATTTATTGTTGCTATTTTCTTGTTAGAACGGGCAAGTTATTGATTAGAAAAACAAGTGTGAAAAATGTTTCGTATAGGTGCCGTTGCTAACAATAATACTAAATTTATTTTCTCTTGAAATAAAAATGCTTAAATAGTTTTTTTTTGGCACTTAATGTGAAAAAATCTAATACCGATAATGTTAATAAGTTTCTTTATGATTCCCTTATTTTTATTTTGGCTGATTTTTTTTTTTAATATAAGAATTTCCACTCGGTGAGCTAGCAATGTGACGCTCCAAATCGTTGCACGCAACACTTGTCCTTTTTGTATATTGTTGTAATAGCATGCGGAAGCTCAATAAAAACTTTTCTCAACCTAAACCCCCATACAAGAAATCATACGAGTAAACGTATATATTATTTTCAGTATATGAAAAACAGTAATGTAACTTTACCACATCATTTAAGCAAATATAAAATACAAAAGTCCTAGGCAAGATTTCGACCAACTAGAGTCGTGACAAAATTTTGCATTTAAATAGTTTCAACAGAAATGATTTTTCATTTCTATTTCTGAAAGTTTAGCGAAAATAACCGTTTGATAACGACGCAAAATTTTACTCTAAAAATAGAAATTCGTTTGATAACCACCAAAATTTCTTCCTTTCGGACGGCGGCGAATGACGACCGACGACCTTTAATATAAAAAATAAAAATAAAAATGATTTATTAACAAAAATAAATAAATAAATCATAAAAAATAAAATAAGAATATCATTTTATTTTAAAATAAAAATATCCTTAAAAATAAATTTATTTTATTTATTCTATTTTATTTTATTTTACGAATAAATTTATTTTAAAATGAATAAAAAAAAAAAAAAAAAATATTTGGCAAAATACTCAAGACAAATAAAAATAATTTTATTTTAATAAAAATAATTTATTTTTATTTATCATAAATAAATTATTTTTAATAAATTTATTTTTAATAAACTAAAAATAAAATGATAAATAAAAATAATTTATTTATTTTAATCTATTTTAATAAATTTATTTTTATTTTTAAATGAATAAAATGAATATATTTATTTTTAATAAAATGATATTTAATTAAATTTATTTTTAATAAATAAATTTATTTCGATTAAATTTATTTATTAAAAATAAAAATAATATTTATAATAAAAATAAAAAATAAAAATGAATAAATTATATTTTTATAATAATTTTTATTTTTATTTATTCATTTTTAAGGATTTTTTAAATTTATTCGTAAAAATAAAAATAAATATCATTTTATTTATTCGAATAAATTTCATTTTAAAATTAAGGTTGTGAGAAATAGAAATTGATTTGGGAGAAATCGAAGTAGAAAATTTCTACTTCGATTTCTCCTCCATTTATATTTCGGAATAAAACCTATTCAGAAATAGAAAATTTGATAAGCGTTATCAAACAAAAGTTTTTAGAAATTGGTCTGGAATGGAAAAATCATTTCTGGAACAGAAATTTTGGTTATCATGCACCCCCCTAGAGTCTACTTCCATCCTATTTCGTAAATGAGCCACCATCTAACTCAGGGATTGATGGTCTCGAGTATCGCCTCATCCCTTCCATCATCATATTCTAGTGGCCATCATATAAACTGAAAAGTAATGGATGAGCTGAAACCTAATAAATGAAATATCTAGTTTTAAGTTAAAAAAAAAAATTCTCTTACCACTTCACCTAGTACAGGCAAAGAGAATGCATAACAATATAGTAAGTGTGATAAAAACATGAGTAGTCTTTACTTTTCCATTTTCATTTACCATGAAAATCGTCATCCAATAATATAACCATCCAAACTCTTGCATATGGCATATTATGTTTCACACAAATAACCAATTTAAATGGTTGGTTCTACACATGGTAATACATTTTATTAATTTACTTCTCCTGAACTCTTCCAGGGCATCTCAACTCATGGGGCATCTTGCAAACTTCCACCATAGGGCATCCCAACTGCTAGGGCATCTCGACTTCCGATGTATCTCAAAACACTTCCGAGGCATCTCAATTATTGGGGGATTTGCACTTTTACCATGGGGCATCGTCACACACCATTATAAGGGTAACGGCAACACATTATTTTCATGCATAATGCACATGTTAACATTGATCTTTCTTGCATCAATAATGAAATAAACAACCATTACAACAATTAACCTCCAGTGCATAACCACCTTTCATGCATAACCTTACCTTGCACTTTTTATAATCACATAAGTTTTGATGATAATTATAAGCTTATCTCACCTTCTTCCTTATCATACATTTTAATATGCACATCATATTAACATGCTTATTCTATTTTGTAAAGACAAGCAAACATATTTCTGCACTCCAATACTCATACCCACTTTCTAACTTTATCCCATGTGTCTCAAAGAAATGAAATCCATTAGTCACATAATCGGGTAAGAAACAACTTATGATCATACCTAGATCGTGAATTTATTATTTGGTGATCCACCCTTTTAAGAAAAATCAGATCCAGAAAGTGAATTGAACTGAAAAAGGTAGTCATACTGAGGCTGAGTAAATAAATATATATTCAAACTCAGAAGGTAACTGTGCTTAGACTCAGTAAGAATCTGATTAGATAAAATGGATGCGTTCAGATTTAGTCAAATTTAATCGTATAATTGAAAAGGTCCAAACTCAATAAAATATGATTATATAAATAAATATGTCTAGACTCAGTAAAATTTGATTGTACAAATAAGCAAGTTTAGACTTCAGTAAAATCTGATTGTATAAATAAACATGTTCAGATTTGATTGTATAAAGAAACAGGTCCAGACTTTAGTAAAATTTGATCTTATAAAAAGACACGATTAGACTTAGAAAAATATGATGTATAATGAACAGATTCTGGTTGTTAAAATTTGGACAATCAAATGGTTACATTCGGACTTAGTAAAAATGATAAAACAAAAGAACAAATTAATGGATAGACTCAGACTTAGTGAAATTCTAGTAAAATGAACAGATTTTAAATCAATAAATTTTGGTAGAACGAATGAATAGATTTTGACTTTAAATTCTGGTAGAATAAATGAACAGATTTTGACTAGAAGAATAAAATAGAATGAACATGTTTTGAGTGAATAGATTGTGGCGGGACGACATAGAACAAACATTCAAGAGGTTATCAATGCAAATATAGCATAACTAAAGAGTCTGACTAGTAGAATGAAGCACAATTAACAAATTCTGACTAACAAAAAGAATAGATTTTGATTAGCAGAACGAAACAAAATGAAACAAACTCAACATTTTCACTTACTGTTTTAACACAAATTAAGGAAATCAATCACACCTATTTAAACATGCACAAGATAATCAAGGCTATTTAACAATTACTATACCTATAACATACACATCAAGTTTCACCTCACAACCAACCAATCAAGATAAAGTTTTTTTAATCAATTTAATGCCTAAAAACTTCACTTACCTCCAACAAATGCGAACAAGTAAGGGTCATGACCACCTCTTGACTCATGAAAATTAGGATCTAAAAAAGAATTTACTTCTAAAGATGGAAGATAGCATAATACAATTGAGTAAACTTTGAGTCTAACCTTTTTTCCAAGGTTGAGAGGGTGTCTTCTTTAGAGTAGTGCTTAAGGATGTTGGCTCTTCCTTCTTCCATGTGGCATGTCTAAACTTGAGAGATAAACAAGTGTCATGGAGTTTACATGTAACGGCAATGACTAACCAAAATGTAATGATGATTATGGGAGATGTCTTACAATATTCCATCTTATAGGTGGCCAAAAAAGTTGCAAGAAAGAATGACTCATTTGAGAATAAATTATGGCTCAAATATAAGGTGTCAAGTTTAGTAGACATGAAACCTCTTGAGAGGACACTTGGGCATGCATGAAACAATACAAGGACAAGTGGCTATATGTGACATGGTTTCACTTAGCTTATGGCCAAGTGGAGAAATGAGTTGTCGATTTCAGGGTAGGTGTCAAAATGAGTGCTAAAGTATGAATTTTGAAGAAGATGCTATGCACTTATTCTTGAAAAGACACGTGATGGGTCAGGTGTCTCAACCAAAAGAATTTGTAAAATAACCACAATGAAAACATAATTCTCCTACCTTTGGCACCATTAATGAAATTAATTAACCATTATCTCTAATTAACTAGCTTTTAAACCAATAATGCTACTCATTAACAACTAAGTTGATGGTAAGTTAACTAATTTGTTCTACTATTAAAGCACACATAAACATTTATCAATCCGCTTCAACATGTTGGACTCAAGACGATTACGTTTATCGAAAAGTCATCATCCGCGACTCACTAAATTTACGACTAAATTACTATTTCTACATGTCCACATAATTTTTAAGCTACATAGTCCTTAGCCTTATAACCTAAATATAATTATTGGATATAAAAAATTCCCAATGTTACATAAATATTATTACGAAAAATCGGGGAATTGGGTAAACAAGGGTGCGCTTGGTAACATTTTTATTTCGGAAACAAATTCTTTTTTATAAATAGTTTTTTCTATTTTTATTCCTTATAATAGTTTTTGAGTAAAACAACTCATTTGGTAACCCTATAAAATTTATATTCCCTGAATTAAAAAAAAAAGAGTAAAAATGCTTTTGGTATGACCTAAAATTTTTTATGATGTATAATTTATTTTAATTTTTTCTTTTTTTCCTCTCTTCTTCTTCCTCCTTTGGTCGGTCGCTAGGTAGCAATGATAGATGGCGATGAGCAGAGGTGGTGACAACCAACGGTGATGGGCGGCGAGGCTCTAGCGATCAATTAGAAGAGGAAGAAGAAGAAAAGGAAAAAAAAGGAAAGGAACTTATTTTTAGAAATTGTTCTTGGGAATAATAATTTTTTTTTAATTTTTATTCCAAATTTATTCTCTGGCCATTTTTTTTTATTCGAGAAATAGAAAAATTAATTGACCTTATTACTTAGATTTCTATTTCAGGGAATAAAAGAATAAAAAAATGAAAAAATTTGAACATTACCAAACGAAGTCAAAGTTACCCAATTTCCTTGGGAAAATATGTGGTGTATAATGTACCGTTACTATCCTACAAGTAAAAGTACGGTCACCCTCTCATTTCCCCAAAAATAATAAAGGCACTTATGGACATACGAACATGAAATGGCTAAAATTGCTTACATTAGCTTTTATTTTGCCACATACTTGTTATGAAATACATGAATGAATATTCATTATATTCATCTTATTTAATGTACTTATTATGGTACATTTGTATCATACATTTTAAGTACATCTCCTATACAATGAACGTTCATCTCCCTTATCTAGTACATGTATCATTCGATACATTGATATTAATGATAAGTACATTTTTGTTCTCCTATAAATAGGAGTTTAGTTTTGATGTACAAGTACAACCAACAGAATAAACAGTCACTGGAAATAAAACTTTCTCCTCTGATTTTCTTTACGATCTTCGGTGTCTAATTCTCTCTACTCAATCTTTTTATTCTTTCTATTATATTTTTGCAACGCAATGTTTTACAACACGTTATTAGCATGAAAATCTACCGACTGAGTAAGTAATTTTTGCAAGGTGGGTATTCTTTTTATTAATCAACTTATACTTCATATTCTTCTATCAATTCTTCATTTTTATTTTTCTTGATTTGAAGCCAAATTTCAAATCTAAAAGTATCTTTTTGCAGTGGCAATGGATATTTGGAAATCCTTTTAATTAATTTAATGATTTGATTTTGCAAGGATTATATGCAAATTTTATGATACTTGACACTTGAAGTTGTCAATATAAATGCAAATGGAAAATACTGAGAAAAATGAAGATGTTTGTTTGCTTGATAGTGCAACAAAACATACTATATTTCGTAGTAGACACTTTTTCTCGAGTATGACATTGCGTAAGGCACAAATCCATACAATATCAAGTCATGTTCCGATTATTTATGGTTTTGGGAATGTCACAATTGTTTTGTCAAATGGCACCATCCTACATATTAATGATGCATTTCTAAGCATTAGATCAAAAAGGAATTTGCTTAGTTTCAAAGATATACGCCGTAATGGGTACTATATTGAGACTATTTATGAACAAGATAAGGAATACATTGGCATTTCCTCTTATAAGATGGGCCTGAAGACCATCCATGAGAAGTTAGAAGCTTCTTCTATGAGTTTGTATTGTGTCATGATTAAGGTTGCTGAAACCTACGCTACCACATCCTGGAGATTGGTAAACCTTGATAAGTTTGGATTATGGCATGATTGCCTTGATCATCCTGGCGCTTCAATGATGCGTAGAATAATTCAGAATACAAAAGGGCACCTTTTAAATGATACAAATGTATCGTTGTCCAAAGATTATAATTGTGAGACTTGCTCACAAGGAAAGCTCATTATCAAACCTTCTATAATAAATGTTAATCTTGAATCCCTTTTATTCTTGCAAAGAATTCATGGTGATATTTATGGACCAATACAACCACCAAGTGGACCATTTCGATATTTGATGGTATTAGTGGATGCATCCTATAGATGGACCCATGTTTGCCTATTATCTACGCGCAATGACACATTTGCAAGTTTATTTGCACTATTATCATATTCCAGCTGCAAATGCTCCAGCTAGGATAGCTGTTCCCGAAGGACGGGCTAAAATGGATCAAAATCCTCCGCGCTTGAAGCGTGGTAGACCGATAGGATCAAAAGATACTGCTCCTCGAAAACAAAGGGGAAAGAATCAGGAATCCGCTCTAGAAGAGCCTGTCATTGTGCTTTCTCCTGAAGAGCTTATTGCCCCTGAAGAGGCGCAAACCCATGAAAGGAACACCAATCCCGGGAATACTGAGAATTCCATTACATATTGTAATGAATTTTGGGATCGAAATGAAATCATCATTGATGATGCTTTTACATTCTTAGTTGCTTATAAAATTATGGATGATGATTGTGAGCCGCAATCTATTATTGAATGCCGTTAAAGACAAGATTGGCCTAAGTGGGAGGAAGCAATTAAAGCTGAATTAACTTCCCTAACTAAACGAGAGGTTTTTAGACTTGTAACTCGTATCCTCGATAATGTAAAGCCTGTTGGATATAAATGGGTATTTATCCGAAAATGAAATGAGAAAAACGAGGTTGTCAGGTATAAAGCCCGACTCGTTGCCCAAGAATTCTCCTAGAGACTTGGGATTGATTATAATGAGACATATTCACCTGTGATGAATATGATTATATTTCGTTTTTTCATTAGCCTAGCAATTTTTGAAAGATTGGAAATGCGTCTTATGGACGTTGTGACGGCATATTTATATGGCTCATTAGACTCTGATATTTATATGAAAATTCCCGAGGGATTCAAAATGCCTGAAGCATGCACTCCCCGCAATTTATTTTCAATAAAATTGCAAAGATTTTTGTATGGGTTAAAGTAATCCGGTCGCATGTGGTATCAACGCCTAAGTGAGTATCTAGTTAAGGAAATGTACAAGAATGATCCTATCTACCCATGCGTGTTTATTAAAAAATCAGAAACCTGATTTGCTATTGTAGCAGTTTATGTCTACAATAAAAATTTGATTGAAACTCTAGAAGAGTTAGCTAAAATTGCCGAGCAAACTAATGAATCGCTGCTAAAAAATCATGGTAAAAAATCATGATCTTAGACCTGCTGGCTTAAAAGCATTGCTTGAAGCACATACTAATTTTGAGAAAAATACTGGCCATTTTAAGGGCTATAAGCGCAAGCAAGATCATAATCCTAGAAGGGATGGCAAGAAATTTAACCGCCCTATGAAATCAAACTTTGGCTTGAATTATGGCAAAGAAAAGAAGCCAAAGAAGGTGATTAATGAAAATATTTGTCATCGTCGTAGCATGACTGGGCACTAGTCACATACCTGTCGTATGTCAAGGCACTTTGTTGACCTATATCAAGCATCTTTAAACAATACGGGCAAGCGTGGTAAATCTTATGCCATTGAAATCAATCCTACTGCCGTAACCACTATTGAGACCAACAATATTTCTGTTGGTGGGACTCCTCTTGCTCCTGAAGTAGCAAATGTGAAGACCTCTGATTACTTTGATGAGACATCATATTGGTGGATGATGATTTGAATTTCGAATTTTATGATTCTAATAATTTCTTTTTAGTTGTTTTGCTTTAAATATATTACTTTTTATTGTTATTTCATGGTTATGAAACTTATGAATTTTATATAATATTTATTTGACTCTATAACTAAGATGCAATATTGATTAACCCTAGAAGTGGTTATATGGCTCAATTGAGGGGGAGATATTATAAACTATGCATTGCAGCATTGATATGTGGCGAGTTCATAAGATGTGAGATTGATTAGCCCATGTAGTGGCTATATATGCATTGCATTCTTTTTTCTTTTTGTCCGATTTTTTCCCACAGGATTTTTCCGGCTTAAAGTTTTTAACAAGGCAATTAATACATCTATAAAAGGGAGAGATCATAACATTTGTGCTTTGCACTCTTTTTCCCTTTTGTCCGGTTTTTATCCCACTGGGTTTTTTTGGCTTAAGGTTTTTAATGAGACAGTATCATTCGATGCACATTCGTAAAAGGGGGAGTGTTATGAAATACATGAATGAATATTCATTATATTCATCTTATCTAATGTACTTAGTTTGGTACATTTGTATCATGCATTCTAAGTACATCTCCCTTATCTAGTACATGTATCATTCGATACATTGATATTAATGATAAGTACATTCTTGTTCTCCTATAAATAGGAGTTTAATTTTGATGTACAATTACAACCAACAGAATAAACAGTCATTGCAAATAAAACTCTCTTCTCTGACTTTCTCTACGATCTCTGGTGTCTAATTCTCTCTACCCAATCTCTTTATTCTCTCTATTATATTTTTGCAACGCAATATTTTACAACAGTGCCTACTTTTTTTTTTTTTTTTTATCTATCCTATTCCAATTCTTCCATCTCTTGAACTTTTCTTTACTTTTTTGTAAGTCGTGAGTGTAAAATTAAACATCCCCACCCCCATTATCACCCAATTCCCTTTTCTCAACCAACTTATTCAATACATCTACGTAAAAGAATAAAGTCACTCTAAATAGACATCTGGTGTCCCTTGTTGTAGCCTTGAGAATGAGGCAGCTAAACTAGGGTTTAGACAGGTGATTTTTGTTTTGGAAAAAAATGAGTCTAATCTATTTTTTAATCTACACTCAACAGCTGTGTAGATAGAAAAACAAGTGATTATCACAAAAATCTAACCCGTGGTCCTAATTTGTATCTCTCAAAGTTAGAGGCTTCCTATGCAACAATGCTAAAATCGAGGGAAGGAATTTGTAACTTTTCAAAGTTCATGGATTATTGGAAAATAGTGTTAAAGTTCGTGGCCATCATCTATATCTTCTCAAGGTTCGGAAGTTATTCGTACAACATTGCTAAAGTTGGGCGGAGGAGTCTATAAATTTGCAAAGTATTGAAATTACTGTGTTATGGAGTTAAAATCCGTTAGTTCTAAACAATTAGTCATTTTTAATAAGCAAGTATAAAGAAATAAAAGCATCGTATTTCTTATAGAAAACAAGTGCAATTGAGAGTCCGGAAATCGACCCATTTAATGTAGCTGGCAAATTTTTGTCGATATTATTTTTTTCTTCCAAAACTACACTCTAACAAAAAGGTAATTGCCTTGTCCATTCCTCCATATAATTTTTTTACATCTGTTTGGTTTTATAAGTGCCTGTGTTCAACACTAACTATTGTTCCCTCAAGCTAGCTGACACGTGTAAACAACCCACAGGACTAGAATTTTATAGAGTGATTATGACAAAAGATGCGATTGTACGTGATAAATTAAAAATTGATTTGAAAGGATGGAGGAGATCAAAGTTCTAAAAAGCAATCGCAAAAGCTTTCATGAGGAATAACCGGAGGATAATGCCACTTTCACTATCCCCGAAGCATCATATCTTCGATGACCGATTCCATGTGTTCCAAACAATTTTATTAAAGCCATAACTGATGTCACCAATTCGTTTAATTTACATGTCTGGTATTGCTTATTGCCAATGTATTTTCAACGTGTAATTTCCACTTTCATCGAATATAACTCTAATAGGAATGTATTTATTTCTTGTGTTTCCCTTATACCAACTACGTTTTCAGGGTAAAAAAACAAAAAGAAGCTAATCCATTTTCTTTGACTCTTTTTTTTCTGTCAAACTTTCCTTTGACTTCAAATCCTAATCGGAAAGCTCAAGCAAACTACCAATGTTAGGGAATCTCATTGCTCAAGGTTTGATCACGGGTCTTCGTGTTTGGGTTTCTTAGACACACCTATCGACGAATAGCTCATGGTATTAGAAAGTTGTCCCTCACCATACCTTTGGCGGCTTCAATGAACACATCAACTTGAATCAAATGATCTTCTACTTCCGTTTCTGCTGCTATTCAACACCTCAATCATTTCAATCACTAATTTGCATGAAAGAAGTCCTTTTTGAAATTTATTTCTTAGTGCATCAACTATTAAGAGAAACCGAGGTACTAAACGAGAGCATACATGGGATTGAGAATCTTCATCCACTCACTTAGCCTAGATTTAAATTAATAAAATTTACATGCTCTTAAAAAATTCTAGTAAACGAACTAAAGCTTAAAGGCACATATCTAGACAGATCTTCACTTTTGACTTATTTAAAATCTTAGGGTGCACGTATTTTGACATTATTTTTATTTCAAATGTTGTGAACTTTTTGGCCAAAAAAATAAACAATTCATAATTAAATTTCATAATTGTCGAAATTTGTAATTTTTTTTTTTTTTTGATCTTTCTTAGTTCCAGAACAAACAACCTCTCGTCGTGTGCTTTTGACGGCCACTTCCAAGAAGAATCCACCCTTTAGACCGGGTCCTCAAAAAAAGCTAACGCCCGTCGTATTCCCCAGTCGACATAAGCATGGCACGCGTCAAACGACTTGTGTCAGGTCATCATCATTCATGCGTGGAAGTTCCAAATATGTCCTTCCGATGCTCATCCCTACTTGTAAAATTAAAGAGACGACAAGACGTGTCTAAAAAAGGCAGCCGCCCCCATATAACTAAATGAAAAAGCGCACCAACTTTTGACATTTCAATTTTCGACCGGTCGTCCCCCCGCTCTCCTGGCGAGAATTTTACTGATGGCACGGTTGAAATTTCTCTCGATTTCGAGGGCTTCCTCGATCCTCCCCCGGACCCCTCCCCCCCCGCGTCGCGTCACGTTCTCGCTCCACAAGGCGCGTCCCGCCTCCTTCGTCCCTCTACGCCCTCCATTTCCCGCTCGCGCATTTCGTCGAACCCCTTGCGTGCAGCACGAGGCGGCGGCGGCGGCTACGACGACGGCGATGATCGGTCGGGCTTCGGTTCGGGGCGGGGAAGCGGCGGCGAGGGAGGAGAGGAGGATGAAGTACGTGCTCGTGACCGGCGGGGTCGTCAGCGGCCTCGGAAGGGCGTGACGGCGAGCAGCATCGGGGTCGTGCTCAAGGCTTGCGGCCTCCGCGTCACCTCCATCAAAATAGGTCCGCGAGCTCGCGATGATGCTTGCTGAGCATCGTCTTTGATGAGCAGTTCTGTAATTTTTTGGGTTGCTTCTTTGGTCGGCTAGGTGTGTGGGTTGGGTCGCCGCCGATGTTTTGGTTGTGCTGCCTACTTTGGTTTGTGGCGAGCGAAATGTTTTTAGGGAGAGAGAGACAGAGAGAGGGAGAGGGAGAGCGAGTTCTCGATACCGCAGGAAGAAGGAAAGCTGGTGCTTTAGTTGATTGCTTGTTGTCGTTCATGAGTAGCAATGAAGTTTTTTTTAGTCTTAAAGAACCTCTTTTTATTTTGTTTAAGTTAAGAAAGAGGTAGCTTTTTTTCCTTGGTTTATCTCCCTTGTTTTGGATTAGACAGAGTATGCCACCGTGCTGATGCAGACAGCACCATCTGACAAATTTTTTTGGCTTTACTGGGTATTTTTATTTTTAGTTTTGTTCCCCTTTTCATACCTTATAGACTCAATTGTTTTTGACAATTTCATGACTTGCAGATCCATATCTGAACACGGATGCTGGTACAATGTCTCCCTTTGAGCATGGGGAGGTTTTTGTCCTCGATGATGGCGGAGAGGTTGCATGAATGTTCATTTCCTGCGAATGTCATTTACTCTGTACTTCAATTTTCTTTGGCGAGAGACGATTGTCTGAGACTGTTTGTTTTCTCAATAGTATGTTGTAATATGCCATTTTATGCCTTTGCAACTCGCCTTCTTTTGTTAGGTTGATCTGGATTTGGGAAACTATGAAAGATTCCTAGATATAACTCTCACCAAGGACAACAACATCACCACGGGAAAAATATACCAGGTGTTCTAATTTTCTTTGTTCTTGTTTAATATCTACACTAACTTACTGTAGTTCTGCTTCTCCATATTGTATTTTTTTCACGTATATGTGAAATTATGTTATGCTTATGGTATATTGATACATCCCCACTTTTTATCAGTCTGTCCTTGAGAAGGAAAGGAGAGGTGATTACCTTGGAAAGACGGTCCAGGTAATCCCTGTGGTCTAAATGACTTGTCTGCTTTCTGACATGAGATTACAGACTCAGAGTTAGGCTCTTCACATGTCTGCACTTCTCTAGGTGGTTCCACATGTGACAGATGCGATTAAGAATTGGATTCAATCTGTCTCTACTATTCCCGTGGATGGAAAAGAAGGCCCTGCTGATGTTTGTGTTATAGAGCTAGGAGGGACTGTAGGTAAGAGTCAAAAGAGGATAAAGTTCTGCTTCCCCGAAAAGACCTTGTTTATTATGCATTACAATTTTCCCTTTCTGGGGTAGAGCTGATAGATGTGCTTTGCCCAGGCGACATCGAATCCATGCCATTTATTGAGGCTCTGCGACAATTATCCTTTTCAGTTGGTATACTCTTTGACTTCTCAATCTGCTTTAAGGAGTTAGGATGATGTTATCTCCCTATCTATTCATGGGATTTCTTTTTTTTGCTAATTATTATTTATTAGGGTTAATACTCTGAAAAATCCCAAATTGGTCCACCTGTGACAAATTTACCCCAAACTATTTTTTTGACCATGAAAAACCCTAAACTGGTACACCTGTGACAAATTTATCCCGACTGACCATAAAAAACCCTAAACTATTACATTTATGACAAATTTATTCCAAACTAATTTATTTGAACGCAAAAACCCCGAAACTGGTAAATTTGTGACAAATATATACCTTCGCTAAATTAGATTAATACCATAAAAAAATCACAAAAATTGTGAATTGTGACAAACGGATCGTAAAATCCCAAATTGTATACCAGTTAACTGTCACGTGTCATTTAACTTAATAATTTAACAATAAAAATTAACTAAAACTAACAGAGAGTAAATTTGTTACAAGTGTACCGGTTTTGGGTAAATTTATTAAAAAATACCAATTTTGGGTAAATTTATCAAAAATATACTAGTTTGGGGTTTTTGGTGGTAAAAAAAATAATTTAGGGTAAAACCCTATTTATTATTTTTATTTTTTATTTTTTATGGTTGTTCACTGTACTTAATTCGACACAGTTTGGACCATACATTATCCATGCTGTGATCTGACAGACAGTCATCCTCTTTTATACGGTTGAATACTGAGCATTTTTATGATATGATATCTGCATTTTACTTGTTGGGTCAATGTATTACTTGTAGAAGCATGTGCATATGATGCCCGCAAAATGATGAAATTAAGACATTTGTGCATTACATAACTCAACTAGTGTTGTTGTATTCCTAGGTTAGACAAGCTGCTTCTAATGTGTTCTTGCCTGTGCCGTGATGCTTCTACATTTTCCTTATTTCATCTTTCTGAAACATGGAGAGCTTTCTGATGTTAATCTTCAATTTCTTCAGGCCCAGATAACTTCTGCCTTATCCACGTGAGCCTGATACCAGTGCTGGGTGTTGTGGGAGAGCAAGTACACACTTCTTTCACTTAATTTTAATCCCACCGGATCTAAAGAATTTCAACGTCCTTCTAAATTTTTCATTGACTCAGAGTATGAGATCCTCTCTCTCTCCCTCTCCCTCTCTTAGAAAACAAAGCCAACACAACATAGTGTCAGAGAATTGAGGGCTCTAGGCTTGACTCCTCATCTTCTAGCTTGCCGCTCTGCTCAGGTATAAGATTTTCATCTGTAAAACACTACGATATTACTAAATGAAATATTTTGGTCAAAGATTTGTTTCTTCTGGAACTAGAGGCTGCATGCAGATTCTCTTTTTTGTCATGTGCTCCTTTATTGGACTCGCTTCTGCATTAGTTCATGATTTTGGTGTGGTACGGATGTTGCATGAATGTCTTTAGTGAATTTTGTCAAAATATATATCGGAAGCAAATAGAATAATTGTTTCGATGGGATAATTATTTGGCCTTAATATCCTTTGCTAGCACAAGCCATTTTGAGCCAGAGTTCATGAGAGTGGCGTAGATGAAAATGCTTTGTTGGATGCATGGACAAACAAGAAAAGACATGACTAGAAATGAGTCTATCTGGAACTAGCTAGCTGTGTTGCATCCATTGAGGATAAGATGAGAGAAGGTCGTTTGAGATAGTTTAGTCACGTTAGAGAAGGACCTTCAGACACCTAGTGAGGAGATATGGGCAAGGGATGGAAACACTGGTTAGAAGGGGCATGGAAAGGCCTAAAAAGACATGGAAAAGGATGATATGGAAAGATATGGGGCATTTAGAGCTTAAGGAGGATTTAGTACACGATTGAGTGCAATGACGTATTAGGATTCATACTGCGGAGCCCACTTTAGTGGGATAAGACTGGTTTATTGTTGTCGTACTCATTAGAACATTATACTAATGCCACAAATGTTGGTACTTCAAAGAGATTTTATGATTGTCTCACAGCTTTTCTAGCATATACATGAGCAACAATTCATGATTTGCTTAATTTGAGTCAATATTGAATCATGTCTCACCCTCCATATTGTAGCCCTTACTGGAAAATACGAAGGAGAAGCTTTCACAGTTTTGCCATGTTCCGGTAACTGGTTCATTCTTGTTTTTGTAGGTTTTCTCAATTTGGCTCATTGAGCACCTCTGTTGATACTAAGCTTTTATGTGCAATTTGATCTTTTTCAGCTTGGTAATATTCTCAACATCCATGATGTTCCTAACATCTGGCACGTTCCTCTTTTACTTAGGGTGGGTTCAGATGCTAACAATTGATTCTTCTGAGTTTTAGTAAATATCTTTTGAAGTCTCCTTATCATCTCTGTCTTGTTTGCAGAACCAAAATGCTCATATCTCAGTCCTGAATCAGCTGGGCTTGATTAGGTGAGTTCCTTTCGAAATATTCAACCTGATAAGCATGATATTTTGGCATAGAGCCATAATCACTTTAAATCTGCTCAAGACTTACGTGTGTGGGGTGTGTGGGTGTGTGTGAAGGCGGCTTGTTTATGTATTTTAAGCCAATTAAGTTTATTTTGCCTCATGTAATTTTCTTTCTTTCTTTTTTTTGTGTTTGTTTTTGTTTTAGAGCACATAGGAATGCTAATAGACATGTTTTTATTATGAAATTGTCTGAGTTGGGGAATCTTTTCCTTTAATAACAAAAGAAGTGTGTTGTCATCTCAACAATAAGGGTTCTTTTAGTTTTGGATGGATGGAGATGCTGTCTATATAGAAAGTCGAAGGTGTAACATGACGAGTGCATCACTCTTGATCATTTCTGGTGCCGGGCAAAAGATTTGTCTCATTGGAATGGACTCATTTTTCATTTTTGTTTTCTCTAGACCCCTGGACTAACTAGCTATCTTGTCTCCTGTCTCTTTTTTCCTGCCACCGCTATACGCATTAATGTGCTAGATTTTCATAGCGTCAGTCTTTCCTGTCTTGTTCTTCAGGTGCTAATTCTAGCATCATTGATAGCCATAGAATTCTCATCCAGATATATCAATTTATTGATGACCTTATTAACGGCTTTTTTGAACTGTGTATTCAGCATTGCTAGCCCTCCGAATTTGCAAGATTGGACGAGGAGAGCTGAAAATTTTGATAATCTCACCAATTCAGTTAGTATTATGGTTTCTTTATGGAATCTGTGTCTGAATTTTATGCTATCAGTCACGCCAGTTAATTTGACTAAATAGTGGTTAGAGCTAGACTCTTAGATCTGTTTGGTATTTCTATTTGGGAGATTCTGAGATCAGAAAATACTGAAATGTGCAGGTGAGGATTGCATTAGTTGGAAAATATGTTGGCCTGACAGATTCATATCTTTCCGTAGTCAAGGTGTGATTTCAATTTCTGTGACTTATTTGGTTCACTAAGATGATAATATCTGAAACTGACTCTTAATTAATTTGGATGCCTTTGACATGTATAAAAAAAATCCCATATTGCGGTGGCCTGATTGTTCATTTTGCAAACTTTTAGGTATGCATGTTGAACCCTTATAGACAGTTACAAATTTAATAATAATGGTCATGGTTTCGTTTTGAACATAAAAAAGGTTGGAAGGAGGTTAATCCCTGAGCAGAAAAAATCTATTCAACCTTTTATTTTTTGGTTAAAGGTTGGAAAGAGGTTAATCCCTAAGCAGAATATATCTATTCAACTTTTTATTTTTTGCTTCAAGCATTCAAAACTATAACCAGTACCAATTTAGAGTCTTAATAACATCTGGGATTTGATCAATCTTCCATGCTAATTTGTTTACAGGCCCTGTTGCATGCTTGCATTGCTTGTTCTATGAAGCCATTGATTGATTGGATTGCAGCTTCTGACCTTGAAGAGGATAGTGCAAAATTGGTTTGTACTACATATCTCCATTCAAAATTACAATGATGAAGGGTCTCTCCAAATGTTTCTCTATGGTATTTGTCTTCCTTATGTGCTATTGCTTGATGCAGACACCGCAAGCGCATGCAGCAGCATGGGAAACTCTGAAGGTATTAATCACTAACCCTTGTCAAACCTGTTCTCTCTGTCTGTCCGTTGTGGAATTTTTCACTAGTATCACATGAACATTATTGCCATTCCAATGGATGAAGAGCTAATGTTTTTTTCTTTCAACTTTTAGTGTATGCTCTCATGACAGAGGCGCATGGTTTTATATAACAAAAGGCATTTCATGTGCTTACAGTGCAGCTGAAATAATAGAAAAAACTCTTTGTCGCATAGAAACTTCCTGGCTTTTTCTGCAGTGATAATGTTGATATCACCATGATTTTCAGTTACAGATTTTTTTTTTTTTTTTTTGGGGGGTCATTTTTCTCTTTCTATTTTGATATGGCTTATTAGGTCTGGTAGTTAAAAGTCTTTCAGTGAATTGCTTATGGCTTTATACAAGAACCCGTCATTTTATTATCATGCAACTATTAAGTCAATTGAATGCTATTGATGTTTTGTTGAGGTGAGGCACATTTTCTTCTGTAGACTGAATAAATAATACCTGTATGTCCTTTTTTGCATAAATGTGCAGAATGCATCATGTGTCATAGTTCCAGGTGGATTTGGAGATCGTGGTGTGAGAGGAATGATATTGGCTGCTAAGTACGCAAGAGAAAATAATGTCCCTTATCTTGGGATCTGTTTGGGCATGCAAATTTCTGTTATTGAGTTTGCCAGATCTGTAAGTACATTAACTTAGCCTTGATCATCTCTTCTTGTGTGCATATAGATTTTTACTAATGTTTGTCTCTGATTTAGGTTCTGGGCTTGGATACAGCAAACAGCACAGAGTTTGATGCTGAGACGCCCAATCCTGTCGTAATTTTCATGCCTGAGGTGTGGCTTTGTTGTTCATTTTAATTCTAACAAAGATGGTATGTGCAAGTGTGGTATTTGGTCTAAGGTCCTAATATGCTGTTATGTGCATGCAGGGATCAAGAACACACATGGGAAGTACCATGAGACTGGGTTCCCGTAAAACATTGTTCCAGACACCAAATTGCATCACTTCAAAACTGTACGTGATACATTTTTCCACTTCATCTTTGTCTTTGGTATTATTTGCCCATGTGCCCTTTAAGTGGAAAAAGAGCTATTATGCATCTTGAAATTGGGGGAGTTGGGGACGGAAGTTCTAGAAAGGAAAAAGATCAAGCATTCTGTCTAGTAAACATCCAGAGAACATTTCTTTGGGTCCCTTGAGTTGAGGCTTAGACATTGATGTTTAGTTTCTAGAAGCTGAGGCATTGGGATTGATATGAAAAACGCAATTTTTGCTAAATATAATGGTCAATATTGAAATACTGGGTAATCATTGGTATTTGGCCTTCCTAGTGATTTGCAAGTAATGGCAAAAGAGTGACTGTTATTTGAAGTGTTACAAGGTTATAAATGGAATTGTTTCATGTTTTTGCAATTTTGCTTGCTTATTTGTAGGTACTGCAACTCAGAATATGTTGATGAAAGACACCGGCATAGATATGAGGTTAGCTGGAAGCTAGTGTTGAATTTGCAATGATTGAAGTGTCATGAAGATATAAAGTTATTTTAGTGATGATCATGGGATGATGCAGGTAAACCCTGATGTGATTGGAATTCTAGAAGAAGCTGGATTAAAATTTGTTGGGAGGGACGAAACGGGTAGAAGAATGGAGGTGAGTTTTCTACCAAATGATATATTGGTTAAAGGACGTCTCATCTCTAGCTTTTCGACATATGAATTCCTTTTTGTTGGAGCTAGGATTTTTTTGACATTTAGAGAATCTTAAATTCATTTTCTTAAGTTCTCTTGTCAGAGTGGGCTTGGTTTGGAGACTGTAAAATGAACAGTTTTACTTGGTTTTTGCATGCAGATTTTGGAGCTTCCGACTCATCAATTTTATGTAGGTGTCCAGTTCCACCCTGAATTTAAGTCACGACCTGGGAGGCCCTCAGCTCTATTTCTAGGTATCTCGAATGAGCAAGCTTTTTGATAAAAAAAATTACGTTGTTCTCATTGGGAACTATTTAGCATATAAGTTTTCAGCTGTATTGTTGTTATCTACTGAAGAACAATGAAGAATCAGGACCTGTGGCTGTTCTCTAATTACATACATTCTACTACTTGTTTTTTGTGTGGATAGGTTTAAGGTTCATTTGTTTCACTAGCAGCATACCATGCTTTGCCTGGGCTTGCGATCGATAGTATGTCTTAAAGAAATAAAAATTTTGGGAATTCATGAGCGATAGTTGAATTTCTTAGCCACTTAATGCACTTTTCCTCTCTTTTGGTTTGTATAAATCTTATTTGGCTTAATTTTCAATGTAAAGATTGACTTCGCTTTATTCTGGTTTAATGTATTGTTTACTTATATATTAATTATTCTCATCACCGATTATCTATTTTTCTTTATCTAGTTCAATTTATATAAGAAATTAGCTGCATTTTCTATTCTTTCTAAGAGACTTATTGTTAAGGAAAGTAATAAAAGAAGTTGACTTGAGACTTCATATTTAGTAGGAGTTATAGTTCACGCAGATACTGAATGTATGTAGTCATAGCTAAGAGTTTGGGATTTGAGCAGTATGCCACTATATTTGTTCTAAGTCAGACCATTTTCAACACTTTATCTCTGTCTTTCAGAAAGTTGTATAGGTTAGAATGCAATGTGTGTGGATTTGTTGTTGGTAGAGCAAAATAGGCAGAACCACCTGAATAGTCTCCCAAGTATATTTTTGAATTTGTTGAAAGCTGGGCTGTCTGGTTGTGTTTGCAGGTTTGAATTGAATAATATCTTATGCATGTTCCTAGTGCTTTGCTTGGACAACGCCTCTTTACTTCTGTTACTCTGTGACTCAGGATTTATCTTGGCGGCAACTGGGCAGTTGAAGGCACATCTCAGCGGACAGCAAAATGGGAATTGATCCATCTGTTGGTCCCCATGCCTAAACACCCAAAAGTTTCTTATGAGGTAGGCAATTAGTAAAATGGTTGAGGCACTCACCATATAGAAGAAAATTGTGGCTTTGTCCAGTTGAATAGGCTTTGTAGTCATGCATGCATCTCTTTGGCTAAGTTTAAGATTTTGTTTGGTCATGCAGATCATATCTGATCCTTACATTGTTTGTGTCTGCTTAATTGCTTTTTTGTAGTAACATGGCACATCTTTTGGTTGCTATGAGAATGCCTCTCTAACTCTTAATGGGTTGTGGCATTTGCATTCAACTTGAATATTTGGTATATTGTCCTTATCTAGATCTTGTTTGCAAATTGATGTTGGACAGACTTTGGCTTGATTTAGGTTCTAAAATTTCATAAAAGATGCATGGAGCTGAAGTCTTTTGCATGCTCTGGTTGCTGTGTTCGTTTGCCCAAAAATATTTGCTCTTTACTAATGTTGCATTTCATTTTCATTTGCAAATCCTAAACGTTCGTCTTGTCCTGGATAGGATGTCAAATACATTACCTCATTGTAGAATTTGGCTTTAATGGTTCTTGGACCAGCAGCAGCGAACATCAAGGGGATATTCAACCCACAATTTTGTAGCTCAAGCTGGGGAAACCTATTTGACTATGTGAGTTCGTCACATCAAAGTGCTCCATAGTTGCCTCAATTGGGTTCTTAGCCCAGATCTTACTATTAAATCAAAATGTTAAGGATATTAGACACTGTGAAATTCAGTGGATGCTAAAATGCTGGGACTATGTGAGTTTAGCACTTTCTGCATAATTTGTGCGATTGTAAGAGAAGTAATGGCCGGAACTTCGGCAGTATGTAGATTTTGTTGGAGAAATGCGGAGTGATGACTGTTTTTAGGTCCTGGGAAATAGAGTATGAACATTACGAAGGCATTGCTGTGGATGCAATCCATGTCAGCCTCAGCTTCTTTTCTCGGCAAATTCTGCGTTTTGATGCATTTTCCCTTTTCTTATCAGGTGTTGATTCCATGCGTAAGATTTCTACTGTGTTCTCACATACATTCATATCAGATCATTGCCCACGTATTGAACTTCTGATCTGCAATCGGACGCACTATGGGTGCGCATCGGATTCTTTTTAGTACCAAATTCCCTTCTTTCTACATAATGCATGAAGTGAAATTCCTCGGGTCTAGTGAAGTTGATATCAAAGGGAAGTCTCATCACCCGTGTGGCAGAAAAAATGTAACACAGTTCGTCAAAAATTGTACGGAAGCCCAGAGGGATTTCTTAATACGTTCAGGGGGCGGTATATGCATCTCGACTCGAGAGTATTTCATCTATTCATGTAATGTATGTCACATTGAAGCGGGTATTAGTGAGCCGATAAGCCTTTCATTTCAATGACATGATAACTGCAAAGTTTCTGAATTTTAAAACATAGATGATATGATTGATTTGGTGATATCATGTTAACATGATATGTGACATCAGATACATGATATATATTTAAGGAAAAACTTCAAATAAGAATTTGAAGTGTCATTATTTTCTCAAATAAAGTCTTGAAGTAGACATTGTTTTATAAGGGTTTGAAATGACCTCATTTTATCAAATGAGGGTTTAAAATGATTATGGTTGTTTTAAATAAAGGCTTTGCATCGCTAGCTTGTTGGTGGCTAAATATTTTGGTTGATTAAGGGTAGCTTCATCTAAAGACAATTTTTAATTATATTAAAAATTTAAAAAGACAAAAGTGTTTTTTTTTTCTTATAGAAAGCAAAAATATAGGTGGGAGGGCAGGCACCACCCCATCACCGGCGGAATACCCTCGCTCAAATTTGGGAGATGGCAAACCCTCTCGCAGTTTTGGGAGGGCCAAGCCCTTGCTGAAGTGTCGGCAACCTTGTCGGCCATTGTTAGCTGATAGGGCGGTGGCCTTAGGCGTTAGTTGTGTGTTTCTTTTTTTTTTCTTAGCATTTTTTTTTTTTGAGTTTGTATCTTTTATAGAAAGAAAAAAAGAATGAAAAGATATTTAAAATGATGAAAATGCCCTTAATCGGCCAATGAAGTCAAATCTTTTTTTAAGATTGACATGGTCACTTTAAATCCTTATTTAAAATAATATCCGATATTTATTGAGAAAATAAGAGTACTTCAGATTATTATTTGGAATTTCCTTATATTTAATAACATAATGTATGGTATGATTAAATAATAAACACATAAGGATGGATAGTTGAAAATCGGAAATTAAATACATTGACGTAAACGAGGAAAAGGAAAAATCGTGAATATTCAAACTCGATACTCAATATGCCTTGAAGCTCCAGTATCTACAAAAGTGTCCTGCTTGGCAACATCATTACGACACGAAACCGTCAACCGTGGTGCGGAGTGCGAAATTGTTACTGTCGGAACAGAGAGAGAGAGAGAGAGATTGGGGACTATTGATTCAGCTCGTGGCTCTGTTGAGCATCTCAGTGTACTGTAGGTACGAAACCTGCCTCTGCAGCTTCATCTGCTCGTGGAACTTCGCTATGAACTCCTCTGCCCTCTCATCAATCCCTCCTCCTCCTTCTTCTTCGGACAATCCCGTCGCCTTCTCGCCGTACACGCATCCTCCTCCGTCTCCGACGGCAACCAGGCTGTTCCTCTCCCGGTCGCCGTCGAAGAAGCCGTGCTCGAAATCGACGTCCGGGCTGATGCAGGGGATGCGAGGGAGGCGGAAGCGGGACCTCGTGGATCCTCCGGGACGGTGCATCTTGACGCGGAAGACCGGAGTCTCGTCGAACGAGAGCTCGCGCTCCCCGTAGCGCATAGGCATCGAGCTGCGGTAGCCGCACCCGCCGCGGATGCTCTCGACGAATCTAGCCACGGCGAGACGGAACTTGTCCGCGAGGAGCCGCCTGAACATGCCGCCTCTCCTCGGCCACATCAGAGCTGGGCGGACCACGTGCTACAGAGACGGTGAGGATTGGCGAATCGCAAGCGAGCGCAAGCCCAACGGCGGAGAAGATGCTCTCTCGGCAATGGCCTACACAAGCAAATGCGAGATGGGAAGGAGGAGATGGGGAAGTACAGGGTAGCCGTAGCGACGAGTGGAGTTGCGAGACGAAAGAGCATGTGTTGGCTTCTTTTGATCTTTTCATCTTGGGAAATGGCAGGCGTGCGATGCTGCTGTTATATAGTGACCTTGAAAGAGGAAGCGAACGCGGCATTACGCGGATTTAGAAGCTGGAGTTTACCATACTGGCAGTGGCCTCCCACGTTTTTCCTTAAGCGTGGACCCCATCCCCTGGAGTTACCTCGAGCTTTCACACATCATTAGCTTAGAAATCGTGTGAGGCTTTGCCTGATTTTCAGGAGAGACTGGTGTCTTGTTTTACATCACTCTGGTCTGCCGCGCCGGGCAACAGGAACTTATGTGATGTTGAGGTGTGTCATATACTCTCATCGATAAGGAGGTAGAGGCCGGCGAGGGTCTAGAGCCTGTCGATGGGGTCAGGGCAGCGTCCCCAACTCGACATGGGACTTTTATAATTTGAGTTTATACTTTATTGGTATTTTGAGTTTTTGCATATATATACTTATAATCTTTATCTCTTGTAACTAATGGTTGTAATATAGATGTGCGGAGTGCTAATTATAATGAAATTCTCTGTTAGATGTAACTTTAATTTAAGTTCAAACCGTAATAAATCTTGTATCTCAATTTTCTTTTTCGCTTATACTCTTTATTTTGTTGTGTTTGGGTGTCTAATTCTAACGTGTGATTGGGTCATTTGAATTCTATGGCTAATGTGATGGATCGATGTGCACACGGCACTTGGGGATTTGACGCGGAAAAAGATATGCTTAGAAAAATGATCAAAAGACGTGAGTTTACATTGTCTTGGGTGACTATCAATAGGTAGGTCACCCTTTAGGAAATGATCAAATAACTAAAATCATAAAACAAGATTACGGAAAAAATATTAGTAAAGGGGAAAGTCTTCGAATTGTGTCTTGAAAATCTACAAAATACGTTCGAAATCTTTGATGGTTCAGAAATCAAGGAAAACACGTAAATTTGAGATTTAACATTGCCCTAATCGGCGTAGCCTGTTTGCAACTTCACAGATCCTGCAATCTTTTTTGATTTGTGAGATCGCCCGCGTTTTTGATGCTCAAATGTTCCATATAAGTATTTGCCCGTTGTTTTACTTCAGGATCCATTCGTATCGATGTCATTTGAGGTCCGAGTGCATACACCAGACGACGCCTGTACGGTACAATTGCTTGATTGAATTTTACCACATGTATGGAAGTAAACACTCTGGGTCAAGCTTCGGAAGCTTCGTTTGCTTTGGCTTTGGCATGTCACTTCTGTTTTTCACCTTAACGTTCCCACTGAAACGCGACAAAACATCTTCCAAAAGCTTTCAACGCGGAAACAATTTGATACGCAAATATAAAAGTGACTTGCCATCACTCCTTACTTTTAAGACAAAGTATCTTTCATATCATTGACAGCGGGCTGAAAATGGATTTCCTTTTCAAAGCGTTCTTATTAGCTGTAATGTATCAATCATCCTTGTGAAACATGTAATCAGTGCATTGAATATCGAAGACTTCTAGATATGCTTAAACAAGGGGTAACTACACCGCAAATGTCATAATTTTCCATATGGCGTTCACTAGAGTATCATAATTTTTTTTTTTCGCTCATTTGAGTGTTACAATTTCGAAAAATTTCTTACGTGAGTGCCATTGATGATTTGTCTTATCGGAAAATCCAACGTGGATGCAGGTCATCCTATGTGGCTTCATTAGTGCTAACGTGGACAATACATAATTTTTAAAAAAAATACAAGTCAAAATGAAAAATTAAGAAAAAAATCCATGTAGGTTGATTTATTTAGAATGTCATTCAAATAATCGATTTTACTTCAATGTGGTACTTAAGTGAGTGAAAAAAAGTTACGGCATTCAAGTGAGCGCCTTATGAAAGTTGTGGCACTATTGTTATCCTTATCTTAAGCATTTTTATTTGTAAGTGAAAAGGTTGGGGAGGGCCAATCATAGGGGTGTGCAGCCGGAACCGGCGGTTCTTGAGGAAAACGGTCCGGTTCCCGGTTCCACGGGTGAATCCGCCCGCCCGCCCACCGGACCGGATCGGAACCTTTTAATATTAAAAAAAAAAAATTACTAAAAGAAACCCTAGATCTCATCTCATTCCCTTCGTCTTCGGCTCCTAATCCTATCGCCATTTCGCTGCGTTTACTTCTCTTGCCGTCCGCATCTCCACGTACTTAAATTTAGTTTTTCTTTCTTTGGCTTGCTTTGATGTCACGTAGTTGTTCTATGTTGAAAACCAAAATTGTTTTGCGTCAAGATTGGTTCCATGGATCCACCCGGGAACCGGACCGGACCGACGGTCCGGTTCCCGGGTGGATCCCGGTTCCAATTTTTTAGAACCGGTCCTTAGCGGGTGGTTCTCGGTTCTAGGTCGGGAACCGCCTGCCCTGACCATGCACACCCCTACCAATTAATGCAGCTATCCCTTTGAGCTTTACCACAAGGGTCTCACATAGACATATTAATTAACTCTTTGCGAGAAATATTAATAAAAGTGGGTATTATATATATATAAAACTAGGTACTTCTTGTTAATAAGGCCCATTGAATATAAAATCCAAAATATTTTAAATTTAATTTTCAACAAGTGTTTTGGGTCTTTTTGATTTGAGAAATAAAATATAATCTATACGATTTGATAAATATAAATATAGTCGGTGCATTGAATACATAAGTGTTTCAGGTCTATATGATTTGAGAAATACAATATAGTCTATTACATTAGTGACCACTGAAGTGTACAAGGGAATGTAGATATTAAGTAAAAAGGATCTTTTTTAAGTTTACAATTTTATCGTTATGTCATTGCCATTTTTCATCTTAAATTCCGAGTTAGCATAAATAAGGACATAGTTTAGTTTTTGAATACTTATGACACTAGTAAAAGATATCAATTGGATAATTAGATGACCCTCGATTGACAACTAGGTAGCTTTTGCCATCTTTGGAATTGCAAAGTCAAGACTAATTCTATTTTTATCTGAACACTATTGTCATCTTCACCGCCGTCGCCATCAGGCCCATCACCGTATTTGCTCTTCTCTTAGAGTAGTACATGTTTATTTTTTAAACTTTTTAACATGCATGCATGTATGCTTTGTTTGATTCCATTAGAGCCCCTTTCGTGCCTTTTATGTGCCGCTCCGTGAGATGCACATACTCTTCAATTTAGCCCTTTTTCATACTAAATTGCGTGCATGAAATCAACATTTCTAAATTTGATAGTTGGTCAAAACTGATGTGATTTGAAGCTGGCTAGCTGCAACGTGAGGCCCATCCTTGCGTATCCTATTTGCAGCAGCACCATCGCCAAGAATGGCATGGACCCTCTTGTGCTCATTACCTACTGCCAAATGTTCGCCACCTTAGCCACCACCCTATTCGCGCTTCTCTTGGAGTGGTATGTGGTTATCTCTTTAATCTTTTTTACATGCATATGATTTATTTGATTACATTAGAGCCACTTTCGTGCCTCTCACGTGCCACTTCATGAAATGCACGTGTGAGATGCACATACTCTCCAATTTAATACTTCTTCATACTCAACTGCATACATGAAATTCAACATTTCCAAATTTGATAATTGGTCAAAACTAATGTGAATTGAAAATGGGTAAAAATGCTATATAAAGATAAATGGTGGCGTCTTTTTGATAAAGACAAAATTGATAAATTCTCTCTACTCAAGCCTCTCTCACGTCTCCCTTCTTATCCCTCTCAGTCGGAAAAGATCAACAGAACTTGAGATCGAGAGAGAAGATAGAAAGAAATTGTTGGGAAAATATGGCTTCGAATTGGGTAGAACAATGAAGTCGGATCTTTAGAGTACTCAAGTCGGACTTTGAGGCGTGATATCACTTTCATTTTCAAAATGAAAGATTTGGGTGAAACAGATACTATCTTA
Source organism: Eucalyptus marginata (assembly GCA_014182565.1). Taxonomy (NCBI): domain Eukaryota; kingdom Viridiplantae; phylum Streptophyta; class Magnoliopsida; order Myrtales; family Myrtaceae; genus Eucalyptus; species Eucalyptus marginata. The sequence continues at coordinate 38,861,154 of CM024595.1, read as the reverse complement.
AGTATTAAAATTAAAAAAATAGTGGGGGTTATTCTTTGAGCTAAAGTGATCACATGGAGAAGATGTTGTATAGATTTAAACATCTTGTTTTCAAATATATGAGTACTCCATTTGATTCCTGGTGGAGAGTTTTTAATGTGAGTGATATTGGTCTTTAATGTATGTAATGCATTACACTAGACCTGATATTACTTTTGTATATGCAAGTTGAGTAAATATTTGTAATCCAAGTATAGAACATCGAAAAGTTATTACCCAAAAAATTTGATTATAATTGAGAACTAAAATTTGGGATTGTTCTATAGTAATTATCCGGGTATATAAGAAGGATATGCCGATGTTAGTTAGGTTACAAGTATGAGAAATAAATGATCCATTACTAGATGGATTTTCTCATTACGTGAATGTGTTGTTTCTTGGGCGAGCAAGAAGCAAATGTGCATAATTCACTCAACTATGAAATTTGAATCGTTGCTTTAGCAGAACTGGGAAATAGGCCGAATGGATTAGGAATTTGTTGTTGGATATCCAATTATGGCTTAATCCTATGCCTCCTATTTCTATCCACAGTGATAGTCAGGCTACTTTGGTAAGAGTCTATAATAGCACCTATAATGGTAAGTCTAGACATATTAGTCTAAGACATGAATATGTGAGACAATTGATTAAAGATGGTACCATAACAATTGTCTACGTGAGGTCAAGTAATAATCTTGCCGATCCCTTGACGAAGACTTTACCAAGACACATGGTAATAATGATCTCACAAGAAACGGGGCTGAAACCCTTTAATTGAAATCACCAATAATGGTAACCCGACCTTTTTCTAGAACATCACTAGTTACAAGGTTTAATGGGTAAGAACAAGTTATTGAATGTGATTGTTGATACTGACGTAGCCCTGATGTGAGAAGTCAGTATCGTTTGTTACGTTTTGTAGGTTGAATTGAATTCTTAATGAAGTATAGTACAAACTTGTAATATGTTGATAGTAACAGAAACACATAGTAGATACTTCACTTATATGAGCTTAGAAGTGGTGCCGCTTCTTACGAAAGTTAGGGTTGCTTTCTAGAGAGCTCATGAAATAGGATCAAGCACAATGCCATAATAGTGCGGAGTAATATAGAACTTTTCGTCGAAACAAGAGGTTAGTGTATATGCGGTATGTCGGTTCTATTACATAAAAGTACAAGTTTAAAGCCGAGCTACTTGTCACTTTGATAGAGTTTTGAGATACTTGCACTAAGTAAAGGTTTAACTCGAAAGAGACCTTTATGTATGTATATTAATCTCACGGAAATTTTGGCTGTATATTTTTAACGTTTTATTTTCTATTTTTGTTTTATAAACAAAAGTGGGGGATTGTTGGTAATTTGTTTATAAAACAAATGAAGAGGTGCCTTGTCCTACATCGAAAAGATGTGAGTGCGCACGTGAACGAGATTTGGCACTAACCGACGATCATTAATTTTATTTATTGAAAATTCGGATTTATTTCTATAAAAACTAATTATAAAGTCTTGTTGAAACATGCGACTGTTCACGAAAAGTTACGGTTATTTTTTATTTGTTTAATTTCGAATTTTTATGTCTTTTCAACGTAACCTTTGAGATGTACTTGTTTGTTTTGCAACCTTTCCCGAAATGTTGTCTTTGTTCTTTTGCAACCTTTTGAAGGGTTGTCTCTATTCGAAAGACAAAGATAAGTACGTATGGTTTGAGATCAAACAATATCTTCTTCCATTTTTTTTGTGTTTTCTTTCGAGAGAAACTACAGCTATTGTTTCCAATTGTTTCTCATGAGAGACCCTGGAGAAATACTAGAATTGCTATATAGTATTCTCATTTGAGACTTTGTTGTATCTTGGAGGAAATTTGCCGGTGACCATTAGCAACTTTGTGGGGCAAATAAATCCTTAAAGAAAGTGATATCACGCCTCAAAGTCCGACTTGATTACTCGATCCGACTTCATTGTTCTACCCAATTCGAAACCATATAATCCCAACAGAAATGGGGTGTCAGGTCTAATGCCGTTCTTGGCGATGGTGCTGGTGCAAATGGGATGCGGGGATGGGCCTTGTGTCGAAGTTGGCGATGGACAACAGCATGGACCCTCTCGTGCTTGTTACCTACCGCCAAATTGTCGCCACCATCGCCACCACCCCATTTGCGCTTCTCTTGGAGTGGTAAATAGTTAATGCTTAATCATAATCAAGAACTTAGGGTCCTAGCTTTACTAATTGAAGCCGTCAATTTAGTACATTGCGAGACTATTGCATGTTGAATGAATCTGTTCTCTTCTTGAATTCTGTAATAAAAAATAGTCCTATCCTATAAAATAGGGTTAACATTGTCCAAAAATTCCTCAGGAATATGCAGCTTCTTGCATATTACATTATGTAGATAGGGCCGACTAAATCATCACCACGGTACACTTTTGTGTTTCCCCAATATTGTCGCACAACGCAAATAGGCTATATTGATATGGCCAGATTTCATAATTTTCATTGGGCCTCAACCCATCTTGTCAAGCCTAGAAAGTGAACAACCTGATTGCTGATGCCAAGTTCTTACCTATACACGCCAAATACCCTTATATTACAATAAGCGGTCATAATAATTATACACCACCTCCTCATATTTCAAGATCAAGCTTAAATTTCTTTCATTTCATCGCCACCTAAATTTATTTCAAAAGTAATTCTTCAAAATTATTCTCTGTCCAATTGAAACATTTCTTTTTATTTTATTAAAACCCACAAAATGTGCTCTTTTGCTAGTGTAAAAGATAATGCGACCTAGGATGATCAGTTTCAAAGTGCATTAGTTCCCAGTCTAGAATCAAGAACTGACACTTGGATTCCTGATTCCAACGGATTGAAATTGGGAACCAAAAATGCCAGTTATTGAATCGGCCCATTTTATGTATTCGGCCAAATTCTTATTATGAAATACAAAAGTTGCACCATATCACTATAAAGCATTTGTTTGCCAAATGATTATGTTGTTCTTTGTTCATATTGAAGACCATAGTTCAATTCTTGATGCTTATACAAGTTTTTTATTATAAAAAAAAGACTTCAGAATTGATTAAACTCAAGAACTTCGTGAGACGCACGAAAGTGGCACGTGAAATGCACATTCTCCCGACTAATGAAGATTTAGCCAGCCAATAAGCTTGGGGCTTTATTTCATGCTAAATTAGTTGCTTCAAAGTCTTATTTGAATAAGGTTCACTCTGAACCTCTTTTGAGAAAACAACTGCACTTCATACCTCTTTTTTTGGTCATTAGAAATGTCGGGACACTTGTACAATACTCCACTTATGTAAACTAGTTTTGGTTGCACGATCAAGTCAGATAAGATTAGGGTTTAGTAGAATCTAAACGAAGATCTTGGATTTGAATTAGTTATTAATAATAATAAATACATCTTATTAAGTTTCATATGCGTGTTTTCAGACTTCTTTCCTTAAGTAAAAGAGTCCTGTCAGTAGCCATACGTGGCTTGTTGTAAAAATTAGTCTGACAAGGGGAGACCTACTCATTTTTTTAATACATAAGAACTTTCTCCTCTTTTGGCAAATTGAATCCATAAATACCTTTATACAGATTATTATACTATAGTCGAAATTTGACTTCGAGATTATCTAAAATTCTCTATTATTGTCCATCGCACGAAGACAACCAAAGATCACATTACCAATCCTATTCCATATTTTTCTTTGTTCCATCACTGGGTAATTATGCTTCCATCTCTTGAACTTACTTTTTTTGTAATTGATTATGTTACCATTGTATTCTCACTTCAAACTCCTAGCGCCCAAAGAATCTTATATGGGCTCAACTGAATTGTGCAGGGCTTCTGTGAATCCAGCTCCCATTTATATGGACCTGAACGTTTCAAGTACCGTGATCTTGAACACAATGACAAATACCCTCCGGCCCTGACATTTGGGGAAAAGTGCCAAAAAAGTTCTAAACCTTTTGCCTTTATGCCGATTTAATCCTAAACCTTTTTTTTGTGCCGATTCAGTTCTAAACCTTTTTACGTTGTGCCAATTCAGTCCTTTCCGGCCAATTTTGGCCAGATTTTGCTGACTGGACGTCGGCTAGCTGACGTGGCCTGATCGGCGCTAACATGGACAACTTTTAATAATATTTTAATATTTTTGATTTTAATATTTTTAATTTTTTTAATATTTTTTATTTTTTAATTTTGTTTTTTTTTTAATTTTTTAATTTTTTAACCTCGCCGGCCACCTCGCTTTTTCTTTTTTTCGCTGGGCGGCGAGGCTTTTCCTCCGGATCTAGCAAGGGCGAGCCTCGCCCAGGTTCGACCTGGCGACCATGGGAGATACCACGCCGCCTAGGCGAGGTGGCCGGTGGTCGAGGGCCCTGAGGCCGTCCCCTCTAGCCGGTTGCCGGACCTCGGTGAGCGGCGAGAGAAAAAAAGACAAACAGAAAAAAGAAAAAAAAGATTAAAAAAAAAAAATAAAAAAAAAAAATATTATTAAAAGTCGATGTCAACGCCGATCAGGCCACGTCGCCGCCCGGCGTCCAGTTAAGCAAAAATCCGGCCAAAATTGGCCGGAAATGAATGAATTGGCATAACGTAAAAATGTTTAGGATTGAATCGGCACCAAAAAAGGTTTAGGACTAAATTGGCACAAAAGCAAAAGGTTTAGGACTTTTTTGGCACTTTTCCCCTGACATTTGTGTTTGCCCTGATCTTCAGGTATTGTACCGTTGATATCCTTTGTTTATTTGTTCGAACGTGTTCGGAACTATTAGGCAAAATACAATCAAGTTCTACTTTTCTGACTATACCCTGTTTTTGTATAATCAGTGAAATAATTTTGGATAGGGAAGGATCACTCGATGTCAAGACGAAGATGGGGCAAGCCAAAGTGATCGGAACATTGCTGTGCGTGGGCGGGGCGGTGCTGCTCTCCTTTTTTCATGGGCACACCATTGCTGGTAGTATCACTCACATTCATTAGAGGTATGGAAAGAACGTGACGTCCACCCATCAAAGCCACTCCATCTTGGGGCCTTGCCTTCTCCTCTGTGGCCTTTCTGGCTCAGCACTTTGGTTCATTATACAAGTAAGTGAAACATTTTGTTCTTTTTGCTTCTATCGTTGTTTTTTATATCCTTCTTCTTTTGAGAGTTCGCTTTGAACTCCTAACACTTATTTTGTATCAAATTTAGGCAAAGTTGAGCCCTATATTTAAAGCTCCTTACACTACCACGATGCCAATGTCTCTCATGGCCAACATCGAATGTGCGATCATTGGTGCCACTTCAGAACACGATATCCAAAATTTGGCTCATTGCAGTTGTCTATGCGGTATGTATACTAGAAAATTAAATAAACTTTAACAAATAGTGGAGTTGCCTTATTGTAGCTTTTCAAGCATCAAAACGTGGGAAATGTTTTGTACAAAGGTAATGCTGATGGTTATTCAATTTGAGGGTGTTGTGTGTTTTATGCTAGGGTTCAGCATTCATGACTTGGTGTGTAAATAAAAAGGCGCGCTCTACACCTCTGTCTTCAGTCCTTGTTTCATGGGGCATTCATTGACATTTCTTCGTTTCCTTGGAATTCCAGATTGATGGTGGCCGTGTTGATCATTGCCGGGCTCTACTCTGTTATGTGGGCGAAGGGCATAGGGGAAGAGCAGGCAAGAATCACCGAGGAGATGGAAGGTGGCCAACCCTAACTCTGCAAAATCATGGGCTCTACTGACCTATTCACTAGTATAGTTTGCTTTTTTTTTTTTTTTTTTTTTCAAAGAACAGTAGGAATCAGCGAATCAGCTTCCTTTTCATTAGAGTGACGCTCGTGATAGATTGATATCTTAATTACACTTATCAAAAATGCGAATTCGAAGTGCCTTCATGGGATTTTGACTTCCACATTGATTAATTTCATATCGACATTGTAAACTAATAGATAACTTCTTCCTTCCTTAATTGCTGCAAACATCTTAGGGGAAGAACTTATTCGACTCTAGCTGTAAAATAATTCCTTTTGCCCCTCTTCATAAACTCGAAAAATGATCTAGTATATATGATGATTCTAACTACGGATCTCATGGAGTATCTTCATGGCTTGTCTTTGTTTTTTTTTTTTTTTTTTTTGGGTGTTAATGGAATGTTGAATTTCATGCACGCAGTTAAGTATGATTAAGTGCTAAATTGTAACCTCATCGGGAAATATATGGGGTTTCTTACTTCCAAGACGCTCAAGCATTACTTATGGATACATTTAAGTTAATTAGTGCGTTGTACGTGAATCTATCATATTTACAATTTTAATGGAAGTATTTTTTTTTTTTTTTGAATTACAAAGTCAAGACTAATTCTTATCTGAATTAATGTAGCTAGATCTAACATCTAAAGAGAGGGTGAATAGGTGTTTAAAGAAATTTTACCAAACTATTGTGGAATAAAATTGAATTTCCAGTTAAGTCTAAAAGAGGAACATAAACAATTTAAAGAGATACAGACTTCTAATCAATCAATAAGCAACAAATTTTAAATAAACAGAGTTAAGGGAAGATAAAATTGCATACGAATTTTTTAGTGGTTCGGCTTAAATTAAGCCTACGTCCACTTTTCCACGTGGATAGCCTATTGGTTGGATTTACTATAAACAGAGGATTACAACTTATGAGTGCAAACACTCAGTGGTAGATCTCTCTAACTCACTAAGACACTTTTTTTTTTTGTGTTTTCTCTCTTGATCGCACTTTGTAATGCTCATAGATGAAGATAAGTAAATGAGAATAGTTTTAGATTTTGGAATTTCGAATTCACGTTCCCACCACTTCTTGACCAAATGACCTTCTTTAAATACTCCTCCACGCCATACTAGCCGTTGACATTCTTCGGAGGAGTTTATTCTAATCAAACCGTTGGACCAAATCTTTTCAAAGGATCTTGTGATTGTTGAAGATAAGAATGGAATTTCCACTTGATTCTCGTTGCTCATACAATCAAAATCTTAGTTTCCATAAGCGATGTTTCCCAAAAAGGAACTTAGCTTTTAAATTGATTTCATCAAGTTGTGATTGATTCAATCAATATTTGTATAGATGCAAAGTAAAATCCTTTGTCAAGAAACTAGACGTTGTTTAATAATTTTCAAATAAGTTCAATGTGGATATGTGTCACAAACTCGTTAAGATTGGTGCTGGACTCTTCTTCATTTTGGACACTATCTCCTTTGGGCTCATCAGATTGGGATATGCTTCTGGAAAAGGTCTTCAAGAAATCCTTAGAAGTAAAGACGATAGAAACACAAAATTTTGTCAACTTAAAACTTAGTAGGAGTTTTCTCAATAATCTCCCCATTTTTTATGGTGACAAAAATTCATGCAGATTTGAATAAAAACCTACAAAACAATACTTAAATGACATTACTAATGGAAATTTATGAACAAGTGAATATGCAAACATAATAGGCAAATAGAATATGCATACATTATACTTAATATTAATAGCAGTCTCAAAAACCATAGTTTTGCAGTCACACCAACCACACAAGTCACACAAGCCACACATTAAAATCTCTTAAATCTGCATTTGTCTACCAACTCGAAAAATTGAGCTTTTCCTTATCACGTTAATAACGGGCCCTTAGAAATACTAGTTGGCACGCCGTTGCTGACGGTAACATGGAGCTAACCATGCATCTCTGTATTGGCATATGTGTCGGCTGTTCTTTCGTATGGATCCAAAGCCGAAGGCGAAAGACGATCATTGCACTTTGTAAGCTACACAACCACGCTTCGGTCGCCCTCCAATGTCGACGTCTCGATTCTCTCTCGGGAGGGCGACGTCCGAGCGGAATCGGTACGCGCGCATTTCAAAAGGGTCGTCGTTCTATTTTTCAGGGACGTCTCCATCGACTCGGTTACTTTCGGTGCCGGAAGAGGAGCATTTAGAATGGCTGTAAAAAGCATGTGGTTGGCGATGCCTCTCGTGACCGAAGATGGCCGGGAGAAGTAGCACCAAAAACCGACACCCCTTTCTCGATTTTTTGTCTTCTTTTTTGGCTTTGCAAATTGGGGTTTGTGCATGAGGGCGTGGTCCAAAAAATGCAATGAATAAGAAGAGAGCCTGGTCGCATGCATGCTACATTTTGTGTGGCGGATGAGTGCCAAAGTCGATACCGCCTTAGATCTGCATAACATCCTTAGATAGTCGCTTACTGATCTCGTGATGAATGGATGGTTTCGCGGGTCTTCACGAGCTTGGGACGTCGGATGGGACGGACCCTTTCGAAGCCTGTGGGTGAATATCATTACGGTTTTGTAAGATCGAACGGATGGAATCGAAATCTTTACTCAGTCGTTTAAACATTGAGAATAAATTTGAGGAGCGATTTCTCGAATTAAAGAAGAATAAAGAAACCTCTGAGTGAAGAGAGCGAATATTGCTCCCCATGTAATTGAGTTCGTTTAGCGGTACCTAATAATCGTGTCACAAGCTAATCTTATGAGGCCATCCTCCGTCGGATTTGAATAATGAATATCGATCCTATCAATGTCTGTCCGTATTCCATGATTAAGCAATGTCTATTCTTATTTTTAGTGTAGATCCAATCTCGAGTTTGCTGAGCAACTTGACTAGCGATATTTTTTTAAGCCTTCATCACGTCGTGCCTTAGCTGTCAGAACGTGAAACACTTAAAATAAACATCTCGTTAATAAATAAATAAATAAATAAATAAATAAATAAATAATTTTAAAAAAAAATCTCGTTGATCTCAAAGCCACTTCAGTAGTGCGTCCATTAATTAATAATTGCATCTATATTTTGTCGCATTTTAAATAAGATGTTTCTTACATTAGTCACCATATACATTTTTTTTTTTGGTATGCAATACCAGCAAAATAATTCTCGGGAGAAATAAATAAGGAGAATATTAGTTATGAGTGTATAAGCTATCTTTCGATCGGCTCGGGATTAAGGGGTTGGGGTGTTGTAGGATCGAAAAGATCGTGCATATTACTCCAAACTAAATATTAAGAAATATCAATATGCATTGTCTCCAATAATATAATCGCTCGTTCTTGATCAAGTCTTGTACCTTATAACTAGTTATGAAATTTGCACTTTTAATGGACATACATGAATATATGCGTTGCATCGACGTATATTCATATCGTGATAGCTTATTTTTATTTATGCCAATATGTAAACGTCGTCCACTTGTATCATTCTTATACCAATCACGAGACCCGCCTCAAATCAACAATTGCATTGACGGCGATCGCGGGTCGATCGATAATAAAGATATAAATTCGTATAAAAATCGATAATATAACAAATAAATTATTAGTTGACTTGATGGAAGGCTTTAGGCGGGCGCCACCACTTCCGGCCGTCCTCGCGCAGCGCATAGCGTAACGAAGGTTATCTTATGCGCATGGCCCACGTGTGGGAAAGATGAAAAAACAAAAAAGCAACAAGTGGGCACGTGGGACACGTGGCGGTTGTGGATAAGGGGAACTTTTGGAACGTGGGCCGGGGGGGCGACTTTAGTAATCATTTTCCACATCGTGGAAAATGATTTTGCAATAATAAATGGACCGACCTTTATGGTCTTAAAGGCTCAAGGCTCCTCCTCCTCCTCCTCCTCCTCCGTCTCAACCCGACAAATCGGCGATGCGACATGCATTGCACGACACGACTCCCGCTGGAAAGCAAAAATAATGAGGGATTCCGAGCTGGCCGGGGAGGGATTCATTCGAGCGGACGATTTTAATTAAAAATTAGGTTAGGTTTCGCCTAAGTTCTGCACGTTAAGAGATGCGACCATCTCGAGTGAACTGCCCCCCAACTTTTGTTTTTTTATAGGACTTGGTTGTAGAAAAAAAAAGACTAAGCAATGTTTCAAGATTTCGATCCCATATTTATGTCTGTTTACGTGACTACAATGTTGATTATGTCTCTTTTAAAACGCAAGTTAGTTGAAAATGACTTAATAAAAAATATTCTATAATTCATGAAAATGTTTATATGTGAATTATCATCGATAACGAAAATATTTCTTATCAATTAATTATTTTAAATAATATAAGTGATGACATCTAGAAAAGTATTTTTTGAGACAAAACTTAGCCAGCCTATACTGTTAAGATCTGCACTAGCTTTTATAACTCGGTGATTTAGTCTTCGTTATTCTTTTCCATTTTTATTTTTTTGAAAGTCATTATCGAAGAATCCGGCCCGACCTGAAGAAAAGAGATCGCACGCGAGGGGACGGAAGACGACAACGAACCGGAAGCGTGACGTATGCATGGCGAATGGCAGCGATAACACCACACACCAGACGAGAGAGAGAGAGAGAGAGAGAGAGAGAGAGAGTACGACACGTTCCGAAAGGGGAGAGGGCGAAGGCACATGCGGAAGCATCCAGCCCATTTATTTAGTCGAATTAGTTGGCCAACTCCCCCAGGAACAGTGGGCAAAAAATGGATTCCTTTGGAGGAGATGCATCCTCCCTCCCTCCCTCAGCTTTGCTCTGCGTTTGATGCCCCAAAAACTTTCAGACACCAACCAATGAAAGCTGAAAGCTGAAAGCTGAGCCGTAAAAGCAAGGCAACGCCCAGCTCAGAGAGAAGAGAGAGAGAGAGAGAGAGTGAGGACAGGAGATGGGTGGTTGGAGTCCGTTCAAAGACCACAGCAACAGCCGCCACTCGGCCTCCTTCTCCTCCTTCTTCTGGAGGTACCTGACCTACACCGTCTACGCCATCCTCCCCATCGCTCTCTTCCGCCTCTACTTCTACCCTCTCTCTCTCCCTCTCCCCCAGTCCCCCACCGACCGCCTCCCTCTGTCCGACCACATCCTCGTCGCGCCTTCCCTCTCCTCCCCCCCTCCAGGTAAAGCATTCTCTCCCGTTCCGCTCCCCCAAGTTCTCGCCTTTTTTCCAGTACTAGGACGATGAGACCGCATTTCCCATCTGGGATTTTGGGTAACGATTTCAAACGCCATCTTTGTTGTCTTGTTCCAGCTGAAAAGGCAGGAGGCGATGCTACCCCTGAAGCCCCTCCTCCTCTTCTTCTTCCTCCTCCCGCTCCTCCTCTCTGTGACTACGCCAATGGCAAGTGGGTCCACGACAAGGCGGGCCCTCTGTACAATGGGACGACTTGTGGCACCATAAAGGACGGCCAGAATTGCATCGCCCACGGCAGGCCTGATTTGGAGTACCTCTACTGGAGGTGGGAGCCCCATCAATGCCACCTGCCCAGGTTTCAGCCCATTGAGTTTCTCCAACTCCTCAGGAACAAAAATGTCGCCTTTGTTGGCGACTCCATGGCCAGGAACCAGCTGGAGTCCCTCATCTGCATGCTGTCCTCCGTCTCTGAACCCACCCTCGTGTATACAAATGGGGAGGACAACAAATTTCGGAAGTGGCATTTCGCCGGCCACAACATGACCATTTCGGTTTACTGGTCGCCTTTTCTGGTTAAGGGTGTGGAGAAATCCAGCTCAGGGCCGGATCACAACAAGATGTATTTGGACGCTGTGGACGAGAGGTGGGCAGCTGATTTGGGTTCGCTGGACATGGTGGTTCTGTCGTTTGGCCATTGGTTTCTTAATCCTGCCGTGTATTTCGAGGGTGGTTCTGCCCTGGGTTGCCATTACTGCCCCCACTTGAACCATACCGAAATCGGTTTCTACGATGTGTACAGGAAGGCCCTGAGGACCGCGCTTAAGGCCCTGATTGCTAGGACCAGGGCTAGCGGCAGAGCGACGGATGCGTTCGTGACGACGTTCTCGCCCTCGCATTTTGTGGGCGACTGGGACAAGCTCGGTGCTTGTCCCAAGACGAAGCCTTATCAAGAAGGCGAGAAGCTGCTCGAAGGAATGGATGCGGAGATGAGAAAAATCCAGGTGGAGGAAGTGGAGGCCGCGAAAGCGGATGCGAGGGAATTCTCGGGGTTCAGGCTCGAGGCATTGGACGTATCCAAATTGTCGTTGATGCGGCCGGACGGCCATCCGGGGCCATACATGTACCCGTTCCCGTTTGCCGACGGGGTGAAGGATCGCATGCAGAACGATTGCCTCCATTGGTGCTTGCCAGGGCCCGTAGACACATGGAACGGGATATTGTTAGAGGTGATCAAGAGATGGAACGGCGGAGAGACGACCGAGTGATCTCTATGCCGAGCATGACGAAATCTCATCAATCATCATCCGATGGCTTTGGCAGCAGCGTGGTGGTGATCTTTATCTCCGAATTGAGACTAATAAACGAGAGGTAGAATGATGACACGGTTCTGTCTCCGACGAAATGCGGTGACCAAATATCGATCACCAAGAAGGAAGACAATGGGAATGATTTGAGGAAACTGAAGGAAGAAGGTTCTATTGTTGCCAGAGAAAGGAGACTGTTTGGAAGATAGTGTGCTCTTCGCCCTTATGTACAAATTTGATTCCACAGCTAAAATCATAAACCGGATTGTCATTGGCCAGTTCTTTTGTTCTGTTCATATACAGAGAATTTCATCTCGGTTAGCTTTGGGCAAATATGCAATAGTATTCAGTTTTGTCTTGAAAGGACCTTGTGGCTCCACCACACTGGTTTGTCTTTATTTTGAGAATTCAAATTTCTTCTAGCTCTTGAATTTTCATTCTTCCATCTGAAGTTTCTAGATTACTTTTGAGATTTCACAAGAGACACGAGCGCCACTATTTGTAGATCCACAAGATGTTATTCCAAATTCCAGCGAGTATGTACTGGTTTCACGGTCGAATGCTAATACCATGATGCGGACCCGGCCATTGGCCCGATCTGCACATTGAAATTGCTTGAAAGAAACTCTTGGGAGAATTTTCTTGCTTCATTTCCTTTTTATGTATCGTGCAGCTCATTTTTCTACGATGATTTGCGATTCGTACTAATCTTATTCCGTGTTAATGTTATTTCGTGCGGACTTTGTCTTATTCCGTAGTAGATCTTGTTCTCCACCACTCCAGGGTCTAGTACGAGGAGCCACGAGCAAAGGCAGCAGCTGGGCAAATTTCAGGACTCTACTGTTCCTCTGCTTTTTGCCTTCTGCTCCCAAAAGTCCAGGAAAGCAAATCAAAATCTTCAGTGGGCCCTGTGGTTTGGTTTGAGTTGTAGCCATTGGAATCCAAGGCAACCTTTTCTGATTTCCCCATTTTCAGATATCAACAAAACACACGAATTTGTTTGCTCCCAAGGAGAGAAACCAAGAAGGGAAGAAATAGTTACCCTAGCCATGGAGCATCATCATCTGCAAGAAAGCTGAAAGGCCATGTCTTTTTTATTTCTACCTTTTGCTATTTTTGGTGTCCATGTCCTCCCTATGGGACTGATTTCGACAGGTTCATAACGGGACCATCCTATACCTGCAGACAGACATGTGTGCTCTGAGCTCCTCAACATATTAAAGCCAGAAACTTTGCGTGGCATTTCTTCCTAAGTCTTAAATTTAGCATGTGGGTGTTTCGAAGAAGCTTGATTTTCGCTATAAGTCAGCGTGAGTCTCCAATTATTATACAGAAATCTGAAGAGGAAAGTTTTATTGTGATCAGTTTTAATGTGATTTAGCACCACCTGGAAATAAATGACGTTGATTTTTGCAAATGTGGACCTGGTGTGGAGTGAAATCTCCTGAGTCGTGATATATCTCACTCTCTCTATTCCCCTCAACTGCACATCTCTTGCTCCGCAATTCCAATATCCGAGTTTGTTCATCGAGCTCATATCTGCGGATTATTCATTAATTCCTGAGTTGAGATCAAGGATTTCTTCAAATATGCTAAGTAAATTTCAAGAGGTAATGGTAATTTTTTGCGACGTGTTAAGAGGCTTATACTGTTCACCTGTAACTTCCTAAATATGTAGGTAAATCACAGAGTCAGTAATCTTCGCCATATCTAAGGTTCTTAACTGGGTCTCTGATGGTGGATTGATCGACTCAAAACTTCCCCAGTTTGCAGCATTGGAGTCGCATATGTCAAAGGACATGTATCGTTTATTATTTTCATTTCAAAAGAACCATACAATTCTTCAATTTTTTGGTAGAAAGAACAAGTTCATGATTTACACCGTTGCATATTCGAAAACAATTGCCACGGGGTAAAGCTTTCCATAATACATGGAAGCAGTGGGAAAAAAGAACCAGATTTTTAGTGTATATTCTCAGTCGTGTCCTGTTATTCTATCTTTCTTCTGTCCCTATACAAGAGAACCTCCTGAACTAGGTCTGAGCCATTGATAACCAAATTTATGAGAAGCCATGCTCAAGCCTTTCGAATTTGTGTACAGTATCAGCTGAAGCTCTTTGAGACATTCGGCCATCGGGTTGTGGAGTTAGTGAATTGAGCTCCCCGAATTACCTTAGCAGCATGATAAAGATGATGATTGTGTCAATTTGCTTTTATTTTCTCATGATCTATGTGTCTATTACGGGAATGTCGGTATTTTATGTGGAGCTAAGCAATAGATCTTCCCTGAATTAGCTCTATTTGATTTGATGATCCATGTGCAATGGTTTTTCATTTATGTTTTGGCGGTCTGACAACTTGATGTGATGTTCTTAAGCACTTGATAAGACTAAAATGATAGGGAGAGAGAGACTGGGGACAATTGATTTAGCTCGTGGCTCTGTTGAGCATCTCAGTGTACTGTAGGTACGAAATCTACCTCTGCAACTTCATCCACTCATAGAACTTCGCTATGAACTCCTCTGCTCTCTCGTCAATCCCTCCTCCTTCTTCTTCTTTGGACGACTCCAATGCCTCCTCACTGTACATGTATTCTCCTCCATATCCGACGGCAACCAAGCTCTTCCTCTCCTAGTCGCTGTCGAAGAAGCCATACTCGAAATCGACATCTGGGTTAATGCAAGGGATGCTAGGGAGGCAGAAGCGGGACCTCGTGGATGCTCCAAGACGGTGCATCTTGACGGGGAAAACCGGGGTCTCGTTGAATGAGAGCTCGCGCTCCCTATAGTGGATTTGATCCCAAGGTGTCGAGCTGCGGTAGCCACAACCGTAGCCGCCGATGCTTTCGATGAATCTAGCCATGGTGAGATGAAACTTGACCGTGAGGAGCCATCTGAGCATGCTGCCTCTCCTCGGCCACTGCAACACGACGCGGACCGCATCCCAATTGAAATTAATGGTTTTAATGGTTCAACATAAGTTGGTGCGTTTCTTGTCCAACCTTCAACGTTAATGGATGATTTAATGGATGCATTCCTTTAGCAGCCCTTCTGCATCCGTGGAACAGTTTTATGGACGAATTAATTAATGCCTAATGCAGCAATTTTGTGACACAACACGATGCAGTTATGGACAAATTAATGGATGAACACGTTAAGGGACGAATTCCTTCATTTTTGTGCAGTAAATTTTCCTTACATTAAGGGACGTGTTAATAGTGGATCTTCGAGACTCTCTTCGCAACAATTCTCAACAATCATTAGCTTACGAAAATGATTTTTTTCCGAGTCTTTTTTAATTCGTGGCAGATAATGTCATTCAAATATTAGAATTCCTCTTTAGAAAAGCACTCCTCCAAGTGTGTCAATTTCTAGAAGTGTTCGACAAAGTCCTATTTTGTATAGTGTTAATACAAATAGGTTCGAGATGTTATATCTTGGGAGGTATAATTTTGAATTGTTTAACACTTTTGGTAGGAACTAATCGCTTTAAGGAGATTCGGTTAGCTGTACCCACCTCATGTTTAATTTCCTATAAATTTTATTACAATCAAACAGTTTTGTATTTCGAGTTGTGATTTAGCATCTTTATATGTAAAGATTATACAAACATTAGCTTGATCATTATTATATTATTGTTATCATTCTCTCGAATTTATTATTTTTCTAATTCCAACAAACAATGTTACTTATTTTTCCTAATACGTGAAAATTATTTTTTTAATATGTGATAATGTTTTTCCAACAATCTTAAGGCAATTAATTTCCATGTTTTCTTACTGTTTGTTGTGTTTATCAAAAAATTGAGATGGCCAATGACAATTAAGTACCAAATGATGTCCGGAACATTTTCAGAGACGTTCCTATGGTCATTTCGACCATTACTGGTGGAGAGGTTCATACCTTGGGGCCTGGTCCTGTGGTAGCAAATGCCGCGGGCCTTTGAGCCAAGACCATCTATGGTGGTGCGGATACAAATCGCTTGATTGACATACTAGGGACTATTTTTCAAAATAGTATAGGCCAAATGGCATATGGTTTAATTTCTAGAGGGATGGTTCAACAGGCTTTGCCTATTTTAATGCTACCACATCCAATAACATTGAATGAGAAACAGGAAAAATTCATCGGGGTGGACTTTAAGTAGTGGCAATGGAAGATGTTCTTCTATTTGACCATGCTAAATTTGGTCAAGTACTTATCGAAGTTATGCCCAATAATTAGTCCAGACAAGAGGCTTGGAAGCACAGGGACTTCTTATGCTGAAATTATATCCTTACTTGTTTGGTAAATTCCCTTTATAATGTTTATTGTAACATTAGATCTACTAAATAGTTATGGGAGTCCTTAGAAATGAAATATAAAACTGAGGACGTAGGCACCAAGAAATTCATGGTTGCCAAATTCCTGGATTTCAAAATAGTGAATTCTAAATCTGTTATTAATTGGGTTCAGGAATTGCAAATAATTTTAAATGACATCTTTGCTAAGGGAATGTTACTTAGTGAGTCATTCCAAGTGACAAACTATTATTGAGAAGTTGCTTCGGGTTGGTCAGACTTCAAAAATTATTTGAAGCACAAACAAAAAGAAATAAGCCTTGAAGATCTCATTATGCGCCTCGGAATTGAAGAGGACAACGGAAGGAATACAAACCCTCCTATTGAACCAAAGGCCAACATTGTGAAGTCCTCAAATTCTAAGCAAAATGTGAAGAGGAAGACATCTTTTCAAGGATGAGACAAGCAGAAGGAATAGTCCATAAAATTCAAAGGGACGTATTTTATTTGCAATAAGCCTGGCTATCAAGCTAAGAGTTGCAAGAAGCGCCCAGATAAAGGTAAGGATGGTGGTGCAACCAAGCAGCCGAATATGATAGAGCATGAAAAGAATGAGAAACTGATTGCTGTGGTGGTGTCTGAGGTATCATTAGTGTTGAAAAATACTAATTGGTGATCGAACATAGATGCAACAAATCACATTTTGCGTGGATAAACATATATTCTCCTTTTATGAGAAGGTTGAAGAAGAAGAGAAGCTCTACATGGCTAACTCTACATTAACAAAGATTGCCGAGAAAGAAAAAGTGTTTTTGAAGTTAACCTCCGGGAAAGAAATTACCCTGTTAAATGTGCTGCATGTACCAGAAATTTGGAAAAATCTCATTTCTGGCCCTATACTTGTCAAGAATGGTTTCAAAATTGTTTTTGAATATGACAAGTTTGTACTTTCTAAAGGGGGGATGTATGTGGGGAAATGGTAGTTGTATAATGATTTGTTCAAAGCCAATGTGGCGGTCATTGATGTAAACTCGAAATTCTTGTACCCAAGACTATTAATAAAGAGAAGTCAGTTTATACTATTGTGTCTCCTTTTCTATGACATGGTAGATTAGGACACGTAAACTACGATACAATGAAAATAATAGCAAACTTAGGGCTAATTCCAAGGTTTGCTTAGATGCCCATTACAAGTGTGAGACTTGTGTTGAAACTAATTTTGCTAAGAAACCTTTCAAATTGGTTGAAAAAACAAGTGAACCTTTACAACTAATCCATAATGATTTATGTGATTTAAAGTTTTATAAAAAGTAGAGGAGGAAAGAAGTACTTCATCACCTTTGTGGATGATTGTACTCGATTTTGCTATGTTTATCTGTTAAATAGCAAAAATGAGACTATGAGTATATTAATCAAGTATAAAAATGAGGTCGAGAATCAACTTGATAAATGAATCAAAGTGCTTTGGTCTGATAGAGGAGGAGAATACAATTCTACTAATTTAAAGGAGTTATGTGCTAGTTTCGGGATAATTCTCCAAAAACATGCACCTTATACTTCACAGCAAAATGAAATAGCTAAACGGAAAACTTTTACCTCAAAACCTGTGGGGGGAGGCAGTCCTAACTGCGAACTATATTCTAAATAAAATACCTCATAAAAGAACAGGTAAAACTCCATATGAGTTATGGAATGAAAGGTTACCATTCTATAATTTTTTGAAAGTGTGGGGGTGCCTAGCCAAGGTAGCAATTCCTCTTTCTAAATAAACTTGGTTGGGACCTAAAACGACAAATTGCATATTTATTAGTTATGCTCAAAATAGCAGTGTATACAGATTTTTGGTTCACAAATATGATAACGCGGAAATCCATGTCAATACTATCATAGAAGGGATGTCAAATTCTTTAAGGATGTATATCTTGCAAAAATAAATAGGGTGAACCATCTCAAAAGAGATTTAGAAAATCATAATATGAAAATGATGAAGTTAAGGCCCAAGAAGCTGAACTTCGTAGAAGCAAGAGGTTACAGATTAAAAAATCTTTCAAAGCTTACTTTTTGACATACATGTTAAAAGGTGAACCTCAAACTTTTCAAGAGGCAATGTCAACTCCATATGCTTTTTATTGGAAAGAGGCTGCTAATAATGAAATTGATTCTATCCTAAATAACCATACTTGAGAATTGGTTGATCTTCCATCAAGAAATAAATCAATTAGATGTAAATGGATATTCAAAAAGAAGCGTAGAGCTTATGGTTCCATAGATAAGTATAAAGCACGAAATGTTGTGAAATGATTTAGATAAAGAGAGGGTTTAGACTACTTTGATATTTATTCACTGGCAGAAGTATATCCCAAGTGCCAAAACTTGGCACAAAGAGATATTTAAGTGTTAAAAGTTAGGAAAGTGACATTTTTAAGTACCATCTCCGGCGAACCTGCCGAAAATCCTTCCTACGTGGCAATTTTTTATTATTTTTCTTGCCTACTTGGCTCGCCGGAGAGTTGACTTAGCAAAGAAATGCAAAACGACATCATTTTTGTGTGGATTCAAATTTTAATATAAAACTTAATTTAATTAAATAATAATAATAATAATAATAATAATAATAATAATAATAATAATAATAATAATAATAATAATAATAAAAAAAAAAAGGAGGAGGAGGAAGCCCTTAGTCGCCTTCTTTCTCCCTTGGCTTTTTTTTTTTTTTAATATTTGCATTTGTATTTTTAAATGATTTAAATAAATTTAGTTTTAAATTTAATTTAAATAATTTTTATATTAATTTTTTACCACGTCAACAGCAAAATGACATCGTTTTTGCATTGTCTAGCCACATTTTACTTCGCCAAAAAATTGCTACATTAGCATTTTGGTCGGATTTTCTCGTCGTTGGTATTTAAGTGATCCATTTTACTCCGATTTTAGCACTTAAGTGTCCCTTCGTGCCAAGTTTTGGCACTCCAAGTGTCTAGCACTGCTTATTCACCAGTAACATGAATAACATCAGTTAGGATGTTGATTGTTATAGCTTCGCTATACAATTGGTAGATACATCAGATGGATGTGAAAATTGCATTCTTGAATGGTGATCTTAATGAGGAGATTTATATGGAACAACCTGAAAGGTTCAAGGTCAAATGACAAGAACACAAAGTGTGCAGACTTGTTAAATCATTATATGAACTTAAACAAGCTTCAAAACAATGGCATGAGAAATTTGACCGTGTGATGATCCAACATGGGTATAAAATCAATGAGTGTGACAAATGCGTGTACACTATATCCATGTCAATTGGATGTGTACTCATTTGTTTATATGTTGATGACTTGTTGATTCTTGGAGATAACATTGAGGTTATCAAAAACAGCAAAAATGTTCTTAAGAAGAACTTTGAGATGAAAGACTTTAGTATTGCGAATGTTATACTCGGCATCAAAATTCTAAAAATTTATGACGGTTTAGGTTTAACACAATCTCATTACATTGAAAAGGTAATTGAGAGGTTTAAAGGGTTCGGCATTAAAGATGTGAATAATTTCTATCTTCCACACCTAACTTTACAAAAGAATATTGGAGACAATATTTGACAACTAGAGTCCTCTCAAGTAATCGGTAGGATCATGTACATTATGAACTGTACTAGACTGGATATTGCATACTCAGTGGGAAAACTAGGTAGATATACTGGTAATCCTAGTCATGAGCATTAGAATGCCCTATTGAGAGTGTTAGGTTATCTAAAAAGAACTGAAGACTATGTTTTGCAATATGGCAAATATCCTACTGTTTTTGAAGGTTATTGTGATGCCAATTGGATTTCGGATTATAATGAATCAAAATCGACTAGCGGATATGTGTTCACGCTAAGAGGTGCCGTAGTACCTTGGAAATCTTCAAAGCAAGCTCTAGTAGCATGCTTTACGATGGATCTAGAGTTTGTTGCTTTGGATAAAGCTACTGAAGAAACATAATGGCTTTGGTAGTTTTTAGAGGATGTTCTATTATAGCCAAAACCTGTGCCTGCATTATGCATTTACCGTGACAATCAAGCAACGATTGCAAAGGCACATAATGTAATATATAACGGTAAGTCTAGATACATTCATCATATTATAAGGCAATTGCTCTCGAATTGAATAATTTCTTTAGATTTTGTTAAGTCAAAAGAAAATATTGCAAATCCATTAACAAAAGGTTTGTCAAGAGAGCAGGTAAACTGTCCATTAAGGGGAGGTACGGATACCTGGAGTGCCAAAACTTGGCACGGATGAACACTTAAGTGCCAAAACTTTGAAAATGTACAATTAAGTACTAAAATCGGAGTAAAATGGATCACTTAAGTGCCACTCCGGCCAAAATCCGGCCAAATTGCTGATGTGGCAATTTTCCGGCGAGGTGAGTGCAAAACGGCGTTGTTTTGTCTTTGATGTGTAAATAATTAATATAAAAATTAATTAAATAAATTTAGTTTTAAATTTATTTAAACTATTCTAAAAGATAAAAAACTTAAAATTAAAAACTTAAAAAAAAAAAGGGGGGGGACGTCGAAGAAGGGAGGTGGTTGAGGGCTGAGCCCTCGTCGTCGCCACCGGGAAGGGCCGATGACGGAGGAGGGAGGGTTGGCCGGGGTGGCCGGCCCGGCCGATCGGCGGTGAGGGTCGCGACCCTCGCCCATCGGCAACGACGGGGAGGCGGCCCTCACCTAGATCCGGCGAGGGCTCGCGGCCCTCGCCGCCGGTCGACCGACCGGGGCCGACCCTCCCCCCTCGTCGCCGGCCCTTTCCGGCGGTGGCGGTGAGGGCTCAACCCTCGCCCGCCTCCCTTGCCCCCCCTTTTAATTTTAATTTTAATTTTTTTAATTTTTTAGAATATTTTAAATAAATTTAAATTTAAATTTAAATTTAATTAATTTTTATATTAGTTATTTACACATTAGAGACGTAACGATGCCGTTTTTGCATTTTATCGCCATGTCGGCGTGCAAAACGACGCCGTTTTGCACTCACCTCGTCGGAAAATTACCACGTCGGCAATTTGATCGGATTTAGCCGGAGTGGCACTTAAGTGATCCATTTTACTCCGATTTTTGCACTTAAGTGTACATTTTCAAAGTTTTGGCCCTTAAGTATCCCTCCGTGCCAAGTTTTGACACTTGGGCTGTACTTTTGTCGCATTGAGGGGAATGGGGTTAAAATCCTTAATTAAATAAAGAGATTCCAATGTGGAAACCTAAGCTAGTGATTGGAGATTTCATGGACTTGGTTCAATAGAACAACGCGAATTTTGGATACTCTAGTGTGAACGCCATCCTCCACTTCTATGATGCAACAATGACTCCTACAACATTTGAAGAGTACCTATGCATTTAATAATTCCCATAGCTTGGATTTCAAAATCCTAGTAAGGTAAGGTAGGATATCTTTGATGGGAATGCACCTATATGTGTAGAGCTGGCCAATTTTATGAAAATCTTTAAAGGCTTGATTTTCTGAAGCACAAATGAATCCTGAGAGGTTCAGGGCCGAAAGAATAAACACAACTGAGAACCAATCTTGATTGGGCGATACTCTATGTGAGGCTTATTGTTTGGGCTTACATCAACAATTGGCGATTCAAGGCTTAGTTCATCGACTAGTTAAGTAAGTTTGATAGGCTTTCACTAAAGAAGGTTCAAACTGAAAGCTATCTATCTTGATGCAATTCATCTCCACAGGCACACTTGGAATTCTTCGGGTAAAAAAAAAAAAATGGTTTTGTTGAACCATTAATGTGGGGAATTGTTGAAATTAATGGTATTAATGGCTCAACATAAGTTCATGCATTTCTTATTCAATCTTCAGCGTTAATGGATGATTTAATGGATGTGTCCCTTCAACAACCCTAGTGCATCCACCAAACAGCTTTTTGGACGAATTAATTGATGCATTAATGGACGCATTTCTTCAACCCTAATGTAGCAGTTTTGTAATGCAATAGTTTTACGATGCAATTATGGATGAATTAATGGATGGACGCTGTCACGACCTCTTTTTTCCGTTCGGGGGGAAAAGAAAGAATGGTTTATGGGTATTTGTCTAAAGAGGCGGACCAACGGCCCTAAATTAGGCGCGGGCTCTCCCAAGCCCATACCTCGCGCGACATTGGATTTTGAATTTTAATTCTTAAGAACCTATGTACTTCTAGGAGTCGCCACTAGCCTATTGGGGTCGGCTAGAAACCAATCAAGACGTGGGAGTGTTGTCTCAATTCCTACGCAACTAGAGATTTCTAAGAATGGGGACTTGTTTACGCAAATGTTTCTATTGGTGCCCTTACGGTACCACTAACTTGGAAGGTTGTTTATCTAAATGGCCACACAATCTTGATTACCAATTATAATCCTTATAAAACCGCTAAGCGTCCATGCAAATATTTTTGTAGGTTTGTTTTCCTTAATATCTAGACTAATCCTAACATAATTTAGAAAAGAAATTTACACTCAAATTATTGAAATGCGGTGCGGTAAATAAACATCCAAGAAATTGAAAAGACTTGAAAGTAATGCGGGAAAGGAAGACCCGATACAAGTCGGGCAAATAATATTACATGGCCTTGTCGGGACAGGACCCCTGTGAGCAAAATGAGAATTTAAATATGCATGAAATTACTCTAGATGCATGCAATTACTCGATTAATTTTAATCTACGCATAATAGATTATTTACAAAAATGGTTCTAAAATACCAAAATATCATTTAAATTAAGAAAATGACCTTTTAAAATTAGGAAAATTTCATAGATGTCATTTCTATCATAACTTAATACCATCCTTCATTTTTACAATTTTTTTGAAATTTTCATTTTTTTTTCATTTTTTTTTTAAAATTTTTATTAAAAAATAATTTCCCTAAACCGATATATGCCAATTTACATTAATATGAGATTGCTCAGTACATGAATATAACAAGAACCAAGCTCAAATCGATCGTTTCAGGATCGAAACTTGGTTTGCGTATTTCGTCGAACACTTGGCGTGCATCAATTTACCCCAAACCAGCTTTCTCGGGCCATGTTTGTGGCCTTCAATCTCAACTCATGAGCAATCTTATGTGGAACTAAAACATCAAGGTTATACTACCACATCCAAAGAGTAAGATTAGATAAAAATCATAGCCTAAAACACACGAAAATCAAGTTGAAATCGTCATCAAATATGCGGGTTTGAGCTGATTTTGCAAATATGGGTTTGAGCCCAAGTCAAGCAAACAGGTTATATGCCCATATTTAAGCCCTGACACTCATCACATGCAAGATCTACGGGAACCATTACTTGATCCGAGTGAAAGTAAGTAACATGAGCTTTCAAAGGCAACAAATATCACAGAGAATGACCAACCGAACACATAAAAAACGACCTCTCTAAGAAGCACGCATGCAAAACTCTTGAAGAGATTCCAACACTTAGAAAAATTCCAGCCTCAAAATCAATATTCTGGACTGGTCTTCCTCTTGATTTTTCATGGTTGAAACATGTTCAAAATTGACGAAAAATACATCTAGGATTTTTACCTTGCTTCCTAGTTTCTTTTTCAAGTGGCTCTTGGCCGAGGAAGCCGAGAAATTATCCTCGGAGGCCCGTGGAAGTTGGCTTCTTCAACTGGAAAACGAGATCTGCAAAGAAAGAACTGATAACGAAGGTTTTCATTGACCTCCAAAATTAAGCTTCAAAACCTCTTTTGTTGGCCAAATTAAAACCAGCCCAAACTATATGTATTCTAGTTTGGCTTGTAAGTCATGCATTTCCTCATTTGCCTCTCAAATTTCTCAAAAACCACTCACTTTCCCTCACTCGTGACCAATCAGGCTCAACACTTAGAAAAATTCAGTCTTTCTTGGCCCGCCAGGAGGGTGGATTTCGGGGGCTTTAGGAGACCTTTCCGAACTCCATTTGGGACGTGCGACATATGGATGGAAAGATCTTTGAGTGAAGTTTCACTCTCTAGTTGAATGTTTTGGCTAATTTTGGCTGTAGGTATGTGAAAATTTCACCTTTCTCTCTCAAGGTCAGTCTGGATTTTCTGTAGTTGCTTCTGAGGACCTATTTGGGGGACGGTCATGAGCTCTCCCCTCTCCTTCTCGTCTCCTCTCTCTCGTCCCTCAAACGAGCCTGCTTCATAGATCTTATCCACTACATTAGGCAATCACTTGATCAGCTTTTTGCCCTCCGGCCAAGCCCACCAACTGAGCATTCTACCCACTTTCTGACTTAGCCAAAATTTTGAAATTTTGCAGTTGTTGAGTGTGCAGATTTTGTTGCGACTTTCCCATGCATTCAACAGTTTATCCCTGGTCGATTTTTTTCCACTTTCACTACTCATTTCGGTCTTCCATCACATGCAAAGATTGGGTTGGTTGGGCAGCTGAGGAGGATATGGCGGGGCTACCAAGTTGCTTACTCAGCAACTCCGAATTGAGACCAACTCGTGGACTAAGTTTTGGTTGCTGATTTGAGTGCTTTAATCCATCAATTTTGCTACGATTTTTGATTAATTAGCGAGTGCATGTATAGTAGTTTAAGATCTCAACCAGATTTCGCAATTTTACCCACCCAATTTTGCAAGAAAGTCCCTTAAAGTTGACCATTTTCTTATCCGAAAATACCCAATTCAATACAAATTTGGTCTTTTTGGCTCGATTTGATTGATTCGACTTGGCCCAAATTCAATTTCAACTTAATTGGTGACCAAGATGATGATTTACAGGCTCGGGCACAAATTTTGCAAAATTTGCGATTGGTCCCTCAACTTTTGGAAATTGCATTTTGGCCCCAACTTGCCATTTGAATTCCAATCTGACCTCCTGGGCTTGGCTAGTCACATTTAGATCATTGGCCCCAACTTATTTATTTTTTTTAATCTTTTTTTTAATATATTTTCAATTTTTTTTTTAAAAGTAAAAACATCTTCCATTTAAAACACTATATTAAATGCCTAGATAATTTATATGCAAGAATTTAACTTGAAATATTTTTGTGGAAAAACAAGTTCCCATTTTTTGGAAATGATTTTTGGGCAAAAATTTAGGTATCAATAGACGCGTTAAGAGACGAATCCCTTCATGTTCATGTGGCAGATTTTCCTTGCATTAAGGGACGTGTTAATGACAAATCTTCGAGAATCTCTCTGCAACAATTCTCAATAATCATCAACTTACAAAAATGATGTTTGTTTCTTAATTCGTGGAGGATAATGTCATTCAAATATTAAAATTCCTCTTAAAAAAAACACTCCCTTAAGTGTGCCGATTTCTAGAAGCGTTCAACAGAGTCCTATTTTGTAGTGTTAATACAAACAGGTTCGATGTATTGTATCTTGAGAGGTATAGTTCATAAAGCCGTTTAACACTATTGGCAGGAATCGATTACCTTAAGGAGATTCGATTAGCCGTACCTCATTTCTTGTTTAATTTCCTATAAATTTTATTAGAATCAAACGGTTTTGTATTTCGGATTGTGATTCAACATCTTTATATATTAAAATTATACAAATATTGACTTGATCATTGTTATATTATTGTTATCATTCTTTCAGATTTATTATTTTTCTGATTCTAGCAAATATTGTTACGTATTTTTCCTGATATGTGAATATATTTTTTTAATATGCGATAATTATTTTTATAACAGTCCCAAGCTCTGCGGGTGACCCCAGAGTCCCCGCTTGCCATTTCTGGACGCAAAATGTGTTACAAGGACGGTGAATCGCAAGCAAGCAGAAGCCCAACGGCGGAGAAGATGCTCTCTTGGCAATGGCCTATATAAGCAAATGCAAGATGTGAATGAGGTGGGGAAGCACTGGGTAGCCGTAGCGAGGAGTGGAGTTGCAAGACGAAAGAGTAGTGTTAGCTTCTTTTAAACTTTCTACTTGGGAAATGGCAAGCGTGCGATGCTGTCGTTGACCTACTTTGGGCTTTTAGCATTTTCGGAATGCTGATATAAGGTTTAATGAGTTTTTTTTTTCTTTCCAATATTGCCCTCATTATAATTGTGTTTTCCTTTTTGCCCTAAAAAAACACTGTTCATCGTCTTCTTTGTCACGCCCGATCCTCGGGAACGCACCCATCCTTCTACTTGGTCAATTTTAGAATGCGATATCCTAAGACTATGTATCGTTGACCCTTTCATTTATATTTGCACATGTGGAAGTAGTTATAAAATCCCTAGACAATAAAACAATGGGATGGAAAAGCAGGCCATATTTTTTATATTGAAATTCACAACTACACTTTTATTTACAGCACAACTCATAATATCTTATAATATTATTAACATAGGTCTGATCTAACGCCTATTCACTAGTACACAAAACGGGATGGGATCTCAGTCCTCATCCGAGTTGTACTCGGGATCATCATTCCAATCCTCCTCAGACTCTTCTTCACTAAGCTCATTTTCTTCAAGCTCTTCATTTTCTGCTGGCTTGTCATCAGGATCATCCAATAGGTAATCATCCTCCGGTCCCTCTACGGACTTGAAATGGTTATTCAATAACCAATGAGACTACGTCTCAGCGAGTTTTACCTCCTAAGACCTGATTAGTAAATCAATACGCTACTCGGTTGCCTAAGCACAGCACAAGTCAGGGGACTTACCTTGGCCTCAGTTCCAACTAGCAATTCAAGGTTATACACATATGCTTCATATAATACATCAAACATTCAATCAATTCAGGACACTAGATCAAGCGTTGATCAATCGACTTAGTCGATTACATGTCAATCGGACCATCTCTAGGTTATTCCCACTCATACCATAATTCCCAAATGGTGTACTCATTCACCAAATCACATGTGTTTCTCGGGCGTCGTTTTCGCCAATGACATACCGATCACCGACACCGTGCGTTCTTTAAGGCGCCGTTGTTTTCACCAGTAATATCCTCAATCACCGAACCACGTGTCCTTTCTAGGGCGTTGTTTTCGCTAAGGTGACATCAGTAATATACAACATTATGGGTTCTTTAAGGCGTCGTTTTTACCAGTGATATTCCTTAATCACCAAACCACGTTTGTCTATAAGTCATTCACGTGCGTTCTTTAAGGCGTCGTTTTCGCTAGTGACACTTCCAATCATCGAACCACGTATTTCCAATAACATCGTACTTGATTAGTCTCAGCCAATAATATTCTCAATTAACTCTCACCATTCTCTCTACTATATAGCCCATCAACGTATAACTGGCACTATATACTCATAC
Organism: Eucalyptus marginata; assembly: GCA_014182565.1. Lineage (NCBI taxonomy): Eukaryota > Viridiplantae > Streptophyta > Magnoliopsida > Myrtales > Myrtaceae > Eucalyptus > Eucalyptus marginata. The sequence goes on along the minus strand of CM024595.1, from coordinate 38,833,409 downwards.
TCGGCCATCTACCAATCAATTACTCAATTTCAAACAATTTAGGAACAATTCCTCAAATTGCACAATCAATTCAATTCAGCACAATGTGGAGCTCAAATAAATAAACGGACTGCACCACGACAATCAGCATAAAATTCTAGTCACTAGCCATCCCGGTTGAATTTCCGGAAAAATAATTAATTTCGAAAATTAAATAAATAAATATTAAAAATCCAATTTAGGCCCGTAATGCCTGATTGGAAGCCAAGATGGACCGGAAAAAATCTCGAGACCCATTCAATAAATATTAGAATTTTTCTACTTGTTAATGACTAAGTCTAACCACCTAACATACATCGTTAAGTCACTAATTTAATTGTTCTAAACTAATCTAATCACTTAAGTACACTTAATTAAATTTAATCAACCTCTAAGCATCATTAGCAAACTAAGAAAGCATTAGTGAGCAAAACTCACTTGATTAAAAGTGGGGATTGGGACATCGCGACGGCAACGCGACGACGGTCGAAATAGGCTTTCGACGACACCGGCGGGCTTGGATCGGGCCTTAGACTTGGCCCAACAAATCTCAGCCCAACTGAGATTTGTTCTCGATTTTGGGGTGGACCCAAGTTGAGTTGGGCCTGCTGGAGATGGGCTTCAAACTAATTTGCTGGAATTGGGCCTGAAAAACTCAGTTGATGGGCTGCTCCTTGGGTTGGGCTTACTGTTGAAGGTTGGGCTTCCTTCTTGTGTTGAGATGGGTCTGTGAACGTGAAATATGGGTTGTTGCAGGGCCTCAAGTAACATGGCTTCTATGGATTGTGGGTTGACTGAGTTGGGCCTAGCGAGAGAAGCAGCAAGGCCCAAGGGACTGAAGACTGTTGGGCCGACGGACTAACCCAATTCGCCGGGTTGTCGGGCCAGGCGCTGGACTGATGAAGCTCGAGCGTAAAGATGGGAGCTCGGTGGATTCCTGGACGCGTGGACGGTGAAGCAACTACAGCAGTTTTGCTGGTCTTCGATGGCCACTTGAAACGATGTACGTGGATGGACTGAAGCTCAAGTGGGCTTTGCTAGTTTGTGGGGTCAACCGAGTGGCACCGTTTGAAGACTTCTTTGGAAGATCGACTGTGGGAGACAAAGCATAGTGGAGCAAGGTTGGTGTTCGTGTGGGCTTGTGGAGCTGTTGATGGGCTGGGCTCCACACGGCTGAAGGCAAGGGGCAGCGTGGCAGCTTGCTAGCGTGTAAGGCGATGGTGAAGTGGACGAGTGGGCAATCCTCGGGCAGTAGGGAACCAACGGCTTTGTATGGAGGGAGAGAGCAATTTCCGTGGCTGGTCTTCAAGGCAGGGAAATGAAGAGGGCAATGAAGGATGTAGGTAGAAGAGACGTGCAAATTTTGCTCGCGTGGGGAGGGGAAATGGATGAGTACATGGGAGAAACCAACTAAAAGGGGAGCAAAAGTCTTAAACCCTTAGCCAAACATTAAATGTTTGGTCTCCCTTATAGCCCACACAAATATCTCCTTGTCCCTAATACTTTCTAGGATAATTTGAAACAAAAAAAAAAAAAAAAATGCTGTCCAAGCATAATTCTGAATTTCAATTTTATTTTTATTTTTATTTTTATTTTTATTTTTATTTTTTGGTCTTTGGAGGAACCGCCTCAACCGGTAGCCGAAGCGTAAACCCCCAGGTGCTAAAATTTCAAATTTTGATCTTCAATTTCTTCAACAATTTCCCAAATTGAGGTCCGATTTCGATGAAGAAAATTTCCGAACAATTTTCTGTAAGTCCTTGACACTCAATGACTCGGCTCGGAAGTCCCAATTTCCCTCAACTTAGCCCATCTGAATTACCGTTAATTTTCCGCGAGGTCCAAATCGATTTTCCGTAAAAATCTTGAAATCTCCAAAAAATCTTCTGAGACTAAGTCGACATTCCTAGTATTTATTGTGACATGACAAAAATTTCAATTTCTAAAATCGGACTTGAATTCACAGTTAATTTCACTTGGCACATTTTTAGCGTGACCTAGGCTATTGGTTAACTTTCAGAAATTTTTAAGTGCAATTGACTCGTGGTCAATTTTCTTTGAGCCATTATGAACTCACTCGACTCATTGGCGACTCTCGGTTGTCGTGAAAATCCCGAGGATCCAAATACGGACACAAGGTACCAAAACAATAAGAAAATCAATCTAGTGTCGGTCAACGAGAATTTTCTAATTTAGTGGTGTCACCCACGATTAGCCACACATCTCTATCAATCCAGTCTATCTCTGATTTCAAATCGATTTTTAACTATGCCGTAATGGCCTCTAAAGACGGATACGGTTGAGAAGCCGATTCCTAATCGAGTTCTCAAGTCTATTGCCTTAAAATTCCTTAATAATTTCCCCAGATAGTCTAGTTATCTCAATAATTATCAGTTCTGAGAATAACCCTATAAGCGCGTCAATGAAATGCTCGATTTATTCAGTAGAAGACAGGGTTGAAAAATTTGGATGTCACATTCTTCCTTGGATTTGGCCTTGCTGCTCCACCGCGAAGGTCAGCCGATGGGCGTGGTGGGTGGCGGTCAACCGCGAGCGGCCAAATCTGGCCACTAGGAAGCCTCGCTTGAGGTCGGGCAACCTTGGGCATCGCTTGGGTCGTGCGACCCAAGGTCGGGCCACCCGAGGTCGCGCGGCCGTGCGGTGGCATCACTTGGGTCGCTCCACCTTAGGCGGCATCACCTAGGTCGCTCCACCTTAGGTGGCGTTGCCTAAGGTCACGCGACCTCAAGCGACCCCCCCCCTTAAACCGCCGTTGCCGCCGCCGCACCAGCCGCCTCCCCACCGCCACTAGCCCCCTCCCCACCGCCATCGGCACCACTGTCGAGCCACCTCCCCCACGATTTTCCCCTCTCCACCCAGCTGCATCTCCTCCTCCCTTTTTTCTTTTCTTCTCTTTTTCCCTTTTTCTTTTCAAAGTTGCTTTGCAAAATATACACATTTTTAGTGTTCAAACACTCTTACCTTCACAAAATGCACATTCAGTCAAAGATACTTGGGGAAATGCAAAACCATTTCCCCAAAGTTGAACTAAATGGGGCCGTTATATAATGACTGTGAAGTGAAGAGGAAGTGAACCCGGCCTCACGCGGATTAATAGGCTGGAGTTCAGCTTACCGGCCTTCCATGTTTTTCCTTCAGCATGGACCCCAACCCTTGAGTTATCTTGAGCTTTCTTTATATCAAGCGTGCGTTGAGATTACTCCGGTCTTTCGAGTCGAGCAATAGATTAGGAACAACTATGTGATGTTGGGGTGGAATTTATATTCCCATTGACAAGGAGGCATGGGTCCTGCTCCCCGATGAGTAGGTAGGGTCTGGGGCCACCCCGACAGGAGTCTCAGGGCAATGTTTAGACCCTCTAAATGATTTTTATAGTTTGAGCCCGTATTTGATTAGTAATTTGAATTTGGGTCTTTGAATAAATTGAGTACATGTACAATTTCTTAGCAAAGTATTAATTATAATGTAATTCTCCGTTGGATATAACTCTAATTTAAAAGCAAACAAAGGTAAACCTTATGTCTAGATTTTTCTTCCTCACTTTTACTCCCTATTTCGTTGCGTTCGAACTTGTAATTCTAACACTCCCTATTTCGTTGTGTTCGAACTTGTAATTCTAACACGTGGTTGGGTCATTTGAATTCTACAGCTAATGTGAGGGATCGAGCATGTCCCATGCGCCAGATGTGCACAAGGTAATTGGGGATCCATCCGTATCGACATCATTCGAGGTCCGAGGGCCTACCCCGGACGACCCATGCACTGTACAATCGCTAAATTGAATTTTATAACGTGTATCAAAACAAACCCTCTAGGTCAAAAACCGGAAGCTTCGTTTGTCTGGCTTTGGTACGTCGCTATGTTTTCACCTTAATTTTCCCACTGAAACGCGACAAAACATCTTCCGAAAGCTTTCAACACGGAAACAATTTAAACACAAATTTAAAAGTGACTTTCCAGCCCACCTTACTTTTTTTTTTAAAGACAAAGTAACTTTCATACCATTGACCGCCGCATCGCTGAAAATGAAGTTCCTTGAAAAGCGCGCTCATTAGCTGTAATGCACCGATCATTCCCGTGACATGTGTAATCAGTACCTTGAATATTGAAGACTTTCAAGTATGCTAAACAAGTATTTCGGGTCTATATGAATTGAGAAATACGATATAATCTATCACATTAGTGCCAATGAGGTGTCCGAGGGAATGTGATTATTAAGTACCTGAGATCTTTTCATATGTACAATTTTATCGTTGTGTCATTACCGATTTTTTATCTTAAATTCTGGGTTGGTATAAATAAGGACATGGTTTAGTTTTTGAGTACTCATGACCCTAGGAAAAGATATCAATTGGATCATTAGATAACCCCTCAATAGACACCTGGAGAGCTTTTGCCATCTTTCTAACATGAAATTTGTCCAAGTAAACGTCGGTCGTCTTTTTAATCCAATTAATCAATTTTTAATCGGATCATTATATGATTCTATATAATTATTTTCCCTTTTTATTTATTTCATTTTGATATTTTATAGATCAATCAGCTTCAATTTTCACCAATAATAATAGAGGTCACCGCAAGGAGCAATCAAATATCATTTATAAAATAGTATCCCGAAAGTTAAGAGCCAAAAAATTAGATCATCTATTGTCAATTTTAGAGATTTTTTTGCACAAATGATCTAATTCATTATTGATTTGAGAGTTTTAACTACGTGAGTTTAGCACTTCCTGCATAATTTGTGCGAATGTAGGAGAAGTAATGGCCGGAACTTCGGCAGTATGTGGATTTTGTTGGAGAAATGCAGAGTGATGACTGTTTTTAGGTCTCGGCAAATAGAGTATGAACATTACAGAGGCATTGCTGTGGATGCAATCCATGTGAGCCTCAGCTTCTTTTCTTGGCAAATTTTGTGTTTTGCTGCATTTTCCATTTTCTTATCAGGTGCTGACTCCATGCGTAAGATTTCTATTCTATGTTTTCACATACATTCACATCAGATCATTGCCTGAGTATTGAACTTCTGATCTGCGATTGGATTGTATTTCATAGTTCGTCAAAAAATGTACAGTAGCCCAAAGGGATTTCTCAATACGTTCGGCAACGGCATAGGTATCTTGAGAGTATTTCACCTATTCATTTTACACATCTCGCATTGAAGTGGGTATTATCGAGTCGATAAGCCTTTCATTTCATGACTCGATAACTGCAAAGTTTCTAAATTTCAAAACATGGGATGATATGATTGGTTTGGTGGTATCATGGTAGCTGACATGTAACATCAGATACTTGATATATATTTAACGGAAACTTTCAAACAAGAGTCTAAAATGTCGTTATTTTTTCAAATAAAAGCTTAAAGTGAACCTTAATTCGAATAAGGGTTTGAAATGATCTCATTTTCTCAAATGAGGATCCAAAATAGTTATGGCTATTTCAAATAAGGGTCTAGCTCGTCGATCGGCTAAATATTTTGATCGATTACTGGCATTTTCGTCTAAAGGCAATTTTAACCTAAATTTTAGTTAAATTAGATCAAAAATTTAAAAAGATAATGTGTTTTTTTTAAAAGCAAAAATATAGGTGGGAAGGCTGGCATGGTGGGGGCAGTGGTGATGGCAGGCGACCCTCACCTAGATCTAGGAAAGAACAAACCCTTTTCTCGATTTTAGGGAGGGCTAGGCCCTCGTCAAGGCACCAGCCCGCCGACCATCATTAACACCCAAGGGATTGGTTAGCAGGTTGTGTGTTTCTTTTTAGCATTTTTTTCTTTTTTGAATTTGTATAAAGGAAAAAAATAAAAATAAAAAAAAGACTAAAATACCCTTAATCGGCCGGTGAGATTAAGTCCTTTTTGAGGCCGACATGGTCACTTGCATCTATATTTGAAATAAGGTCCATTTTAAGCTTTTATTTGAGAAAATAATGATGTTTCAGGTCTTTGTTTGGAATTTTCCTCATATTCAAATGTATGCTTTGATTAAATAACAAGCAAATAAGGATGGATAGTCGAAAATCGGAAATTGAATACATTGAGGTGAACGAGGAAAAGGAAAAACCGTGAGTAACCAGACTCAATGCCCAAGATTTGTTGAAGCTCTAGTATGTACAAAAGCGTCACGCGCTTGGCAAAATTATTACAACACGAAACCGAAAAAACCGTGGTGCAGAGTGGGAAATTATTGCCGTTCGAAACAGAAAGAGAGAGAGAGAGAGATTGGGGACTATTGATTCAGCTCGTGGCTCTGCTCAGCATCTCAGTGTACTGTAAGTAAGAAGTCTGCCTCTGCAGCTTCATCTGCTCATAGAACTTCGCTATGAACTCCTCTGCCCTCTCATCAATCCCTTCTTCTTCTTCTTCGGACGATCCCGACGCCCTCTCACCGTACGCGCATTCTCCTCCGTCTCGTACGGCGACCAGGCTCTTCCTCTCGCAGTTGCCATCCTTGTCCTCGTCGAAGAATCCGTACTCGAAATCCACGTCCGGGCTGATGCAGGGGATGCGAGGGAGGCGGAAGTGGGACCTCCTGGATCCTCTGGGACGGTGCATCTTGACGCGGAAGATCGGAGTCTGGTCGAACGAGAGCTCGCGCTCCCCGTAGCGGATTCGATCCCGGGCCATCGAGCTGCCGCAGCCGATGCTCTTGACGAATCTAGCCACGGCGAGACGGAACTTGACTGCGAGGAGCTGCCTGAACGCGCCGCCTCTCGTTGGCCACAGCAGAGCTAGGCGGACCACGTCCCAAGCTCTGTGGCCAAGGCCCGAGTCCCCGCTCGCCATTTCCGGACGCAGAACGTGCTACAGGGACGGTGAGGGTGGCGAACTGCAAGCGAGCGGAAGCCCAACGGCGGAGAAGATGCTCTCTTGGCAATGGCCTGTGCAAGCAAATGCGAGATGGGAAGGAGATGGGGAAGTATTGGTGGTAGCCGTAGCGACGAGTGGAGTTTGCGAGAACAAAGAGAAGGTGTTAGCTTCTTTTGATCTTTCTTACTTGGGAAATGGCAGGCGTGTGACGATGTTGTTATATAATGACTTTGAAGAGGAAACAAACACGGCCTCACGCGGATTTACAAGCTGGAGCTTACCTTACTGGCCTCCATTTTTAACTTAAGCGTGGACCCCATCCCTTGGAGTAATCTTGACCTTTCTTATATTATTAACTGTAAAATGATGTGAGGCTTCGCCTGATTTTCGGGAGATACCGTGTTTTACATCACTATGGTCTGCCGCGGGGGGCAATGGTCACTCATATGATGTTGGGATATGGTTTACACTCTCATTGATAGGGAGGCATAGGTTCTCGCTCCCCATTAAGCGGGCGGGGATCTAGGGCTTGCTAGCTGAGTTTCCAACTCAACATTTTTATAGTTTGATTTCATATTTTATTGGTAATTTGAGTTTTAGCTCATAAATAAATTGGATATTTATATAATTTCTATGTTGTAATTAAAGATTGTAATATAGAAGTAGGTAGTGCTAATAATAATGACATGTTCTGTTAAATATAATCCTAATTTATACCTAAATCGGAATAAATCTAATATCTTGATTTTTTTTTGGCTTATATTTTTTGTTTTATTATGTTTGAATGCCTAATCCTCACAGGTGGTCGGGTCATTTAATGTGATGGATTGAGCCTGTCCCGTGTGTCGGTTGTGCACACGGCAGCTGGGGATCCATCCGTATCAACATTATTTGAGGCCTGAGCGCGTACATCGGACTACGCCTGTACGGTTCCATCGCTTGATTGAATTTTATAACATGTACGAAAGACTAAAGTAAACCCTCTAGGTCAAGCGTCGGAAGCTTCGTTTGTTTTGGCTTCATGTCGCCTATGTTGTCACCTTAATGATCCCACTTAAACAAGACAAAACATCTTCCAAAAGTTTTCAACACGGAAACAATTTGATACGCAAATTTAGAAGTGACTTACCATCACTCCTTACTTTTAAGACAAAGTGTCTTTCATATCATTGATAGCGGGCACGATTAAAAGTGGATTTCCTTTTGAATCGTCGTCATTAGCTGTAAGGCACCAATCGTCCTTGTGATATGTGTAATTAGTGCATTGAATATTGAAGACTTCCAAATATGCTAAATAATGATAAGAATAGCGCAAATGCCATAATTTTCTTATGCCGCTCATTAGAGTGTCACAAATTTTTTTTTCGTTCACTTGAGTACACAATTTTAAAAAATTTATCACTTGTTTGCCATTGGTGATTTGTGTGGCTGGAAAATTCGACATGGATGCTGGTTGTCTTACGTGACTTCATCGACGCTAACACAAACAATAAATAAAAAATTCAAAAATAAAAATACATGTCGAAATGGAAAATTAATTGAATAAATCCATGTAGGATGATTTGTTGGAAATGACACTCAAATGGTCGATTTTACTTTGATGTGGCACTTAAACAAAAAGAAAAGCTATGACACCTAAGCGAGCGTCGTACGAAAGTTGCAACGTTCATGCTATCCTTATCTTGAGCAGTTTTATTTGTAAGTGAAGGTTGGGGAGGGCCAATCAATGTAGCTATCCCTTTCAACTTTACTGAAAAGGTCCACAGACACATGTCTTACATTAATTAACTATTTATAACATATTAATAGAAATTGGCAATATATATATAAAACTATATACTTCTCATGAACGAGGCCCATTGGATCTAAAATCCAAAATATTTTAAATTTAATTTTCAAAAAGTGTCTCGAGTCTATATGATTTGAGAAATACAAATGTAATCAATGCATTGAATATAGAACTGTTTCGGGTCTATATGCTTTGAGAAACACAATATAGTCTATCACATTAGCGACCACTGAAGTGTCCAAGGGAACGTGGATATTAAGTACCCGAGATCTTTTTTAAGTGTACAATTTTATCATTATATCATTGCCATTTTTTATCTTAAATTCCGAGCAAGTGTAAATAGGAAGTAGTTTAGTTTTTAGAGTACTCATGACTCTAAGAAAGGGTATTAATTGGATCATCATATCACCCCTCGATAGACAACTAGATGGCTTTTGCCATCTTACTAACCTGAAATTTGTCCAAGTAATAGAGAATTCATTTCATTTTGATATTTTATCAATCAATCAGCTTTACTTTTCACCAAAAATAATAGAGATCACTGCAAGAAGCAATTGAATATCACTTATATAATGGGAAAATTGTTTAAAAAGTTCTACAGCTATTATACTTTTATCAATTCAGTCATAAATTTTTCAGTTTTAATTAAATTCTAAATATTTTCACATTTTGTCAATTGAGTTCATTTGGCCAATTTTGATTAGAAATTAATGACGTGGACAACGCCCATCCTATGTGGCACTGCCGGCACTAACATAGACAATTTTTAATAATATTTTGATTTATTTATTTGTTTATTTATTTATTTCTATCCTTTTCTTTTCCTTTCCTTTTCCTTTTCCTTTTTCTCCCCTTCCCTTCTTCCTCCTCTAGCCGATGGTCACTAGCCCTCGGCGACTAGCTAAATGTGAGGGCTGGTGAGGTCGACCTCGCTGGCCTCGGGTGAGCCTCACCTGCCCTTGGCAAAGCTTGACCTCACCCAGCGACGATGCTTGCCAGATTTGGGTTGGTTGGAATTCTGACTGTGTTGGCAGGTGCTCTTACAATTCCGACTGTAATGTTAAGTTTGAGTGCGATCTTCAAGTCCTGACCTTGAATGGCATTTCTTCATGCGTGCTCGTATCTGTATCTCTCCGCAGTGTAGCCAACTATTCTGAGAAGGCTAAGACTCAAGATTTCTCACATTGAAAGGCTTAATTGCCATCTCAACCGAAGCTATGCTTTCGCTTCTTCTTATTCTTCTATATCCGTATCTCTCCGAAGTGACCGAAGAGGGTGAGCCTCGCCTAGCCAAAGTGAGGTCGGCCCTTGTTGACCCGAGCCTTTGGCCAGTCACTAACAGTTGACAACCGGCTAGAGGAGGAAGAAGGAAGGAAAAGAAACAGAAAATAAAAATAAATAAATAATTCAAAAAAACTATTAAAATTTGTCCATGTCAACATTGGCTGTCATACTTAGCATGATCAACGTTCGCTTCAGCGATTTTCGATCAAACCGGCCGATAAGGCGAATTGGCAAAACGTAAAATGATTTAGGACTCAATTAATAAAATTTAAAAGTTTATGACTAAATTAACAAAAATGTAACGAGTTAAACACTTTTTTGACAATTTTCTCTTTCTAGGATAGTATCACGAAAATTAAGAGCTGAAAAATTAGATCAAGTATTGTCAATATTAGAGAATTTTTTTGCATAACCGATCTTCTTTTTTTTCTTTTCCTTTTGTCCCAACACAACTTATCTAAGGCTAAGTTTAGTTGGACTTTTGGGGAAATCTTTTGGGAAAATCCAAAGGATTTTGAATTATAGGGATATTTCAAAATGCAAATTGTGTTTGGTAAATTGTAGTTTAAAAGCCCACCATGGAGTACCTTTGAGCAAAATAGTATTTGGAGAAATTATATTTGCAAAAGACTTTTGTTATTAAAAAAAAAAAAAAAAAAAAAAAAGAGGCCAGCGAAGGGCAGGCAGTAACCACTGAAGGGCAAGTGGCCATCATCTAAGGTTGCAAGACCGCAGGTGGCATCCGAAGACCACTGGCGAGGGCCGCCTAGGGTTGCCTTACCCTCGCGGAGATTATCACAACCTAGATTGCGCAGCCCCTAGATAAGGTTGCTACGATCAGATCGCACGGCCCCTTGTGAAGGTCGCGCAATCCCCCAACGACAATCGCTTGTGTTGCCGTGACCATGCTGGCCCCTTTCTTGCCCATTGTCGGCCTCTTGAAGCCACTTGCAATCACGCCGATTGACCTTAACGGAGAAGAAGATGAACAGTCAGCGGTTGCGTTTGAGGGCAAAATTGGAGAAGAAGGTGAATGGTTATCAAGGGCAACACCAGAAAAACAAAAAGTTAGTGAAGATAGTTTTGGAAGGAATTTTTTTACTAACCTTAACTGAAGACATGCTGAGAAAGCTGAAAGCTCAAGGTAGCTTAGGACCTACCTTGAGCTTTCAACCTTTTGAAGGCCGACTTTTGCAAAATGGAGTTTCAAAAATATTTGCCAAACACTTACAATTTAGTTCAAGGAGCTTTGGAAAAGTCTTTCCCAAACACGCTCACTATTGATTTCACAGTTTCAACCACCCATTTTTTTTTTTTTTTTTTTTTATAATCTATCAATTCATGGTATAACTATTCAAGTGAATCTTCTAGGAACTTTGCGAAAACTTCTTGATAGGTGCAAAATGACAAATATGAATGAATCGAACCCTAACATGGATATATAATAGTAGATTAAATTGCTATAGTAATGTTTGCTATAATATGGTACAGCAAATATGACACATAATATATTCCTACACGATCAAGTGGGGGAGCTACACTGACTTTTTTTTTTTTTTTTTTTTTTGGTCAATCTTACTTTACTTCTATTTTAACGCTCACTCTCAAACTTTTGCACTGCCTCCTTGCAGAGCGTGGGAGTCGAAACCCACTCCTGAAACTAATGCGTCCCCACCCCAACCCCTCGAGAATGTGGGGATTCAAACCCTCCACCTCCCCCTTCCAAGTTGGAAGGGTGGCCACTAGAGTAAACCCCAGTGGTTAGCTACACTGACTTCAACAGTAATGAATTTGCGTGCTTCTTTTCAATTCCATTCCTAGCACCGGAAAAGGCAAAAAAAAAAGACAGGCGGAGGTATTTCAATTGGAACTTTGGGCGGTGCCACTTGTTTCTTGATCCCTATTATCGGTCACTGCATTGAACCAGAAAGTTCATCAAATCTGCCTTCATTTCATGACTCAATAACTGCAAAGTTTCTAAATTTCAAAACATGGGATGATATGATTGATTTGGTGATATCATGATAGCTGACATGTAACATAAGATACATGATATATATTTAACGGAAAATTTCAAACAAGAGTACGAAGTGTCGTCATTTTTTTTCAAATAAGAGCTTAAAGTGAACATTAATTCGAATAAGGATTTGAAATGATCTCATTTTCTCAAATGATGATCCAAAGTAGTTATGGCTATTTCAAATAAGGGCCTTACATCTCCAGCTTGTCAATCGGCTAAATATTCTGATCGATTACGGGCATTTTCGTCTAAAAGCAATTTTAACGTAAATTTTAGTTAAATTAGATTAAAAATTTAAAAAGATAATGTGATTTTTTTAAAAACAAAAATATAGGTGGGAAGGCTGGCATGGTGGGGCAATGGTGATGGTTGGCGACCCTCACCTAGATTTAGGAGAGGGTGAACCCTCTCTCGATTTTAGGGAGGGCTAGGCCCTCGTCGAGGCACCAGCCCGCCGACCATCATTAACACCCAAGGGACTGGTAGCCTCAAGCGAGGATGTGTGTTTCTTTTTTAGCATTTTTTTTTTGAATTTGTATAAAGGGAAAAAAAATGAAAAAGACAAAAATACCCTTAATCGGCCGGTGAGATTAAGTCCTTTTTTGAGACTGACATGGTCACTTCATATCTATATTTGAAATAAGGTCCATTTTAAGCTTTTATTTGAGAAAGTAATGGTGTTTGGGGTCTTTGTTTGGAATTTTCCTTATATTCAAATGTATGGTTTGAATAAATAACAAGCAAATAAGGATGGATAGTCGAAAATCGGAAATTGAATACATTGAGGTGAACGAGGAAAAGGAAAAACCGTGAGTAACCAGACTCAATGCCCAAGATTTGTCGAAGCTCCAGTATGTACAAAAGCGTCACGCGCTTGGCAAAATTATTACAACACGAAACCGAAAAAACCGTGGTGCAGAGTGGGAAATTATTGCCGTTCGAAACAGAAAGAGAGAGAGATTGGGGACTATTGATTCAGCTCGTGGCTCTGTTGAGCATCTCAGTGTACTGTAAGTACGAAACCTGCCTCTGCAGCTTCATCTGCTCGTGGAACTTCGCTATGAACTCCTCTGCCCTCTCATCAATCCCTCCTTCTTCTTCTTCGGACAATCCCGTCGCCTTCTCGCCGTACACGCATCCTCCTCCGTCTCCGACGGCAACCAGGCTGTTCCTCTCCCGGTCGCTGTCGAAGAAGCCGTGCTCGAAATCGACGTCCAGGCTGATGCAGGGGATGCGAGGGAGGCGGAAGTGGGACCTCCTGGATCCTCCGGGACGGTGCATCTTGACGCGGAAGATCGGAGTCTCGTCAAACGAGAGCTCACGCTCCCCGTAGCGGATTCGATCCCGGGCCATCGAGCTGCCGCAGCCGATGCTCTCGACGAATCTAGCCACGGCGAGACGGAACTTGACTGCGAGGAGCTGCCTGAATGCGCCGCCTCTCGTTGGCCACAGCAGAGCTAGGCGGACCACGTCCCAAGCTCTGTGGCCAAGGCCCGAGTCCCTGCTCGCCATTTCCGGACGCAGAACGTGCTACAGGGACGGTGAGGGTGGCGAACTGCAAGCGAGCGGAAGCCCAACGGCGGAGAAGATGCTCTCTTGGCAATGGCCTGTGCAAGCAAATGCGAGATCGGAAGGAGATGGAGAAGTATTGGTGGTAGCCGTAGCGACGAGTGGAGTTGCGAGAACAAAGAGAAGGTGTTAGCTTCTTTTGATCTTTCTTACTTGGGAAATGGCAGGCGTGTGACGATGTTGTTATATAATGACTTTGAAGAGGAAACAAACACGGCCTCACGCGGATTTACAAGCTGGAGCTTACCTTACTGGCCTCCATTTTTAACTTAAGCGTGGACCCCATCCCTTGGAGTAATCTTGAGCTTTCTTATATTATTAATTGTAAAATCATGTGAGGCTTCGCCTGATTTTCGGGAGATACTGTGTTTTACATCACTATGGTTTGCTGCGGGGGGCAATGGTCACTCATATGATGTTGGGATATGGTTTACACTCCCATTAATAAGGTGGCACGAGTTCTCACTCCCCATTAAGCGGGCGGGGATCTAGGGCTTGCTGGCTGAGTTTTGGACAATATCTCAAACTCGACATTTTTATAGTTTGAGTTAATATTTTATTGATAATTTGAATTTTAGCCCATAAATAAACTGGATATTTATATAATTTCTATGTTGTAATTAAAGATTGTAATATAGAAGTACGCAGTGTTAATAATAATGACATGTTCTGTTAAATATAATCCTAATTTATACCTCAATCGGAATAAATCTAATATCTTGATTTTTTTTGGCTTATATTTTTTGTTTTATTATGTTTGAATGCCTAATCCTCACAGGTGGTCGGGTCATTCAATGTGATGGATTGAGCCTGTCCCGTGTGTCAGTTGTGCACACGGCAGCTGGGGATCCATCCGTATCAACATTATTTGAGGCCTAAGCGCGTACCCCGGACTACACCTGTACGGTTCCATCGCTTGATTGAATTTTATAACATGTGCGAAAGTAAACCCTCTAGGTCAAGCTTCGGAAGCTTCGTTTGTTTTGGCTTTGGCATGTCGCCTATGTTGTCACCTTAATGTTCCCACTTAAACAAGACAAAACATCTTCCAAAAGTTTTCAACACGGAAACAATTTGATACGCAAATTTAAAAGTGACTTACCATCACTCCTTTCTTTTAAGACAAAGTGTCTTTCATATCATTGACAGCGGGCACGGTTGAAAGTGGATTTCCTTTTGAAGCGTCGTCATTAGCTGTAATGTACCAATCATTCTTGTTATATGTGTAATTAGTGCATTGAATATTGAAGACTTCCAAATATGCTAAATAATGATAAGAATAGTGTAAATATCATAATTTTTTTATGTCGCTCACTAAAGTGTTACAACTTTTTTTCAAAAATTCACTTGAGTACACAACTTTAAAAAATTTATCACTTGTTTGCCATTGGTGATTTGTGTGGCTGGAAAATTCAACATGGATGACAAATGTCTTACATTAATTAACTCTTTATAACATATTAATAGAAATTGTCTTACGTGACTTTTGTCGAGGCCCATTGGATCTAAACAAAATAATAAATCAAAAAGTGTCTCGAGTCTATATGATTTGAGAAATATAAATGTAAAAAAATTCAAAAATAAAAATACACATCGAAATGGAAAATTAATTGAAAATTAAGTGTAAATAGGAAGTAGTTTAGTTTTTAGAGTACTCATGACTCTAAGAAAAGGTATTAATTGGATCATCAGATCACCCCTCGATAGACAACTAGATGGTTTTTGCCATCTTACTAACATGAAATTTGTCCAAGTAATAGAGAATTTATTTCATTTTGATATTTTATCGATCAATCAGCTTTACTTTTCACCAAAAATAATAGAGATTACTGCAAGAAGCAATTGAATATCACTTATATAATGGAAAAATTGTTTAAGAAGTTTTACATCTATTACACTTTTATCAATTCAGTCATAAATTTTTCAATTTTAATTAAATTCTAAATATTTTCATATTTTGTCAATTGAGTTCATTCGGCCAATTTTGATTAAAAATTGCTGACGTGGACAACGCATGTCCTATGTGGCGCTGCCAAAGATTGACATATACAATTTTTAATAATATTTTGATTGACTTATTTATTTCTATCCTTTTCTTTTTCTTTTTATTTTCCTTTTCCTTTTTCTCCCCTTCCCTTCTTCCTCCTCTAGCCAATGGTCACTAGTCCTCGGCGACTAGCTAAATGTGAGGGCTGGTGAGGTCAACCTCGCCGGCCTCGGGCGAGCCTCACCTCACCCCGCCCTTGGCAAAGCTTGACCTCACCCAGCAACGATGCTTGCCAAATCTGGGTTGGTTGGAATTCTGATTGTGTTGGCAGGTGCTCTTCCAATTCTGACTGCAATGTTTAGTTTGAGTGCATCTTCAAGTCCTGACCTTGAATGGCATTTCTTCATGCGTGCTCGTATCTGTATCTCTCCGCAGTGTAGCCAACTATGCTGAGAAGGCTAAGACTCAAGATTTCTCACATTGAAAGGCTTAATTGCCATCTCAATTGAAGCTATGCTTTCGCTTCTTCTTATTCTTCTATATCTGTATCTCTACGAAGTGACCGAAGAGGGTGAGCCTCGCCCAGCCAAAGTGAGGTCGGGCCTTGTTGGCCCGAGCCTTTGGCCAGTCACTAATAGTTGACAACCAGCTAGAGGAGGAAGAAGGAAGGAAAAGAAACAGAAAATAAAAATAAATAAATAAATAATTCAAAAAAAAACTATTAAAATTTGTCCATGTCAACATTGGCCGTCATACTTAGCATGATCAACATCCGCTTCAACGATTTTCGATCAAAATTGACTAGATAAACTGAATTGACAAAACGTAAAATGATTTAGGACTCAATTAATAAAATTTAAAAGTTTAGGACTAAATTAACAAAACTGTAACAAGTTAAACACTTTTTTTGACAATTTTCTCTTTCTAGGATAGTATCACGAAAATTAAGAGCTGAAAAATTAGATCAAGTATGGTCAATATTAGAGAATTTTTTGCATAACCAACCTTTTTTTCTTTTCCTTTTGTCCCAGCACAACTTATCTAAGGCTAAGTTTAGTTGGACTTTTGGGGAAATCTTTTGGGAAAATGCAAATGATTTTGAGTTATAGGGATATTTCAAAATGTAAATTGTGTTTGGTAAATTGTACTTTAAAAGCCCACCATAGAGTACCTTTGAGCAAAATAGTATTTGGAGAAATTATATTTGTAAAAGACTTTTGTTATAAAAAAAAAATGAGGCCAGCGAAGGGCAGGCAGTAATCACTGAAGGGCAAGTGGCCATCATCTAAGGTTGCAAGACCGCAGGTGGCATCCGAAGACCACCGGCGAGGGCCACCTAGGGTCGCCTTACCCTCGCAAAGATCATCACGACCTAGATTGCGCAGCCCTTAGCGAAGGTTGCTACGACCAGATATCGTAGCCCCTTGTGAAGGTCGCGCGACCCCCCAATGACGATCGCTTGTGTCGCCGCGACCATGCTAGCCCCTCTCTTGCCCATTGTTGGCCTCTTGCAGCCACTTGCAGCCACTTGCAATCACGTCGATTGACCTTAACGAAGAAGAAGATGAACAGTCAGCGGCTGCGTTTGAGGGCAAAATTGGAGAAGAAGGTGAACGGTTATCAGGGGCAACGCCAGAAAAACAAAAAGTTAGTGAAGATAGTTTTGGAAGGAATTTTTTTTACTAATCTTAACTGAAGACATGCTGAGAAAGCTGAAAGCTCAATGTAGCTTAGGACCTACCTTGAGCTTTCAACCTTTTGAAAGCCGACTTTTGCAAAATGGAGTTTCAAAAATATTTGCCAAACACTTACAATTTAGTTCAAGGAACTTGGAAAAGTCTTTCCCAAACACGCTCACTATTGATTTGACAATTTCAACCACCCATTTTTTATAATTTGTCAATTCATGCTATAACTATTCAAGTGAATCTTATAGGAACTTTGTGAAAACTTCTTGATAGGTGCAAAATGACAAATATGAATGAATGGAACCCTAACATGGATATATAATAGTAGATTAAATTGCTATAGTAATGTTTGCTATAACATGGTACAGCAAATATGACACATAATATATTCCTACACGATCAAGTGGGGGAGCTACACTGACTTCAACAGGAATGAATTTGCGTGCTTCTTTTCAATTCCATTCCTAGCACCGCAAAAGGCAAAAAAAAAAAAAAAGACAGGCGGAGGTATTTCAATTGGAACTTTGGGCGGTGCCCCTTGTTTCTTGATCCCTATCATCGGTCACTGCATTGAACCAGAAAGTTCATCAAATCTGCCTACATTTCGTGCTTTCCATAACCCTGGAGCGGGCGTGTAGGCCCGGCTGCCTGAAAACCCCATGAAACAGCTCGCAAGCCGCACACATTGTTAAGATCATGTTTATTACCTGTTCAATTGACCTGACCTAGAGTAGTTTGTACGCAGCTTATTAGATTTGAACGGGAAACCTCCGGTTCTTGAGTTAGCGATTCCCTCAATTGACTTGACTTACAACGCCAGCCCCGACATTGAGATTAACAAAGCTGTGGCGATGGATCGTGTCTTATTTATATTAAAACGGCTAAGAAATGTGTACGTTTTTTGAATGATGAAAAATTGCCCACTTCAATTAAATGGGAAAATAACCACTGGGATTCGCCCTAGTGGCCACCCTTCCAACATGGAAGGGGGAGGTGAGGGGTTCAAATCCTCGCCTTCTCGGGAGGGGGATGGGGTGGGGATGCGTAAGTTTCAAGAGTGGGTTTTCGGCTGGGGCGCTCCGCGCCGGCGAGGGCAAAAGTCTCCGAAGTGAGTGTAGAATAGGAATAGAGTAGGACGGAGACGAAAAAAAAAAAAAAAAATTAAATGGGAAAATCCCGAGTGAACGAAATATGTTACCAATGAGACACGAGCGAATGACTCAGCGCCGAACGTTGGAAACATAAGATGCTATCGTATGGGCTCGATGATGCAAAGAATCGAGTATAGCCCTTGTGCAATTTTTTTTGGTGGAGGAAGGAATTTGGTACGTAAGTTTTGCTTGTGCATGCGAGCCGTTGCGAATCACTGGCTAATAATGGGGGGAGAGAGAGAGAGAGAGAAGGCAGTTAAGGAAGGCGGCAAACAACAACGTTGAGAGCGGAATCGCAGGCATAAGAACCGGCACTGCCCAACGATTAACCACCTCTTGTTTCCGAGACAAACACCCCCTCTCTCTTCCTGCAAGAATTTTGCCATACTGAATGCACTTAAAAATTTTGGACAAATTCGCATGACCATTTTTACCCTTCTCAATTTCTGGTTAGTTGGTGCTGCTACTTGGTCTCTCCTTGTGCCATAACAACTGCCACAGGAAGTAATAAGTCTATTGACCGCGTCTTAAAAACGAAGGAAAAGAATTCAAGAAGAAGATGGGTTTTGTTTCTGAATTATCGCTCTCGACCATTCTCTCGGCACGAACCCTATGCTTATATAATCACTCGGCCTCGTCTACCATAGGACCGCCGCATCCAATAAAGATGAACCCTATGCTTATATCTTGATGTTGAGTTCTCCACAAAATTTTTATTTTCTATCTCTAAGGGATTTTAATGTATAGTAAGCCAATTTAAGTTTAATCAAACTGAGATGCCTAATTTCGTCAATTTCCCAACGGTACTGCTAACCTGAACCCTTTAGAATATTCTCGGACTACAGTTTGGCCACCTCTTTTGCGGACCACAAATGCCAACTTAGCAAACGAAACTGGAGACCCCATATATATATATATAACGCCATTGCTGCAACACCATCTCGCAAAGTCCTCCCAACTCGCCCTGCATTTTTGCAGGGCAACGTAGACAATCGATCCCCATCCTCTCATTGCTTTCCCCTGATTTTCCCACATGGAGACCAAACCGAACACCATCGCAGCCGCCGCGGTCCCAGCCGATGCCATCGTTGTCAGAGACGAGAAGAAACCGCCGCAGGCACAGACCAAGAAGAAGCGTGGGGCGATGAACTTCCTGAGGGCCGCGTTGTTGCTGGTACGCCGTGGATCGGGGCAAAAGTCGAATCCGTCCCTCCAGATTGAGGTGGCCGCGACCGGCGTGCTGAACAAGGTCGTAGGCTCGATGCGTCCCCTGCACATGCAGAGCCGCCAGTCCCCGCCGCACGAGGGCACTGCCCCCGCGCCGGTCCAAGCGCTGTCCTCTCCGGGTGAGCACTTTGTGGACGTGCTCCCCGCATCCCCCATGTCGACCCTGGCCAGGCCCTACTCGCCTTCTCGCTCGTCCACCTCCGGGAGCACGAGCCGTTATGCCTCTGCAATCAATCTGCAAGACCTCGTCCAGGGAAATTCTGATGACGACGAGGATGACGAGGATGGTGCCTACGATGTGAACGGTGGTGATGACAAGATCGATGCCAAGGCCGAGGAGTTCATCGCGCAGTTTTACCGGCAGATGAGGGCGCAGACTCACAACGAGAAGATCCGTGGCCGTGGCAAGCGTCACGCTTCTGGATAATCTGTTTGGTACTGACGACGTATATGTTGCCGTGCACGCACTTCATCATTAGGGTTTTCAAGAATAAATGATCATCTTAGTTTGCGCCAGTCATTGTCCAAAAAAGAACTTGCATAGGCCGACAGACGTCGCGTGAGATTGAGGAGATTGGATTGAAAAAGAGGAGACGATGGTGTCTATTTATATTTATGTATTTTCATTTTCATTGTTACGTTGGTGTTGGTGGTTGGCTTATTTTTTGCAATTTTTAGGACATTAAATTGAGGAAGGAGCACATGAAAATTGTTGAGAACCAGGGGAGGAGCCGACTTTGTCTTTATTCTAAATTCTTATATAAATGTTTCTTCTTTTTCCATCGCACTTTTAGTTATCAGAGAATATCATCTTCTTCACGTCCATGTCCCTAAATTATAGAAGAAATCATGAAAAGTTTTATAGCCGGATCATTTTACTTATGTAGAGTAAAACTTTGTTTCAATATGGAATCGAAACTCGTAATATTGCCGCAGGTTAAAAAAGACCATCTTTTTGGGAAAGATCATGACTCTGGTTATGACATATTGATTGTGGAGAAGCTGATTTTTCGCAAGCAAATCGCAGCATGCATGGATACAATGAAATTCCAAGACGAATGGAGGAGGCGATTGCCGATAAAAATTTGAACTCGGAAGTTTAAGTTATCAAGACATGCAAATGAGATGACTGTAGCTTCTCATCGTTTACTTCCACTAGAAACATTTGATATGAAAGTATTTTTCGGGTTAATTGTGATTGTGAAGGCTTTAACTCGCTTACGCATTAATTTTATTTAATGTTGGTTAGTAAACTAAGTAACTTAGGACATTGCATCCGGACGGATAACTAAATAGATCGTATTCAATGGAGAATCGAGAAGTAGGTGTTAGAGGGCGCAGGAGGTGATTTTTTCAACTAATATATCATATATATATATATATATATATATATATATATATATATATATAATATTTTTGAAATTTTATTTACCCTTTAATGTAATTGTTATTTTAATCTAAGTGGGAGCCCCCTAAGTCCATTATTAGTAATGTCCGAAGATTTTGTGAAATTAGTGAAATGCAATCCTCTAATGAGTGTTGTGATGAAATGACGTGGTACCTTACAATAATATCCTATCAATTTCTCATGAGTCAACAATTAAAATTATTAATTTCATTTCCATCAAATAAAAGAGCTTCATACATATATTTACTTTGCATATAAAAACAGTTTTATTAACGACGAGGCGGCAATATATTTACCTTTTTTTCAGCAAAAAAAAGTAAAATGACGAGAAAAAAATTTAATTCTTTGGTTTTGTGCGGCGTTTTATTTTATCAATTTTGCTATGTGATTTTGCATTATTCTACGGGCGGGCCGGGGCGGGCCGGCCGGGCATTGGATCACCCTTCCCTTCATCGGTGATAATTTCGATCCGACGGCCGAAAAAAACCTGTGATCGATCGACGAATCAAAGCACCGGCACCGCCTCACGCTCAGCGCAAGATAGCATTTCCCCCTATTCGGATGCTATCCTCCTCCGTTGGATGCGCTCTGCACGCCTCCGTCTCCCGAATCCGCCGCGCTTGTTCTTCGTCGATCTCCGAAAAATTCCCTTTCCGCGCGAAGATGGAGTGATTCGAGATCCTGCGCAAGCTCTCGTCTTTCTCTTGCCGAGCCGCTCTTCCCTCGTGCGGCAGGTGAGTCGACTCGTTCCGATTTCTCGGCGGCTTTGTTGGGCGCCGATTTCGTTTCTAAGTGTCGATCGAGTGATTCCGAGTGACGAGTTGGTTTGATCGTGCGTGGAGGAGTGTTTGCTGATTTGTCGGGGGTTATGGTTTGATCGGGTTTCGCGCATTGTGTTGATTTTAGTTCGATTCTGGGCTGTGGGGAGCTGTGGGATGAACTCCACTGGAATCGATTAGGAATAATCGGGGCTTCTTTGTTGGACACTCTTGTGGGAAGGTTCAAATGTGCACTGGAAGTTGGGTTTTTGAGATGGCATTGATACCGAAGCGATGTCGTGTGGCTGAACTCACATTGGGCCACGTTGGACCAAATTATGCGTTCAATTGTAGTTAATTTATTGAGTGGAATGTAGTTCGGATACAAGTAATGCAGGCAAGATACTCGGTTATGAGGAAAATCTATCTGGGTAACGTGAGACTTTGTTTCATACCGTTTTAAAGTGTTTACAGTGAGATGAGAATATGGTGGTTATGTTCTGGACAGGCTCGTTTACTTAAGGCATGAAATTTCACTGCAAAATGAAGTATTTAGGTGTTGTCCCACTTGTTTTTTCTGTTCAGACTCGGCTTTTGTGATGTCAGCATGAACGATAACCCAGAATGGTCCTGAGAATACCGTGGGATATTCTGTACAGCAGCATCAATCTTAATACAATCAGCAATGTATGCGTGGGGAAAGAGGTGATAGGAGGTAACTGCAGTTGATGTTGTGTGGAGAAAGTGGAGGCAGAATGTCTTTTAGTTAACTTTGTTCCTTGAGTTTTGTCATGAAATGACTAAAGTCATATTAAAAGCCAAATGCAAGTCATCCCAGAGTCCTTTTTTTCATTTATTTTCGGGGCTTGTATGCACTCTTACAATATTTCCTGCAAATAATGTACCACAGTAACGGTTGTATTAATGTCATGGGTCGCTGCTGTTAACATCTTCTGTTTCATATTAGTGGTTTATCCATGTCATATTCATAGTATCACCATCTTCAAAGGTTTTCTTGCAGGTGCGTTCCAGCACTGATTTATATATGGTGCAATGATGTCTGAATTAACAAGTGTGATGAAGGAAACTTCTGACAATAATACGGATTCATCCCCAAATGATTTTGGTACCATAGAGGAATCGCCTGAGGAAACCATATTGTCACGGCAAACTTCAATTAATCTCGTCCCATTTATTGGCCAGAGATTTGTTTCACAAGATGCTGCATATGAGTTTTATTGCAGCTTTGCAAAGCAGTTTGGCTTTTCAATTAGACGGCATCGAACTCGAGGGAAAGATGGGGTGGGGAGGGGGATTACCAGAAGGGATTTCACCTGTCACCGTGGTGGCTATCCACAGATAAAGCCTTCTGATGATGGAAAGCTGCAAAGAAATCGAAAGTCATCTCGTTGCGGATGTCAAGCATTCATGAGAATTGTTAAAAGGGCTGATTTTGACATACCTGAATGGCGCATTACTGGTTTCAGCAACATCCACAATCACGAACTTTTTAAATCAAATGACATGCAGCTGCTTCCTGCTTACTGCACCATGTCTCCAGATGACAAGAGCAGGATTTGCATGTATGCAAAAGCTGGGATGTCAGTGCGACAAATGTTAAGATTAATGGAGCTGGAGAAGGGTGTCAAGCTTGGTTGTTTACCTTTCACAGAAATAGATGTCAGGAACTTGTTGCGATCTTTTAGACGCGTGGATCGTGATAATGATGCTATAGACCTTCTCAAAATGTGCAAGGATAAGAAGGATAAAGATCCCAACTTCAAATACAACTTCCAGCTAGATGCAAATAACAGATTGGAATATATTGCATGGTCTTATGCTTCTTCCATTAGATCTTATGAGGCTTTCGGAGATGCGGTAGTTTTTGATACTACACACCGTTTAGAAGCTTATGATATGATCTTAGGAATTTGGGTTGGAGTTGATAATCATGGGATGAATTGTTTCTTTGGTTGTGTGCTTCTTCGGGATGAGAATGTGCAGTCTTTTTCGTGGGCACTGAAGGTAGGCACTTATCCCATTTCTAGAAGACCGATACCATTATGGACCACTTTTTTGTCATTATGTTATTGAATATATGATAGAATCTGGTATCCTATTTTTGGCTGTTGCAGTACATTAAGATTGCAGTCTGGCCAAATGACTGAGCTTTAGGCTACTTGAATTGCTTTTCATGTTGACAAGTGAAATTAGAGGCAACTTCATATTTTCTTAACGTGCAAGTAAGTATTGCCATTTGGCCAAAGCAATCATATCATGAGCTTGAGTCACATGTTTGGGTTAGGGATCTAAAGGACCTGGGGCGGTGCGGGGTGAGTAAGAGTACATTGGGAGTTAATGTCCTCTCACCAAATCTAACCCCCTCTCCCACACCCCCACCCCAAAAACCGCCTCTCTTCTCTCTCTGCATTTTCTGAATTCATGCTGAAGAATAACTCTTTCTGTTCTTGAAGCTAGTGAATCTTAGCGTAAAGAGTTATAAAAACCTATACCGGCAATGCTTCTAGATGACAAAGACTGGGTGATCTATTCTCAACCATTCTTAAGATATAGCCATGTTCCTAGCATCTGGATATGAGACATAACAGTTTTCTGACCCAACCGTGTGCAATATCTTATATTTCCAGTTTTCATGGTTATCTCATTTTTAGCTTGACACCTTAAATGTGACAGACGTTCTTGGGTTTCATGAATGGAAAGGCTCCCGAAACAATTTTGACTGACCAGAACATGTGGCTGAAAGAAGCAGTTGCGGATCAGATGCCAAAGACAAAACATGCTTTCTGCATCTGGCATATCGTTGCGAAGTTCTCTGATTGGTTTTCAGTGCTTCTTGGGCCACGATATGACAAATGGAAGACAGACTTTCATCAACTCTATAATTTGCACAGTGTGGAAGAGTTTGAAGAAGAATGGAGCAACATGGTCAGCATGTATGGGCTACATGGAAATAAGCATATCAATAGCTTGTACGCATTACGTATGTTTTGGGCCCTTCCATATTTGAGATCTTGCTTTTGTGCGGGAATGACCCGCTATCCAATCTGAGGCAGTCAGTGCTTACATCCAGAGGATTTTAAGTGCTCAATCTAATCTTGAAAATTTACTGGAGCAGGTGAATTGCAGTAGCCTCTTTACATTCTCCATATTATAGAACTTACAGTTAAGTCTATTGCATCCTGATATTATACTCTCATTACAGGTCGCTGCTATAGTTGAGCTGAAGGATGAAGCAGGAGCAAAGCAAAAGTGGCAACGGAAAATCCGCAAAGTCACCCTCAAAACTGGATCTCCGATTGAATCTCATGCTGCTTCTGTTCTAACACCATATGCATTTACCAAACTACAAGAGGAACTTGTATTGGCACCGCAATTTGCCTCTCTAATGGTAGATGAAAATTATTTCATCGTGAGACACCACACACAGTTGAATGGAGGATACAAAGTAATCTGGATCCCTCAAGATGAGTACATCAGCTGCAGTTGCCACCAGTTTGAATTTTCAGGTATCCTTTGTCGGCATATTCTCCGGGTTCTATCAAACAACAACTGTTTTCACATTCCCGACCGGTATTTGCCTCTCCGTTGGTGTGGTGCAAAAAGTAGCGCGAGGACATCTGGGGAGTATGCTGGGAAAGTACAGCTATTGCGGTCTATGGTTGCATCACTAATTTCAGAACCTTTTGAGTCAGAAGAGTTCTTAGATGTTGCCTGTGACCAAATAGGTGCAGCACTTTCCCGCATCAAAGAATTTTCTGGGAATCCACACGAAACTGATGAAATTGGCTATAATAGTCCACCAGAGTCATTGATTCTTCCAGAGGTCGAAGAGTCAGTTCACAGTTTTGCAGTTGGGAACCCTCATGAGTCTATCGCCACTGGAAAAATGAAAGAGAGAAGAACAAGAGATGGTGCGGATCTCTATAGGAAAAGGAGACGTTGCTCCGTGCCTTGCTGTGGGCTGTTGGGACACGATACAGCCGAGTGCCCAATGATGCAGGGTGATGATTTGAACGGAGACGGGCTTGGCTTCCTATAGCTGACAGAGGCAGCATGGACTCCTCTCTTGGGGCGATTCAAATTTTGTATATGCAGACCTACTCTTGTCCTGAGGTCGGAGTAGTGATCTTGCAGGGATTCGGTTGACTGTCTACTTATAAATCGAGTTACTCAATAGATGGTCGATACTAACAAGCATTTTTTAGCCAGTAGATGATGCTTTTAGTCGGACTATGGGTTAGCTTGTACTCTATGTACGAACTGAACTGATCACATTACAAAAAGTGATATGTATAATAATATTACATACGGGTTTTTTCTTCGATCTCCTACTGCTTACCTTATTGACCTTTGCTGAACAAACATGGACTCGTCACTTTCTCCAAAGAAGCTTATGTCTCCAAGTGATGACTGCTGACAACGCCAACCGCCGGCAGAGGCGGCGACAGTAAGGAAGAATAAGAAAAAAAATTAAAAGAAATTTTACATTTAAAAAAAAAACCAAACGTATTCCACTCTTTTTCCATTCCAAAAATAGAAATTTTGTATAATCACAAAACGCATTCTTTTATTGAGAAATTATTCTGGAAAATAGAAATAAAAAAGACTAGTTGAAAGAAATTGTTTCCTAAAACATAAACGTTACCGAATGGACCATAACAAAATGAAGATGCAAAAGCCAATTTTCCATTTCAAAGGTGGGTAGTGAATTAAAACGAAAAGCATCTAGCCTTGGGATGAAACTTCATAACCAAAAAGGTAGGAAGTACAACACTTACCATATGACCAAACAATTAGCATGTCAACATCCATGACTATATGTTACAAATTTGGCATGTTTAAACATGAGGCGAGCTGTTTGGTGAAATTAAATACAAGATTAGCTGATTTTCTGGGTTATTTGCGGTGCATTATTATCATAAATTGCAAAATGAGATTCATGACCCCGAATGATATTTACCTTTTAAAGGGGGAAAATGCACAACGAAACCTTTCTCAATGACAGTTAAAACTTGAACATTGTTTACACTATAGTCTGACATATAAGCGTTTCATATGAAGGAAACCAGCAACGCATCCCCAAAACAAAATCTCAAGAATTACAAAAACCAAAGTACCCCACTTCTTCGAATGAAATGCACCCTGAAGTAACCTCTCAGAGATATCAACCTGCAATATATATACGGCCTCAAGTTATTATTCACTAAGGAACATTCCCACATGATCAACCGTATCATTTCAGCATTCAGTAGATGCATGATAAAATTCAGTTAAATGCTAAACTCCAGCCATCTTGTTTGACTGACTGTTGTTGCTCAAGTGTTCAGCTAAATAACTCTTTACGCAGACAGAAAATGTCACATTCGATATAACTTCTCATAACTTAAGCTAGTCATAAGATATTAATGTATAAATGGAAGCCTTCCTTTTTCTCTTTCATTTTTGGCTTGAGGCACCAATTCCAGACGAAGTTCTTCCCTATCTGTCTTAATCTTGAAATTCCATATACCATTAACAATCCACTCCCAATTTCTTCTGTATATGGAAAAATAGGCAGGAACAATAAAATTGTGACAGCAGATAAAGAAGAAAATTCTACCAAGTTGTTTTCAGGAGAGCGCCAATAGAATCCTTGCATGGCTGCAGGGAAAAGCTCACAAGCTGCCAAAGCAAAAATGATGAGAGCATTCATTCCCATCCACTGAAGAAACACTGTTGGCATTCTCCAGTCCTTCACATCAACCTGCACCAAGTTTTTATTGACCAATTCATGAGAAAGAGTTCATCATCCTGAGAATTCATGCTATTACATTTACACACAAGAAGACATCAGATTACCCAAATTGGAGGTGGCAAATGACTGTTCCATTTAGTTCATGTTTCGTTTTTCCTTAATAGGATACCTTTACTTCAAGATCTATTAATGCATTAATAGATATGTTCATGGTGTAAACATTAAGCACTATGCTCTGCCCTTTTGTGCAAGTTTTTCCACCATCCATACAGGACAATAGAACAGGAGGAGGATAGCCCCGTGTCCAGAAAGAAGAGGGAGAGAGGAAGAAGTGGGATGAAGGAAGTTGCTCGAACATTATGGACCAATGAAGAATCCATAGAAAGATTAGCTTACCAGGTAAAAAACCACGGTTAACACCAAACCAGATACTCCAGATGTGATGCACATATAGCTAAGTGTATATAGCGGTTTACAAAAAGGAATACCTGTCATAGCAAAAAGCCACAGCTTAGAAGAAATGAGGATTTTCTAATATAAACTGAGTTAAAAAATATACCTAGGATCTCCAAAACATATCCTGACAGCAGTAGGGGTAAGGACAACATGGACCAGAAAAGCATCCTCTGCCCGTGACTCTGTAGCAAAGACACAATACGATAGTCACCATTTAACCAAAACGTCTACTAACTGGACAAGTTTCAAAACCAAAAAAAGGGAGGGGGGAACGGAAGGATACGTTATAGTATAATTATCAAACAATAGAAAGTAACATCATACCTTGACATGAACAAGAATGTGTCCATACTGCAAACCCACAAAACATGTAACAGCAGCCATCAAGGAGCTGGAGATTCGCTTATTAGGACCATAAGGCTATTAAATGTATAAGAAACTAAATCTTAATATCCCAACATGAGTTTGTAGATCATGACAATCAAACCTTAAAACACCCTCCGGGTCAAATGGAGCAAGGCACCAACCAGGTGAATTTGGTGGTAAGGGCCCATAGTCAGGAGAATTGACACTACATTCCTGTTGACAACAAGAGACATTGCATGTAAGACAATGTCTATGAAGGTAATTAGGAAGCATTATGCAAGAGATATGACAATTTGTTAGAGCTAGCTGAAACCTTTGATCTTCTATAGACAGGATGCTGATAAAGATGACTCTCTCCAAGAAGATATCGATCGACAAAGCCCACAGCATTGCATGGAGGTTCAAGACTGCCCCTAGTCTTGCAGTAAACCTGTCAGATAGTATATGGGGATATAATATTATATTGCAATAATTCGACATGAAACTATAATCAGGCACATACTCCAATCAAAGATCTAGACATAATTGCATAAAAACTAAAACTGTATTTTGATTTAGTTAATATCTCATCTATAATTCTAATTAATCCACCGATATGATACTCATATAATCATCAAGCAAACTTCACTTCATAGAGAGAACTACCCTCTGAGATGAATTAGGCCATATAACACCATAACTAATTTTGTAATGATCACTCAGCCTTTTGTTTGAAAGTGATAAACAAGGCTTAAAGCCCCAGAGTTACATGATCACTTAGCCTGACTCTGTGCTTTCATTTGTGCTTTTGTGCATAAACCAACATCCTAAAATAAGAAAAAGAAGCAAGAAATGCAGCCAAAAAAACTCTTTTTGGGCTCATTTCATGTGAAATTATCAGCAGAATCATGGTCAATCAGGATAAATACTGCTTCCTCACTGAAGCATTATGAAGAAGCTAAGACGCAGTGAATGGTCAACAAACTTGAGAAACATGAAAATGTTCACACTCCCATTCATTACTACCTCACACAAGATTAAGTTGCCGCATGTGATCTAGTTACCCCAGACATACTCCATATTAAATATGTTGTCGACTAATTTACCAACATCTCCTAAGAGAAGAGATGTGGCTACACAAAACATGTCGAGGCAAGTACTTCTGCTATCAGTTCCAAAACCAACACACGATGCATAAGGAATAAGCCAAAAGCAGGGAAAGGACAGAATAGCAAACAGATGAACAACATCAATCAGGAAATACCAACAATTATTGTTGCAAGAACTCACATTTTGAAGGCTGGATTGATTGCTAGAGAAGCTCATTCCGACTGCTTGATACTCCCAATCTGGAACATAAAGCCCATAAACCATGCACATGTAAAGTGCACATAGCAAAATAGCCATTGTCCTGCACAACACATGAAGAGCTCATTTGGCAACAGCAGGGACAAATTCCGATCAGTATACTTAGCTCTTGACTTCACTCCCTATTTCTTTTCTGTTCTATTCCAATTCTCATACTTTCCTTACTTTCTTTAGCAAAAATCTTTATGTCAACTCAGTAGATCGAATGATAAACCAAAAACTGGGCTGTTCTTCGTGTAACTGAAACTAAATTATTATTAACACACATCATTGTTCCCACAAGGTAAAAATAACTTTAAATGAGTAAGCATGCGCATACTTGGGAGTGGGGAAACCCTAGATAAGCATCAACACCACCTATAGCATGAATGTATGCAACACTATCAATATGAAGCACGAGAGGCAAACTTCCCATCAAAGAAAGTGCTTTAAGGTTGTGGCATGCCTAGCCAAGAAGCTTGTCATACTTCTTTGATATGATAAATCAATGGAAAAGAAAGACAAAGTCATCCTCTGTGATGATAAATTTGAAGGCTAGGTGATTAAGGCTGCAAATAACTACATCAATGGTACATTCTATGAGGAGAAATGGAGAGAGTGGCCACCTGGATCAAGAAACCAGTTTCCATAGAAGATAAAAAGCTTCATGACATATGTAGAGAGATTGTCTCCTATATCTCAAAAAGAGAGAAGATGCATCATAAAACCCAGAGATGCCCAAATTCACTACCTATGTATTTCACTCCTGTAAATTAAGGAAAAGCTAGAGATGCATATTCCAAACTCCCTATTTTGCTCCAATCCACCCTTCTCCTCTAGGTTCCCTCTATGAAATTTTCTCAAACTCTGGATAATTAATAGATTTCTAGTGTGTAGACATTTCTTAATGAAAGAACCTCTCGTCTTGCCTACAGTCTGATAAGTGTAGTGTGAAAAATCTATGAACCACACATTTCTAGGCTTTGGTGAAATCTTGCATAAACAGTGAACATGGACAGTTTTGATATCCCCAGTCCCCCCTTTTCCATTTTCGTTCAAAGGAACAAGCAGCAACTGGAGGGAAACAATGGTAGCCACAGCTATAGTAAAGGTCCAAAAGACTGAACTAACCACTGAATATAGTATTTCCTTACAAAGGCCAGTGTCGAGTCAACTGAGATGTTACTAACAAGCCAAATCTCTGAGATTGAAGCCAAGAAGTATCCAATTGATATCCTCTGCAGATGCAAAAATCATGGTATAAATAATTCAGCTCAAAGATTGATTCTAAAAGCTAAATTGCTATAAGTATAGATCAGATACTACAACCACTGTTTCTAAATTCCGAGTTAAAATCCTAACAATTGATTCAGAAACTCTGGCAGGCTAGACATAAAAAGTATTACTTGAGCCAACCATTCAAGGTCGTTGCCACTGTGGATATAACCAACTAAAATCAGTCACTGGATAAGGATAACATGCTAATGCGTTCACAAGATATGATTGAAGTGGGAACTGGAATTAAATTAGAGTAAGTTTGCGATAAATGTTCTTAAGGTAACACATTCAATGAGTTCACTGCGGTGATGAAAGAACTCCCTATCATCTCCAAAAAACGTGATACTACACTTCAACTTTGAATTTTAACCCTAATCACACCAAAAAATATTCAACCAGAGAAGATAAAGCATGCAACAACTGAACATAAGTCAGAAGTGCTACCTGTAACACTCCTAACCAACGAATCTTGCCCACATCAACTCCATATGTCAACTGATTGCGCCCATGGAAGTAGCCACCTAGTATACCAGAAACATCAAGCAGTCTTGAGTTACCACAGCAAGCATAATGTGCAATAGCAGTTCAAAAAATGACACGTGACTAGGGAATTTTTACCTTGCAGTAACAAACCCAAAAGAAAGAGCTTAAGAGTTCTTATTATAACTTTCCTTGTGGCCAATGGTTTGCTAGAAATTTTCTGCAGAGAGGCAAAAATAACAAGAAGCGATTAGTAAATCTTTTAGGAGAAGGAAGTAGCCCACTAACATAACTTCTATGGCGCAAGCCAACTTACAGATTCTGAGAATTGGAAGTTTGCTATGGGTTGGTGTCTAAAATTTAAGGGTCCAACTCAAGAAGCAATTGATTTCTTTTTGTAGAGACAAGCCATAGAACTCTTTCCCCATTTCAGTATGCAGCTTAGACTACATTGCATCATCATAAATTGTCCTTGTTCATAATTAGTCTGAACTCCACGCTTCATGTTGTCAATTACTTAGAATATGATTACATATCCATCTTTTTAGTGTCCCAAACTAAATCGTGGCAATACATTATACACTCGGTCTGTTAGTTTACCCAACTAAGAGAACCTTTTAACTTTTATGACATTGTTTCAAATAGTTGAAAGGCATTTCGATTTGCTTCATGTACATCATCCATCAAAACTGACGGGCATGATCAAAGTATCTCTCCGTAGCTACGATCCTCCTGGACTTTCATATTCGAAAAGCGTTTGCACCTTAAAAACTAGACCAACAGAGACGCCCACTCCAAAGAGGAAGAATGGCATCACAAAATCTGCGAGTGTTACGCCAAACCAAGGTGAGTGATTGATTGCCGGGAAAGCCCCTCCCGCATCATCAACTAATATCATCAGCTGCAAGATATAGAAACACGAAGGAAGATTAAGATTAGAAAACAAAAAGTATGAGCGACGTTGCCGACTGCAAACGCCAATACAGTAGTGACGCGATCAGACACTCGCCTCGAGCTAAATTGCTAGGGATCGCAAAAGATACCACGAGCTCGATGACTGGAGGACCAGCACTGCGTCGATTAATCTGTATCTACTCATTGCGCCAATCAATTCGCTAACACGATTATAAGCACATGCATTCTATCCGCTAAAGGTAACGGAAATAACTTCCCGAAATACTCAGTCTGGCGATGCATCAGCTGCACAGTGCTACTAGATAACTGAATTGCGCGACGAGAGAAGGCTATAAACCGCTAATTCAGCTGAAGCACGACAGAAGAGTGAAAACCGCTCAACCATAACCTAACCGAGCACTTCAAACGCTACCGATCAGCCAAAATCGGGAAGCGGTCGAAGCGACGGAAGAAGCCGCTGGCGCTCGGCATAAACGAGACGGAAAGGGTCAGAGAAGCGTACGGCGACGGTGAGGCCGCGGAAGACGTCGAGAGAAGCGAGCCGCCGATCGGAGGACGGGGATCGAGCGCCGTCCCCGTCGTCGCCGGGCGACGTCTCCGGCGCGATCTCCGGCGCGGCCTCATCGCGAGGGCCGGGCGGCGGAGGGGAAGGCGAAGAAGGATGGGGGAGGAGAGGCGTTCGGTGTTGGCGCTCGGAGTCGGATGCTCCTTCCGCGACGTCGATCAGAGTTGACATCTTATCTCTCTCTCTCTCTCTCGCTGCCCCTCCGCTCCTCGCGCGCTAACTTCTAGTCTTCGGTCTGAACTTACGCGACTCCATGATTTTCCTAATGCTAGAAGTTCTAGCTGAGGTAGTTGGCACTGGCAAAGGAGCTCGAAATTCAAGTGCCTGATGTTATGCCGCAACGTCACAAATCCTAAGGCATACATGGAAATTCATTCGAGAGTGCATTTATTTGAGGGGATGTGTTTTTCAGGATTAATTTTTCGATCTTTCATTATTTAATTTATTGAAATGATTAATCAATTGAAAATATTTTTGAATTAAGGAAAATATTCATGTATAAAATTAGATGAGTGAATTCCTAAATTTAAGAAGATGAAAAAACTTTTCGAAAATGCTCATATTGAATTTTTTAATGTTTAATTTTCTTTCTAGAAAATTGAATATTTAAATTTTTTTATTTCTTGAGGGAGAAGGAAAAGAAAAGAAAAAAAAGAAAAGAAAAATATTTCTAAAAAAAGATTTTTTTTTTCTGATTGAAATCATTTTTCAAATGAAATCCAAATAGTAAAAAGTATTTTCACTTACATGAGATCATCAAACAAAAGAAAAACTAATTATTTTCTTGAAATTTTTCTTGGAAAATATTTTTCTTTTTCATGAATATTTTTTTTCAAAACAAACGCACAAAAAATATTTTCACCATTTTTCGACGTTTGGTTTCACTTAGGAAAATAAATCAATATAAAATATTTTTTAACTCACTAGAAAATCTATACTTAAATTTAGCAAAATAATTTCCTTTTTGAAAATTAGAAAATATTTTTCAAAATATGACTATATATTGCCACTTGGACCTAAAACCTACAGTTGGATATAGGGACTCCAAGGCTCGGCCAACGATGCTCACACTCAAGCCCAAAGCCCTAGTGCACGTGCTCAATGCCCAGCACTTGAGCTCGGTCCACATAAGTAGCTTTGGTCCCCAGCACTCAGGCCCTTGTATCCACAAAGGCTGTGCATGAGCCCTTGGCACTCAAGCTCAGTTTGCTTAGTTAATGAAATGTTTGTTCTTATGAAAATATTTTAAAATTTTAATTTTTAGTTATTTTTTATTTTACTTTTCTATTTCCTTTGGCAACTAACCACAGGCGAGGGATGAGCTCGCTCAAGGCTAGTGAAGCTCAACCTCAAGGTGGAGCTTTGCTTAGGGTTCACTCAACTCGGCTCATTGGAATTTGACAAGTTCAAAGCTCACCAATTTGGCAAGGCTCAAGCTCACAAGAATATGGTGGGCTTAAGCCTTGCCCACCTTGGGCGAGGTCATCCCTTGCTTGTGGCCGATCACCAGTCGTAACCATGGTCGGCAGGCGGCGGCGATCGACGATCGGCCAATGAAAAAAAGAAATAGAAAAAGAAAAAAATTAAAAAATTCACATATTATGATAATTTTATCCTAGAAAATTAAATCAGATTTTTTTATATCAATAGCAGAAAATATTTTTTAATTCATCTTCAGGTTTCAACTAAACACTAGAAAACAATTTCTTGGTTATCTAAAAATGTAACATTTTTCACAAAACAAACAAAACCTAAAATGTATTTAATTTGATGGAATCAACCCACTTCATATGTGAGATCCACCATCTTCAATGGTTTGCATGGATAACGAATGTGTGCCCCGGATTCACTCAATAACTTTTCTAAGCGCCCTATTTAGATTGAACGCCTTATTCGAATACGAGATTCTTCAGGGACATTATTACATTCTCATCTCCATCACAATCACAAGGGAGACAAAAGAAGAAGGTAAAAAGATCAGTCGATCAACTAGGCACATCAAACTACCTCAGTTAGCATCAGCACAGCTAAATCCTACACCTGAGAATGAATCTACAAAGCTCATGCCAGCGCTTCAAATCCTAAACCCCTTTCGTTGTTGCCCGAGCTTGTTGCAGATAACGGCTAGGAAACCAAACAAGGCGCCGAAGATCCACATCAGGCATGAGAACGCGATGCACACCCAGTCTCGGAAGTT
Source organism: Eucalyptus marginata (assembly GCA_014182565.1). Lineage (NCBI taxonomy): Eukaryota > Viridiplantae > Streptophyta > Magnoliopsida > Myrtales > Myrtaceae > Eucalyptus > Eucalyptus marginata. The sequence continues at coordinate 38,798,346 of CM024595.1, read as the reverse complement.
GTTCTTAGGAACGTGATCTCTGTCTGAAATCAGCAACGCCCGATAGACGGCTTCGGCCAGAGAATAGGCTGTGATGGGGTCTGCCTCCTCTGCGAGAAAGCCGTACTCCGTGAGGCACACGATGTCATAGACTCCACTTGACTCTGATATGCCGAGGCATTCGCATATCTGGAGACGGGCCTCAATCCTCTCCTCGGTCGTCAGCAAATCGCCGTGCGTCAGGATCAAGAGGGGACTCTCATCTGCAACCACCAGAGGCATCCACATAATTGACCAATGAATTACAAATTTTCTGAGACAATATGAGAAAACAATGCAACTGAAGCTAAGGACTCACTGCATTTTCTCAAAGCAGGGGCCGAGAACAGCTCTTTGGTCGCTCTTAATGGCTGCAAATCGCCAGCTTTCATCGCTTCGTGGACCTCGGCTACATTAACGACCACCATGACGCAATTCACTCTCCTCTTCGCAAACTTGGAAGAAGCCCTCGGCGGACAGAACTCAGATTCGTCATCTGAGGGAGCTCGATCCCCCGGCCTGGAGCAGAGCTGGTTGTGGTGAACGCCTTCGGTCATCCAATCGGACAGCTCCTCCAAGGCCTCACCAACACGGCCGTAGTCAAAGCCTCTCGAGTCGTAGACGCAGAAGCCGCTCCGCATCGACCTCACCACGTTGTGCTCTTCGAGATACATCGTCGTGTAGTTGGAAGATTTCCCTGCGGAGACATGAAAAGGCTTATGCTTACATTGTTTTCCCCTGAGAAATATTCTTGAAAACGTTCTCATTCGAGTGGAAAATAACTCCGGAAGAAAATATAATATTACACTGCAACACCTTATGTAGAAAACTCATCACTTTGACCCGTCAAAGGCGTTTTCCATAAGTCAATCTTTATCTTCTTGAAAGGTCTTTCTGTAAACTAATTAAAAACAAAATGTCGCTATTTAGAGTCTTTCTACTTTTTATCAAGCAATGCTGATACTAACACTTAAACTATATACCAATACCAGTAAAAATTCCAGCTTCTAATCCTTTCTAACCAATCAGCATGATACCTTTGACCAAAAAAAAAAAAAAAAATCAACATGATACCGAGAATTTCTCGTTCTTTTTGCAGAAAATTGAACTTCATATCAGTGATGGATCAATAAGAAATGTGAAAATCTTCTATGAAATGCAATTGCTTTCTTTTTAATAAAATTATTTAGTTACAGTACTCTGGTTTTGTGGCGAAGAAGAATTAAAGATGAGAGCTAAATATATCAAGGGTAAGTGCGGCTTCCTCACCACACGAAGTGTGAGCGAACGGGATAAGCCCGGCCCGGCCCAACACACTGTACATGAGATTGATGAGCGAGCTCTTGCCGGAGCCGGTGAAGCCCGCCAGGAGCACCGTGTTGGTGGCTGGGATGTCCATCTCCTCCTTGCTCAGCCCCCCGGTCGGCACCCAGAAGTCGCCGGCCCGGTACAGGAACAGCTTCTGCCTCACCTCGTCGAGCCCCTCCGGCGCCACCATCGCCAGCCTCTCCATCTCCCTCAACACCCTCACCCTCGGGCTCAGCCCGCTCGCGACGCTCGCCGCCACCTCCGGCTGTCCGGCGAGCCGCGCGCACTCCTCGTAACCCTCCGCCGACCGCCACCAGAGGTAGGCGGCATGGTCGTCGCCCTCGTCGTCGTCGGTGGATGAAATCCGGCTTTTCATCTGGGGGGTTCCTAGAGCATTTCACTGTTCTGCCGGGAGCTTAAAAGGGGGAGATGGACGGACCCAAAATGGTCATTTTCCATGCGTGTGTGCGGGCCTATCTTGTATCTTTGTCGTCTCAGCTTCTCAATAATGACCAGAAACTCCAGAAGTGGAAGGAGGAGGATGGTTCGGGGGAAGTTTCTCGAGGTTTGGACTCATTACTGGTCACAGTACGTGTTGTTTTGTCCCTTCTCTTTGTGACAGAACGGGCATGTCCCGTAGGGACTCGCGATGTTCTTCAGCCATCATTGGGAGATTAATAAGAAGAGATGAAGGGCTAAGCTGCGGGTCGCGGTGTGTGACCAGACAGAGTTTTCTCACAGATTCTGTCGTACAGAAAGTGGAAAACTGGTCTTGTCAGAGGACAGTTTCACCGCACTTACTCGCTACCGAGCAACCAGACGACGCGAAGTCGCGACGACCCTTCGTCTCTAATTCAGTTTCGTCCTAGGACCGCTGTTTCTAATTCTGGTTATTAATTGACCATGTGTGGACTCTTGTTCTACTCACCAGTCACCATGCTTTTCTTGCATGATTGAAGAATGACCAGCGACGAGAGGCTCTAGTTGCGTCGCCAAGCCGGTGTTGTTGATAAGGTCCCACTCCTTCTTCTTGGTATGTCCTGTCTTCTAACGGGCAACTTGCAATTAGGCCACTCTTAATTCTCATTGCAGAAGAGTTTCAAAGATTTTTTGAGGATGAAGTTCAATTGCAAGGGCTGAGACGACCCAGCTCTTTCTTTTAAGGATTGCGTGAGAACATAGTCGCAAATTCCTTAAATGCATAAAGTGCGTCACCTTATCATATCACGCCTCATTTTAATAAATCAAATTTTTCAAGGGGGAAAAACTTGGGTAATTTAGGACTTTATCCAACTTTTTTTCTGTTAGATTAAGGTATAGTTTAATATATAATCGTTTGATATAATGATCTTCCTTGATTGATTCTAATTGATTTTATTTGATATTGTAATATTTTATTACTTTTGACAGTTGTTTAGAACAATCTATAAATAGACTCTTATCATCGGTATCACACACATAGAAATATACAAATATTCTCTTTTTCACTTTATTCCAACATGGTATCAGAGTTTAAAGTCTTGAGTTCAAATATTATCGGACCTCATTTGCCTCCTCAATTAATTTTTCACATTTAGTACTAAGCAAATGACCTGACTAAGCATGAGAGGGAATATTAGAATATTTAAATAGTAAACCATGCATTTATCCAATAGTTTAAGTTTTTAGAACAGTTGTTAGTGGTCTCACAAAATCTCACATGATATTAGAGCCGTTAGACGAAAGCATGATTTAATATTTAATTATATTCTAACATTCTCGAACCCTTCATTAGAAAATTGACACCTAGCAATTGCCACATATTGGCTGGATCAAATTAATCACATTCTTTCTGTTAAATTGTCATTACTCACTCTATCTTTCTTATGCCCTATCTCCTTGACCAGCAATTACCTCCACTGTTAGAGTCGTAATATGTATTATCACTAAGGGTCCGTTTATCTCATGAAAATAATTTTCGCAAAAACATTTTCTCATTTACCAACGTTTGGAGGAAAATGAGTCAATAGAAAATATTTTCATGATCAACAAAAAACTTATATTTAAGTTCAAGAAAATGATTTCCTTTTTGAAAAAGTTGAAAAACTTTTTGAAACTTTACGCTCGGGTTGGAAAGCCTAATATTGGTTCTCAAGTCTTTGGCACCCACCCCTAGGTCCATCGAGGTCGGGCTTGAACCCCTAGTGCTTGTGCCCGATGCCTCAGCACTCGAGCCGAGCCTACAAAGGCCATGCTCGGGTCCCTAATGCTCAAGCTCTGGTCCTCGGCACTCAAAACTTGGATCCATAAAGGCTGTGCTTAGGCTCAGGTCCTTTGTTAATTAAACATTCTTTTTGATAAAAATATTTAAAATAGTTATCTTTCACTTTTTAAAAAAATGTATTTTAGATTTTGATTGCTTTTTATAAATTTCTTTTCTTCTCTTTCCTTTTCTTTTTGCTTCTTCCTCGGCTAATCGCCGCCACGACGATGGCTGGTGACCAACCACAGGCGAGCTCAAGCCTCACCCAAGGTTGTCAAATCCCACGAGATTGAGAGGAAGATCAGAAGAGAGGAAGTCGCAGTTGAAATTGATGAGGAAGAGGACAAACTAAAGTAAGGTGCGAGAAGTCTGCTGCTTCCCCAACTACCATAAGGTCTTAAGCTTAAAACTGTTGGACCACCCCACAATGACACCTCGAGCTTGTCGACCTCGAGCGGCCTCGCCAAATCAGTCGAGGTGGAGCCTTGTCGACCTTAGGTGAGCTTGTCCCTCTCCTGTGGCTAGTGGCCGATCATCGTTGTGGTTGGCCACTAGCCAAAGAAAAGGAAAAAGAAAAGAAAAAAGAAAAAGAAAAGTATAAAAATATAGGTTAATACCCTAAAAAACCCCAAACTGATGTACTTATAACAAACTTATCCCATACATGTTGACACCTAAATTTTTGCCCAAAAATCATTTTCGAAAAAATGGGAACTTGTTTTTCCACAAAAAATATTTCATGTCAAATTATTACGTATAGATTATCTAGGTGTTTAATATAGTTTTTTTTTTCAAGATGTTTTTCCTATAAAAAAAGTTAATTAAAAAGTCGAAAAAAAAAGAGCAAGTTGGGGCCAATGATCATGATCTGAATGTGACTAGCCAAGCCTAGGAGGTCATTTTGGAATTAAAATGGCAAGTTTGGGCCAAAATGCAATTTTCAAAAGTTGAGGGACCAATTTGCAACTTTGCAAAATTTGCGCGCAAGCCCTTAAATCATCATCTTGTCCCCTAATTAAGTAGAAATCGAATTTGGTTCAGGTCTAATTAATCGAATCGGGCAAAAAAGGACCAAATTGCATTGAATTAGGCATTATCGGGCAAGAAAGTGGCCAACTTTGAGGGACTTTCTTGCAAAATTGGGTGGGCACAATTGCGAAAAATAATCAAGATCTTAAACTACTATACATGAGCTTGCTAATTGATCAAAAACCGCAGCCAAATTGATGGATTAAAGCACCCAAAAAAGCTGCCAAATCTCAGTCCACAGGTTAGTCTCAATTCGGAGCTGTTGAGTAAGCAATTTGGTGGCCCCACCATATCCTCCTCAGCTACCCAACCAGCCTAATCTTTGCGCGTGATGGAAGACCGTAATGAGTAGTGCAAGTGAAAAAAAATTGGCCAGGAATAAGCTGTTGAATGCACGGGAAAGTCGCAGCAAAATTCGCACACTCAACAGCTGCAAAATTTGAAAATTTTGGCTAAGTCAGAAAGTGGGTAGACTGCTCAGTTGATAGGCGTGGCAGGAGGGCAAAAAGCCGATCAAGTGATTGCCTAATGCAGTGGATAAGATCTATGAAGCAGGCTCCTTTGAGGGATAAGAGGGAGAAGACAAGAAACATGACACAGAGCTCACAATCTTACCCAAAAAACACCCTTAGAAGCAACTCCAAAAAAACCAAACTCAGAAATTTCAAACCGACCTTGAGAGAGAAAAGCGAAATTTTCACATACCTGCGGCAAAATTAGCCAAAACCTTCAACTGGAGAGTGAAACTTCACTCAAAAATCTTTCCATCCATAGGTCGCACATCCCAAATGGAGTTCGGGAAGGTCTCCTAAAGCCCTCCCCCGAAAACTACCCTCTTGGCGGGCCAAGGGAGTCCTAGGATTTTTCTAGGTGTTGAGCCCGGTTGGTCACGAGCGAGGAAAAGCGAGTGTTTTTGAGAAAAGGGAGAGACAAATGAGGAAATCCATGAGTTATAAGAAAACTAGAATACATATAATTTGGGTTGGTTTTGATTTGGCCAACAAAAGAGATTCTAAAGCCTAATTTTGGAGGTCAACGAAAACCTTTGTTGTAAGCTTTTTCTTCTACAGATCTCACTTTCAATTTGAAGGAGCCATTTTCCACGTGCCCCCCGGAGGATAATTTCTCGTTCCCTCAACCAAGAGTCACTTGAAAACGAAACTAGGAAACAAGGTAAGCATCCTAGATGTATTTTTGTTTGAGTTAGAACATGTTTTGATCACGAAAATCAAAGGGGAAAACTAGTCTAGAGAATTGATTTTCGAGGTTGGAATTTTTCTTAGTGTTTAAAGCCTCTTCAATACCCCTACATGCTTGACTTATTACTCCACTTTACATGCGTTTTTTTGTCGTTGTGACTTTGATGAATGTTATATGGGAGTACAAATAATGCATATGACAATCCGGTTTAGTCTTTAAATCTCCTTATGTACCATGAAACTGTCTATAACATGAGCCAAAAATCAAGCCAATCCACTTTGGGACAAGGTTGGCCAGCGTAGATCATGCATGTATGCTTCTTGGAGAGTTCGTTTTGATGCGTCCGGTTGATCGTTTTCGGTGATGTTTGTTGCATTTGAAAGTACATGTTACCTATTTTCATCCGGATGGAGTAATATTTTGTATAGATGTTGCATGTGATAGTTGTTGGGGCTTCAATTTGGGCATATGACATGGCTGTTTGACTTGGTTCAACACCAGATTTGCAAAACGTCTTCAACCCGCATATTGGAGGCCGTTTTCAGTTTGATTCTTGCGTGTTCTAGGCTCTGATTTCTAGCTAAACCTATTCTTTGCATATAATAGTATATCTTTGATACTTTTCTTTCACATGAGATTGCTTATGAGTCGAGATTGAAGGCCACGAACATGGCCCGGAGAAGCCGTTTTGAGGTGATTTGATACAAGCTAAGTATTCTATAAAATGTTGGAACCAAGCTTCGATTTTGAAAGGGTCGATTTGAGCTTGGTGCTTGTTATATTCATGTATTGGGCAGTCCCATATTAGTGTAAATCGGCATATATCGGTTTAGGGAATTAATTTTAAATAAAAAATTAAAAAATATGAAAAAAAATATGAAAATTTTAAAAAAAAAATTATAAAAATGATGGATGATATCAAATTATGATAGAAATGACATCTAGGAAATTTTCCTAATTTTTAAAATGTCATTTTCTTAATTTAATGATATTTTGGTATTTTATAACAATTTTTGTAAATAATCTATTTTGCGTAGATTAAAATTATTTAGAGTAATTTCATGCGTATTTAAATTCTCATTTCACTCATGTAGGTCCTATCCCGGGGCATGATAATAAGGCCATGTAATATTATTTGCCCAACTAGTATCGAGTCTTTCTTTTCTGCATTACTTTCAAGTCCTTTCAATTTCTTGGATGTTTATTTACCGCACCGCCTTTCAATAATTTGAGTGTAAATTTCTTTTCTAAATTATGTTAGGATTAGTTTAGACATTAAAAAAACCCTACAAAACATTTGCATGGACACTTAGTGGTTTCATAAAGATTATAATTGGTAATCAAGATTGTGTGGCCACTTAGATAAACATCCTTCCAAGTTAGTGGTACCGCAAGGGCGCTAATAGAAACAATGGCGTAAACAAGTCCCCATTCCTAGAAATCTCTGGTTGCGTAGGAATTGAGACAACACTATCGCGTCTTGATTGGTTTCTAGCCAACCCTTATAAGCTAGTGGCGACTCCTAAAATACATAGGTTGTTAAGAATAAAAATACAAAATCCAACGTCGCGCGAGGTATGGGCTTGGGAGAGCCCGTGTCTAATTTAGGGCCATTGGTCCGCCTCTTTAGGCAAATACCCCTAAACCTTCTTTCTTTTCTCCCAATGGCAAAAGAGAGGCCGCGACAATACACTTATGACAAATTTACCCCAAATGACCACAAAAAACCCTAAACTAGTACATTTGAGACAATTTAACCCCAACCAAATATGTTCAGCAGCCAAAAAATCCAAAATAATACATCTATGACAAATATATCTTCCATTAAATTGAATTAATACCACCAAAAATCACAAAAATTATAAACTATGACAAACAGAGAGTAAAATCTCAAACCGGTACACTAGTTAGTCATCACGTGTAATCCAATTTAGTATTTTGACAATAAAATTTAATGAAAACTAACAGAGGGTAAATTTGTCATAAGTATACTAGTTTTGGGTAAATTTATCAACAATATACCAGTTTGGGGTTTTAGTTGTCACAAAATTAGTTTAATATAAATTTGTCACAATTGTACTAGTTTGGGGTTTTTAATTGTCACAAAATTAGTTTAATATAAATTTGTCACAATTGTACTAGTTTGGGAGTTTTTTAAGGTATCAATCCTAAAAATATAAAATAATTAACAATTTGAATTTTTGGTAATGTTCATAAGAAAATCAAATTGAATTTTTCATACTAAACTGCGAAAAATATTTTCTAATTCATTTTTGGGTTTTAGCCAAACATTAAAAAAAAAAAAAACTTGTCAATTTCCAAAAATGTCACATTTTTTGCAAAACAAATGGAGCCTAAATCATAATTCAACTGCCAAACTACCATAGTGTCTATCTCTCATGCCGTGGCATTGAGACCCATCAAAATGGGTTATTGACCCATTTTTTTTTAACTCATATTGGTGTTAAATATATCATAAATGTGCTAGTTATATTAGGTAAATGGGTCATAAATGGTTTAAACATAATATGGGTGTTAAATGGGTCATAAATGGGTTTACAACTTATTTAGACTCAACATGGTTTTATAACTCTATCTTTATTCTTGACTTCTCTCAATCTTATGCTCGCTTACTCAGCATTCTCATCTTAATTTGGGTATGAGTTTTCATAGATTGAGTTAAATTTGGAAATATTTTATATGGGCTGGGTATAACTAAATTTGCATTATATGGAAATTGGTTAAGACAGATTAAATGGGTTTACTTGAGTCAGATCATTTTCAACTAGACTCAACTCACCCATTTGAAGGGTCCAACGACACCATATATCAACGTATGGTCCTCTTTAGATCTTAATATGGAGCTGCTCATTGCCACCAATGGCGGCAACACCAAATATTGAACCAAGATCCAGTGGAGACGTTTATAAATTGTGACTTGAGAGATCTAAGGGCATTGCCACTTCGGTCCAATCTTCCACTAGCAACGATCAGGAACAAAGCCTTGCTCCCTTCCGTACATGTGTGAGCACACACATAGAGGCATGATGGATGCAACTAGTACGTAACTAAGTTTCATAAACAAAATACCTAAAATAGTGAAAATTGAGAAAGCTTGAACTACCTAACCTTTTGCCCTTAGAGTAAATGATTGCACATCTATAGAGATGTCAATATGGCTAAAAATCCAATTTTTTAACTCACTTTTGGTGGGCCAGGTTGCATATGAATTAAAGGTGACTGGTTTAAGGATGAGGGATTCCCACTCTGTAACCAAGAACTACCCACTAAGGACAAGTTTCGAAAAATTGGAAGCGCTCCACAATCACTACAGAATTGAATGTCTTAAGGATCTTTGGGCATGTCAAGGAGGAACAAAAGCATACCATTCGTGCAAATACCAAGAGGTTAGCATCCTACGAGAACATAGCAACTATGGTTGGAAATGCCAACAACACAAAAATAAAATAGTTCTCAAAGATTTCACCAACATCTTCTGTGACAATTCATACTTGAACTGTGTCAATACCATCAAAGCTCAGGTTAACGCAAGGCATCCTTCTCTAGTGACTCTATTCTTCACACAAGGAGTTCATATTTGTTATGAGGTAGTGACTGGTTATCTATTTATATTACCAGCAATTCAGAGAAGTTGAGGATTTTATAAGATGGACCTGAGAATGCTTTGTCCATTCTTCATATGGTTGTTTATTTTGAGTTGATTCCATGGCTCAATTTATGTCCAGTATTTTCACTTTCAGCTAGTTTTATGTTCCAAGTCTGGTGACTCGTGTTGCTAATTGGCATATCAGCAAGCAGGAGGAGAGGTGTATATATACCGGTATGATATGAATTGGCAGTTCCATACTTAGAACCAAAAACCAGACCGGTACTCACCAGTTCTAGTAAATTAGAATCGAAAATTGGACTAGTCCTCATGAGAACTACCGGTTCAGTCCGATTCTATGCGATTCAGGCGATTCTCGATTCCTTTGCACACCCCTAATATGAATTGCTTAAAATTTTATATAAAAAAAAATGTGTTTAAAACATCTTTGCCCAACTCTATATAGGTTTTTGTGGGTATGCATAGGTGCCCATATTCAACCTATTGCACTACCAGGTCCAACCCACAATCCATGAGGATGAAACTTAGTCGGGTGTAAGAAGAGACCCTCGACGAGGTCATCCTCAAAGTGATGGAGGTTCTGCAACCTACTTCACCGTAGCAACAACATTAGGAAGGAATCGTTCATGTTCTTGACTCTAAGCTCAATGTCAAGAAGTGGCAACGCAAAGGGAACAAAGGTAAAAGGGGAAGCTAAAATAAAGACAAGTCCACCGTTTGATCCAATTATTGTAGCTAAAATAAAGGCAAGTCCATCACCATTGTCCCCCTTCACTTCCAGACCTTTGTCATCACTCATCACTACCATTGCTCATCCATTAAGCATTGATGACTTCCCTTTGTTCTTGTTTTTAGGTGATAATACAAAACACAGAATACAAAACATAGAATCTTAGATCTTCATGATTTTTACGATAAGAGGGATGAAGACATACCTTTATCAATAGTGATACCCTTGAAGATAATTGTTGCGGAAAACCAAAAAGATGAAAAAAATCTAATTTCTCTCCCTCAATCCACTTTTCCTTAACATATTCTGTCTTATGGAGGATAGAATATAATGTTCTTTTCATATCGCGAGCGAAGAGAGGACCAGACTCTTATTTATACATGTTATTAAGAGGTGTCTTCCGTTAAAGCTCCTTTTAACTTCAGTGAGAATTGCACCTCTTCGAAGAAGAATGGTAACTTCTCCATAAAGATTGTACCATTTCATTAAAGTCGTAACTTTTCATAGCCAATACATTTTTAGCATTAAATATTTATTAAATCATCAATTAATAATATCATGTGGGCCACACAATAATTCGTACATTCTCACATTTGGCCCATATAACCTTCCTTTCATGATTTAATAAAGACTATAAGGTGCACAATAACATAATAATAATATCTTTCTTAAAGTTATTATCACATAATAATCACAATTAAGTAAAGAAAAGTAATGCGAGTCATGGCGGTTGTTTGTCATTAATCGACATAATCCCTTCCATATACTACAACATAACTCTCTACTTAACATGATCTATAAATGAGAAATACAGTAATAGTCAAACCATAATATCTCCGTTAGAGATTATCCTGTTTAACATTCATCTATTTTCATAATATATACTAAATAGAAAATAGGAAATATCATAAACACATAAGTGAACTCAGAATGTCAAATACATAAATTTAATGCAATCATAATACAATCATTAATAACGTCTTATAATGCTCATCCTTTCAACATATTCATTAAATGTCTTAGGCGGCAATCCTTTTGTTAAGGGATCTGTTATCATAAGGTCGGTGCTAATGTACTCAATTGACACCCTTTATTTTTGAACTTTTTTTTTAACAAACAAGTATTTAATTTCCATATGCTTAGTACCTTTAGAATACTTGTCATTCTTTAAGAAGAAAATTACTGCGAAGTTATCACAATAAATTTTTAGCGGCTTAGCAATACTATCGACAATCACAAGCCTTGAAATAAAGTTTCGCAATCATAATCCATAAATAGTGGCCTCAAAGCATGTCACAAATTCAGCCTCCATAGTGAATGTAATAATAATTGACTGCTTTGCACTTTCCCATGATATTGCCGCTCCAGCCATAATAAACAAGTAACTGAATATTAATTTTCTGGTATTAACACATCCGGCTAAGTCTGAATTTGAATATCCAATTACCTCAAGATAATAAGTATATGATTTTTTATTTCTTACAAGTATTTGAAAACTTTCTTTGTAATTTTCCAATGATCTAATCCAAGATCACTTTGATACCTGCCCAGCATTCCGACAGCAAAACTAATGTATGGTCTGGTGCAAGTTTGAGTATACATAAATCTTCCAACAACATATGCATAAGGAATAATTTTTATTTGTTCCCGTTTCAATCCATTTTTGGGACATTGCATAAGGCTAAATTTGCCATCATTTGGAATTAGAATTATTCATACTAAACATTTATTTATCTCTAAAAAATTTTCGATGTAAACTTTCTAAGACAACCCTAACAATTTTTGTAATCTATTACGGAATATTTCTAATGCTGTCACATGTGTTGCCTCTCTTATATCCTTTATTTTAAAATTCTTAAAGAAAAACTTCTTGGTTTCATGTAACAAACCAAGATCATTAGTAGGAAGCAAAATGTCATTAATATATAGAACTAGAAAAATAAACTTGCTCCCACTAATTTTCATATACATACACTGATCAATGATATTTTCCTTAAATCCATATGAAGTTATACTATCATTAAACTTAAGATACCATTGTCAGGAAGCTTGTTTAAGTCTATATATTGATTTCTTTAATTTACACACTATGTATTCATTTCCTTTAATTGAAAAGCACTCGAGTTGATCCATGTAAACCTCTTCTTCTAAATTCCCATTAAGAAATGAGGTTTTGACATCCATTTGGTGTAACTCTAAATCATAATGAGCCACCAAAGTCATAATAATTTTAAGTAAGTCTTTTTTTAAGACTGGTGAAAATGTTTCATTATAGTCAATGCATTCTTTCTGATTAAAACCTTTAGCAACAAATCTGGCTTTATACCATTTGATATCGCCTTTTGAGTCGTGTTTGATCTTAAAAACCCATTTACACCCGACATTTTTACATCATTTAGACAATTTAACAAAGTCCTAGATTTGATTTTGATACATAGATTTTAACTCTTCTTTCATGTCATTAAACCATTCATTAGAATTTTCACATTCTATGACTTGAGAAAATTAACTGGATCATTTTTAATTCCTAAGTCAATTTCCGACTCTTATAATAAATCACATAATCATTGGAAATAACCAATCTCCTTTCTTATTGAGAGCTTCTTAATACTCTTTCTTGTGACTCAACTATTGTAGGTTCAATGTTGACATCTTCACTATGGAGTGTTTGATCATTAATTTATTATTGTTGATTATTGTTGGGTTGAATTGTATTAAGAACAACAACATTACAAGTTTTTGGTATAGGAATTTCTACCCTTACTTCTTGAATGCAAGCATCGCGCATTCTTTCACTCCCACTAATGTCGCCATTTTCAATTAACTTAACATTTCCTGATTCAACAATTCTTATACTATGATTAGAATAGTAAAATCTATACCTTTTTGATTTCTCTATATAACCAATGAAGTAACCACCGATTGTCCTTAAATCCAATTTCTTTTCATGTGGATTGTAAATTCTTACTTCTATTGGAGAATGCAAATATATAGATATCGTAAACTAGGTTTTCTTGTAGTTCACAGCTCAAATGAAGTCTTTGAAACTATCTTACTAGGAACCCTATTTAATAAATAGATGGAAGCTTTTAATGCATATATCCACAAAGATAATGATAAAGATGAATAACTCATCATATTTCTAATCATTTCCATTAAAATATTATTACACATTTTCACTATATCATTTTGTTGTGGTGTACCCGACATCATGTATTAAGCACAAATACCATGTCTTTCAAGGCATTTAGCAAATGGACCCGAACATTGTCCCGATTCATCATATTTTTCATAATATTCACTACCTCTATCCAACATTGTTATTTTCACATTTTTATCTAATTACTTCTCAACCTCTTTAATATGCACCTCAAGTGCATTCACTGATTGAGATATATCGTGTAATAGAAAAATATAATCATAACGTGAAAGATGATCAACAAGTGTGATAAAATAGCTTTATCCACCAAAATATGGAATATCAAAAGGACTATATATATATATATATATATATATATATATATATATATATATATATATATATATATATATATATCAATGTGTATAATTTCAAAAAGATTTGTGCTTCTTGTGACGCCTTTTTTAGTGTGTTTTGTTTGTTTACCTTTAATACAATCAATATACACTCCAAGGTTAGTAATATCCAAGTTCAAAAGAATTTCATCCTTCACTATTTCATTCTTAACTAATATGTGTATTCTTTCCTAAGATATATGACCCAAACGTTTATGTCACAAGTAAGCAGAATTCTCATCTACTAAACCTCGCTTAGTGCCAATATTATGATGTAAGGTCATTAAGGTCTCAACAAAAGCATTATCAAGTTTAAACTTGTAGAAACCATCATATAAAGTTCTAATTCTAATAAGATTATCATTCTTAAATAAACTAAAAGATCCACAATCAAGCTTACAAGAAAGTTCCGCTACATCAAGTCTCGGTAAATAAACTAAATTGCGGGAAAAATTGGATACATAAAAGGTTCGAAACCAATCCAAATAATACTCAGTATCTAAGACCAAACAATAAGTGACAATGCCTTTAACTAGAGCTTTGTTTCTATTTCTCATAATCACATAACTTTCATTTGGTTTTATGGTTTGGATCATAAGAAATCCCTACATCGTATTTGACACATGAGTAGTGGCACTAGAATTAATCTACCAAGTATTGTAAGGACCTTCAGTAAAATTTGATTCAAAACATATTAAATCATAAAACTAATCTTTCTTTTCGAACCAAACATTACACGTAGGACAATCTTTTTCAAGTGTCCAACTTTATTATAGAAATGACACTTAATAAAATTGTGGTCCTTTTTGTGAATTTGAGAAACCTTAGAAAATTCATTCAGGATGTGTAATCATTTTTTCTTACTCCTTCCACATTTCTTTTTATAATTCTTTTCAACTTCTTGATGACTTAGGAGATGAACTAAATGAGTAGTTTGATTCTTTATCCTTATTTCCTATTGAACAAGCATACTGACCAATTCATTTACATTTCACTTATCCTTTACGGTGTTGTAATTCATCTGAAATAGCCCATATTGTTCATAAGACAAGGAGTTAAGTATAGATTGTACTAAAAAGTACTCATCCATGCTCATTCCCAAGGTCCTTAACTTTGCTGCCAAGTTTGTCATCTCAAGAACATGCTCATGCATGGTATGTAAACTATCATACTTCATTGTGATTAAAGTGCTTATTAATGTACTAACAAGTGACTTATTAGCAGTCTAAGAACAATTTTTCACAAATTTCATAAATTCCTTAGCATTATTGATTTTAGGAAGAGTAGTCTCTAAGTTGTTGGCAATTATCATCCACATAAATATTAAGCATAGTTTGTTCGATCTTTCCGAGACTTTATGGAAAGACTTTTCATTATCACTACTCTCATCAATAATAGCATATGGTTTCTCAACTTGAAGTGTCAAATCAAGGTCCAAGACACTTAAGTGAAACTTGACTTGTTCACTCCAATCAGAGAAATCCATTCTATTGAACAAAGGAATAGACGAAGCGTGCAAATGAAATGAAAAAGGTATGGATACTGCAAATATGCAAGAATATACTAATGCATTAATACTTTGAGAATTTCACATAATCAGATTCAAACTAAATAATACAAGTATATCATAGTTTTGCTTTGGGTGATCCTATGATATACGAACATACATTAATTCATAACAATGCTAATAACTTTAATTTGGTAATTATAAAATATATCTTATGCAAACAAATTTAACAAGAAATATTAATTACCAACTATTATTTCCATGAATTATAAGAAAGATTTACCTTTGGATTAATCCCTAAGTTCTTATATATATGAACTTCAATATACCTGTGACATCAATAAAGATATGTAACATATCAATTTCGATCATAGTATCAATTAATCATAGGTAATTGAATAAAATAATTCACAATATTAAAAACTCAAAATATCTTAAGGTTTGGCCACTTTTATGACTAACAAATCATTCTTAATTGAATTTTTAATATTGTAAAGCATAAACATTCACCAAATTACACCCAAGGGTAAAACTGTAATTAAAGCATAAAGGGTAAAACTATAAAATCATAATTCCTAAGGGGCGGAACTATAAATTTAACATCTAATGGCAAAATGGTAAATAATTAGACTGGACAGAATTGTAATTATCCAGCAAATATGGGCAAAAATGTAAATTAGTCATAAAGAGGGCATAACTGTAATTTTCCAGTGGAGAGAGGGGCAAGAACATAAATAAACAATAGGGCGCAGAAAAGTAATTAAACGATAAGGGGCGGAATGGTAAATTTTACAAACAAGTCCACAGGCGTGTGCCAAGCATGCGCCCAAAACCCCACACAAGCACGTGGATGTATGGCTTCATGAGCGTGTGGCTTGCACGCGCCTCACTACCAGCGCGTGCATGACGCATGGAACCCATGCACCTGACCCTCTAGCGCACGTGGGGTTTATGTCTACCACACGCCTTCTTCCCCTTTCGCCCCCTTCACTGTTTTTTCGCCATTTTCTCCATTCCGCCCTATTTTCCATTAAACCTTTCAAGATTTGGATTTCCCCTGATAGAATCATTTCAACAACATCAAATAACATGAAAGGATCATCGTCCTTCAACAAATATATTTATAATAAACCATAAATATATCAATAATCGAAAAAAAAATCATGAGATCTTAAATTACGCTCCGATATCAATTGTAAGCGATAACGTAATCCTATAACGCAGAAAATACAAAATACAATATCTTTGATCTTTATGATTTTTACAATAAGAGAGACGAAGACATACATTTATCCATAGCGATACCCTTCAAGATAATTGTTGTGGAAAATCGAAAAAATAAAGAAATCCAACTTCTCTCCTTAAATCCACTTTTCCTTGATGTGTTTTGTCTGATGGATGATAGAATACAACTTTTTTTTCACATTGTGGGTGGAGAGAGGACCAAACTCTTATTTATACATGCTATTACGAGGTGCTTTCCATCAAAGCACTTTTTAACTTTCGTGAGCGTTGCACATCTTTGAAGAATGATAGTAACTTCTCAATGAAGATTGTACCATTTCATTAGAGTCGTAACTTTTCATAGTTAATATATTTTTTAGTATTAGATTTTACTAAACCATCAATTAATAATATCATGTGGGCCACACAATAATTCTTACAAATGAAGCCTCAAAACCTCTCAAGTCTGATGGCGACAAAGGTCTAAGACCTCAGGTTGAAGGTCTTGGACCTCTAAATCAACAAAATGGAGGTTCGTAACCTCCGATCATAGGTCAAGGACCTCTACCCGCTTTGGAACATCGTTAAGCTCGGTTCTCTAGAGATCCTTGAACTTAGGTTGGCAAAGGTGGCGGTCCAACGAGGTGGTAAGCAGCGATGTGGTCTTGGAATAATAGAAGAGGTGGCTTAGTGTTGACACAAAAAAACATTACCAACATTTGTTTACTATCCACAAGTGACAAATTGAGTAAATAAACAGTTTTGTCTGAACAATTGACAACTTGAAAGGAATGGATAACTCTCTGATATGGTCAACAACATTAGACATTAGTTGTCAATGAGAATTTTCATCAATCGACGAAGTCACCAACAACCATGGCAAATTTTACCATGTGTTGGAACTTGTCACGACCTCTCTTTTTTCGTCCAGGGGAAAAGGAAGAGGTTTAGGCGTATTTACCTAAAAAGGCGGACTAACGGCTCTGGATTAGGCGCAGGCTCTCCCAAGCCCATACCTCGAGCAATGTTAGATTTTATATTTTAATTCTTAATAACTTATGTATTTCTAGGAGTCACCACTAGCCTATTGGGATCGGTTAGAAACCAATCAAGACGCGGGAGTGTGTGTCTCGATTCCTACATAACCAAAGATTTCTAGGAACGGGAACTTGTTTATGCCAATGTTTATATTAGTGCCCTTGCGATACCACTAACTTGGAATGTTGTTTATCTAAATGGTTACACAATCTTGATTACTAATTATAATCTTTATAAAATCGCTAAGCGTCCATGCAAATATTTTTGTAGGTTTGTTTTCCTTAATGTCTAAACTAATCCTAACATAATTTAGAAGAGAAATTTACACTCAAATTAATGAAAAGCGGTGCGGTAAATAAACATCCAACAAATTGAAATGACTTGAAAGTAATGCGGAAAAAAAAAGACTCGATACAAGTTGGGCAAATAATATTACATGACCTTATTATCACGCCCCGGGACAGGACCCCTATGAGCGAAATGAGAATTAAAATATGCATGAAATTACTCTAAATAATTTTAATCTACACAAAATGGATTATTTACAAAAATGGTTATAAAATACCAAAATAGCAATAAATTAGGAAAATGACTCTTTAAAATTAGGAAAATTTCATAGATGTCATTTCTATCATAATTTGATACCATCCATTATTTTTATAATTTTTTTGAATTTTTCATATTTTTTCATATTTTTAATTTTTATTTAAAAATAATTCCCTAAACCGATATATGCTGATTCACACTAATATGGAACTGCCCAGTACATGAATACAACAAGAACCGAGCTCAAAGTGACCGTTTCAAGATCGAAACTTGGTTTGCACATTTCGTCGAACACTTGGCATGCATCAAATCATCCCAAAACAGCTTTCTCGGGCCATGTTTGCGGCCTTCAATCTCAACCCATAAGCAATCTCACGTAAAACTAAAATATCAAGATTATACTTCCACATGCAAAGAGCAAGATTATATAAAAATCATAACTTAAAACATACAAAAACCAAACTGAAATCGGTCTCAAATATGCGGTTTGAGCTGAATTTGAAAATCTGGGTGTCAAGCAAATAGGTTGCATGCCCATATTCATGCCCCAACACTCATCACATGCAAGATCTACAAAAAAAATCACTTGATCAAAATGAAAGTAGGTAACATGGACTTTCAAATGCAACAAACATCATAGAAAACGATTAATCGAACATATCGAAACGACATCTCCAAGAAGCACACATGCAAAGTCTACACTAACCAACCATTAAACAATGTGGATAGGATTGATTTTTGGCCAAAGTTTTAAACAATCTCATAGTTCACACGGGGATTTAAAGACCAAACCAAACTAACCTCAGCATCATTGGTACTCCCATATAACATTCATCAAGCTCATGAGGACAAGTAATGCACGAAAATAGACATAACAAATAAAAAATGCAAGACTCTTGAAGAGATTTCGACATTTAGAAAAATTCTAGCCTAAAAAATCAGTTTTATGGACTCGTTTTCCCTCTTGATTTTTCATGGTTTAAACATATTCAAAATTGACCAAAAATACATATAAGATTCTTACCTTGCTTCCTAGTTTCTTTTTCAAGTGGGTATTGGCCGAGGAAACTAAGCAATTACCCTCGAGGGCCCGTGGAAGTTGGTTTCTTCAACTAGAAAATGAGATCTGCAAAGAAAGAACTGATAACGAAGGTTTTTGTTAGTTTCCAAAACTAGACTCCAGGACTTTTTTGGTTGGAAAACTGAACACCAAACAAAATTATATGTATTCTAGTTTGGGTTACAAGTCATGGTTTTTCTCATTTGTCTATCAATTTTCTCAAAAGCATTCGCTTTCCCTCACCCGTGACCAACCGTGTTGAACACTTGGACAAAATTTTAGTCTTTATTGGCCCGTTAGGAGGGTGTTTTTCGGGGGCTTTAGGAGGCCTTCCCAATCTCCGTTTGGGACGTGCGACCTATGGTTAGAAATATATTTGAGTGAAGTTTTACTCTTTAATTGAAGGTTTTGGCTAATTTTGGCCGAAGGTTTGTGAAAAATTTACTTTTCTCTACCAAGGTTGGTCTAGAATTTCTGGGTTTTGCTTTTCCAGAGTTGCTTCTAAAGGTATTTTTGGGGGACGACCATGAGCTCCCTCTTGTCTCCTCCCTTTCATTCCCTGAAAGAGCTTGATTCAGTGATCTTATCCCCTGAAGTAAGGGACTTTTGGTTGGTCTTTTGTCCACCTACCAAGCTTGCCAACTAAGCTAGTTCACCCACTTTTAACATAGCCAAATTTTCAACTTTTGCAGCCGTTGAGTGTGCGAATTTTGCTGCGATTTTTTCGTGCTTTCAGCAGCTTATCCCTGACCAATATTTGTCCACTTTCACTAATAATAATGGTCTTCCATCATGTGCAAATGTCATGCTAATTGGGCTGCTGAGTAGGATATGGTGGGGTTACAAAATTGCTTACTCAGCAACCCCGAATTGAGACCTAACTGTGGGCTAGGTTTTGGTAGATAGTTTGAGTGCTTTAATCCATAAATTTGGCTGCGGTTTTTGATCAATTAGCAAACTCATGTATAGTAGTTTAAGATCTCGACTAGATTTTGCAATTGTGCCCACCCAATTTTGCAAGAAAGTCCCTCAAAGTTGGCCATTTTCTTATCCGAAAATATCCAATTCAACGCAAATTTGGTCCTTTTGGCCTGATTTGATTGATTCGACCTAGCCCAAGTTCAATTTCAACTTAATTGGTGACCAAGATGATGATCTAAGGGTTTGGGCGATGCAAAATTTGCGAATTGGTTCCTCAACTTTTGGAAATTGCATTTTGGCCCTAACTTGCCGTTTTAATTACAATCTAGCCTCTTGGGCTTGGCTAGTCACATTCAGATAATCAACTCCAACTTTTTTTTTCTTCTTTTTTTCTTCTTTATTTATCTTCTTTTTATATTTTTAATATTTTTTTTTTAGGAAAACATCTTCCATTAAAAAAAAAAAAAACTATACTAAACACACCTAGATGATCTATATACAAGAATTTGACATGAAATATTTTTGTGGAAAAATAAGTTCCTATTTTTCGGAAATGATTTTTGGGCAAAAATTTAGGTGTCAACAAAACTTAAAGGTGGTAATGAGGAATCGACATTGGAACATTTTTATAACTTCTTATGGATAAGTTTTGTTTAATAGTAGGAGATATAGAGTAACTTCTTCTAATTGTAAATAGGATTAGGAACTTATATGTTTTCTAACTGTCGTATGTAACCGCGATATTTAATTGTCTATTACAATTACCCTGAGTGTTTTCATTATAAACTCTTTCCCAATCAATCACATAACTAAATTATCTTTAAATTTCATGAAAAAAACCTTTTTGCAATTTATATAGCCGAACACGATTGTCTCCAACATTTGTATCTTTAAATTTCTTATAATTTACTTCTCTATCCATAATCAATAAAAGATCTTTGACGACCTTTGTCTATTTGTTATTTCATCCATCTTCTTGATGGACATTTTATCATTTTCGGTGAAACCCTAATATATAACTGGGGAAGAAGATGAAGTTTTTAATTTCTTTTTTCAGCTTTTCGGACATTAGCTTTTTAACTATTATTATTTTATATTAGCTTATTAAAATTCTTTTTACCACTCAAGTATGTGTGGCTACTAGCAAAAAATGAAAATGAAAATTTGTTGGCTATTGTTGTTCGTATGTTCAAATAGGTGATTATATACTACGGTGCGCATACACACAATTTCGAAAGCAATTCGTTTGGTGTGATTTTAACCTTTAATGATCATAATTTGTTTATAAATTTTCTGATGCAAATGCATGACAGAAAAGCATCGAGGGAGTGTGCTTGCATAGCAATTTCCACTTTTGAATCTTGTTGATCAATTTTTAAAGAGTCGATATTTGTAAAGTATAATTGAAAGTACAAAACGTGAAAGTTTAATATACATTGCAGTCAATCTTAACGGAAAATAATAGTTTTGCACTTTCTTTTTTTTTGATAAATAACAGTCTTGTACTTAAGTGAACCATAAAATTAAGAAAAGGCTATGTTAGCATTGAACAAAAGATAGCCTAGGACGGACTTTATATCATGGCTTGAAATTTTTCCATAAAATTTAAAACTTGAGTGAATAATGTAGCTTCATTTCAATCCTTTGATGCTAATTTGACCTCAATTATAAAAATAATTTATCTTCAACTAATATACATTAAAACCTTATGTATTGACATATGCCTCTACTTTCATTGCTGCACTCTAATCAAATCCTTAAAAGTGATATTCAAAAGTGTTAATCTAAAAGCCTCCAAATTCCTAACTCGACCAATCTATAAGATTTATAAGGTAAGCCTAAGTCCAATAAATGAACTCTTCAAGTCGAAGGTAGGAGATCATCCTACCACTGGACTCAAGAGCACAATAACATAATAATAACTAATGAGTCATCACATAACACTTACAGGAAACACTGTGATTCAAGAAATGATGTTCATCATCTATATATTAAATTTATTCCTTAATTATTGTTGTATTCATAATGGAATATTTTAAACACTTGAGAATTACATAATAAATCATATGTGATTCAAGTATTTGTCATCCAATCCGAATACAACATGCCAATTATTTCATCTTTTATGAGCACGCATCATAGCATAAATCCAGGGATACATCAAAATCTACATCTTCAACCACAAATTTGAATCTCTCATTACTTTCCTATTTTAGTAACAAGGATATCAACATATTCTAAACCACAAATGGTCACTTACCTCTTCCAAACATATTAATTCAAATTATTTAGGACATAAGTTGTGCATCACATATAAACCACTATAATCACATGTGTAATAAATGTCATGAGTTGCATACAATTCAACACTCAAATGCACATAGATTAAGGTACAAATCTCATATGCGCAAATACTACATAATAGCTCACCAATATACATAGGTGAGTTCATACTCATCACTAGCTAGTATCATCTCAACTAGGGAGGCATCTTGACTAACGAGGTATTGTCATCACCAACTCATGAGGAATGGAATCATACATATCCATTTGCCAGTCTCTTAGCCCATTCATCACGAGTGTCCTTTATATCATGGGGGATAGAGTCCGCATGATGTGGCCATTATTTAACATCATGCCATGGCTACACAAGCTACGTCATCACAGCATTTCATGTCATCTCAACCTTCTAGAAAATCATCTCATACAATAGAATATCTAGCTAACACCAAAATATCATCTACATATTTATATAAAAGAATTTTCTCTCTGGCGAATAGGCCATGGCAAAGGTCATCTTCACTTAACATCATACATGCAAATCACGGTAGTATCACAATTGCCATGCATATTCTATATCAACATTCATATAGTCCTCTTGGCATTTCCCCATGCAAGTAATTATAATATACTTAGATAATCAGCATTTTAGAAATCAACTATTAACAACTCAGAGGATTGGAAACTTTAATCAATAACTTGATTAGTTAGACAACACTTAATCAATAAATCAGTAACTTTGTTCGAATTACAACGAGATCACTTTCAAATCTAGTTTCTCCATTTTCACATTTTTCACACCTAAAATATCACCACATTGTATGGAAATCAATCAATTACCTACTAGGCATGAAAATAAACTTTGCGATTTAAACATGCTATTATTTTCAGAGTTACATTCTTGCCTCAATAATGTTTCTCAATTTACACTTTTCTTTACTCTCAACTTTCAATTTTCACTTAATCAAGCCATATTAACTAAAAAACAAAGACCATTCATTTGTTATATAAATCATACGAGTATTTTATTTATACTACGGGCATGCCACAAGTTTTATAAAATTACCAAAACAACCTACTTCTAAATTAATTACACATTTAGGTCCAATTGCATTGTAAGATACTTTATCTTGATTAAGCAATTATCTCTAAAAATAACTTAACCACTTATCACAATAAGGCTCCTCATGCTATGAATAGCCCCAAAATTTCCGGTTAGTACAAATTAGTGCCTTAGCTTGGTCAAGTTACAAATTTGCTAGTAAAGCTTCAAAACTAGTTTTTTGAAGCATTTTGATTTTCCTCTATTAATCTAACTTTTTTTTTGTCAATTCTATTAATCTAACTTAATAACCCATTAATTAGCACTTAAAACCATAAAATCACATGGTTAAAAGAGCCCTTTCATTTTTGAAAGTTACAGAATTGCCCCAAGACATATCAAAATCTACTAAAAAGCCCCTCTTTGGTCTAGTTTTAACATTTCCTCATTTTTCCCATCTAAGATGTAACAAAACCAATTGGGTATTCTTTCAAACACCTTCTAGGAATGTATTAAAGATTTCAGTATAGGCAAAGAATCACCATAACTCTACATGTTAATCTTGAAACCTACTTGCACTTAAGATCAATTTTAAACTAATAGATTTCAACCAACCAAGCCAAAAATACTAAGTAGATCAATCTAACGTAGCCTTAGAGATTTCACTTACCTTGAATGGGACCTAGAACAACCAAGCCGCCTTTAATTACTTTGTAAGATTCTTGAAAGTTGGGGCTAAAACAACAATTTGATTGGATAGTTGAAGGTTGATTGAAATCTTTAAACTGGAAAAAGTTGTTTCTTTTATGGAAAATGGGAAGATGAATCAATTCTTGAAGTGGAAAAAGAAAGGGGTGATGTCTTGGCCAAGAAAGGGAAAGAGGACGTTCTTTTATTTTCTTTTTCTTAACTTCACTTATAATGATTACTACAAACCTTGGTTGAGTTAAATGTCATAAGTGATGTTGTTTTAATCGCTACATTCAATGACAAAAATGAGAACATGTGGGTTAAATACTAGGTGAAGAATGCAAAGAAATGTTCAAGTAAAAGGGTGACAAGTAGCTTACTTTGGTTATAGTTTATCAAGATATTTTGCATTTCAGTAAATATATAAGAAAATCGGTGCTCCTTGTGTGTGATAAGTCAAATATATATATATATATATATATCGAATGTTAGAAAATTCTCAACTTAGTGAATTTTGACTTTGAGAATTAATCAATAAGTATTTCGAAGCATATCTATCCTTATCAATAATTACTATGGCTATATGTGATTCACCTCACTCTATGTAATCAACATGTATGTATAAATATCTATTAATGTATAAAATCTCGAATATCTCACTTTCACTACCACCTTCACCCCCTCATTCATAACCTAGCATTTGAGGTCTCTCACTAATTCGACAAGCAAGTCTATAGAGTCACCCATTCTTCAAAGGAAACATTTAAGAAGAAAATTTGTTGAAAATGGATCCTCAGTCAGGTCAGGTATGGATTGTTCAATTTATATCGCACATAAATAGGTCAAAATGAGTTAAATAGGTTAATTGGATCGGAATATTTTTAACCCGACCTAACCAAACCTGCCCATTTGATAGGCCTAGATATTTGTAAAGATCGATTAGTTTTTTTTTTTTTTTTTTGTCAAATAAGATTAACTAGTTATTGAATCTCATTCTAGAAAGTTGTATCTGTGACAAATCCTTTAAATTCAATTCCACATCAAAAACATTGATATAGAGACATTCTACAAGATTATAAATATTTTAAAACAACTCTATTGTTAAAATATCCAACGTTATTTGACTATGAGATTTATATGCTATCGTTTATCGAGTTTTTCTCTTTTTCTACATAACATAACAAGTATTCAATAGATGTCATAACATTCCAACAGTACACTCGTCATGCATCGGATAAGGATAAGAGAGAAAAAGTACAACCATAGCCGGTCATTGAATCCCAGTTGAGTAATCTCCAATTGGTTTATCAGTGAAATACTTGTTAAAACTTTATGGCTGTTTTTTCACTTATATTTCTCTCAAACTTGTGAATATAATGGAAGGCTAAGATTGAGACCATAGTCACGATGAAATTCCTGTGCTCTTTGAAGATGTCACGCTTCATTATCTACACTTCTTTACAAAGCTTCGCTCACACTACAGGACTAACTACACCACACTTCTACTTCCTCACTCCACCTTCTCAAACAAACACAATGACTAGATCAATTCGTCAATAGTCATGAGCATGGACTCTAAAGGACAAATGAAAACCTGCTATTAAGATCGAAAAACATACTGACACAAATTGTGTTCCGATGTTACTATAAAGGACAAAGCAAAGTGCAAGGGAATATCAAAGTGTACACATATGAAGTGGACTCAATTATCGTACGAACATGCTCACATGCAATGCTCTTGGTGCTTTGATAGAAAATTGATTTCCAGCACGCCTTGACTTTACTTGCTTAATCTATTAATAAAAAATTTAAAGAGAAAACCAACGAGCAATAAAGGTACCCCTAGTCTTCATTTTTTATTTGTCTGAAAACTTTT
Organism: Eucalyptus marginata; assembly: GCA_014182565.1. Lineage (NCBI taxonomy): Eukaryota > Viridiplantae > Streptophyta > Magnoliopsida > Myrtales > Myrtaceae > Eucalyptus > Eucalyptus marginata. Next base: position 38,772,473 of record CM024595.1, on the reverse strand, counting down.
ATCGAATTTAAATTAACGCTAGATGCCAAACGAACCCAACAAGTGGGCTTCGGTTCAATAAACATAGACTGCGATACAGATGCAAAATATAGATTACGATAAAGCCTAGTCTCTTTCTGCGGGACGGAGGTGCATTAAATAGGTAAATTTTGATTGATCGCCCACTTGACAGGTCTATATATTTATAAAGAAAAATTATCCAAAAAATTTTAAACTTATTACACTTTTGCTAGTTCAATTCTAAATTTTTTAAATTTTATCGATTGAATTTCAAACATTTTCACATTTTACCAAATGAGCCATTCTGACAAATTTTGATCGGAAATCACTGAAGTGGACGTCGGGCATGCTAAGTAGGACCACTGGCGTTGACAAGGACAGATTATAAATTCTTTGAATTATTTATTTTATTTTCTTTTCTTTTCTTTTCTTTTCTTTTTGTTTCTTTCTTTTTCCTCCCTTCTTCCTCCTCTAGCCAGTCGCCAGCCCTTAGCGACCGGCTAGAGGCGAGGGCCAGCAAGGCTCGACCTCAAGAAGAAGAAGAAGAAGAAGAAGTTCTTAGCATAACTAGCTACATTTCGGAGAGATACAAATACGAGCAGACATGAAGAAATGCCATTAAAGGTCAGGGCTTGAAGTGCACTCAAACTAAACATTAAAGTTAGATTTGTAAAAAGCACATGCCAACACAATCGGAATTTCTACTAACCCAAATAGTTGCTGGGCGAGTTCGGCCTCGTCATGGATGGGCAAGGCTTGCCTGAGGCCAACAAGGTCAACCTCATCGGCCTTCGCTTCTGGCCAATTGCCAAGGACCGGTGACAAGCCAGAGGAGGAGAAGGGAAGGGGAAAAAAGGAAAAAATGGAAAAAGAACGAAAAGGACAAAAATAAATAAATAATTCAAAAAAGTATTAAGATGTTATTAATGATTGTTCACATCAGCGGAAACTGCACCACGCAAGACGAGTATCTTTCACATCAGCAATTTCTGGTCAAAATTAACTAGATAGACTCAATTAGTAAAACATGTAAATGTTTAGGACTCGATTGATAAAATTAAAAAGTTTAAGATTGAATTGACAAAAATATAAAAGATTTAAGACCTTTTAGATAATTTTTCCCACTTATAAAGATTGACTAAATTTATTAAATCTCATTCTATAAAATTGTATGAGTGACAAATCTTTTGCTGATAATAAATATTGGTATAAAGACATTATATAAGATTATAAATATTCTAAATCACTTTTCACGTTAGGTCAATTAAGTTTATTCGATCATTTTCATAAATCTGCACGAAAAGACTCACATGCTATGCTCTTGGTTCTTTGATAGAAAATTAAGATCCAGCAAGACTTGACTTGATTTGCCTTTTCTTATTAATAAAAATATTAAAGAGAAAACCAACCAGCAATAAAGGTGCCCCTAGTCTTCTTTATTTTATCTGAAAACTTTTATTGAATTTAAAATTAGGCTAAACGTCAGACCAATCCAACACGAAGGCTTTGGTTCAAAGAAAATAGATTGCTATATCGCCTAGTCTCTTTTTGCGGGATGAATGTGCATTAAATAGTTTTATTGAAAACTAACAAGCAATAAAGGTACCCCTAGTCTTCTTTTTTTTGTCTAAAAACTTTTCTTGAATTTAAAATTAGGCTAAAAGCCGGACCAACCCAACACGTAGGCTTTGGTTCAAAGAAAATAGATTGCCATAACGCCTAGTCTCTTTTTGCGGGATGAATGTGCATTAAATAGTTTAATTTGGATTGGCTCAACCTACTCATTTGATAGGCCTATATATTAGTAAAGATTGCCTAGAGTTATTAAATATCATTCTATAAAATTATATGCCGACAAATCCTTTACTGATAAAAAATATTAATATAAAGATATTCTACAATATTTAAAACCCTAAACATTTTCACGTTTTACCAATTGAGTCCATCTAACCAATTCTAATCTGACATCATAACATGGACGTCAACTATCATATATAGCACAACAGATACTAATATGGAAAATTTTTATAATTTTTTTTCTTCTTTTTTTCTTTTTATTTTTTTTTCTTTCTTCCAGGGCTGGCAAGGGTTGTTGGCCAACCCTCACCGACCATGGGCGAGGGCTTTGCGGCCCTCACCTGTGGTTGTGGAGGGTCAGTCGGGCCTCGCTCGTGACCGGTGAGGGTTAGCCAACAACGTTTGCTAGACTTGGTAAAAAAATAGATAAAAAGAAAGTAAGAAAAAGAGAAAAAAGAAGAGAAAAATATCAAAAAAAAAAATTAAATATTGTCAACATTAGCATCGAGCGTCTTACATGGTATTATTGGCATGTATGTCGGCAACTGTCTGGATTGACTCAATTAGCAAAATATAAAAATATTTATGATACAATTTGCATAATTAAAAGATTTGGAATTGAATTAATATACATGTAATAGGTTTATGATTTTTTTGGTAATTTTCTTCCTCAGTCACGTGTGCTACCTAGCCCAAACCCGAATAATCCGAGAGGCAGACCTTCCCCGGTCGTACCTAACTCCTTACAACATCCAAGAGGACGCGTCGTACAAGATTTCTCGGACGACCATGGTTGGAGCCTTAGTCAAAACACGTGTATAATTCCCGGATCACATGGTTAACTTAGAAGTCTTGCTGACTTACTCGCAAGTGGAGACGCATTGCACCACGAAAGATGATTAACTTTGTCGTCCCATGACCCACAGCATGTGCGAGGGGTAATTAAACTTTTCGACCTGCAATTCCACGAACGTTAGGTGCACGTTTTCTTACTACTCTTGCGGGAAAGCGCATCGTTGATCCACCAATAGAGAGAATGACCGATCCGATGCAATGATGTGATGAAATTCTAATTTAGATTGTGGGAAACAGATAGCGGTGATTAAGGACATGTGGGGCGTTCAAAGTCATCGTTGTATGGATACTTCCATCAACTACCAAAGAGTTTTTTACTGCGGACGATGTCCCTAGGAAGATTCCTCGCACAACACCCGCAGTTATCATGAAAGTGCTCCTGTAGCCTCCTTGATGGAACAATTCGATTCCCAAAATATTCTTGAACAAAAGTATTGGTTCCGCATAAAATAATAACGCTAGAATTATAAAAAAAAAATTATAAATTTATTATAATTATGTCAATTCAATCTTAGTTTTTTTTTTTTACCAATTAAGTTATAAATTTTTTTCATTAGTACCAATTCAATTTATCATGTCAATTTTCGCCTAAAATCACTGACATAGACACCGGTGATGTTTTATGTGACATGGTATATCGATGCTAACATGAATAATTTTTAATAATTTTTTATTTTTTATTTTTATTTTTTTTCTTCTTTTCTTTTTTTTTTCTTTCTTTCTTTTTTTTTTTTTCTTTCCCTTCTTCCTCTTGTCGGTTGTCGGGCAAAGGCCGATGAGGTTGACCTTGTAGTCGCTTAGCAAGGGCAAGCTCGCCCTGCCATTGGTGAGGCTTGACCCTCGCCATATCCTTCGGGTTTGAGCCTTGCCCCCTTCAGCCATTCCATTCTCCAATCCACCCTTGGCTTGTTCGTTCCCCTCCACGTCAACGACACGAGTCTCTCATCTCTGTGGTCAAACCAAGGTAATGTTCCAAGCCTCGTGGCTGTCTTCAAGGATCTCGAGTTTGAATGATGCTTAAGATTCCAGAAAATATTCGATCAATTCGTTGTTCATCAAACTTGAGTAGGAGTTCCTAATATCATCAAGTTCAACCAGTGACACTGTTTTGCTATCACCGATAGAATCCTAGTGCTTGATTAGTTGTCATTTGGCCTCAGATTTGTTGATTGTCTTTGGAAATGTTCAGTTGAGTACCTCATCCAAACATGGCGAGCCTCCCCTCGCCAACCACTAACGAGGTTGACCTCACCAGCCTAGCAATGGCAAGCCTCGCCCTTGACAGATTTGACAAGGTGGTGACCGGTTAAAAGAAGAAGGGAAGAAAAAAAAAAGAAAAGAAAAAAGAAATATCAAATAAAATATTATTAAAAATTGTTTACGTCAATGCCGACCACATCACGTAAGATAGCCGATGTCCATGTTAGCGAATTCTGGTTAAAACTGGCTAGATGGACCAAATTGACACAAATACCAAAGGTTTAGAACTCAATTGGCAAAAAAAGAAGATTTAGGACTAAATTGCACAATTGCAATATGTGTAAAACTTTTTCGGTAATTCTCTCATCTGTCAACTATTAAAGAGTTTTTTTTTGCGAATGGTGTCTTTAGGAAGATTCCATGCACAACACTCCTTATAACATTCTTTATGGAAAAATTCGATTCCTACAACATTCTTGAAAGAAAAAAAAAAAAAAGATTCCAAATTATTGGTCTTGCGTAATATAATAACAAACGGTTCAATGGAAATTGTAGCATTGTGTTTTGTTTTCGGGTTTACCGTTTGACAAGAATCCCATAGTCACTTTAAATAAAATTATAAAAACAATGTCTACATGAATTCTACTACCTATGTGATTTTGTACTGTTACTCTTGAAGTATATGAAAATTATCGAGAGTAAACAGTCTTAGGATTACACGTGTGGTGGCCAGATTCCAAAAGCAAGGTGCAATTGTTCGTAAAAAATAAAAATATTTTGAAAACATTTTTCTAAAAATGATCACGTGTATCACTTACAAAAATAAATGAACGAAAAATATTTTAATCGTTCGCGAAAATACTTTGACATAAATTGTTATTAATAGTGAAAATAATTTTAATTGATCAATTATTTCATGCGATATAAGCAAATTATTTTTAGAAAAATATTTTTCAAAATCATTATTTTTCTGCAAAACAAAAAAACTACACTTACCGAAGTACCCGACTAGAAGTCCACTTTTTTATATAAAAAAAATATATTTGGTCTTACCATTAGTTCAAACTTGTAAAATTAAACTTGAACAATTAAGACAGTTATTTCGATTTCTTTTGAAAAAAGAAAAAAAAAATCTAAAATGGCTTTTATGGCCGGGTCTATCTTGGAACCGGCTGTATCAGCTGGACTTTCGGGGTAGAATCAGAGGCTTCAAGGTGCTTGCGCAAATCACTCTTTCAAAGGTTTGGAATTGAACCCCTTTTATCCTCAGTATTCTATGTAGAGTCCTGCTGGCGTGACGGCGCCGTTAGATTGAGTTTCTGGTGGTGCTAATGATGACCAAAATTTCATTCCAAGAATTGGCTATTGGACGTTGAAAAGTTGTTTTATTCTATCCATAAAAAAAATAAAATAATTCCCTGAGAAGAAAATAAAGTTGAAAAGCCATTATTTGTTCTTGCTAATCACTTCTCTTCAGTCTCAATCTTCATCCCGTCTGTGGACAACTTTGCAATATGAATTTTTTAACTCTTATTATAAAAAAAAAATCCATAATGCTCATAAAATAGATATATTCATGTAGTACAACTTTAAATCTTTGTAAATGTCACAATATCTCTATTCACAATAAAACTAAGGAATAATCTAAGTAAAAAAATTCACATTTTATAAAGTGCTGCACTTATAACGTAACGTTGGAAATTCTTTGTATATTATCATAATCATGATATTGCAAAGCCCCCTCTAACAGCCAGGTTCAATGGGGATTCTCCCACACTATTTTCGTAAAGTGCCTAGTGAGAATCGGCTTTTATTAAGGATTATGTTACCATGACTGCACTGTTATCTCCCATGACTAACGGTGTAGTTTGAACCATTCATTTTGTTTTTATATAATGGGCAACTAGACATTAAAAATAAAAAATAAAAAAAATAAAAACCATCTGTTTTGCATGAGCATAAAATTTGAAAAAACAAATATAATGATATTCAAGAAAGAGAAATTCATGAAAATAAATTATCAATTTTAGATGATGGATATTGGTCCAAAAAAATATATTTATCATGTAATCAAACATCAAAAGTTCACATTTTATAAAGTTTTGCACTTGCAACACAAATTTCGTCCCAAACAAGAGTCTTATTATTATTGTTGTTGTTATCGTTATTGTTGCTACTGCTGTTGTTGCCGGTAGTATTACCAGTATTTAACACATTTTAAACATTGTTTCTTAATTTGCGTCTAAAATTAAAAGGCAATGTTGCAGGGACCGGATAAGCCAATCATAAGGTTTCGAGCAACACTTTTGGTGATTAATAATGGTCTGTTACTCATGAAAAATTGAGGAACCGTCATGTGGGCATTTCCCTTTCTGCGTATCATATGCTAGCATCAAGTACACATGCTCTTTTCCCAAAAGGAAAGCGAAAACTTTAACGAATCCGACCATGTCTAGCTTTCTACTTTATGCACGAAACGTGCCTTCGTTTCAATGTTTTTTTTCTTTTTTCTTTTTTTGGCTTATAGATGCTGCCAAGGCGTTTCCACATGTTGTCTCTTCCCGGGGAGGTCGAACTGGCCTCATCAAACCGTCTAGCTCTCTTTCTTTTTTGTACTTTTGGCAATAGCGGTAGATAGAAACTTAAAAAAAAGGCCCAAAAAGACACCCTGTCCTTCTGCGTCCATTCCTTTGTTTTGTCTTTTCCAGATAATTATAATAATAACGCCGTAGAAGATAAACCACGAAATATGTTGCTATTACCAAACACGTGCCCTCATCATCCCCCCGCCTTCCTACCCACTTCTTTCTCTACCGTCCAAAAAATTATCCAAAAAAAATCCTAAACTTATTATGCGAGCTGTCCTCCAATAACCTTGCTTAGAGTCAACATCAACACTAATTATGTCACATAAAATATCCGGTATACTTGGTAAAAAAAAAAATCTGGTATTAGCAATTTCTAATCAAAATTAGCTTTATAAATTAAATTAATAAAAAGTAAAAATATTTAACACTAAATATATAAAATTAAAATATTTAAAATTGAATTGATAAAAATACAACAAGTTTAGATTTTCTTTTTTTTTATTATTTTCCCCACTGCCATCTCCTATTTATTGGTCGCCACCATCCTTAAGAAATCCTCCAGTTTCTCACGTCTCTCCAAATCCACTGCCCATCATCTTCTTCTTCTTCTCCATCACCGGAGGATTTTTGATCTGTTCTCCATTGAACCGCAGCAATCATGCTTGACCCGAGAAAAGGTTCCCTGCTACACTTGTTTTTTACCTTCCTAATCTTCGGCTTTGCAATCCCATCAGCCACGTCGAGAGCAACGACGGTCGCGGACAAGTCTGAAGCATCAACAACACCATCTACGGTTGCAGCAGTAGACTCCAGAGACCAACTTACGTGCACGATGTGCGCCGCATGCGACAACCCGTGCGACCCTGTGCTTCCACCACCACCACCCCCGCCGTGCCCACCACCACCACCCCCGCCTTGCCCACCACCACCGCCTCCTGATTGCGCGCCACCGCCGCCCGCCTGCTTTGAGTGCGAGTCACCAGAAACCCAAAGCATCTATGCTTCCCCGCCTCCACCAAATCCCATGTGGACTTACCCATACTACTCCCTTCCACAGAATTTTGGGGTCTCCAGTTCCCTTCACTTGGAGATGAATGCCGCTGTTTATGCCACTTCTTTTGTTCTCAGCGGGATTCTGTACGTGCTACACCTCTAGCAACTGCCCACGATAATAATGTCTCTTCCCTCACTGTGCTCGTTTCTTAGCCAAAACATGTGGTCACCTTTGTATTTTCTGTTTTAGGGCTTCATTACCAATTAATGCTTCATGCATAGTCGTGAATGTGATCGAATCAGAGTCCAATGCCCCATCTTAGAAGGTAGATTGGGCATATTTATGTGGCACAATAACGAGAATTTGTTTTTCGTCGGAGGAAAGTATCCTCTTCTTTATGTGGATTACATTCTATTCTCAAATTCTTACTTTTTACTATAGTTATTAACCGTTTTTCCTCAAGTTCTTCCTGGTGATCAATGTGAGAAGAGAACGGTTCCTAAGAGGATGGATGTTTGTATTGATAAGGGTAGGTTAGGTTGCATATGAGTTTGCCGCGGCCTTTCCAAAGGGGTTCTTTTGGGATATCGAAGAAGATTTTAGAGATAATAATTCCATTCCAAATGACACATCACAAAAAGACAGCTCGAACACATTAGCATTAAGATCATCTATAAGATTCGTCAATCAAGACCATGGACTCTTATAAGTTCATACCTTGAGTAACATTGGATATTCAATTTTTAGTTCAATTAACCATATGAGAATTCTATGTGAAGAGTTGCCACTAGCTAACTAATTAATGTTCCTTCGGTACATAAACTTAATAATATATCAATTAAAATGTCTAAGCAATCTTTTTACCAATTATGACTCATAAAGTTCTATCTACTAAGTGTTGTGCAATTTTTGTTTGTAATGACCCTAGGATTTATCTTAACCATGCTAAAAAAGGAAAATCATAATCAATATATTAAAAGTGCACAATCAAGTATATAATTGAAATAGAAATGCGCAAACAGTGACATAATATTTGTCTCTAAGAACATTCACAACCCTATTGTACAACAATAAAAGCTCATTCAATTTTGAATTTAATTTCTGTGCTTTTACATTTTTTTTATGCTAAGCCTAAAATGTTTATTAAAATCCCTAAACTATGTGAATTTTAATCGAAGAAAATATAAATTAATTTTACCCTAGAAATAAAACTAAAAATCTATAATAAAAAATGTAATTCCTAAGCTATTTCCTAAAAATATTATTTTTGGAATTTTTTTTATTCTAAAGAAAAACGGGGATTCGGATCGAGTCAGAAGACCCGGTCCGAAGGTGAGTTTCGCCCGGACCCTCGAGGTCCGGATTGGGTCTGAAATTTGGACCGGCCTTTGGGCCCAGCCTGAATATATCCAAATCTTAACCATTTCTTTTCAACCCACAAATTCTCAGCCCGGCCCTTCTCTCTTAACCTGGCTCATGTCTATGTCCGACCCAGCTTTATTATTCTCGGCCTTTCTCTCTTTTTTAAATTTCATATTTTTCATTTCTTTTATTATTTTCTATATTTGATTTCTTTTTCTAATTGCTATTTTTCGGCTTCTTATTCCTCGATACTTCACCGAGGGCTCTCCATCGAGATTTGCTGGAGTAACCTTTCCTCTGGCCATCAACATTTACCGGCCATCTACTCTAGCATCCACCACTACTTGCCGTTGCTAGCCACCAATCCTAGACTGCCACTTACCTATCCCGACTTCAATTCCAACCATAAAAAACTACTCACTACCCATAGATTTCTAACCAAAACATACATGCTAACTGTAATGGCTGATTTATGACCCCACTTGTCAATAATATTGTTCGTTTTGGACCGGAGCTCATACGATTTTAAAACACGCCATTGATAGTTAAGATTTATGTCACTTCTTATACGGCACGTCACCTTACCTTCTCCAGGTGATATGGAATTTGATTCATTCCTAACAAGGCATGCTCTTGGCCCATCCCTCATAGGATCCCATCATTGCAAGCCCACTAGCTTCCACCTGCATTATTCCTAAACCACACAATTCCGACTGAGCTTGGCTCTAATACCATTGTAAGGGCTGATCTCTAGCCCCATTGCTAATGATATTGTCCACTTTGGACCGTAAATAGTACATCATTTCACCTATCTCGGTCAATGTGAAATTCGATTCATTTCTGCTCCTATCGCTATCCTCACAAGGTGTGCTCGCTTGCCGGACTGGGTCGTTATACTAACTCCAAACACATGTACCCACATGTATCAAAGTAATTGAGAACTGACAAGATGGGACTTTAACCAAAGGCATCGCTGGCACAAGAGCAGCTGTTCCAACTCATGCAATCATCCATGACCAGTGCCAGGGAATCCAATATCATGACAAGAAACGGAGTGAAAATGCAGTGTCTGACGTAATTCGCTAACATCAGTGAAGAAATCATGGAATAAACTCAAGTCTAACCGTCGATTACACAGTCCTAAGTTTACTACTTCACTTTGGCAAATCATCAAACAGATAGAATGTGCTTTAAAACACAAGCTCCAGATTTGTTTTAAACTGTTTTAAACACGATTCTCAGCCTAAGTGTGATATGCGGACGCCAAAATCAACATTATCTAAAGAAAATTAGTTTGGATTTATCGCGATTTCCTTAGGAATTCGTCGACTAAACTCGGTGTTCCTCACTTACTTGTCTCTCACACGCGCCTTTCTTCATGCTTCTGTTTGTTCGTCACTGCCTCAATTTTCCCAGACGAAGAAAATAAGTCGTGGGAAAAAAAAAAAAAAAAAAAATTAGACAAGGCTGAGGTATCTGTCTTTATTGTTTCGGATGGGCTCACAAATAGACTTGGGTTGGTCATGTATGAATCGGACATTTTTTTTAGAAGGCCAAGTTCCCGAGTAAATGGGCTTGGCCTGGAACAAATGGACTGGGCCCATAAAATGGCTAACGGGGCCCTTCTCCTATTTTCTTATCTTTTCTCATTTATATATACAAAAAAAATATTTGATATCTTGTGAAAATTCAGATTGGAACAGAGTCGCTTGAAATTTTACAAAAGGAAATGTCTTTAAAATATCTAGGCCCAACTGCATATGGGTTTTTGTGGGACTGCACCAGGTACTCATATTCAACCCGTTTGATTTCCAAGTCTAACCCACGATCTGTGAGAATGAAACATCTTCAGGTACAAGAAGAGCACCTCAACAAGGTCGTCCTCAAAGTGGTTGGCGTTCCGCAACCTGCTTCACCGCAGAAACGGCAATGAGAAGGAATCGGTGTTCTTGACACCGAGCTCGAGCTACAGGTTGATGTCGAGAAGCGGTGACACGAAGGGAGCGAAGGCCAAAGAGAAAGCTAAAATAAAGACGAGTCCACCATCCGACCCAGCTGTCGCAGCTCGCGCGACGACATTGCTGCCATTGCTTGTCCCTTGAGCCATGCCGGGCGGACATCATCTTATTCCTCTCCCCCCAAAAAAAAAAAAAAAAAAAAGACTCAAAAACCTCTTGGATCTAGTTTCAACAGAGGTCTGTGATCTCGGGTTAGAGGTCTTGGAACTCCAAATGAGCAAAGATGGAGGCACGCAACCTCCAATTTGAGGACAACGACCTCCTCTCGCTCCGGCAACAACGCTGAGCTCAGTTCTCCAGAGGTCCTTGGACTCTGGTAAGCAAAGGTGCGGCCCGACGAGGTGGCACGCGGCGAGTGCGGTCTTGAAATAACAAAGAAGGTGGCTTACTGTTGACATTTAAGGGTGATTGTTTGTGTTTATTTAAAAATTGTTAAAGGAAAAAGAAAAAAGTGTTTACATTCGAGGAATAATTTTTGAACAAAAGAACGTGTTTGGTAAATTTGTTTCGGGAATAAAAAATGAATCGAAAACACGTTTGGTAAATTTGTGTTTTTTTTGTTTCTTTTAATTTTTAATATTTTTATTTTATTTTTCCTTTTTTTCTTTCTTTTTTTTTTTTCTTCTTTTGGCCGGTCGCGCCTCGCCCATGGCCAGCGATCGGCCGACGAGGGCTAGCGGCCTCGCCCAACCACGGCGAGGCTCACCGGTGGGTCGGGCGAGCTCGAGCTCGCCCGGATCTGGCGAGCCCGAGCTCGCCCAGCCAAGGCGAGGCCAAGCCTCGCCGGGGGCCGGCGACGCTCCGGCGAGGTCGCCGGCCAAAGAAAAAAGAAGAAGAAAAGAAGAAGAAAAAAAAAGAGAAGAAAAGTGTTTCTTGTTTTTGTTCTTTCAATTCTTCAAAAAGTGTTTCTAGAACAAAAAAAAAAAATAACTTTTTTGTTTCTTGTTTTATTCTTTTTTGTTCTAAAAAAAAACAGAAAATCTGTTTATGAACAAAAAAAAAAAGAAACATAAACAAACACGCCCTAAGAGAATGACCAATATTTGGTTATTATCGACAAGTGAAAATTTCGAACGTGCCAGAAATGATTAAGATGGTGGTTGCTAAAATACTTGATATACGTATTCAGAAATGAAAAGATAGAAAACTAATTTATTGACAAGAAATATCCTTTCAGTATACAAGTCTACTAATCACCCTTTGAAGGGCCAACAAATTATAGCCCAAGTTATTGTTATACCGATACTCGGGACAACGTCTTTCAACTTTTGCCATCAACTGGCGGTTGTGTTCACTCTTCTTCAAGGGAAGTGACATGTCGACCCAAAGTTTCTTCTTATTGGAATATTTGGGCATTTTTAAGCTTTTGTTATGGCGTATGCCGACCAATTCCCTCTTAATCTCAGCCAATTGCTCTTTGAGGAGTGCTTATTCGTTGTTGAGGTCCGTTATTTTATTAACCACGGCCTGTAAAGCAGCCTGGCTAGTCTTGACATTTCGACGAGGAAGCTAGGGGACTTTCCTCTGAAATGGTCAAGGAGATGATCAATTCATGATTACGTCGATAGATTTTCACTCCAATAGCTAATATGCCTGAGAAGTCTCAACATATTCTTTAATCTCGGGCAGTAAGTTTGAGCTGATTCTATCTTCGCACAATTCGCCTAGCAGATGTTTGAGCCTGTCAGAGATCGCCCCATTATTAACGAGCATTAGAAAGCCACCACTGGAGAGGTTGAGGAACTCTAGAAGTTTGTTTCTTGTCTTTTCGATAATGGATGAAGTACACTAAATCAATAGTGTGATCGGGAGCAGAAGGTGGAGTTGACAATGAGATCTCCATGACACCTAATCAAGTTAATCGAGTCAAGCGATAAATATGTGTGATAAAGTATGCAAAGATTTGGCCAAAGAAAATAGAAAGTACTTTGCCCAAGTGCTGGAAGAAGTAATTGAGCAGGTTCAACTGACAAAGTTTGTTGAGACGTGTCGATAGGTGCACTTGATGGGTTTTGAGTATTAATGTTGATAGGTGTATTTTTAAGTCGATTATGAATCATGTTAATATCATGAGACAGAGGTTCAACAATGTGTTTGAAGAAACTCACCATACACCATTAGAGGAGTTGGAGGAGGAACAAGAAGGGCGTCCACAGGAGTAGGAGGAGAATTACAACTTGACTCGATATCTACACCAACACTACCAAGAGAAGCAACGGCAGGAATAAGTGGTATTGGAAGTTACTGAAGGGTCAAAGGGGGTCCAGACAAGCATCAGCATGCGAGCTTTCAGATAGAGTCGAAGAATCCCTTTTTCTCTTCTTCTCCAAAAGTGCTCCAAGTTCGTTCAATCGAGATTTTTAAGTAACTGGAGGAACAAGCCTAGCTGGTTGAAAGAAAACTGCTAAGAGCAAGAGCAGTTTTAGGAAAATATAGAAGCAAAGGCAGGGAGCACATAGCAAGACAAGTACCTTTGGTATCCTTTTTTGGAAGTTTTGGAGAAGACTAAGTTGGAGTATCCTTTGAAAACATACTTTCAATCTCTTAATCCTTCAAAAAATCTAGCTTTAGCGTTTTCCAGTTAGACGGTTCCGTATGGTCCTTAAGGTTAAAAGTCTTCTTACCCTTTTTGCCAGCTACTTTAGATTTAGTGTGAGCGCAAAATGATTTCACCCAACTTGGAGTAGATTTGATGGCTTCTTGGTAAGAAGAGTCAAAAACTATAGAAACCTACCAAATGGTTTATCCATGAGTACAACTAGGGGTAGATTGGAATACATCAACATCAGAGAAGTATTGTGTGCATAATCTGGGTAATCTTGGATCAATAGAGAAAAAGGACCATCGGCTAAGAATTTGTATATACGCTTGTTCATATAGGTAATTCCAAAGAATATGGGATCGGTGTTGGCGCGGCTTACTTCAAACCAACTTGCTTTGCATAATACTGTGAGTACACTTCAAATTCAGTGTAAAATTTTCCTTTCATCAATAGCCTCAAAGGGAAATCAATTGGAACAACAATGTTGAGCCAGAAATAAAAGAATTGCTTTTGAGGAAAGAAGTCGAAAAGAGTAGGGGAAATCATTGGGAGTGTAAGGAAATAACGTGCTAGTAGCTGATTCAAAAGTAATGAAGCACCAAAGGACAAATCTGAAAGAAGAAACGCTTATCGAGACAAGTATGGGAGATCGACTTGGAAGTCGACAACCAACGAAATTAGGAAGCTGAAGCTAGATACCCAATTGAGCGCAGTATAACAGGATGTGAGGTTCTTTGCAAAAAAAGGACGGAAAATAAAGAGTAATCCAAATTTGTTGGATCCAATGCAAGCCAAAGAGTGAACCATCATTCTCTAAAATTACGTTTGATGGTCAAAATAAAATTCAAAATAAGATAAAATTTATCCTATCATGCGTTTATTTGTCGCTCAAGATAAAATAAAGTAGGATATAAAATATATATATATAAATATATATATACCAGATAAAATTATCCCATGAAGGAGGTGGAATAAAAACAGATAAGATTTCTAATATTTATAATATAAAAGTTTTTTCTCAAATAATAAATTTTTAAATTAACAAATTATAATAATATTTTAATATAAATAATATTTGAATTTTAATATAAGCAATCGAAAATAACAACAAATAAAAATTCACTTTTTAATTTAATCTTATTTTTATTTATATATTCCAAATTAATTCTATCTTATAGTATAAATTCAATAAATAAATATATATTTATTACATATTTTAAGTGTTTTAGTCTTTTAGGTTTATTAGTACAATTTTTTATTTAATAAAATTTTATTAGAGAATGATGGAAGCGGAAGAAAGAAATGAAAAAAATAATTTAAAAAGAGGAGAAAATAAAATAAAAATAAAAATAAAAATAAAATAGACAAAAATGTCACAAGAGATTTTTACCATCTCTATTTATAAAATTTGTAATTCATATATGTGTTTACAACAATAATATATATAATATGATGTGAATATATCGATTTTATTATTACAATCATATCCCTTGAATTTTATATTTTATCATAGACAAAAATCTGAACAATCAAACATAGCCTAATTATATGACTATGGATGCATGGATAAAACCCGTGTATAAAATAGCGAGAACAAACTAGCCTAAGACAACTGGAGTACTTGCTGCAAGGCTTAGAGCAATGGTCAAAAGGTCTTTGGATACTTTTAGGACATGTTTGGTAACCGGCCAAATAGTGATAATTTCTATTCTTTTATTCCCTAGAGTAGATTTGGAACATAAATGCGTTTGGTAAAATTTTTATTCCCGAAAATAAATTTGGAACATAATCAAGAATAAAAAAAAAAAAGTTAATTCTTGTTCCCGGGAACAGTTCTAGAATCACCCACCTATGGGCAGCGCAGTTGATTAAGATCAACTCCTTCCAGCACATGGAGGTCGAGAGTTTGAAACCCTGCGTTGTTAGCGATTTAAGTGGGGGGCCCTGGCGGTGGGTTGCTAGGCCAGCTCTCCCTGAGATATAGGTGTTGTTGGTCCTCCATCGCGGAGGCCCGTGAGACCCTGAATCGGCGTAATCCGACAAGGGCATGCTCTGACCGATCCTCGATCACCAAAAAAAAAAAAAAAAAAAAACAATTATAGAATCAAGTCCCTATTTTCTCTTTTTCCTTTTTTTCTTGTTCTTCTTCCTTCTTCTTCATCTGCCGCCGCCGGTCGTCAGCAACTAGTTCAATGAGCTCGCCGAAAGCTTGCCAGGCCAGAGGCAAGCCCAACCAACGACAAGGCTCGGCCTCGCCAAATCTGGGGAGGTCGGTAACCAAGCAGGCCTCGCCCAACCCCGTCGAGGCTCGCCTAGCCCCGGCGAGGTTCGCCTAGCCATCGGCAGCAAGGTCGAGCCCCGCCAACGACTGGGCAAGCTCGGCCAATGAGGGCCGGCGACGCTCCAATGAGGTCATCGGCCCTCGTCTGGCCAGTCGCCGGTCATCCCAAGGCCGGCAACCGGCCACTTGAAGAAGAAGAATATGAAAAAGAAAGGAAAAAGTACTAAAATTATTTAAAAATTAAAAGAAAAAATTTTGAGTAGAAATTTTGAGTATTCAAACGCAATTTATTCCAGGGGAATTAAAATTTTAAACGTTCAAACAAAGCTTAAAACTTTAGAAATTGTTCTTCGAAGCAAAGAACGTTACCAAACGCGTCCTTAAGTTTTTGATGGAAAATGACGTCCTTCAAGGGCTAGAAGAGTAAGAAGGTTGTATGTTCTTTGCTCGTAATCGGCCCAGATTCACGACGAAACTTGGTCATAAACCCCTCGTACGCCAGGACATCATCGGGGACGTCAGCAGCCTTGAGAAGTTTAGAGGAACCGATATCCTTGACAGGTGTGCCGATGGGAAGGAAACCAGCTACAGCATGAAGATCCAGCAAGGTAATAGACATGGGACCCTGGGAAAAAAAAACCAGTTAGTCGATGAAGACAAAAAAAACTAATGGCAGCGCCCAAAAGGCCCAAATCTAGGTCCCAATCAAAGCTACTGAATTGAAAAGTCGTCTCAATCCCAGTCTTTTTCCAAGTTGATTCTGATTATCAGCCTTCATTCGCAAATAAAGTCCATAAAAGTCAATCTCATAAAAGGGAAAACTACTGAATCGAGAGGGATCAGTGGTTCGGATATCAACAATGGAAGGCTTTTGAATCGGGAGCAATTCCCCACTCCTTCGAGGAAAACGAGGTTTAAAAGAAGCAGGGATGTTGAGATGGTTTTTGAAGCAAGGGCCAAGAATAAGCCACTCGGGGTACGCATCAACTAGATTGAGAAGATGGAAAAAAAATATGCTAACAAAACGTTCATCTTCCTCTAGACTATCAATACTTCGATACAATCTGAAGACAGGTGCTCAATAGGCATGGGAGCCACGGAAATAGTGGAGCCAGAGAAGGAAAAAAAAACCAGAAATTCTAAGAGTTAGGGTTTAAGGATGAAGATAAAAGAAGTGTAAAGGTCGGAGTTTTTCTATGTACATGTGCTTTCTGGAGATAAACAGTGTTCTTGAGAGATGGCCATCCGAAAAGATACAGATTATAATGGCAACGATTCATGAACCATAAGCTGCCAGAACAACGTGTCAAGATAGCATAGGGCATTGTGAGCTGGCCTGACTACAC
Source organism: Eucalyptus marginata (assembly GCA_014182565.1). Lineage (NCBI taxonomy): Eukaryota > Viridiplantae > Streptophyta > Magnoliopsida > Myrtales > Myrtaceae > Eucalyptus > Eucalyptus marginata. Next base: position 38,755,490 of record CM024595.1, on the reverse strand, counting down.
ACAAAGTACGAAGTGGCAGACGAACAATCCCCATCTCAAGATCACCCACAGAGAAAAGACACGATCAAGGTATTGTTTCTTAAAGAATCGAAACTGCTTTCCATTCTTTCTAAAAAGGGACCATATGTTGACACAAAAAATAATCCACTTCGTACTCTGGTAAGAACAAACATGTCAAATGCACCTGAATATGGACAGTCACGTACGTAGTATGTGGATATCGCTGCAAATACGTTATTTCATTGACAAATGCAAAGACTAACATATGCTTATTAATCCTTACCAAAAAAAAAAAAAAAAAAAAACATATGCTTATTAATGATGATATTCACCAATGCCACATGTTGTCAATTAAATTCCGACTAGATTTAGGATTGCGCAGTGCTGTTTGTTTTGAAAAAATTGAATCATATTTACCAGTGATATTTCATGTTCGAAATTGGCACAAAATCTTGATTTCCTCAGATAAAAAATGAAGAATGACTTTCTAAAAGATATTTCGTCACATAATAATTCCGGCCAAATAATGTCATAAAATTCCAATATTACACTAGTCATCGAATCCAATGAAGTAATCTCCAACTAGTATATTAGTGAAACTCTCGCTAAGCTCTACTTTATGTTTACCGTTTGTTTATCTTGATAGAGTCAATGTTACATTTCAATTCTAAGTTACGTGTCACCTAACAGTCTAGCACGAATCCAACTAGTCCAAGAGTCGATATGCACCGGTCGTACCTAATCCCATGTCACCAAGAGGACTCCTGCGAATTTCGATATTTGAGAAGATTCATCTAGACGACCACGTTCGGAGTCTTAGTCAAAATATGTGAATCGTTCGCGGATCTATAGTTAATGTTGAACTCTGGCTGACTTACTCGCAGGTGTGAATGAATTGCACCGAGGACGCATCTTGTAGCCATCGCGTCGGCTAGATCCGATGTCAATGGTGTTGGGATATATAAATCAGGGGGATGGAAAAGAAAATGTTGATTGAGGACATGTGGTGTGTCCAAAGTCAAACGGTTATCAATGTTGCATTGATACATGCGTCAGCCATATACTCATCAGAGATTTTTTATTTTATTTTTTTACACAGACGTTGTCTCAAGCAAGATTTTCCAATGGCAACACCTCCGGGCCGTATGGAAGTGCCCTCATAACATTCGTTGTGGAATGATTCGATTATCAAAATAGTAATTACACATAAAATAATAAGAAATCGTTTCTATCTAGTTTACCGTTCGATAAGAATTCACGAGTCACTTAAATAAAATTCTAAAAAATAATGTCCACATGAATTCTACAACCTATGTGATTCTGTATGGTTATCTTTGGAGTATATGAAATTTTGATATGATGTAGTACTACTCTTAATTGTCGAGAGGAAAAACTCTGGGAAGCACACTGCAGGGTGGGCCACGGTAGCCCAATTCCAAAAGTAAAACTAAGTGCATTTGTTTCATGAAGAATAAATGACTCACAAATATTTTCTCAAAAATAATCATGAAATCTATTTATTGACTAATCATGTGACATAAAAAAAGATTTTTAATTTTTCAAATCATCTATTTTTCACGTAACAAACAGAGCTCAAGAACTTACTTTGGGTACCTAACAAGAAGTCTGATTTATTTATTAAAAAAAGATCATACCATGGGTGTAAACTTGTAAAATCAAACTTGAACATTTATTATTTGAGTTTCTTTTGAAAAGAAAAAAGTAAAAAAAAAAAAAACATTTAGAAAGGCTTCCAGGTCCACCTTGGAACCAGCTCAATCTGGCAGATTATCGGGGCAGATTCAAGGGCTTCAAGGTCCTCGTGGCAATAACTCAACCCGGTCCCGTTCTGTTTCAAACTTCCGGAATCGAAACCTTTTTATACTTAGAATTCTATGTATCATATGCTATCATCAAGTACACTTTTTTTTTCATCTACAAGAGAGCGTAAACTTTAAGGCATCCGACCATATGTCTAGCTTTCTCCTCCATGTGTTATCTCAACTCGGGGGAGGTCGAGCTGGCCTCGTCAAGCAATTTGGCTTATTTGCGACGCAAATAAATTGTGGTAGAAAGATGCTCGGAGAAACGCCAAAAATGCCACCATCTTCGTCGACGTCCATTTCTTTATTTTGTATTTTTTTTTCCCACATAATTAAAATAATAATGCCGTAGAAGATAAACCACCGAGTATGTTGCGGTTACCAATACACACGCCCTCATGACCTCATCCTATCCCACTCTCTCTCTCTCTCTCTCTCTCTCTCTCTCTCTCTGCCTGTTCATATTTCTTCCTCGCCACCCTCCTTGAGAGTCCTCCAGTTTCTCACGTCTCTCCAAACCGTCCAAATTTACGGCCCTCCTTCTTCTTCTCCTCCTCCTCCTCCTCCTCCTCCTTGTCTGTTCTCCACTGAACCGCAGCAATCATGCTTGACCCGAGAAAAGTTTCCCCGCTGCGCTTGTTTTTCACCCTCCTAATCTTCGGCTTCGCAATCCCATCAACTACGTCAACAGCAACGACGGTCGCGGACAAATCTGAAGCGTCAACAACACCTGCAATTGCAGCAGTAGTCTCTAGAGACCAAGTTGTTATAATATATTTATTATTCTAGATATGATCCCAACATTGTATTCTCAATTAGTTCCAATTTATTGCCCAATTTATCACCCACATCTATTACATAATATTTGCCCGTTAATATGTTACCATAACGGTCTTGATGGAAGATATCGATAACGTAAGAAACGGAATAAAACGCCAAGTCGTCTAGTTCAAACCCTATCACTGTAGAAAACACATCATCAGGTTTGAGGGGTATTGGCTAGTATAACAGAGCGTATAAATCTGGTGTTCCGCATATTGTAGATGGATCGTGCTGCGTGGATCCGTCCGAGGTTTTGAGGTTTTCCGCTTTTGCAAATTTTATCAATGGATGGAGGTATGTTGATCTATAGTCCTCAAGATTTAATCGGCTACAAACACTAAACTTCTTGGATATAATTCACGAGTAAAAACGACAAAGACAATCCCTCCCAAGCACTCGACAACTAGACGGCGCTTCAAGACCAACTCTTCATGATCAACGGCGGAACACCAAGCACTCACGCGGCGCTTCAAGACAATTTGTGATCCACGTCTACCACTCATGGCCATAAGTCTATATATAAGTAAAACCCTTATTATTATGCCAACTTCTAATAGGATTCTATTTCCTATCTAAAACGATTTTATCCAAAACATATCTCTATATATTTTAATATATATTTTAAACAAAATCCAAATCCAAGTCAAAGTTGAACTTTCCTATTTCAACGGCCGAATTCTCCAATGCATATTCAAACTTTGGGAAGTTGATCTTCGGATCTTCTTTACTCATTTTCGAACGTCCACAACATATCCAATTCGGAATATTCTGAATTTCATATTGGACTCAAACTCGAGACATATTTTAACAATCGCTCGGCAAGGGCAAGCTCGCCCTACCACTGGTGAGGCTCGACCCTCGCCATATCCGACGGGTTCAAGCCTTGCCCCCTCCAACCATTCCATTCTCCAATCCACCCTTGGCTTGTTCGTTCCCCTCCACGTCAACGACACGAGTCTCTCATCTCTGTGGTCAAACCAAGGTAATGTTTTAATCCTCGTGGCTGTCTTCAAGGATCTCGAGTTTGAATGATGCTTAAGATTCCAGAAAATCTTCGATCAATTCGTTGTTCATCAAACTTGAGTAGGAGTTCCTAATATCATCAAGTTCAACCAGTGACACCGTTTTGCTATCACCGATAGAATCCTAGTGCTTGATTAGTTGTCATTTGGCCTCAGATTTGTCGATTGTCATTTGGAAATGTTCAGTTGAGTACCTTGTCCAAACATGGCGAGCCTCCCCTCGCCAACCACTAACGAGGTTGACCTCCCCAGCCTGGCGATGGCAAGCCTCGCCCTCGACAAATTTTACGAGGTGGTGATTGGTTAAAAGAAGAAGGGAAGAAAATAAAAGGAAAGAAATAGAAAATAAAATATCAAATAAAATTATTAAAAATTGTCCACGTCAATATCGACCATATCATGTAAGACAGCCGATGTCCATGTTAGCGATTTCTGGCTAAAATTGGCTAGATTGACTGAATTAACACAAATACTAAAGGTTTAGAACTCAATTCGCAAAAAAATAAGATTTATGACTAAATTGCACAATTGCAATATGTTTAAAACATTTTCGGTAATTCTCTCATTTGTCAACTATTAAAGATTTTTTTTTTTGCGAATGGTGTCTTTGCACAACACTCCTTTTAACATTATTTATGGAAATATTCGATTCCTACAACATTCTTGAAAGAAAAGACGAAAAAAGGATTCCCAAATTATTGGTCTTGCGTAATATAATAACAAACGGTTCAATGGAAATTGTAGCATTGTGTTTTGTTTTTTGGTTTATTGTTTGACAAGAATCCCATAGTCACTTTAAATAAAATTATAAAAACAATGTCTACATGAATTCTACTACCTGTGATTTTGTACGGTTATTCTTGAAGTATATGAAAATTTTGATATGATTTAGTACTATTTTAATTGTCAAGAGTAAACAGTCTTAGGATTACACGTGTGGTGGCCAGGTTCCAAAAGCGGGGTGCAATTGTTCGTAAAAAATAAAAAATTCAAAAACATTTTCTAAAAATGGTCACGTGTATCACTTACAAAAATAAATAAACGAAAAATATTTTAATCTTTCACGAAAATATCTTGACATAAATTGTTATTAATAGCGAAAATAATTTTCATTGATCAATTATTTCATGCGATATAAGAAATTATTTTTAGAAAAATATTTTTAAAATCATCGTTTTTCCACGAAACAAACAAAAACTACACTTATCGAAGTACCCAACTAGAAGTCCACTTTTTTATATAAAAAAAAGATTTGGTCTTACCATTAGTTCAAACTTGTAAAATTAAACTTGAACAATTAAGACAGTTATTTCAATTTCTTTTGAAAAAAGAAAACAAAAATCTAAAATGGCTTTTATGGCCGGGTCTATCTTGGAACCGGCTGTATCAGGTGGACTTTCGGAGTAGAATCAGCGGCTTCAGGGTCCTTGCGCAAATCACTCTTAGAAAGTTTCGGAATTGAACCCCTTTTAGTATTCTATGTAGAGTCCTGCTGGCGTGACGGCGCCGTTAGATTGAGTTTCTGGCGGTGCTAATGTTGACCAAAATTTTCATTCCAAGAATTGGCTATTGGACGTTGATAAGTTGTTTTATTCTATCCATAAAAAAATTAAAATAATTCCCTGAGAAGAAAATAAAGTTGAAAAGCCATTATTTGTTCTTGCTAATCACTTCTCTTGAGTCTCGATCTTCATCCCGTCTGTGGACAACTTTGCAATATGAATTTTTTTAACTCTACATTTTATTATAAAAAAATTCCATAATGCTCATAAAATAGATATATTCATGTAGTACAACTTTAAATCTTGGTAAATGTCACAATATCTCTATTCACAATAAAACTAAGGAATAATCTAACTAAAAAAGTTCACATTTTATAAAGTGCTACACTTACAACGTAACATTGGAAATTCTTTGTATATCATAATCATGATATTGCAAAGCCCCCTCTAACAGCCAGGTTCAATGGGGATTCTCCCACACTATTTTCATAAAGTGCCTAGCGAGAATCGGCTTTTATTAAGGACCATCTTACCATGACTGCACCGTTATCTCCCATGAGTAACGGTGCACTTGGAACCATCCATTTTGTTTTTATATAATGGGCAACTAGACATAAAAAAAATTGAAAATCATCTGTTTTGTATGTGCATAGAATTTGAAAAAACAAATATCATGATATTCAAGAAAGAGAAATTCATGAGAAATAAACCATCAATTTTAGATGATGGATATTGATCTGATATATATATATATATCACGTAATCAAACATCAGAAATTCTCATTTTATAAAGTTTTGTACTTGCAACACAAATTTCATCCCAAACAAGAGTCTTATTATCGTTGTTGTTGTTACCGTTGTTGTTGCTACTACTGTTGTTGCCAGTAGTAGTACCAGTATTTAACATATTTTTAACATTGTTTCTTAATTTGCGTCTAAAATTAAAAGGCAATGTTGCAGGGACCGGATAAGCCAATCATGAGGTTTCAAGCAACACCTTTTGCAATAATGGTCCGTTACCCATGAAGAAGTGAGGAACCGTTATGTGGGCAATTCCCTTTCTACGGATCATATGTTAGTGTCACGGGTCAATAGATTCCTTGGCCCCGAATCAACCCATGTGGCGCCTGGCGAGCGGAACTCGCTAGGCCAGCCTTCCTTCTATAGTTGTTCCAACAAACAATACGGCGAATAATCCTTTTATACAAGATCATACCATGACCAGCTTTGCTCGAGCGTCTAGTCCATCAAGTGAGACAGCAACCCTCGTTAAGCTCAACAACTGGTTTCGGCCTGCCCTGGCCTCATTAGGAAAGCGACATCAGCTCCCGATCAGTTTGTGCACAGGAGGCCAACCCCGCCTTCAGAGCTCCTAAGTGATATAATCCTTCCATCCTAGAACTCCTAGCACCAACCATCCTGACGCCACTCGCACGGACCAATTGTGTTCATCCTCTCTGCTTCCTCACTCTTCACTCGATAACTCCAAGCTTCACTCCCAAGGGTACATGGGTACGGGAGGATTCACGGACCATGACATTCTCCTCCACTCAATTCCGCAACGCCCTCATTGCGGGATGTTGAGTCACTTCTTTGAGTTTCCATAACTATCAAGGCCACTCCCTGGGACTTACATAGATGGCAATGCTCGCTAGGGGTGAGCGCGGTTCCCGGGTAGAACCGGGAACTGGAGAACCGGACCAGAGGGTCCAGTTCGGTTCCCGATTCTAAAGGGACCGGTTCCGATTCCCGATTCCTTTTTTCTTGGAACCGGTTAGATTTAGGGCTCCAAATTCCAAAAACCCCAAAATCTCTCGACGCTTTCACAGTTTCACTCGCAAATTCATTCAAGAGTTCTGATCTTTTTCCTTTCGGGTATCAATCTATTTCTGTCCATGTTACTCTCATATCAAATGCAACTTTTTGCCTTCATATATCCTGCTTTGCTCCTCTTCTGTGTTCTTATGCTGTGAGGATGATTTAGCTAGTAGTTATGCTTATGCAGAGTAGGCGGTAAGGCACACCTTGATGGCCAGCTTGCCAATATGTCCATGATATTCACTTTTCAATCCTTCCGCAAGTTGATTCTTCAAGAAGGAGAAAAGATGGTTCTTGTATGGTTTGATACACCATATAATCAAGCTGTATATGGGCTAGTAGACAAACTAGGTAAGGCCTTTAGTACAATGTTCTTGTGTATAGTTAGTAACCTTTCTATGCACTTGGATGTTATGTAAATGGTCATTCTCTAATCGCATGAATTGGTCATTGAACTTGCTTTTTCCTGTGCTTTATATTTGAGAATACTTTAGTTGTTGATTTGAATGACTACCGGGGAGCCTTGTGGTGAGGCTGGTGTTCCTTCCCTTTGAAGAAAGTTCGTATACAGCATTTGCAAGGTCCGCATCAGGTTTTTTTCTCTTTTCACTTTGTTTATCCTTTTTCATTAGATGTAAAGATATCTATCTTATGTTGGTTCCATTTTTCTTTGTATAGCCATGACACCTTTTGGTTTTGCTGGAGCTGACTAGTTGAATAGCAATTCGTTTCCATAGAATCTGTGACTGAAATGGTCTTTTAAATTCCATAGGAGTTTTGTTTATTTCCTTCTTCGTTATAGTTCAAATCTTAAAAAGAAAAAAAAAAAAAAACCTGTTGGAACTTGGAATCGACCCTCAACCACGATCGATCCAGGTTCTTGGTTCTAACGAGTAAGTTCTAGATTCCAAAAAATGAGGAACCCGTACCCGAAGATCGGTTCCAGGTTCTAGACGGAACCGAACCGGAATAGGAAACCGCCCACCCCTAATGCTTGCCCAACAGAACAATCTCACCACTCCATTGCTTGCTTCCCCCAATCAAAGCTGTTCATGAATCTCAGTCACTTGTGCTTTCTGACAAGTGTGGCACCCCTAGCCAACCGCACCTATGGCAACACCTTCTTTCTCCTACTAAGCTCCTCCTTATCTCAACAAGCCAACAAAGGGTCCCCTTGGTGGAAATGTGATCGTAGACCTCTTCTTAAGATTCGCCCATTGATCCAGGAACATTATCCCCATTCAGCGAGCAATTCGGTTCATTCCTATGCCCCCATTGCCATCTCAGAAGCTAGACGAGAGCCAGACGTTGTCCGAGCCCCCTAGCCCCGGCAATCACTCTCCGCCCTCATAGGACCGGGAAGACCACAGGCTTTTCCCCGAATCATCCACCTACTGGAAGGATCCACACTCTGATACCATTTGTCACGGATCGATAGATTCATTGGCCTCGGATCAACCCATGCGGCGCCTAGTGAGCGGAACTCGCTAGGCCAGCCTTCCTTCTATAGTTGTTCTAGCGAACAATACGACAAATAACCCTTTTATACGACATCGTACCACGCCTAGCTTTGCTCGAGCATCTAGTCCATCAAGCGAGACAGTAGCCCTCGTTAGGCTCAACAACTGGTTTCGGCCTGCCCTGACCTCATCAGAAGAGCGGCATTAGCTCCCAACCAATTTGTGCACGGGAGGCCAACCCCACCTTCAAAACTCCTAAGTGATAAAATCATTCCATCCTAAAACTCCTAGCACCAATCATCCTAACGCCACTCCCACGGACCAGTTGTGTTCATCCTCTCTGCATCATCACTCTTCACTCGACAATCCCAAGCTTCACTCCCAAGGATACACGAGTACGGGAGGATTCACGAACCGTGACATTAACATCAAGTACACATGCTCTTTTACGATAGGAAAGTGAAAACTTTAAGGAATCCGACCATGTCTAGCTTTCTCCTCCATGCACGAAACGTGCCTAATGTTCTTTTTTCTTTTATTTGCTTTTCTTTTTGGCTTATAGATGCTGCCAAGGCGTTTCCACATGTTGTCTCTTCTCGGGGTGGTCGAACTGGCCTCATCAAACACTCTAGCTCTCTCTCTCTCTCTCTTTTCTTTTGGTAATAGCGGTAGAGAGAAACTTAAAAACAGGCCCAAAAAGACACCCTCTCCTTTCTGCGTCCATTCCTTTATTTTGCCTTTTTCCAGATAATTATAATATTAATGCCGTGGAAGATAGTCCACGAAATATGTTGCTATTACCGAACACATGCCCTCATCATCCACCCACCTGCCTTCCCACTTCTTTCTCTACTGGCCAAAAAATACTAAACTTATTATACAAGCTGTCCTCCAATAGCCTTGTTTAGAATTAACTGAATAGATTAAATTGATTAAAAATAAAAAAGTTTAGCACTCAATTTATAAAATTGAAATGTTTAAAATTGAATTGATAAAAATAAAATAAGTTTAAATTTTCTTTTTTACTATTTTTCCCACTACCATCTCCTATTTATCGGTCGCCACCATCCTTAAGAATCCTCCAGTTTCTCACGTCTCCCAAATTCACTGCCCATCATCTTCTTCTTCTCCATCACAAGAGGATTTTGGTCTGTTCTCCTTTGAACCGCAGCAATCATGCTTGACCCGAGAAAAGGTTCCCTGCTACACTTGTTTTTCACCTTCCTAATCTTCGGCTTTGCAATCCCATCAGCCACGTCGACAGCAACGACGGTCGGGGACAAGTCTGAAGCATCAACAACACCACCTACGGTTGCAGCAGTAGACTCCAGAGACCAACTTACATGCACAATGTGCGCCGCATGCGACAACCCGTGCCAGCCTGTGCTTTCACCACCACCACCCCCGCCAGAAGTCGAGTGCCCGCCACCACCATCTCCACCCCCACCAGAAGTTGAGTGCCCACCGCCGCCACCGCCGCCCGCCTGCATTGTGTGCGAGTCACCGGAAACCCAAAGCATCTTTGCTTCCCCGCCTCCACCAAAGGCCATTTGGACTTACCCATACTACTCCCGTCCACAGGATTTTGGGGCCTCCAGTTCCCTTCACTTGGAGATGAATGCCGCTGTTTATGCCACTTCTCTTGTTCTCAGCGGGATTCTCTACGTGCTACACCTCTAGCAACTGCCCACGATAATAATGCCTCTTCCCTCACTGTGCTCGTTTCTTAGCCAAAACATGTGGTCACCTTTGTATTTTCTGTTTTAGGGTTTCATTACCAATTAATGCTTCATGCATAGTCGTGAATGTGATCGAATCAGAGTCCAATGCCCCATCTTAGAAGGTAGATTGGGCATATTTATGTGGCACAATAACGAGAATTTGTTTTCCGTCGGAGGAAAGTATCCTCTTCTTTATGTGGATTACATTCTATTCTCAAATTCTTACTTTTTACTATTGTTATTAACCGTTTTCCTCAAGTTCTTCTTGGTGATCGATGTGAGAAGAGAACGGTTCCTAAGAGGATGGGTGTTTGTATTGATTAGGGTAGGTTAGGTTGCATATGAGTTTGCCACGACCTTTCCAAAGGGGTTCTCTTTTCGGATATCGGAGAAGATTTAGAGAAATTATTCACGACACATTCCAAATGACACATCACAAAAAGACAACTCAAACACATTATCGTTAAGATCATCCATAAGATTCGTCAATCGAGAACGTGGACTCTTATAAGCTCATACCTTGCGTAACATTAGATAGTCAATTTTTAGTTCACTTAACCATATGGGAATTCTATGTGAGGAGTTGCCACTAGCCAACTAATTAATGTTCCTTCGGTACATAAACTTATTTATATATCAATTAAAATGTCTAAGCAGTCTTTTTACCAATTATGACTCAAAAGGTTCCTATCCGCTAAGTGTCCATGAAATTTTTGTTTGTTATGATCCTAGGATTTATCCTAACCACGCTCAAAAAGGAAAATCACAATCAATGTATTAAAAGTGCACGATCAAGTGTATAATTGAAATAGAAATGCGCAAACAGTGACATAATATTTGTCTCTAAGAACATTCAAAATCCTATTGTGCAACAATAAAAGCTTGTTCAATTTCGAATTTAATTTTTGTGCATTTACATTTTTTTCATGCTAAGCCTAAAATGTTTATTAAAATCCCTAAACTATGTGAATTTTAATCTAAGAAAATCTAAATTAATTCTACCCTAGAAATAAAAATATAAATATAAAAAATAAAATTTAATTCCTAAGCTATTTCCTAAAAAATATTATTTTTGGAATTTTTTTATTCTAAAGAAAAAACGGGGACTCGGATCGAGTCAGAAGACCCGGTCCGAATGTGAGTTTCGCCCGGACCCTGGAGGTCCTGATTGGGTCTGAAACTCGGACCGGCCTTTGGGCCCAGCCTGAATATATCCAAATCTTAACCATTTCTTTTCAACCCACGAATTCTCAGCCCGGCTTTTCTCTCTTAACCCGGCTCATGTCTATGTCCGACCCAGCTTTATTATACTCGGCCTTTCTCTCTTTTTTAAATTTCATATTTTTCATTTCTTTTATTATTTTCCATATTTTATTTCTATTTCTAATTTCTATCTTTCGGCGTCTTATTCCTCGAGACTTCACCGAGGGCTCTCCATCGAGATTTGCTGGAGTAACCTTTCCTCTGGCCATCAACATTTACCGGCCATCTACTCTAGCATCCACCACTACTTGCCGTTGCCAGCCACCAATCCTAGACCGCCACTTACCTATCCCGACTTCAATTCAGACCATAAAAACTACTCGCTAATCATATACATGCTAATTGTAAGGGCTGATTTATGACCCCACTTGTCAATAATATTATTCGCTTTGGATCGGAGCCCATACGATTTTAAAACATGTCATTGGTAATTAAGATTTATATCACTCCTTATACAGCACGTCACCTCACCTTCTTCAGGCAATGTGGGATTCGATTCAGTCCTACTCCTATCACCATCCTAACAAGGCATGCTCTCACCCCATCCCTCATAGCATCCAAGTGTTGCAAGCCCACTAGCTTCCACCCACTTTATTCTTGACCCGCACAATTCCAACTAGGCTTGGCTCTAATACCATTGTAAGGGCCGATCTCTTGCCCGATTGCTAACGATATTGTCCGCTTTGGACCGTAAATAGTACATCATTTCACCTTTCTTAGTCAATGTGGAATTCGATTCATTTCTGCTCCTATTGCTATCCTCACAAGGCGTGCTCTATAGCCGGACTGGTTCGTTACATTAACTCCAAACACATGTACGCACATGTATCAAAGTAACTGAGAACTGACGAGATGGGACTTTAACCAAAGGCATGGCCGGCACAAGAGCAGCTATTCCAACTCATGCAATCATCCATGACCAGTGCCGGGGAATCCAATATCATGATAAGAAACGGAGTGAAAATGCAGCGTCTGACGTAATTCGCCAACATCAGTGAAGAAATCATAGAATAAATTCAACTATAACCGTCGATTACACAGTCCTAAGTTTACTGCTTCACTTTGGCAAATCATCAAACAGATAGAATGTGCTTTAAAACACAAGCTCCAGATATGTTTTAAACGCGATTCTCAGCCTAAATGTGATATGCGGACACCAAAATCAACATTATCTATAGAAAATCAGTTTGGGTTTATCGCGATTTCCTTACGAATTCGTCGACTAAACTCGGTGCTCCTCACTTACTTGTCTCTCACACGCGCCTTTCTTCATGCTTCTGTTTGTTCGTCACTGCCTCACTTTTCCCAGACGAAGAAAATAAGTCGTGGGAAAAAAAAAAAAAAATTAGACAAGGCTGAGGTATCTGTCTTTATTGTTTCGGATGGGCTCACAAATAGACTTGGGTTGGTCATGTATGAATGGGAAATTTTTTTTAGAAGGCCAAGTTCCCGAGTAAATGGGCTTGGCCTGAAACAAATGGACTGGGCCCATAAAATGGCTAACGGGGCCCTTCTCCTATTTTCTTATCTTTTCTCATTTTTGTAAAATAAAAAATAAAAAAAAACATATTTGATATCGTGAAAATTCAGAAGTGAACAGACTCGCTTGAAATTTTACAAGAGGAAATGTCTCTAAAACATCTAAGCCCAACTGCATATAGGTTCAACCCGTTTCATTTCCAAGTCTAACCCACGAGTCAGGTACAAGAAGAGCACCTCAACAAGGTCGTCCCGCAACCTGCTTCACCGCAGAAACGGCAACGAGAAGGAATCGGTGTTCTTGACTCCGAGCTCGAGCTACAGCTTGATGTCGAGAAGCGGCGACACGACGGGAGCGAAGGCCAAAGAGAAAGCTAAAATAAAGACGAGTCCACCGTCCGACCCAGCTGTTGCAGCTCACGCGACGACATTGCTGCCATTGCTTGTCCCTTGAACATGGCGGGCGGACATCACCTTATTCCCACTTTTAGATAATGCTCCCCCCCAAAAAAAAAAAAAAAAAGACTCGAAAGCCTCTCGGATCTAATTTCAACAGAGGTCTGTGATCTCGGGTTAGAGGTCTTGGAACTCCAAATGAGCAAAGATGGAGGCTCGCAACCTCCAATCTGAGGCCAATGACCTCCTCTCGCTCCGGCAACAACGCTGAGCTCGGTTCTCCGGAGGTCCTTGGACTCTGGTAAGCAAAGGTGCGGCCCGACGAGGTGGCACGCGGCGAGTGTGGTCTTGAAATAACAGTGAAGGTGGCTTACTGTTGACACTAAGAAAATGACCGATATTTGGTTATTATCGACAAGTGAAAATTTCGAACGTGCCAGAAATGATTAGGATGGTGGTTGCTAAAATACTTGATATACATATTCAGAAATGAAAAGATAGAAAATTAATTTACTGACGAGAAAAATCCTTTCAGTATGTATACAAGTCTACTAATCGCCCTTTGAAGGGCCAACATACTATAGTCCAAGTTGTTGTTATACCGATACTCGGTACAACGTCTTTCAACTTTTGCCATCAACTGGCGGTTGTGTTCACTCTTCTTCGAGGGAAATGACATGTCGACCCAAAGTTTCTTTTTATTGGAATATCTGGGCATTTTTAAGCTTTTGTTATGGCGTATGCCGACCAATCCCTCTTAATCTCAGCCAATTGCTCTTTGAGGAGTGCTTCTTCGTTGTTGAGGTAAGTTATTTTATTAACCACGGCCTGTAAAGCAGCCTGGCTAGTCTTGACATTTCGACGAGGAAGCTAGGGGACTTTCCTCTGAAATGGTCAAGGAGATGATCGATTCATGATTACGTCGATAGATTATCGCTCCAATAGCTAATATGCCTCACTCCAATAGCTAATATGCCCGAGGAGTCTCAACATATTCTTTAATCTCGGGCAGTAAGTTTGAGCTGATTCTATCTTAGCACAATTCGCCTAGCAGATGTTTGAGCCCGTCAGAGATCGCCCCATTATTAACAAGCATTGGAAAGCCACCACTGGAGAGGTTGAGGAACTCTAGAAGTCTGTTTCTTGTCTTTTCGATAATGGTTGAAGACTTGAAGTACACTAAATCAATAGTGTGATCGGGAGCAGAAGGTGGAGTTGACAGTGAGATCTCCATGACACCTAATCAAGTTAATCGAGTCAAGTGATAAATATGTGCGATAAAGTATGCAAAGATTTGGCCAAAGAAAATAGAAAGTACTTTGCCCAAGTGCCGGAAGAAGTAATAGAGCAGGTTCAACTGACAAAGTTTGTTGAGACGTGTCGATCGGTGCACTTGAGGGGTTTTGAGTATTAATGTTGATAGGTGTATTTTTAAGTCGATTATGAATCATGTTAATATCATGAGACAGAGGTTCAACAATGTGTTTGAAGAAACTCACCATACACCATTAGAGGAGTTGGAGGAGGAACAAGAAGGGCGTCCACAGGAGTAGGAGGAGAATTACAACTTGACTCGATATCTACACCAACACCACCAAGAGAAGCAACGGCAGGAATAAGTGGTATTGGATGTTACTGAAGGGTAAAAGGGGGTCCAGACAAGCATCAGCATGCGAGCTTTCAGATAGGGTCGAAGAATCCCTTTTTCTCTTCTTCTCCAAAAGTGCGCCTGTGTCCACTTCTTCTTCATCTTGCAAAGCGCCAAGTTCGTTCAATCGAGATTTTTAAGTAACTGGAGGAACAAGCCTAGCTGGTTGAAAGACAACTGCTAAGAGCAAGAGTAGTTTTAGGAAAATATAGAAGCAAAGGCGAGGAGCACATAGCAAGACAAGTACCTCTGGTGTCCTTCTTTGGAAGTTTTGGAGAAAACTAAGTTAGAGTATCCTTTGAAAACATACTTTTTTTTTTCTTTTTTTGAGACCGGAGGAACCGCCTCACAGCGAACACTCGATGTAAACCTCCAAAGAGCACTGGCGTGGGGACCCACCTCCCACGGTGCTCTGCTTAAGTCACACTTAATGCGCACGCGGTGACTTGAACCTCCCTTCTTCCGCAATTAGAGGGGGAAAAGCCCAAACCAACGTGCCCACGGCGGGTGAGATACTTTCAATCTCTTCATCCTTCAAAAATCAAGCTTTAGCGCCTTCCAGTTAGACGGTTCCGTATGGTCCTTAAGGTTAAAAGTCTTCTTACCCTTTTTGCCAACAACTTTAGATTTAGTGTGATCACAAAATGATTTCACCCGACTTGGAGTAGATTTGATAGCTTCTTGGTAAGAAGAGTCGAAAACTACATAAACCTACCAAATGGTTTATCCATGAGTACAACTAGGTGTAGATTGGAATACATCAACATCAGAGAAGTATTGTGTGCATAATCTGGGTAATCTTGGACCAATAGAGAAAAAGGGCCATCAGCTAAGAATTTGTATATACGCTTGTTCATATAGGAAATTCCAAAGAATATGGGATCGGTGTTGGCGCGTCTTACTTCAAACCGACTTGCCTTGCATAATACTGTGAGTACACTTCAAATTCAGTGTAAAATTTTCCTTTCATCAATAGCCTCAAAGGGAAATCAATTGGAACAACAATGTTGAGCCAGAAATAAAAGGATTGCTTTTGAGGAAAGAAGACGAAAAGAGTAGGGGAAATCATTGGGAGTGTAAGGAAAGAATGTGCTATTAGCTTATTCAAAAGTAATGAAGCACCAAAGGACAAATCTGAAAGAAGAAACGCTTATCGAGACAAGTATGGGAGATCGACTTGGAAGTCGACAACCAACGAAATTAGGAAGCTAAAGCTAGATACCCAATTGAGCGCAATATAGCAGGATGTGAGGTTCTTTGCAAAAAAAAAGGACGGAAAATAAAGAGTAATCCAAATTTGGTGGATCCGGTACAAGCCAAAGAGTGAACCATCATTCTCTAAAATTACGTTTGATGGTCAGACTAAAATTCAAAATAAGATAAAATTTATCTTATTATGCACTTATTGTCTGCTCAAGATAAAATAAAGTAGGATATAAAAGAGATATAAACCAGATAAAATTATTCCACGAGGAAGGTGGAATAAAACGGATAAGATTTTTAATATCTATAATAGAAAATTTTTTTCTCAAATAATAAATTTCTTAAATTAACAAATTATAATAATATTTTAATATAAATAATATTTAAATTCTAACATAAGCAATCAAAAATATCAACAAATAAAAATTCACTTTTTAATTTAATCTTATTTTTATTTTTATATTCCAAATTAATTCTATCTTATAGTATAAATTCAGTAAATAAATATATATTTATTACATATTTTAAGTGTTTTAGTCTTTTAGGTATATTAGTAAAATTTTCTATATAATAAAATTTTATTAGAGAATGATGGAAGCGGAAGAAAGAAATAAAAAAAAATAATTTAAAAAGAGGAGAAAATAAAATAAAAATAAAATAGACAAAAATGTCACAAGAGATTTTTACCATCTCGTTTGTAAAATTTGTAATTCATATATGTGTTTACAACAATAATATATATATATATATATATATATATATATATATATATATATAAATATGATGTGAATATATCAACTTTATTATTACAATCATATCCCCGGAATTTTATATTTTATCATAAACAAAAATCGAACGATCAAACATAGCCTAATTGTATGACTATGGATGCATGGATAAAACCAAGTGTATAAAATAGTGAGAACAAACTAGCCTAAGACAACTGGAGTACCTACTATGAGGCTCAGAGCAATGGTCAAAAGGTCTTTGGATACTCTTAGGGCATGTATGGTAAATAGCCAAATAATGATAATTTCTATTCTTTTGTTCCTGGGAGTAGGAGATTTGGAACAGAAATGCGTTTGATAAAATTTTTGTTCCCAAAAGTAGATTTGGAACATAATCAAGGATAAAAAAAAAAAAAAAAAAAATTGATTATTGTTCAGGAACAATCCTAGAATCAAGTCCCTATTTTCTCTTTTTCCTTTTTTTCTCTTGTTCTTCTTCCTTCTTCTTCATCTGCCACCGCCGCCCGCCGCCGCCAGTCGCCGGCAACCGGTTCGGCGAGCTCACTGAAGACTCGCTAGGCCAGGGCGAGGTCTGATGACCTCGTTGGAGGCAAGCCTAGCCACCGGCAAGGCTCGACCTCACCAGATCTGGCAAGGCCGGTGGCCAGGCGGGCCCAACCCCGCCGAGGCTCGCCTAGCCCCAGCGAGGCCCGCCTAGCCACCGACAGCGAGGTCGAGCCCTACCGCGGCTAGGCAAGCTCGGCTGACAAGGGCCGACCTCACCGAGGGCCAACGACACTCCAGTGAGGTCTCCAGCCCTCATCTGGCCGATCGCCGATCATCCTAAGGCCGGCAACCGGCTACTTGAAGAAGAAGAATAAGAGAAAGAAAGGAAAAAGGTAATACAAATATTTAAAAATTAGGGAAAAAGCCACGAAAACTCAACTTCGCCTAAAGTGACACATTTACCCCAAACTTTTTTGTGACGTGAAAAATTCGAACTTTGCCAACCGTGACACATTTACCCCAAACTATTTTTTGTGACACAAAAACTCTAAACTTTCATCGTGTGACACATTTACCCTAAAATTAAAGGGCATTTTGGTCTTTTCATTTTTAAAATTTTTTTTCATTTTTTTGCTTTTCTCTTCCCTCCGCCCGGTTGGCCGGGGCGGAGGGAAGCCGGCGTCCGGCGAGGGCTGCCCCCGCCGGCGTCGGGCGAGGGTCACCCTCACCGGCGTCGGGCTAGGGCGGCCCTCGCTCGGCGAGGGCCTCCCTCGCGCCCTCACCTACGTCGGGCGAGGGCGGGGGCGCCCTCGCCAAACCCGGCGAGGGCCATCCTTGCCCGACGCCGGCGCGAGGGCCACCCTCGCCCGTGTCGGGCGAGGGCCGTCTTGGCTCGTCGCCGGCAAGGGCCGCCTCGCCCTCGCCCTCCGCCAGCGAGGGCGACCCTCGCCGGACGCCGGCTTCCCTCCGCTGGCTCCGCCATGGCCGGCGGAGGGAAGAAGAAGAAAAAAGGAAAAAAAAAAGAAAAAGGAAAAAACAGAATAAAAAGACAAAAATGCCCTTGATGGGGTAAATGTGTCACGGTTTGAAAAGTTTGGGGTTTTTCACGTCACAAAAAAAAGTTTGGGGTAAATGTGTCACTTTGGGCAAAGTTCAAGGTTTTTCGTGGCTTTTTCTCTAAAAATTAAAAGAAAATGATTTGGATTTGGAGTAGAAACTTTGAGCACAGTACCAAACGCAATTCTATTCTAGGAATTGAAATTTTAGACAGTTATCAAACGGCTTAAAATGCTTAGAAATTGTTCCCGGGATCGAAGCATTACTAAGGGTGCATTTGGTAATGATTGCATTCCCAGGGAATAGATTTCGATCAAAATGATTTTTTTTATTCTGTTCCCGAGAACAATTTCTAAGCATTTTAAGCCGTTCGGTAACTGTCCAAAATTTCTAATTCTGGAATAAAATTGCGTTTGGTACCATGCTCATTGATTCTGTTCAAAATCAATTTCTTATAATTTTTAAATAATTTTTTTACTTTTTCCTTTTTTTTTCTTTTCTTTTTTTTCCTTTCTCTCCTATTCTTCTTCTTCTTCTTCAAGTGGCCGATCGCTGGACAAGGGCCGCCAACCTCACTGGAGTGTCGCCAGCCCTCGGCGAGGCCAGCCCTCGTCAACCGAGCCTTGCCGGTGGCTAGGCTTGCTTCCGGCGAGCTCATCGGACCTCGCCCTGGCCTAGTGAGCTCGCCGAACCGGTTGCCAATGGACGGCGGCAGTAGCAGATGGCGACGGACGGTGGCAGACGGCGGCGAACAGCAATCGCAGGATGGCGATCGATGAAGAAGAAGAAAACAAAAGAAGAAGCAGAAGAAGAGTTGCTTTTAATTCTTTGATTTGTTCTCAGAATAAGAATCAACTTTTTTTTGTATTCTTAATTCTATTCCAAATCTACTTCCGGGAACAAAATAATAGAAATTTGTTCCCGAAAATAAAAATTTTACCAAACACGATTCTATTCCCAAACTTCTTCCGAGAACAAAAAATTAGAATCAGGCACTATTTGGATGATTACCAAACAAGCCCTAAACATGCTCTTAATCGTTTGATGGAAAATTACGTCCTTCAAGGGCCAAAAGAGTAAGAAGGTTGTATGTTCTTTGTTCGTGATCGGCCCATATTCTCGACGAAACTTGGTCATAAACCCCTCGTACGCCAGGACATCGTCGGGGACCTCAGCAGCCTTGAGAAGTTTAGAGGGACCGATATCCTTGACAGGTGTGCCGATGGGAAGGAAACCAGCTACAGCATGAAGATCCAGCAAGGTAATAGACATGGGACCCTGGGAAAGAAAAACCAGTTAGTCGATGAAGACAAAAAAAAACTAATGGCAGGGCCCAAAAGGCCCAAATCTAGGTCCCAATCAAAGCTACTGAATTGAAAAGTCGTCTCAATCCCAGTCTTTTTCCAAGTTGAATCTGATTATCAGCCTTCATTCGCAAATAAAGTCCATAAAAGTCAATCTCATAAAAGGGAAAACTCCTGAATCGAGAGGGATCAGTGGTTCGGATATCAACAATGGAAGGCTTTTGAATCGGGAACAATTCCCCACTCCTTCGAGGAAAACGAGGTTTAAAAGAAGCAGGGATGTTGAGATGTTTTTTGAAGCAAGGGCCAAGAATAAGCCACTCGGGGTACGCATCAACTAGATTGAGAAGATGGAAAAAAAATATGCTAACGAAACGTTCATCTTCCTCTAGACTATCAAATACTTCGATACAATCTGAAGACAGGTACTCAATAGGCATGGGAGCCACGGAAATAGTGGAGCCTGAGAAGGAAAAAAAACCCAGAAATTCTAAGCGTCAGGGTTTAAGGATGAAGATAAAAGAAGTGTAAAGGTCGGAGTTTTACTATGTACATGTGCTTTCTGGAGATAAAACAGTGTTCTTGAGAGATGGCCATCCGAAAAGATACAGATTATAATGGCAACGATTCATGAACCATAAGCTGCCAGAACAACGTGTCAAGATAGCATAGGGCATTGTGAGCTGGCCTGACTACACACAAAGTACGAAGTGGCAGACGAACGATCCCCATCTCAAGATCACCCACAGAGAAAATACACGATCAAGGTATTGTTTCTTAAAGAATCGAAACTGCTTTCCATTCTTTTAAAAAAGGGACCATATGTTGACACAAAAAATAATCCACTTGGTACTCGGGTAAGAACAAACATGTGAATGGCACCTGGATATGGACAGTCACGTACGTAGTATGTGGATATCGCTGCAAATACGTTATTTCATTGACAAATGCAAAGACTAGCATATGCTTATTAATCCTTACCAAAAAAAGAAAAAAGAAAAACATATGCTTATAATGATGATATTCACCAATGCCACATGTTCAAGCCTTGTTGTCAATTAAATTCCGACTAGATTTGGGATTGCGCGGTGCTGTTTGTTTTGAAAAAATTGAATCATATTTACCAGTGATATTTCATGTTCGAAATTGGCACAAAATCCTGATTTCCTTAGATAAAAAATGAAGAATGACTTTCAAAAAGATATTTCGTCACATAATAATTCCGGCCAAATAATGTCATAAAATTCCAATATTACACTAGTCATCGAATCCAATGAAGTAATCTCCAACTGGTATATTAGTGAAACTCTCGCTAAGCTCTACTTTATGTTTACCATTTGTTTATCTCAATAGCGTCAATGTTACGTTTCAATTCTAAGTTACGCGTCACCTAACAATCTAGCACGAATCCAACTAGTCCGAGAGTCGATATGCACCGGTCCTACCTAATCCCATGTCTCCAAGAGGACTCCTGCAAATTTCGATATTCGAGAAGATTCATCTGGACGACCACGTTCGGAGTCTTAGTCAAAATATGTGAATCGTTCGCGGATCTATAGTTAATGTTGAACTCTGGCTGACTTACTCGCAGGTGTGAATGAATTGCACCGAGGACGCATCTTGTAGCCATCGCGTCGGCTAGATCCGATGTCAATGGTGTTGGGATATATAAATCAGGGGGTGGAAAAGAAAATGTTGATCGAGGACATGTGGTGTGTGCAAAGTCAAACGGTTATCAATGTTGCATTGATACATGCGTCAGCCATCTACTCATCAGAGATTTTTTATTTTATTTTTTACACAGACGTTGTCTCAAGCAAGATTTTCAATGACAACACCTCCGGGCCGTATGGAAGTGCCCTCATAACATTCGTTGTGGAATGATTCGATTATCAAAATAGTAATTACACATAAAATAATAAAAAATCGTTTCTATCTAGTTTACTATTCGACAAGAATTCACGAGTCACTTAAATAAAATTATAAAGAAATAAAATGAATTCTACAACCTATGTGAATGGTTACCATTTTTTGATGTAGTACTACTCTTAATTGTCGAGAGGAAAAACTCTCGGAAGCACAATGCGGGTGGGCCATGGTAGCCCAATTCCAAAAGTAAAATTAAGTTCATTTGTTTCGTGGAAAATAAATGACTTATAAATATTTTCTCAAAAATGATCATGAAACCTATTTATTGACTAATCATGTGATTTAAAAAAAAAAATTAGTTTTCCAAATCATCTAGAGCTCAAGAACTTACTTTAGGTACCTAACAAGAAATCTGATTTATTTATTAAAAAAAGATCATACCATGGGTGCAAACTTGTAAAATCAAACTTGAACATGTATTATTTGAGTTTCTTTTGAAAAGAAAAAAACATTTAGAAAGGCTTTTATGGCCAGGTCCACCTTGGAACCAGCTCTATCCGGCAGATTATCGGGGCAGATTCAATGGCTTCAAGGTCCTCGCGGCAATAACTCAACCCGGTCCCGTTCTGTTCCAAATTCCCGGAATCGAAACCTTTTTATACTTAGAATTCTACGTATCATATGCTATCATCATCAAGTACACTTTTTGTTTCATCTACAAGAGAGCGTAAACTTTAAGGCATCCGACCATATGTCTAGCTTTCTCCTCCATGCACGAAACGTGCCTTCGCTTCAGTGTTTCTTTGCTTAATTTGCGATACATATGCTGCCAAGGCGTTTCCATGTGTTATACTTATCTCAACTCGGGGGAGGTCGAGCTGGCCTCATCAAGCAATCTGGCTTCTTTGCGAAGCAAATAATTGTGGTAGAGAGATGCTCGGAAAAACGCCAAAAATGCCACCATCTTCGTCGACGTCCATTTCTTTATTTTTTTTTCCCACATAATTAAAATAATAATGCCGTAGAAGATAAACCACCGAGTATGCTGCGGTTACCAATACACATGCCCTCATGATCTCATCCTATCCCACTCTCTCTCTCTCTCTCTCTCTCTCTCTCTCTCTCTCTGCCTGTTCATATTTCTTCCTCGCCACCCTCCTTGAGAGTCCTTCAGTTTCTCACGTCTCTCCAAACCGTCCAAATTTACGGCCCTTCTTCTTCTTCTTCTTCTTTTTCTTCTGGTCTGTTCTCCATTGAACCGCAGCAATCATGCTTGACCCGAGAAAAGTTTCCCCGCTGCGCTTGTTTTTCACCCTCCTAATCTTCGGCTTCGCAATCCCGTCAACCACGTCAACAGCAACGACGGTCGCGGACAAATCTGAAGCGTCAACAACACCTACAGTCGCAGCAGTAGTCTCCAGAGAGCAAGTTACGTGCACAATGTGCGCCGAATGCGAGAACCCGTGCCAGCCCGTGCCTTCGCCCCCGCCGCCCCCGCCGGAAGTCGAGTGCCCACCGCCTCCGTCTCCACCCCCGCCACCGGCTCTCCCTCCGCCCTCGCCTCCCCCGCCAGATGTCGAGTGCCCACCTCCGCCAATGCCGCCGGCCTGCAGCGCGTGCGAGTCGCCGGTAACCGGAACCGTCTATGCTTCCCCGCCTCCGCCAGCCACGAGCGGGGGCGGCGGCGGTGGATATGGCGGGTACTACCCAATGCAGCCTCCGCCAAACGCTATGGTGCCGTATTTTCCATATTACTACTACACCCCTCCCCAGGCTTTCGCGGACTCCAGTTCCCTCCGCTTGCAGTTGAATGCTGCTGTTTTTGCCACTTCTCTTGTTTTGAGTGGGCTGCTCTACATGCTACATTTCTAGCGACTGCCCACGATAATAATGTTTTCCCCCATTGTACTCGCTTATTGGCAAAAGCATATAGTCACCCTTTTTTTTCCTGTTTTTAGGGCTTCATCAAGTTGATGCCTCATGCATAGTCGAGAATCTGATCGAATCAGATTACAACACCCCATTTAAGGAGGTAGATTAGGCAATTTCTATGTGGCACAATAATGACCATTTGCTTTACGTTTGAGGAAAGTATCCTCTTTGTTATGTGGATTATATTCTACTCCCTAGCTCTTACATTTTTGCTATAGTTACTGGCCCTTTTTCCTCGAGTTCTTTATTGGCCATCCATGTGGGAAGAGGAAGGTTCCTGATGATACAATCGAGAGGATGGGTGCTTGTATTGATTAGGGTCGTTCGAGTCCACAACGGATCTTGCATTCCATGTGCTCTTTCGATCGATAGTGTGTATTCGAAGGAAGGGAGATTATGACAGCGTCGAGTTGAAGTTTCTCCTTTTTCAAAATAAGGTCTGGTTGCACATGTCTGGCATGTGTCTTGATTCACCATAATTCCGGAAAAATCAATTTAGGTGAAGGATCGGCATTATTCGAATCGCTCAATTCATGATGCACGTGGACTGTCTATGTTATAAAGGAAAAAGATTGGAAAAAGATTGGAATAATAATGTTTTTCAAAAATAATAGTGTGAGAATAAAAATGTTATGGATCAAAAATAATAATAAATAATTATAAATTGTTGTGGGGTTTATTCAATGGGGTGGGTTGAGAATAATAATATTCTAGACAAAAAAACAATAATAAACAATTATAAATTGTTTTGAGTTTTACTCCTTAAAGAATTTGTGCCTCACAGCAATTATTATTCTCATAGTAGTCCAAAAAATGTTATGCTAGCAAAGCCCTATTAAAAAAAATAGTAATGTGTATTAACGGAAGAAAAAAATTGACCCGTGAAGGTTTCCAAAAAAATCATAAACTTATCATAATTATGCCAATTCAATCATTAACTTTTTCTTTTTTTTTGTCAATTCAATCATAAATTGTTTGCAATTGCATCAATTCGATTCATCTAGCCAATTTTAGCCAATCAACATCAGTCATCGTTGATGTTGACAATTTTTAATAATATTTTATTTTTATTAATTTTTTTCTTTCCTTTTCTTTTTCCTTTTCTTTTCCTTTTTTTCTTTTCTTCCTTCTTTGCTTCATTTCCCCATAGTAGTCAACCAGCCTTCAGCAAGGGTTGCCAGCCACTGGGCAAGGCCGGGCAAGGGCTTCATGGCCCTCGCCAGCCACTGTGGGGAAAAGAAGCAAAGAAGGAAGAAAAGGAAATGAAATAAAAACTTAATAAAAAATCAAAAAATTAAAAAATAATATTAAAAATTGTCCATGTTGGCCGGCAGTGGACGCCAACCAATGTCCATGTCAGCACCGGGCGGTCAAAATTAGTCAGATGGATTGAGTTGGCATAATTACAAAAGGTTTAGAACTAAATTAACCCAAAAAAACTAAAATTAAATTGGCACAATTGAAATAGGTTTATGACTTTTTATAATTCTCTCTCATAAGGGCATTTATTGTAAGTGCCTTCATTGATTGGATGGCGCAAAAGTGATAGGTGACAAATTATAATTGAGTCATGTTCAAATATTTGTATTTCGTTACCAATCTCTCGTATTTAACATTTTTTGTCAATGGAACCACATTAACGCTGTTAGTAGTTGAAATGGATGAGTAAACTTATTAGCAATTGAACTTTGTGCTCTTATATTGACTAGAGTTGAGTATGAACCTTGTGATCACCTGGTTGATCACAGGCACTACTAAGTAGTATAGGCTCTAAGACCATTTAAAACATGCTTGAGAAAAGACATTGGTTATAAAAGCCCGACCCCGACCTACTAGGCTCGAGCCAAGTTCACCCAATCTTCATAAGTTTTATTAAAGGACAAACCTTTGAAATAAGTTAGGTGTAATCCGATAAGCCCGACAAGGCCAATCTTATGATCACCTCTAAAATTAACTATTGATGACCAACCCAATATCAACTATATATGTATAATCTGATTTTTATTAGCAAAGCTAGTTTATGCACATAGCAAAACACTACTTTTGTGTGTTTTATCGCAACCAAATATTTTGTTCTCCAAAAATTAGTGAAGCTAAGTACCATTTTCTTCTTAAAACACAAGCTCTAGGCACAAAGGCTATTGTCATGATTCCTGTTGTGATTAAGCGAGAGATCAAACAATAATATAGACAGATGAAGAAAATAAATCGGACACTAGATTTACGTGGTTTAGTCGTAAAGACACTACGTCGCGGGAGCCAGGCGAATTTCACTATAGATCAAGCGATACAAAGAGATTACACACTCAAGTCACTCAAACACTCTCTCGGTGTTTCCCAAACCCTAATTACACCCAAACCCAAAGTGTTTATAAATAAACAACTCACTTGGGTATAAACTCACGGCACAAAATTACCGCGCGTTCAAGCTCGAAACAAAAACGCTCTACGGCTTTGCGTTCTTAATCAAAGCTTCACACGGGCGGCTTATGAATCCTCGCGGCTCCGTAGGGTTTCTTCCTTCTCTCGTACGAGTGCAGCAACCGCTCGAAAGAAAACCTCTTTCGCAACTTTTTTTCGGCAATTCAATGCGCACACGAAAAGAACGATTCTGTTCTTATATATATGTGCCAAGGTCAAGGGCCCACCACATCAAGGGCCCACTCGATTTTGCTTCTTACTCGTGCAGACTCTTCTTTCCTTCTACGTGCACAGGCTTCGACGAATTTGCAGCAGCTTCACGCCAAGGAGAAAATTCCTAAGTCAATATTATAAGTGTGCCCAGAGTCAACAACTTTGACTCTGGGCCCACGTTCTGATTCCCTTTTACAATAAGAATTCGTAACTGCAGGGAAGATGGGAAAAACTTCATTTTCCTTTTATTTCCTCCTTTTGTAATTCCTTCGCGAGTCCATCGAATTTCGCGTTTTAGCAAATGCTCAAACTCGAGTCATAATTTAATAATCTCCACCTTGGCTCGACGTTTGAGCCAAGTCACAATCGCTTTGCAAAAAATTCAAACTCTGCTATTACTTTCCCATAGCCCCCGATGGGCTCAACCGCCATAGATATTATCCAAGTCCAAGCCTCGCTTGAACTTCACCATAACCGAGGACCTCATCAGAATACCAACTCCACATGCACCTTTAACTGCTCCGCAAAGATTTTCCGACGCAACCTCTTTAATAGCATATAAGCAAAACCGTTGTTGCATCCATATCTATCAGGAGATCGAATATGTACCTTGTTAATTTCAACAGTTACAGCAACCATTGGCTCTATAGGCTCCACCTCGCTATGAGCACCATCTGTGTCAATTACTTTGCTAGTACATGTATACGCTACCTCAAGAGTTTCTTGTCGTAACTCCACCTCAAGTTAAACACCATTTAGATCCGTTTGAATACTGCTATAATCACTCCTAGCCAAAAGTAC
The DNA here is from genome assembly GCA_014182565.1 of Eucalyptus marginata. Taxonomy (NCBI): domain Eukaryota; kingdom Viridiplantae; phylum Streptophyta; class Magnoliopsida; order Myrtales; family Myrtaceae; genus Eucalyptus; species Eucalyptus marginata. The sequence goes on along the minus strand of CM024595.1, from coordinate 38,728,502 downwards.
TAGAGACTCATCAAGGGTAACTTACCTACTGTCAACAGGTGAATTTATATTCGGGCACCACAACCGATTGCCCTACTCACCTTGTGCATAGCCATGGAATATGCACATTGCCCTCCAATCAAGCTTACCATCACTCACTCGAAAATAACACGGGCAACCAAACATTCTAAGAATAAAATAATCAACGTTACCGACCACACTTTTTCAAGAGTCTGCCATTCAATAGCAGTTGATGGGGATCTATTCACCAGGTAGCTTACCATACTTAGCACATCAGCTAGAATTCTCCTAGCAATACCAGCACTAGAGATAATTTTACGAGCTGTCTCTAGTAATGTTCTTATCGTCAATTCTGCAAATTGTTGTGATTTATTGGCACTAGTGCGGTGTTTCACTATGCTCTCTTTCATGCAAAATTTATTTGCCAGCTCAGAGTAGAACTCCATGCTATTGTCAGTCTGCACATATTTGATCGACTTACCAATCTCAATCTCGATCAAAGCTCTTGACTACGTGATCCTGACACTAGCATCAAACTTGTGCCTTGGCACAAACACCCAGGTCTTCATCAAGCAGTCAAAAAACTCTCGAGCAGATGCATCTGACATCTCCGCAGCGAAATTTGTCACTGTCTTACCTTGAAGTTTATACAGGCCTTCGCGCTTGATTCCTTTCATTATCACCAAAGCACCTCGTACAACCTTCAGAACTCCACCTTTTGAAGAATACCTACAACCAGCTGAATCTAGGGCACCCGAGGAAATTAAGTTCTTTTTCAACTCTGGAGCATGCCTTACTCCGGTCAATGTCCTCACAATACCATCATGCATTCCCGATTTTAACATCACCAACACCCACAACATCGCACTCAGCGTTGTTCCCTAACTGGACTTTACCACTACCCGTGCACTAATAAGTGATAAACAGTTTCTATTTGGTGTGACATGAAAAGAACAACCATAATCCATAATCCATCCATCAAACGATGAATAATCAGTGACGGACAAGACATAATCGGCATTATCCGCTACTTTGTGCCGCAACATTATCTCGCGTAATCAACCATAATTCCTTACCCTTCTCATTCTTCAGCTTAAGGCAATCCCTTCTAAAATGCCCCATCTTGCCACAGCTCTAACAGACAACATTAGCAGTCCTAAACTGACTACGCATGTTTATATTAATATTACTATTACCCACACGTGTTATAGATCTTCCTCTATTTTCACCTATTAAAGCAGCAGATACAGGTTCACCAGATTCTCTTCTACGAATGTCCTCGCTCAGAATTAAATCTCGAACCCTATCAAATGTCAAACTTGTTGACCCAGAGGAATTACTAACAGCAATAACAGTAGTATTCCAACTATTAGGCAATGAGGATAGCAGAATTAAAGCACGTACCTCATCTTCAAAATCAATCTCAAGCGAACTCAATTAACTAACAATCACATCGAATTCATTGATATGATCTGCAACTGACGCACCTTCGCTCATCTTTAAATTAAACAGACGTCGCATCAAATAGACCTTGTTGATCGCAGAGGGCTTCTCGTACATATCCGACAAGGCTTGCATCAAATTAGCAGTGGTCTTCTCCTTCAAGATGTTAAACGCGACGTTACGAGCCAACGTCAGCCGAATAACACCCATAGCTCGTCTATCCAGCAAATCCCAATCAGCTTACTTCATCAACTCTGGTTTCTCCCCAGACAAGGGCAAGTGCGGTTTCATCTAGTAAAGATAATTTTCAATCTGCATCTTCCGTAAACTAAAATCCTTCCCATCAAATCTGTCGATTCTCACTTTTACTTCTTCTGTCGCCATCGATTCGCTTCAACTTAGCCAAGCCTGGCTTTGATACCAATTGTTGCGATTAAGCGAGCGATCGAACAATAATATAGACAAATGAAGAAAATAAATCGGACACCAGATTTACGTGGTTCGGTCGTAAAGACCTACGTCCATGGAGAGAGCAGCAGCAAATTTCACTATAAATCAAGCGATATAAGAAGATTACACACTCAAGTCACTTAAATACTCTCTCGGTATTTCCCAAACCCTAATTACACCCAAACCCAAAGTGTTTATAAATAAACAACTTGGTATAAACTCACTAACACAAAATTACCGCGCGTTCAAGCTCGAAACAAAAAACGCTCTACGGCTTTGCGTTCTTAATCAAAGCTTCACACGGGCGGCTTATGAATCCTCGTGGCTCCGTAGGGTTTCTTCCTTCTCTCGTACGAGTGCAGCAACCGCCCGAAAGAAAACCTCTTTCGCGGCTCCCTTCTGCAACTTTTTTTCGGCAATTCAATGCGCACACAAAAAGAATGATTATGTTCTTATATATATGTGCCAAGGTCAAGGGCCCACCACGTCAAGGGCCCACTCGGTTTTGCTTCTTACGCGTGCAGACTCTTCTTTCCTTCTACGTGCACAGGCTTCGACGAATTTGCAGCAGCTTCACGCCAAGGAGAAAATTCCTAAATCAATATTATAAGTGTGCCCAGAGTCAACAACTTTGACTCTGGGCCCACGTTCTGATTCCCTTTTACAATAAGAATTCGTAACTGCAGGGAAGATGGGAAAAACTTCATTTTCCTTTTATTTCCTCCTTTTGTAATTCCTTCGCGAGTCCACCGAATTTCGCGTTTTAGCAAATGCTCAAACTCAAGTCATAATTTAACAATTCCAAGGTTTTTAAAATTCGATATACCAAGAAATGATCCAAGGGAGCAATATAAGCCTTGAACTACAAAAGGCTTAGGGTTTCTTGAAATGTGTGTATTTAATAGGACAAATGGTTGTTGAAATAGTAAAAATTAAAAGACGTCATGTGTAAATTTGAGTGCTCTCTCCCTCATCGTATCATCCAACACTTGAACAATAGTAGTACATTCTCTCCCGAACTTTCTCTCTCTAGGATCGAGTGAGTTAGTTAGTAAGAGATCAATTATTGGGAAAAGGCTTAGCTTAGGCAACCCAATAAACTAAAGGAAGCCTAAGTTGCCGCACAATCTCAATCTCAAGCATTGGCACATGACTCTATACTCTACCATTTGGTCCATTAAGCTATTTTTGCCAACTATGAATGAAGTAAAATGAAAATCTAGTTGGCATAGCCATTAGAAAAAAAAATTATCAAAAAAATCTTAAATCTATTGCAATTATGCCAATTCAATTTTAAACTTTTTTTGTCAATCAATCATAAACTTTTTGCATTTGTGTCAATTCAGTCTATTCGACCAATTTCGATCAAGCCAATGTTGACGTGGACGCCGGCCAACGTTGACATGGATAATTTCTTTATAATATTTCTTGAATTTTTATTTCTCTTTTTTCTTCCCTCCCTCTTTCTTCTTTCTCTGGCCAGTCATCACTGACCAATGGCGAGGCTCACCCCACTGGCCACTAGCTAGGGCAAGGGTCGCTCTAGCCTGTGGCCAGCAAGGCAAGCATTGCTAGCTAGAGAAAGAAGGAAGAGGGAGGGAAAAAAAAGAGAGAAAAAATAAGATTTATTTAAAAAAATTATCCACGTCTAACGCAGACCAAAATTGACCAAATAAACTAAATTGGCACAAATAAGAGGCTTAGGGCTGAATTGATTAAAAATAAATCGACTAAATTGGCACAATTACAAGAGTTATAAGACTTTTTTAGTAACTCTCCACAACCTTTGACAACCCAATGTTCAATTTGATCACCCAAGAGCATTGCGAAATTCTTTTCGGCCCTTTCCGGATGTCTCCTCACGCCACTCTCTTATAGTGGTAGAATAAGTTAAATTTCCCTTAATGATCTACTTTAACTTATCAATTCATCTTGATTATCACAAGAAGTTTTGATTAAGTAACGAACATTTAGTTTCATAGCGACAATTAAGATGAGTTGGCACACATGGCTTCATGAACAAAACTAGTTTTAGTGAGACATATTCACATGAGTCAATAAAACCTAATATACCACATTTTTATGCAAGTTTGCGATTGCCACGCCACCGAATGCAAGTTGGAGTAAAGTCGGAATGATCCCTATGCTTGATAACACAAGCCAAACTCACACCAATACAACGGCAAAAGGACTTTTAAACCGGCCATTTCAGTTTGGATCTGGTTCCAATCGTAATGGATTTGACTTTGGGTCCCGATTTTTGAAAACTGGAACCTAAGGGCGAGTTATGAAAGCGCCGGACTTCTCTTCGTTGTGTTTTTGGGCGGACCGAAAACAGGACTTCTCTTCCTTGAACTGACCACCCTTTTGAACATCAGGTTGCCTCTGTTCACACACGACGGGCACGAGACAATGGGGTTGCTCTTTGTTGACTTTTTTCATTTTCCCTTTGCATTTACCACGGCCCAACTTCGTTTGGATCGTCTCTTTGAATTTTGCTATATCCGTCATTGCTGACCTCATTTCAGTCTTAATTTAGAGGGGTAGCAACTATTGGCCTTGCCACACCAAGATGCTATGTTTTGCTTTTGGAGGCCATGTCCGCTAGTATAATGATCGTTGGGGCTCAGTCTTGTCTACTTATTTTCCCTGACCTTTATGTATGTAGATTTAAATTACATTATAATAAAAAAGGGAAAAATCTCAAACTTTGTCAACTATGACACATTTATCCCAAACTATTTTTTGTAACAAAAAAACCTCAAACTTATACCCGTACGACACATGTAACCTAAATATTTTTTTGTGATACAAAAAACTCCAAACTTATACTTTTGTGACACATTTACCCCCACACCAAATTTTTGGAGTAAATGTATTATACAGATACAATTTTGGGTTTTTAATGTCATAAAAGAAAGTATGAGGTAACTATGTGACATTATACAATTTTAGGGTTAATGTGTCATATAAATATAAATTTGAGATTTTTAATGTCACAAAAAAATAATTTATGGTAAGTGTGTCACATTTGAAAAAAAATTTAGATTTTTTGGTGGTTTTTACCCTAATAAAAAATAGAAAACCCTGAAGAAAAAAAATATAAACATACAAAATAATAGATTATGGTGGGTTTAGTAACATTTCTGTTTTGAGAAATAATTTATTTTCAATAATAGTTTTTTTCTAAATCTATTCTCTAGAATAATTTCCGAGTAAGACAACGTGTTTAATAACTATACAAAATCACTATTCCCAAAATAGAAGAACATGAATGTTGTTTGGTATGACCACAAATTTTTCTATGCCATAGAATTTCTTTTAATATTTTAACATTTTTTTCAGATATTTCTTTTTGCCTTTTTTTTTCAATTTTTTTGTTTCTATTGCAAAGCTATTCCTTGGCCACTTTTATATTTTGGAAAATAGAAAAATTAACTAATGTTATCAAACAAATTTATGTTCTTTTTCTATTTCGGAAAATAAAAAAACAGAAAATTTGGAGTGTTACCATGTAGACTCCTAAGGGCCAAACAGGGGGGTGTATCATGTTTGCACCGGAATTCAATTAGATATTTGTACACAAAAGGGAAATTGTCATAAGTTCAATTAAGTCTTGAGCATTTTGAAAAAGTGCAACAAATTTCCGACCAAAAAAAAAAAAAAAAAAAAGAAAAGAAAAAGTGCAACAAATTTTAAATGTTCTGTATCCAGTACAGTTATTTGCCACCAATAACCTCCCACCAGTAATGTAGCACATGGCATTCAATGAGGTGTTTTTAATTTATTTATTTTTTTAACATACGTGATGCAGATGTATAGCACCGCATCATAAAATAGGCCAACAATTTTAAAAAGAGAGTAAAACCCAAAAAAAAAAAGATAAAAAATTAAAAGGCCAAAAAAAATTAAGAATAAAAATCATAGAGAGAGGAAAAAAGGCTACCGTCTCTCACTTTGTCGACCACAAGCGAGGATTAACCAGGCAATCGCAAGAGTTATATTCCTTATCGAGGCCTGAGCAAGGGTCATTATTGATAGGGTGATTTTTCTTTTTAAAACTTTTTTTCGCTTTCTTATACTTCTCCAATCCTTTCTAGATTTCTTTTCATATCTTTTCCTAATGTGGCTTCCCCGTGGTGCCCGGCAAAATTGGGTGAGAACTTAGAAGTAGCCAAAAGGAAAAAATTGCACCAATTCAAAATGTTTTGAGACTTGATTGAAGTTTAAGTCGGACACTTTTAGTTTTCCCTGTAATTTTTCTTAAAAAAGAACAAAGAAATTTTAAATGATGAATGTACCAAAAATCTTAAACATATTGGCAAAGTGCGATTCAACCTTAACACTTTCAAAAACTAAAATCAAGTTATTCCGTTATCTACAATAATTTTCCTCACGAAAATGATAACTTGGCATTTTTATTATTATTTTCAATCTCCTAAGTGGCATTTTTTTGTTATGTTCTTCTCCAAATCTTAGTTAAATTAAATTTAAATATAACAAATACTATAATTTTATTTTTTTTTAAATACCCCTGCTTAAAAGAAAAAGAACCACTAGGCCTCATCAATGGGCCGTCGCTGCCGCCGTGCCAGAAAGGGCTAATGGAGGTCGCCAAGGCCTCCCACACCCCTATAGAAGAGAGGGGCCCACACCCCAACTTTGGGCAGGAATTCCCAGACCTCGCCCATCTCAGGCTGCTCCCCTAGAATTATAATCAAACTCCTTTTCGGATCATTTTAAATTCTGGACAATTGACCTCACTCTCCGTCCACATTCCCCGTAATTTGAATTGTTTCGGGTCCAAGTCCATTCTCCATTACTGATCAGATTTTGGAGGATGAGGAGGACGCAGCGTGAAGATGTCGGTGCATAAGGATGTTCAGGGACGATAACGAGGAGCTTCTCGGGTCCTGGAGATGGCGATATGCCTCCGACCTCGCGTTCTTTGCAACACCTTGCACAGCAGATTCGCGTACCTCGAGCATTTTCTGCACATCCGACGAGCCACTGTTCGAGTTGTCGTATGTTCCGTAGCATTTCGATGCCAATGAGGCTATGCACGAGTGTTTGAATGTGATAACATGGTGAGCTTCCGAGAGATTCTGGGCAATGCATGATCCGGAAGGACTTGAGCTTGTGGCTGTGGGTGGGGAACGATTGTGTGAATTTGGACCCGTTTGTGTTTTTCAGTCTGTCAGCTGGGATCTTGAGGGAAAGGGGTCTTTCTCATTTGTTCAGGATCTCAAGGGTCTTGCTTCTAATCTCATCAAATAAAAAAGAAATTTACCTACTCAAGCCACCGATGGAATTCTCTGAAATGAACTTTCTTTTGAAATTTTGGATGCTGTGGGGCCATATCATAGATTTTTAGTTCGAGTTCTGCAAAATCCATATAAAAAATTTTATCCAATTTTTGTTTTTAATCTAATTTAGATAAGATTTTGGGGAAGAAAATTTTAAAAAAAAAATAGCATGAATAAGAGAAAAAAAATGGCCACCTTTGCATTTTTCATTAGATAAATCGACGGGAAAAGTATAAAGAAAAAGTCATAAACATGTTATATTAATACCAATTTAGTCATAAACATTTCAATTGAACCAATTTAATCATAAACTTTTTGCATTTGTACCAATTGAGTCCATCTCAGAAATCATTGACATCAATTGACAAAAAATCGTAAAAAGAAAAAAATTTTAAAAAAATGATTCAAATTTTTCAAAAAATTGTAAAATTTGTACGTGTTAGCACCGGTTGTCCTACATCAGCACAACCAACGTTCATATCAATGATTTCTAGCCAAAATCGATTAGATATATTCAATTGACAAAATTGCAAAAGATTTTGGAAAAATTGATATAATTGAAAAATTCATAACTAAATTACACCAACACAATAAGCTTAGGATTTTTTTGTACTTTCTCCCAAATTGACAAAGTTAACAAAAGGATCTCGATTATGTTAATTTGACAAGTTTTCGAACTCAATTGCACCCTTTGAGAGTTTTAGAACTAAATAACACTTTCACAATAAATTTTGGAGCTTTTAGTTCACTTATCCAAAATTTTAGATGTCGACAAAGCAATACATTTACTAGGGCACGACTTCTTAACTACTTAGACTCGATATTAGAATCAAAATGCAAGAATTTCTTGTCCTTAGTCGAATCGGTTCCACAAGACGCATACTTCTAGGTTCAGACCAACCTACCCTTGGACCGAATTAATTAATAATCTCGCTGAAAGCGGACACGCAGGACGAGAATTGATTGAGCCATGTCCAAGTGCCGGAGCATCAATGATTCGTTTAGGAGGTCTATCGTCTCCAATCTTGTCGTTGTTCTTAGGTAGTGATTGACTGGGAAGGGCCAGAAATGTTAGGAATCGAAGGCAAAGGGTAGTGTACAGTTCTGGATTGGCACTGGACCATCGGGCCTTGCCCGGCTTAGAATTAATTTGTTGGAAAATTCGGTTGGGCCGAAAGGGTTTGCTCATTATGATGCGATGTGACCGGGATCTCTCGTTTTCCTTCACTTAAAAAGTTAAAAGTTAGACAACGAAGAGCGCCGTCCAGGCCGAATTGAGCTTTTATCTCCATGTCCCTCTCCATCAATGACATTGATGGTTGAATTAGCATCTGTCATCTCTTTTGGTGTGTTAGGGGCACAAAATAAAAGCTAGATACCTTTGATCTATGCCCAATAAGAAGTCAAATCTAAGCCTGTCAATATATCCAGTTAGATCTATATTTATTCAAAAATTTAAACCAATGAATTATGCGTCAACTATAATATATTAATTGTCGAACACCACGATATTGAATTTTTTTAACACAACTTATACATGCATCCCATAATTCACATGTGCATCCTAACAATCTCTCTCTCATATATTTATTATCCGAAACAGGTTCTCCCTTAAACCGAGGGAATCTGGTGACAAAGTGATGGTGAGTTAGACGGATATGCTTGCCATGCACGTCACGAAAATGTGGCCTCAAGTCATTTCAAATAAAGATGTCGGGGGAATGGTAATGAAGGATCAAATCACGCACATGGGACATGTTTTTGCTTCTTCGACATAGAAAAGAAAAATGGGATCGACCTCTCGTGCAATTGAGAATGCAAATAAGAAATTCGGGCATTTTCACATTAGTGTTTCTAGGGTATTTCTTTTACTTGATGTAGTGAATTTTTACTTTACTTTCGTCCTTGATCATTGGTGAAGGCCGAATTATGAAAATCAGGCACAGTAACAATTGAACTCACGACTATACAAAAGTATAATGCATTGATTTTTGGAGTTTAATATGAGATGAGAAGCTCATATCTTCAAAACGTTGCTATTTCCTTTTGGTACTCATGCCAAGAACGCATCCATCCAAATATGGGAGCCACGAGAAGAGTGTGATCCGTCCAATGCCTATCTAACCTGAAAAATGCAAAAATTAGTTCACTAGCTCTGTAAACGAATTTGACCTGAAAAATCCGGATTACCGGCATATTTACGTTTGATTCGTGACCTTTTTTCCTCCAAAATTTCGAGTGGTGTAATTATATAAATGAATTCGTAAGAGAGAGTATGAAAAAAAATTGCTTATGATTCTGTGTGTCTTTATAAAAATGTTTGAAAAGGGTTCTATACGTAAGCGATAAATATCATTCTTGTCTCGAAAGTCGTGAAATAAGAAATAAAAAGAAAAAAAAAAACAACAAAAATTAGAAATCAGCAGGTGGTGCTCTTGATTAGAACAGCAAGATCCCCCCCAGGAAAGGCAATAGATACTCGCAATCCTGCTCTCTATTAATGCCCGCCTCCCTCCACCACCACACCACCACCGCCACCACCACACCGCCCGTACTAAAACCATCAGTTTCAGATATATAAAAAGCAGACACCGAACAATGAATCCACGCATTGATCGATGAATCTGGCACCAACGAGGACGACGACAAGGACGACCATGTCTGATACGGTCGCAGCTCTATATATGTAACAAGCCCAATTTATTACACCCAACGCTCCCTCTCTCTCTCTCTATCTCTCTTTCTCTCTCTATCTCTGTGCCTCTCTGGTGTCGTCGAAGAGAGAGGAGGGAAAATAATGGCGGGCGTGTCCGCGAATCTGTATCGCGCGATGCGGGGCTACTGGCGGAGGCGGCGCTACGAGAGGCTGGCCGGGCCGGACAGCCACCGGCGCGAGGACCGGAGGCTGGCCGGGCCGGGCAGCCACCGGCGGGAGGACCGGGCGGGCCTCGACCAGGCCCCCGGGAGGCGGCGGAGGAGGGGGCGGTCCTGGCGGGTCAAGGTGGCGCCCAGGGTGAAGCTGCTCCGGCTCGCGGCGTCGCCGAGGAGGTTCTTCGTCTGGCTCCGCGACGCCTACGTGAAGATGATGCTCGGGTTCGCGAGCTCGGGCATGCTCGGCGGCAGCGGGTTCGGGTACGGGTACGGAGCGTCCGTCGGAGACGCCCGGGCGGCGGGGTTCGGGCGGGCCGCGGCGAAGGAGTACGACCAGAGGATGCTGGTGGAGATCTACAAGTCGATGCTGGTGGCGCAGGGCCAGCTCGCGCCGCCGCGCGAGGCCAGGAGGCTCGGCTCCGAGGTGGCTTTGCCGACGAGTGGATTGAAGATTATGGGCCCCTCGTAATAATGGCGGCCTTATCCTTTTTCTACCCCACTAGAGAAATCAGGCAAAAAAGGGTGGAATTTTTTCACGCAGTTTTCTTTCTTTGGCCTTGGAAGGAAGTGGAAACGATTGATTTTCACGTACGAAATCAACTCGGTGGAATCTGTAGAATAACAGCGACAGCATCTTTAATGAGACTCTCGTACCCCCGCGTTTGACATGTCGTTAAATAGCTTTCTGTAATTTTTTGGTCTTTTACAATTTATGTCCTTAAATTGTTTTAGCAAATAAAGTGGAATTTGATCATTATAATTATTTTATGGAGAGATTAAAAGCACGGCGAATGGTGGAATGGTAAATTTGGACCTCGTAGCGATTCTCAGGCACTATTTGGGAACATTGAAAAACATTAACATTAACCGGGGCATAATGTTTTGACTTTCCCCTATCTGAGAAAATTTACATTAACCGGGGCATAATGATTATCATACAAAACTTTTTATTTGCATAGTTTCCGACTTTATGGTGGGGTTTGGAAGTCTTTTCTTGTCTGAAAAAGACGAAAACAAAAGGAAGGAAAGGTGACCGCCAGAGGCGGCTAGTCCTGAACTCATGTGTCTAGATTTGTCACACGGGTGGAGTCGGTCTGATTTGGGTCTTGTTGGGTCTGTGTCAAAAACAGTTCGACCCATTTTAATGCATTTTCATGCAATATAATATAAATTCAGTGACTCATATTTGACCCAACACATATTATTAAAATAATTTCATATGTAACCAAATTTATTAAAACTTATTCCCAAATTGAAGTAAGAGTATGGACTAAGCTAATGCGAAAATGAGAAGGGGGGGAGAGAGAGAGTCATATGGGTGGGTTAAGTTTAAGGAAGTTATAAACCCATTTAACACTTATGTTATTTTAAATTTTACTATTTTAAGCTCATTTGCTAAAAAAGACTAATTCATATAATAACTTAGCTCATCAAATATGAATTAAGAAACATATTTATAGCCCATTTTGATAGGTAAATATGTATCTAGCCCCACTAAGGCTGGCCCATCGAGGGACGAGCTGCAAGCCTGCATGCTCGTCAAGGGATCATCGCCTACATCTGCCGCGATCTAAAGAGTGATAGCGTGAAGAAAAAGGTGCATCATTGGTATAGAAATATTAGGGATGTCAACAAGAAAAAAGAACCGACCCTAACCGAATGTCTCGGGTCTTTTCAATTCGATTCTCTTCCGGTTCGGGCCAAAATTTATTGAACTGCCGACGGACGGGGGGTTCTAAAGGGGAAGTAGCCCGTCCATGTACTAGTTTATAGTTTGAGATGCGTACGAGTCCGAGAAGGCAATGCCTAGGCTCATGGTGGGCTTGACCGGCCCGATCCATCGATTGGGCTTTCCATTTCTAATTAATCGGTCACTTAGAAAGCCATTGGAGCTGAATACTACGAGAGAGCTGAACTAGATTAGATACTTTCGGCCTCAGATGCTTGGACTCGATTTCCGATCGCCAAGAATTTGCAGTTTGTCGCCCGACTTATTCGCCTTTTCATAAAGACCTCGACCTTGGCCTCTCCGGTGATCTTGTTCTTTTTTATAGGGCGGACTATCTCGATCAATCTTGAATTGGAAATTGTTAGCAATTTGACTAAGAGTGGCAATTCACATTCGGGTATGTATCCGTGTCGTGTCGGCAAAAGTGTATGATACAAAACAGGTTGAACTGAAAGTAACATGATTCAATCGCGTCGATTCCTTTTGGTTTGAAGAAAGACCACTCGATTCAAATATGATCCGGAAAACAAATGGATTGATGCCATACAATCCGTGTAACTCAACTAGATAATGGATTGAAGAGTTAACACAATTGCATAATATGCTATGACACGAAATTAATCTGCCAACACGAAACCAGCCCACCGACACAAAATCAACACGAAATATACTAGATTTTTTTTATAAAATCCATTTGCAAAATTGCTATAATTCAGCTCCAAACACAAACTTGTTTACTGTTGGGAAGCATGCTATAAAGGAAGGCATTCGGAAGAGGGGAGTCCTGCGCATTCCTACTCCATCACCATACCTGAAACTTGTATAGAGACATTAGTAGAAACCTGAGACAATCATTACTCCATCACTTGGTTTACTTTTTGTCACAGTTTCAAATACGATGCAGCATAAGTTCAGGTCACAAGTTTTCAGTCTAAAATTCAATGTCGAACGGTGACCATACTTCTGTCTTTTAGAGTTTATGAACTCGTCCAGGCGACAGAGTATCTTGAAATGTCAGAGGAAGGTGAAGATTTCCCCGAAGAAGGGAGTGCCCATGTTTCCTGGCGGCAACTACACACCAGCATCGGAAATTCTTCGCTCGATGGGTGATACGTATCGAATCTCATTCCACCACCGCAACAACCAACCTAGGAGTGGGATAAGCCCGAGAATCCAACCTAACGATGATCTCATCTGGGTACTCTCCATCAATCAGAATATTTCTTACTTCCCGTTGCTTGAAAACTTGCTCCATTTTTTAATTCCTATTAAACACATGTAACTTGCCTCAGATAAACACATAATTCGTAATGATTTTCTATAGCCTTTTCCCTTTTTTAAATGTTCTTGAACAATTCATATTCTCTAGGTCATATCAAATTAGGCCTGTGCCGATAGACCTATTCATGGGTACAATGGCCCGAAAAGCATTTTTCGGAAAGAGGGTTGGACAATATTTATTTAATTATAAGCCAAGTCTAGTAGCTTAACCCGAAAAATTGTTCGTAGCACTTTCTGTGATGGGCGCGCTTAGGAATAATATAGGCAGGCCTGATAAGGTTTGGGCTTGACCAATGACCACCCATCTCTGCTTTGCCAATATCCTCGAATTTTACTCTCGGTTAGCTTTCAATCTAATTTCGATATTAATTTTCTTAAGTGATGGCAATTGAGAACGGGACGGATCCGATTTGGATTGTTACTACATGAGACCTTCTAGAAAACAACATTTTTTCAGCTGAAATGACATCATTGTTAGCTGGCTTAATCAAGAGTTCCAACGCCATCGGATCACGCATGGCTAAAATTAGGTAAAATCGAGTATTTTAAGTAGAATACGCATGACTTTGCTAGCACGTCGCCATGCGACGACACCGAGGACAGTTCGCAGCAGAAGAGGACGAAGTGTCAATGGAGAGTAAATTTTGGATAATGGCACCACCTCGAGGGTTTATATGCATCGAAAAACTATTGTAGGTTAATGTGTCCAAGTAATACCATATTAGGATTTCCTATGTAATTAGCCCTCACGAATAATTATGCATCAGCCGTCATATTCTGTTTAATTATGTACCTTTTAGAGGACAGATGAGTACGAATAATCAAATACTGGAATATGTATACTTTACATACATAGGCCACCTCCCGATGGGAAGTACTGAGAAGTACATAGACCCAAATAGATCGCCGTGTCATTGAGCCTTCACGTTAGGCAAGGCCCATTATGGCCCAAACATAATAAGTTGGGCCAAACTCAATTCCGTACTTAAAAAGTGCAATATTTAGTCTACTTTCACAAGACATTAAGGGCGTATTTGAAAACGATTCGTTTCAAGGTAATAATTTTTATCGAAGCGATTTTTCGATTCTATTCCCGGTAACAATTTCGAATAAAAGAACGCACTGATAACCTGTCCAAAATTTCTATTAGGGATAAAAATGCGTTTAGTAATATTCTTAATTTTTTTTTTTTTTTTTTTGCTTATTTTAATTTTTTAATACTTTAATTATATTTTTCTGCTTTTTTCTTTTTCTCTTCTTCCTCCTTCTTGGTAGCTAGCGACCGGTTGGGCGAGGTCCGACGAGCTCGTTGGAGGCTTGCCTAGTAGTTAGAACTACTTATCCCCAGTAGGAGGAAGGCATGCCGGCTATAGGTAACATAGAATTTAACATTTCAGTTAACGTTCTATTCTTACGCTCGGCAACACCATTTGATTAGGGTGAATAAGGAGCAGTGGTTTCAAGTATTATACTTTCTGAAGCACAAAATTCCTTGAACCTTGTCATTGTATATTCTCCTCATCTATCACTCCTAAACCTCTTAATTTTCAAGTTGAGTTAATTTTCTACTCTAGACTTGAAAATCTTAAATTTTTCAAAAGCCTCATCTTTCGATTTCAACAAATAGACATGACAATATCTAGAAAAATCGTTTATGAATGTTATTAGATACTTCCGACCACCTCTAGTAATGTAATTTCTAAAGTCACAAATGTCAGGATGTATTAGCTCAAGAAGTTGTGTGCTTTTAGAAACCACCTCAAAGGGTTTTCTAGTGATCTTAGCCTATGTACACACTTCACATTGTCAAATCGAATAGAAATATCTAATGGAATGTTATGAGTTTTAGCTAGATGTTGCATTTTCCTGTAATTCACATGTCCAAGTCTATTGTGTAGCAACTTTGGATCAATCAAAGTAGAATTCACATGATTTATGCTATCAGTATTTAAACTCAACCTATACATACCATTAACCATGAATGCACAACCGAAATAACATGAGTTAACAGATAAAGTTACTCTATTATTCATAGTTGAAAAAGATATACCAGCTTTATCAAGTAAACTTATAGATATCAAATTCTTTTTAAGTAAAGGTACTACTCTATCATGTTTCAGAGTTAGTAATTTACCCGAAGAAAGCACCAAATTTGCAGTTCCAACATGAGTCACCCCTGCCTCACCACCATTGCAATTTTCCACAGTGTCTTTCACAGAAGTAGCGCCACTGTCCAACCACCACTCAAAAGAGACGCCGGCCTTTCCATTCTTCATCATTCCAACAAAGGCTCGAGGCTCATATTCACTAATTAGCATATTGGCCTCATTTTGTAGTGTGTCATTCTTTGGCTTCTTTGGTAACTTACACTCTCCTGCCCAGTGACCCCACTTTCGACAGTTATGGCACTTGCCATTCTTCTTCTTTTTGGAGATAGTCTTTTTGGCCTCTAATTGTAAAGAGGATTCACCTTTTGATGACTTGGACTTTTTCAGAGGTTTTTCGGAGTGTGAAACTAAGTTGGCAACTGACTTTTGTTGTCCTACTTGTTCCAAACTCTTTCTAGTAATGTTTCGATCCTCAATGTGAATATACCTCTTTAATTCATCCAGTCCCATATGTACCTTCAATCTGTGCATTTCAGTCTTGAAAGAACTCCATTCAGTTGGTAGCTTGCTCAACACAAGACCGACAAAGAGATTATCGGACATATCAAATTTATCATCTTTCAGCTTGTTCCTCATGTTCTCAAATTCAACTAACTGAGAGGTAATGCATGAATTCATAGTGAATTTAAAATCAAAGAGTTTCTCCGCTAGGAGAGTTTTAGAGAGCCTCTCTTGTTTTTGGAACTGAGCGTTCAAGTGATCCCATATCTCTTTCGCCGTCTTATACTCATTATAAGTCATAGCCAGATTAGGATTTAGAGAGTTCAACAAGTAATCTCTACAAAAATCTTCATCTTTGTTCCATTGATATTCATCTACATCTTCAGTGGTAGATGCAAAATCACTTAATACAATATAGAATGTGTCACGTTCTTTCATGCCAAATTGAACATGTAATTTCCAGCCATGAAATTCAGTAACATCAAATTATTGCAACTTTATAATATCATGGGAACTACGCTTTGCCATTTTAAGCAGAGCAAAGTGTTAGAAAGAGTGCACATTGGAGTTCTCGGAGCCACAAAGTCGAATAACTCCCCTGACCTTGATCAAACCGCTTTGTAGAGATGGAATTTGCCAAAACAAACCCCAAAAACAGATCTGGAGCGCCCAAAAACCTTAAGATGGACTGCCCTTGTCGCCGAAACTCGCTGGAAATTTCCGTCGCCGAAATTCGCTGAAAATTCCGATGGAAACTTACGGGTGCCGCAACTTCTCCGTCCGACCTCCGATCGACGCGAGTGACCACTCAAAACGTTTGTATCGACGAGTAGAACAAAGCCCAAGTGGTTTCACCCTCTAAAATTAGCTATAATTTTTGAGTTTTTAATCAGAGATTTCGGTCACCCGAATCTTCGGACTCATATCCCGGCCAATACCGCCGTCGAAATCGAAAGTAAATTACACCTGCGAGTTCGTCTTGACGAAATCTTCAAGAAGACACCTTACTCGCTCAAATCCGACACACGAACATAATACTTCAAGATTATTGGAGGTTATAGGTTTGAAAGAGAAGAAAGTTTTTTCGGTTGCTTGAAGTATTACACCAAGATACGTCAAGTTAGGAACGCTCAACAGTGTTACCTAGAGTTTATATATATGCAAGTTATTGGGCTCCAGCTCATATGGACCCAAAATAACCGTGCTTTTACCTATTGGACTTGTATGTGAACATATTATTTGGACTATATTAACGATATATCCAACATATACGTCATTCGTTAAGGCAAGTAGACTCGGTCAATAGCGACAGCCCAATAATTTCGAAGCGTAAAATTCATTGAAAAAAAAACTGTCCAATCAGGAAGGAGAGATTGAATTCGTAGGAACCGCAAGAAGAATGCCCACAAAACTGCATGATATTTAAGTTACTTTGCTTTGCGTTTTAACATCCACGAAAGACGGAGGACAGGAGCACTTCTATGGACAAAACCATGGAGAAGAAGAAGGATGGTGTTTCGAACGAGGAGATTCGCTATGGGGGCATAAAAGCCATGCCCTTTGTGATAGGTAAGAGAGTGACTACAAAGCGCGTTTTTCTTCTGTATATGTCTACGTCTTCTCTAAATTACAAACGAAATGATAAATGACACGAGGATACAAAAAAAGCAGGAAACGAGACATTTGAGAAGCTCGGGACGATCGGCACCTCCTCCAACTTTCTGGTCTATCTCACCACTGTCTTCAACATGAAGAGCATCACGGCTACTAATATCGTTAACATCTTCAATGGGACCATCAATTTCGCCACCTTGATCGGGGCTTTCCTCTGCGACACATACTTTGGGCGTTACAAGACACTAGGATTCGCTTCAGTGTCCTCGTTTCTGGTACTTGCATTTAGCATTTCATCGTTGCATGGTTCAATTGTATACGTTCCAAGCAGGAAAGTGTGCAAGTGTAACTAGGATCTATTTAACATTCCATTTCATGTTCCAGGGGATGCTTGTACTTACTCTCACAGCAGCCATAGCGATGATGCATCCTCCTCATTGCGAGACAGAGGAGAGCAACTCGGGCCATGGACCGACGTTTGGGCAAAGGGCGTTTCTGCTCAGCGGGTTTGGACTGCTTGTGATTGGAGGTGGCGGGATTAGACCTTGTAACCTGGCATTCGCTGCTGACCAGTTCAATCCTAATACGGAAGCTGGGGAAGAGGGGAATTAGTAGCTTGACTAGCTTCTTCAATTGGTACTATTTCACCTTCACTTTTGCCATGACGGTATCTTTGACAATCATCGTCTATGTGCAAGCCGATGTGAGTTGGGCTTGGGGATTGGCCATTCCCGCGTTCCTCATGTTCTTGTCATGCGCTCTCTTCTTCTTGGGAACGAAAATATAGATAAAAGTTAAACCGGATGGTAGTCGGCTGGCGAATACCTCCCGGGTGATGGTGGCAGCAATAAAGAAGAGGATGTCGAAGTTACCGGACCAGCCAGGTCTCTCCTTGTATGACCATGTTCCGAGCAGTACTGTCAACTCCAAGCTCCCTCACACCGATCAATTCAGGTATTTTGCTGGTGCTTTCTCATCTTGTCTTTCATTTTCATGAGTTTCCGTGTTGAGCAGCATCAGAAATTGTCTGCAAAGTGCTTTATCTGATGAACTTCCAGATAGAACAGTAACGATTAAAAAATGAATGGTGGTTGGATAGGATAGGACAACTCGGTCTATAATTTTTTTTTTTTTAATATTTCCGATATAGCTGTTAGCTGTCCTCATTATTGGCGTAACAACATATCAAGCCTTTGTCTGGTCTACGCATCAAAAATCTCTGGTTGACCATGTTCCCCGAAAAAAGCAACTTCCAAGAAACGACGAGCATGACTGCACCTTAAAATTTCATCACCTAAAAGCAAATTCTAGAGAACATACATGCCATGCTAGCAAAATGATAAGTCTTGTCCTATCAACGTGCAATGTTTCATACTCCCTAAAATTGGTTGCAGCGAGTTATATCTGATCTGCTTGCACTAAACAGTCTGTGATTATGAGTGCTATGTGAACATGATTTTGGGCATTGTGGAACCAATCCCCCGCCCTGCAGCATTCAGCAGGTCGAAGAAGTGAAGTGTTTGACAAGAGTCGTACCCATTTGGATCTCCGCCATGATCTACTACATAGCCCTAGTCCAACAGCAAACCTACGTAGTCTTCCAAGCCCTTCAATCTGATCGATGCCTTGGGAGCTTGAACTTCAAGATTCCAGCTGCCACTTGCGTTATATTCTCGATGATCGCACTCACTATCTGGATTCCTATCCACGACAGAATGATCATTCCACACCTAAGGAAGTTGACAGGAAAAGAAGGCGGGATCACACTCCTCCAGAAGATGGGAATCCGCATGTTCCTCGCCATCATCACAATGCTTATGTCAGCCATTGTCGAGAACAAAAGGAAAACTCTGGGACTAACTGAGCCCATTGGGGTCGACCCAAGGAGAGGCGCAATTTCTTCTATGTCAGGATTATGGTTGGTGCCTCAGCTGGTGATGGGAGGATTGTCTGAAGCATTTACAATCATTGGTCAAATCGAATTTTACTATAAGCAATTCCCGGAAAACATGAGAAGCATTGGCGGGTCGCTCTCTTTTGTGGGGATTGCAATGTCGAGTTGCTTGAGTAGCTTGCTGATATTCTTATCTACCATTTCCATGAAATCCTTCAGCTTAATAACTCAAAAATCGTGCCTCACTGTTCAAATTTTACAAAACTTTGAAATTATTCCTTAATTCCGAAAACTATTCTAATTAGACAAACAAAGGGCTTGAATCCTTACGGGACATTGCAAATTGAAGTAAATCTAGCTTGACGAGCTATCCGGGACATGTACTTTGACCAAGTCAAAAAGAAAAAGAAAAAGAAAGCAGTAGTACACTAATTTAAAAAGGTGTTCACACTTAAATGTTGCTTGTCTTTTTCAATACTTTTTCTTTTCAAATGTGCGCTCCTAGTAATTGGTATAGGTTGGCAAGATAATGGGACCCATGAATATAAACAATGAGAAGATGAAGATTGATAAGGTATATGACAAGAACTTTAGTTTCTAGAATAAGCAAATCAAGGACCTATTGTATCGGAAGACTTGCATCGACCTTTATTGAGAAATAAACTAGATTCAATCAAGCAATGAGAGTGGGAATTGTTAGATCAGCAAGCTCTGAGTGTGATTCATCTCACATTGTCATGGAACATTGCCTTAAACATCGCCAATGAGAAGAACATGCGAATTTCTTTAGAGCATTATTCTACACGTACAAGAAGCCTGTTGCATCAAGCAATGTATATTTGATGCGTCATCTTTTCAATAAAAAGATGAACGAAGGTTTCTACGATAAATCACATCGATGAATTCAATGTGATCACACGGTAAAAGCTTTAATTTTGTTATTTTTTCGACCTGAAAGTTGTAGTACAGCTATGACTACAGTGAGCTATTCATCCGGTTTTAAAAAAAGAAAATTTGAAGTTTCAAGAAATTCAGGATTTGATTCTTAGCAATAAAATTTGCAAAAGAGAGTCGAGTGAATTTTCAAGTGCTACCTTAAGTATTTAAGACATAGGGAGAAGCGATCAACGAAGGTGAAAATAATCCCATGGTAGATCAAAGTCCAAAGGGAGAAGCAAATCGAGATCTCGTGGTGAAATAAGTTGCTGAAATTGCAAAAAGATATGCCATATGAGACGAGATTATGGAGTCCCAATGAAGAAAATTCGGTACGTAGATCAAAATAAAGAGAAAGAGAAATTTATGGATGCGACTATTGAAGAGACGCTTGACAATGATGCTATAATTTTGACCATTGACAATTTGATTGAGCCTTGGATTCTAGACTGAAGTGCGTCATTTCACTCAACTTTGTGCAAAGAATCAATGCATGGGAGTTAGCCCACATATGAACATTTCCACTTGCCCAAAATCCTGAAAAAAGAAATAAACTTGATGCAAAAGCTAAAAAATATTTTTTCAATAGCGGGATGAACAATATAGAAAAATAAGATGCTACATTCGATGAAAATATGCTGTACAAGGATAGATCAATGATAAAGTATAGTGTGAAGGAGTAATGGGTAAAGGCTAGAGAGATTGAATTAGAGGGGGTTTTTAGAGTGTTATGATTAAAAATCTTTAATCTAGTGCTGTAGACTCTAATAAAAAAAAAATCAAATGGATCACATACACTTGAAATAACTTTAAGAAGATCTAATTAAACATCTAAACCTATATAGAGATATTTTTTATCATTGCATTATATGCTTTTGACTGATACTAGCGAACCATAATTTTTTTGAAGCAGTGCAAGTTAAAGATTCTGTTGGGTGGGAGTTAGTAATATGAGATGAGTTGGATCCACTCGAGAAGAAAAGAGCTTGGGTGTTAACTATCAGATGGAAAGAAAGCATTACAGAACAAGTGGGTGTACCAGGTTAAAGAAGAACTTGACGACAGTAAGAGGTATAAAGCATGGTTAGTAGTAAAAGCTTTTCAGCAAAAAAAAAACAAAACTGACTATATAGATTTTCTCTCTAGTTGTCACATTGACTATTATCAAGTCAGTGTTGAGTGTAGTCGTTGCTGAGAATTTATATTTACAGTAGTCAAAAGCAAAGATTTCCTTCCACCACGATAACTTAGAGTGGAATATTTATATGGTACAACTAGAAGGTTCTTAGGTTCCTAGAAAAGTAAATTATGTTTGTAAGTTGGGAAAAAGTCTATATGGCTTGAAATAAGCTTCTAGGTGGTGGTATAAGAAATTAGATATCTTTGTGTATGATAAAATGTTCACTAAAAGTAAATGGATCACTGTTATTACTTCAAGAAATGTAATGACTATTATATTATCTTGCTGTTATATGTCGATGACGTGCTCATTGTAGAATCTAATATAAGTAAAAAGAACACATTAAAGCAACAATTGTGAAAAGAGTTTGAGATGAAAGGCTTGAGAGTAGTGAATTGGATCATGGGATGAAGATCACGCGAGATAGATTTAGAGGAACTCTGAAATTATCCCAAGAAAAGTACGTTATAAAAGTGTTGCAGATTTAAAGTTCAAAATGCAGAACCGGGAAGTACTCCTTGAAAAGTCACTTCAAGCTCTCAAAGACGCAATCGCCAAAGACAGATGAAGAGCGGAAATATATGGCTAAGGTGCCTTTTGTGTCATCTAGTTAGCAGTTTGGTGTATGCTGTAGTGCGTACTATATCAGACATAACTCACACAATGGGAGTTATGAGCAAATATATGGCTGATCCAAGAACAAAGTATTAGGAAGATGTGAAGTGGCTATTAAGATATCTAAAAGGCACTTTGGCTATATTGCTATGTTTTATGAAAAAATGTGTAAAGTTACGAGATTTTGTGGATGCAAATCTTGGTGGTGACTTGGACAATAGGAATAGCACCTTGGGTTTCGTTTTTACCTATAGCTGGCATTGCAATCAATTGGATGTCTAGACTTAAAAAAATGTATGTCTCTCTCAATCGCCGAAGCATAGTAAGTTGACATATCTGAAGTTGGCAATGTGATGATTTAGTCAAAAATTTTGCTAAACGAGACAGGTAAGGAGCGTTTTTCTCAATAATAGTCAATGTGTTATTTGTCTTGCAAGGAATCCAATAATTCATTCAAGAACAAAGCACATTGAGTTAACCTATCATCATATTTCTCAATCGACAGATAATGGGACATTGTCATTAAAGAAACTAAGGTTATGCATTGCCTCAATTGGCCTCTGTGGTTAATGATGGGCAAGTCACTACACTAGGACGAGTTGGGATATAAAGATGAGTGAAGATTATGAAAGACTATTGATATTTTGAAGATCAGCTTCTGATGGGAGATTGATGGAGTCGTGGAGTTTAACAGAGAAAACTAATATTAAAGCTCATAACTCTTACTGTTATTGGGATAAATATAATTTTTCATGTTAAAGTGAAGAATAGAGCTTTTTACTACTATTAATAGCATACATGTAATTTCCATTATAACTATGTATACCCTAAAGTCTTGTTATATATTATGGCAATATCTTTTGTAGTTGTAATTCTCATACTCATACTCATGATGAAGAGATTACCTAGTTTTTACTTTCTGATTTTGAAAAAGGTTTTCCACAAAAACTTCGCCTATCTCCTTATGTATTTTTCCTCCTCAAAGATTCATGTTCTTAACATTTGATCAAGTCACGAAAAGTAGTTGATTAGCGATTGCGAGTTCCTTTCTCACCTAATTTAAATAAGAAGAGAATTTACGATGATAAAAGTCACCCGCCATTATCTTCATCATAACGTGCACGTCGACTTAGACATGTACATGTATAACAAATTTCAAGCCTCCCATCTTAAGCAACGTTCAACTGAAAACCAGTTGGAAGAGAATAAAATTGGTGCCACCATAATTCTCGGCATTAAACTGGATAATCTAAACAATTAGCTGAGCACAAAGAAACTTCTTGGAAAGGAAAATAAAGAAGTAGGTCTTCAATCAACAGATTCTAGCACTTGACGAAGCTTTTAAGTGAAAAAAGAGAGAAGTTTTCAAACCATAAGACAATCGGTCCAACTAATGCCTCGCGGAGAAAACAGGGCCCTCTCTTTTCATGTACACACGTTAGGTTTCGATGTCACGCGTCTGCCTTTTTCTCCTCGGGATACATGACACTAAGCACAAAGTGAGAGAGTCCACACATTGTCCTTTCATTGGAAAAACGTGTTGCGAAATAAAAAGCAGACACCGAACAATGAATCCAGGCATTGATCGATGAATCTGGCACCAACGAGGACGACGACAAGGACGACCATGTCTGATACGGTCGCAGCTCTATATATGTAACAAGCCCAATTTATTACACCCAACGCTCCCTCTCTCTCTCTCTCTTTCTCTCTCTATCTCTGTGCCTCTCTGGTGTCGGCGAAGAGACAGGAGGGAAAATAATGGCGGGCGTGTCCGCGAATCTGTATCGCGAGATGCGGGGCTACTGGCGGAGGCGGCGCTACGAGAGGCTGGCCGGGCCGGACAGCCACCGGCGCGAGGACCGGAGGCTGGCCGGGCCGGGCAGCCACCGGCGGGAGGACCGGGCGGGTCTCGACCAGGCCCCCGGGAGGCGGCGGGGAGGGGGCGGTCCTGGCGGGTCAGGGTGGCGCCCAGGGTGAAGCTGCTCCGGCTCGCGGCGTCGCCGAGGAGGTTCTTCGTCTGGCTCCGCGACGCCTACGTGAAGATGATGCTCGGGTTCGCGAGCTCGGGCATGCTCGGCGGCAGCGGGTTCGGGTACGGGTACGGAGCGTCCGTCGGAGACGCCCGGGCGGCGGGGTTCGGGCGGGCCACGGCGAAGGAGTACGACCAGAGGATGCTGGTGGAGATCTACAAGTCGATGCTGGTGGCGCAGGGCCAGCTCGCGCCGCCGCGCGAAGCCGGGAGGCTCGGCTCCGAGGTGGCTTTGCCGACGAGTGGATTGAAGATTATGGGCCCCTCGTAATAATGGCGGCCTTATCCTTTTCCTACCCCACTAGAGAAATCAGGCAGAAAAGGGTGGAATTTTTTCACGCAGTTTTCTTTCTTTGGCCTTGGAACTTGGAAGGAAGTGGAAACGATTGATTTTCACGTACGAAATCAACTCGGTGGAATCTGTAGAATAACAGCGACAGCATCTTTAATGAGACTCGCGTACCCCCGCGTTTGACATGTCGTTAAATATCGCTTTCTGTAATTATTTGGTCTTTTACAATTTATATCGTTAAATTGTTTTCGCAAATAAAGTGGAATTTGATCATTATAATTATTTTATGGAGAGATTAAAAGCACGGCGAATGGTGGAATGGTAAATTTGGACCTCGTAGCGATTCCTCAGGCACTATTTGGGAACATTGAAAAACATTAACGTTAACCGGGGCATAATGTTTTGACTTTCCCCTATCTGAGAAAATTTACATTAACCGGGGCATAATGATTATCATACAAAACTTTTTATTTGCATAGTTTCCGACTTTATGGTGGGGTTTGGAAGTCTTTTCTTGTCTGAAAAAAGACGAAAACAAAAGGAAGGAAAGGTGATCGCCGGAGGCGGCTAGTCCTGAACTCGTGTGTCTAGATTTGTCACACGGGTGGAGTTGGTCTAATTTGGGTCTCGTTGGGTCGTGTCAGAAACAGTTCGACCCATTTTAATTCATTTTCATGCAATATGATATAAATTCAATGACTCGTACTTGACCCAACACATATTGTTAAAATAATTCCATATTTAACCAAATTTATTAGAATTTATTCCCAAATTGAAGTAAGAGTATGGACTAAGCTAATGCAAAATCGAGAAGGGGGGGAGAGAGAGAATCATATGGGTGGGTTAAGTGGGTTAAATTTAAGGAAGTTATAAACCCATTTAACACTTATATTATTTTAAATTTTACTATTTTAAGCTCATTTGCTAAAAAAGACTAATTCATATAATAACTTAGCTCATCAAATATGAATTAAGAAACATATTTATAGCCCATTTTGATAGGTAAATATGTATCTAGCCCTACTAAGGCTGGCCCATCAAGGGACGAGCTGCAAGCCTGCATGTCCGTCAAGGGATCATCGCCTACATCTGCCGCGATCTAAAGAGTGATAGCGTGAAGAAAAAAGTGCATCATTGGTATAGAAATATTAGGGATGTCAACAAGAAAAAAGAACCAGACAGAACAGAACCGACCCTAACCGAACGTCTCGGGTCTTATCCAATTCGATTCTCTTCCGGTTCGGCCCAAAATTTATTGAACTGCCTAACGGACACGAGTCCGAGGCTCATGGTGGGCTTGACCGGCCCGATCCATCGATTGGGCTTTTCCATTTCTAATTAATCGGTCACTTAGAAAGCCATTGGAGCTGAATACCACGAGAGAGCTGAACTAGATTAGATACTTTCGGCCTCAGATGCTTGGACTCGATTTCCGATCGCCAGGATTTTGCAATTTGTCGCCCGACTTATTCGCCTTTTCATAAAGACCTCGACCTCGGCCTCTCCGGTGATCTTGTTCTTTTTTATGGGGCGGACTATCTCGATCGATCTTGAATTGGAAATTGTTAGCAATTTGACTACGAGTGGCAATTCACGTTCGGGTCCGTATCCGTGTCGTGTCGGCAAAAGTGTATGATACAAAACGGGTTGAACCGAAAGCAACATGATTCAATCGCGTCGATTCCTTTTGGTTTGAAGAAAGACTACTTGATTTGAATACGATCCGGAAAACAAATGGATTGATGCGATACGATCCGTGTAACACGACTAGATAATGGATTGAAGAGTTAACACAATCGCATAACCTACTATGACACGAAATTAATCTGCCAACACGAAACCAGCCCACTGACACAAAATCAACACGAAATATACTAGATTTTTTTTATAAAATCCATTTGCAAAATTGCTATAATTCATCCATAAAATATCATCAAAGTAAATTTACAAAAAAAAAAAAAAAAAAAAAACATTTCGTAGTCAATGAATTATTGTCAATTTAAATCATAATGGCGAATAGCATGAAAAATAAAAATAAAAATAGTACCATCGCTAACTTATTAATTTAGACGGGTTATATAGATCAATAGCGTATTTGACAGGTTGAACATGAACATGACCTCAGTCATTAACATGACTCGGGATTCAATACGAAATTGACCCAAACATGCTAACTCCATATAATGTTCGAGTTGTGTTACCATATCACGTCAAAGTCTCCCAAATGGTCTATTCACAATAGAGGCTAGGGATTTATTTGACAGGTTGAACATGAACATGACCCCGATCATTGACATGACTCGGGATTCGACACAAAATTAACTCAAACATGCTAACTTGATATAAAGTTCGAGTTGTGTTATTATATTAAGTCAAAGTCCCCCAAACGGTCTATTCACAATCGAAGGTAGGGATTTCAGTAAAAAAACAAAAGCTCATTAAGAATCGATCGTACCGAAATCCAAAATATTTGCATCAGTCTCTTCGGTTTTAATAATTCCTTTGCAGGTTGGATCCAATTTTGAGGAGAGAGAGAGATTATTAAATTTGACAGTTATAACGAAGCATTTTAGCCGCAAGATACTCTCAACGTTGCCCGACCATCAATGCTCAACCTAACCCATCGCCACTCTTTATTTTCTGACAAGTCAATCCTAGGCACGGGAGAATCGGATCGAAGTAGTTCCTTAGTCAATTTGATTGGGGTTGGTATTATATTCGCAGGATTATTATCAGGTCGGTCCGCCGTTTATGCAAAATCATCCTTATTAAAAATATTTATTAGGGACGAGTGAGGCGGGTATTCAAAGTTAGCTCTGTAATCAAATTTTTCCGCATATTCATCGGTCAAGCCAAGCGATGAATGCGTAATACATTGCTCGTGCGGCCGATGGCCGTGTTTCTTATCATGTTTGATTTTTTTACCTAATTATTTCTCTTCCAAGAGGACAATAAAAAACGGAAGCCGGCAAAGGTTGCTTTAGAAGAGAAGGAATGAAGTCCAAGTGAAGAAAAAGAAAAGGATAAAAACGAGTAGAAGGAATGCATTGGAGTTCGTATATCTTTCCTTAGGAGCAAAGGTGATATGCCAATGAAAGGCTAGTCATCTATGTCGGAAACAGGAAATTCACAAAAAAAATTAAAAAAAAAATTGCATTTAGTAGGAACTAGGAACGGGAATTGAGAGTGCACGCCAGATTCCGATCGTTTTAGCGATCAGGAATTGAGCTACTTAAATTATTTAGGGTAAAATATTGAGATGTATGAGTACGCGTTGACCCATTAATAATAGCAAAATAAATATTGCATGCCGCTGGCCTGATAATTTGTCAATTATAAGTAGAAATAAATAATAATCTGGAAAGCTTTTTATATTTTTTTTTTGGGGTGGGGGGTTATTTATTTATTTTATTTTTGGTCAGAATTGGGGAGTTATTGACCAGGCGACACTTACGGACTTCGTCAATGGATATCAAGTGAGCATTGAGCAACAAGCCTCCCGCTGCCGAGTGGGAGGGAGGCACTTGATTTTTTTTAAAGCTTTCCCTTCGCCTAGAAGAATCACCCGATTTGTTTACCCTCATAATTCAGACAAACCCTTTTTTTTTCCTTTTTTTTTCCCTTCAAATTTTAAGGTACTAAAAAATCGTACCTAACCGACTATACATATATAAATATCGTATATGACTCATTACTTCTCTTCATATAAAAATTATGCCTAACGCGAAATGTATGAGATGCAACCCATGGCCACGTCATACAATTAATCAAAAGACAAGCGAGGAAGTGTGACATCAAGAGTTGCATAGTTATCAAATCCCCCAAAACCGTGTTGTCGTCGTTGCAACCATATTATTTTTTTCGACCCCAAAAAAAAAAAAAAAAAAAACTCATACGAATCCAATAGAGATGGCTGCGCTTGATCAATATAACAAGTTCGGAAATAAACAATCATCGGTCATTCATAGATTATCAGGTTGAACGAGCTCTTTCTTCAACTCTCCAATCAAAGAGACCGGTTTTCTCCATCCATATGTCCAACCAGCGGGTCTCCGTCGGGAAAAAGCACACTCAATTTGTTCCGACGAGCGCCTCGATTGTTCTATATATTTAATGTATTTATCTATCAACCTTGCAACGGTAATTCCCCGCCTCCTTCAGTAAGAAGTTCCCTTTCATTTTCTAATATATTTAAATGTAACTTAAATCGCTAGCAATGCGGGATTCGAACTCTCGATCGCATCAAAGCAAAAGAAAACGAATACCAACACGGCTGCCCATGGGTGAGTAATTTCATTGATATGTTTTGAGGTGCGCATGCCCAACTTTCCAGAGTTAATGCTAAGATTTCCTCCTTCTCGATAATAGCACGGCGCATACGATTTCCGATCGAGACATTATCAACACACAATAATAGCTGTAAGCAGCATCGGTCCGAATACGACGTCAGCGACCACGCACTGCCCAACGGCTAGCGAAGCGAAGTGGGGATGCAACGTCAACTCGACCCCTTCGCTTTTCCCTGGATCGTTGCCCCTCGCGCAGACGACGCCGCACGCTTCTTCTCCCGTTCCTCCGAGTCAAAATGGCGACCGACGAGGAAGCCAACGGCTACCTTTCAGCGCCCGCCAAACGTTCCTTTTTTTTTTTTTCCATTTTCACGTAAGAAAATGGCGTCGCGCCCCCGCACCAACTTCGAGATGGAGAAGCGTGACGCGATCTCCATCCAATTATTCGGCGCACGCCCGACGCGTCGGGTTCACATGCCTCCGGGCACATCAAATGACGAGCACGACAGCATGTTCCGACGGAGAGCCGCCCACCGCCTTTCGATGACGTTTACTTTCGGCTCGAACCGCCGGCCACGCGCACTTTGAAGTTTCAACGGTGGCGAGAAATATGGTTTCAGCTCGATCCCGCCGTCGTGGCTGCCAAGCCACATCTCTAGAAAAACTCTTGCGTGGCGCTTTCAAGGGATGACCAATATTTAATAGGTTCTCAACATTCGACCGATTTTAAAAGCATACTTTCTGGCCAAACGATTGAAAAGTCACTCTATCAATGCGTCATGTTTCATTGATCCCGTATCGAAGTAAACTTTCTTTTAAACGGCCTCAATAGAACTTCCATAAGTTGCCTATTAAATTCAAAACGTTATAAAAAATTCCAAATATCCATCGCTATCCTTCCTTTAGGAAGCATTTACATGAGTACTTATATGCATTTGCGTTTGTACTCGCAATGATAAAGTCAAATCGGATTACCAAACAAGATTCGACAGGTTATGTCAACAAATCGATTTCTTCCGTTTGAACTCATTGCCATAACTCTTTTAGTTGCATTGACAGGTTGCATCTTGACCAAAAAAAACTCATTTCCATAATTCTTTTAATTGCTTTAATAGGTGCAATTATTGTTGCTCATCAATAATAAATCTTCATAATCATTGATAGCAATCAAAATTCAACTTTATTTTGTACTTGTTATTTTATAGTCAATTGAATTCGTTAAATTCTTGTTCACATTGAAATGATAAGCATGCGCATGTACCCAGTCATCTCTTGATGACATAAAACTCTTACGAGTAAAAGAGAACCCTTCAAACTAACCTCCTCAATAAGCATATAGTATGAAACCCTTTTCGGAAAAAATAAAAATAAAAGAGCGAGCCGAACATCTTAACTCGACCAAAATATCCCAAACATCAATTGGGTACTCAAGAATTACACATTCTTCGATGTGCTATTATCTATAACACTATCTTCAAGTGTGTGTACATGAAATTAGCTACTTCATGTCGCTTTCTCTTTCCAAATTTTGCCAAATTCGAAGTCATTATCTTAGACATTGACTCGATGCAATGGAGCATGTTGGTTTCCCTGGTTTGTTTCAATGGAACACGTTAAGCTTAGCTGTTAGAATAAAGCATCGCCATCTTTTACAGAAAGGCTGATGTGAAGGTTGGAGGTTGCGGGACTAATATATAAGGGAACTGGCGTAAAGAAGCAGAATACGATCGATTGAAATTAGGACGAGACATGTATGAAAGATTCTCAAAACAGAATCGTTCTTTTCCCGTATAAATTTGTAATCCGCAACATAAATTATGAGAGTAAAAGAGGAGGGAATTTTTTTTTTTTTTTAAATAAAATTTTTCTCTCCAATTTTTCTTTTGACACCATTTCCAAACATAACCCTAGGGTATAATATTCGACAATAAGTCTAACAATCTTTGTATTTTTGGCCAACTTATCAAGAGGATGTTCAATTAGATTGAATTTAGCCGGGTATAACTGCATGTGAGGGTGAGCTGGTTCCAATTGCCATATAGGTTTCACCTAGAATTTGAAACCAACTAATTGGAACAAGTTCCTCATTTCTTAAAATTTGGAATGTACTTTACATATCTTAGAACTTGAAATCTATCCCATCACAAGTTATAATGTTTATTTGAAAACCTGCCAATCTCTTTCTTTTTTTTTTTTTTTCATTTTTAGTTAAGCCTAACTTCTCCATTTTTATTTTTTTTCGTTTTTCTAATTTTGGCACAGAAAAAAGGACTGAAGTTATCTAGTTTTCCAAACCTTTTAAGTGCACCACAACTACACAATGACTCGGTGGCTATATCTAGTTATTAATAGTCCATATCTTTACTTTGGCTTCAAGAAATCAATTTAGGTTTAAGTAGCAAAAGGCTTCTTCTAAATAGGAACCTAAAACTAACCTTGGATACACTGGAACCAGTACGGTCCAGTTCTCCGATTCCAAGTTCTACATTGGAAACCCCCACCCCAAATTGCATGATAGAGATAGAAATAGAGGGGAACTTTTGAGGAAAAAAAGGTAAAAAGAAAAGAGAGAAACATACTTTTATTTTTAGTATGTGACATGTATTGAGAGAATGTTTTCACACAAGTTAAGAGATTTTGTTTCTTTCCTTTTGGGTTTTCCTATGAATAAATATGAATTCATTAAGAAGTTCCTGACATCATCAGTGAATTGAATTATAATCCTATTGAAAATCTATTTAGCACTAACATGGACACGCGACATAACACACCGACACGTTATATATTAAATACATATTTTATATATAAATGCAAAAATAAATAAATAATAAAATAATAGCATAAAATAATTTATATTAAAAATATTAATCCCACATTTGTTAATATCATTCAATGTTTTAATTTGACAGAGATTAAATGAGGAATTAAAAAATTGCAAACACAAAAAAGTAAATTTGAAGGACCGTGTCATGTTTTCTTACGCTTGTCAGAGATTAGTGAGATTTATTATAGTTCCAAACAAAGTTCGAAGTTCATGATATAAAGCGGCTTGGAGCTCCTCGCAAAAACAAGGTTCGAGAAAATAAAAATCTAGGACAAGAATTCTCGAAGTACAACTAAAAGAAAATGAAATAACTAAATTCGCCATGGAAAATATGAGAGATAACTCACAAGCCAATGACATAAATCAAAAGAGATAACTCGCGGGCGACACTAGTGAGAGGTGGAAAGAAGAAAAAAAAAATCACAACTTTAAGTCTGCGGGGGCGCGGAGCGATGCCGGCAAGAAGAGGGGCGTTCAATCGTCACTCACGAGAGGTCAAAACTTATAAGTGAGAAACTTGAGAGTGAGAATTTTATTCTTTCCCTTTTTTTTTTTTTTTTTATATATTTATATTTTGACCCTTCAAGTATTGAAATTTTTTAAAATTGACCCCTCAAGTGAGAATCGTGTATCAGAATTTTGGACTCATTTGTCAGAGCATGTCGGGAAGAGTTGACCACGTGTCGGATTTCCCGACAATCGTTGACCGCGTGTTGGAACGTGTCAAATACGTGTCGGAGTGTCGGACACGACACGAAGGCTTCCAGAGAGTGTCGGTGTTTTTTAGTTGAAAATGAATATGGCGCTTTGGGGATTTTTCTGTATTCCCCGTTCCATAAGCAGCAAAAGAAGATTGCGAATGAAGCAAGATTCAGTTCCGCAACTTAAATTTTGTCGACCAATTGAACCCCATTAAGATGCCTCACCTTCGAGAACAACCATTCCCTTCAAACACAACATGCTGAGAGCAAGATTTTGTCCACAATGTTCTCCCTTCATGAAAGAGCTTCTCTCTGTCCCTCAAGTAATAGTTCCCCTAAATCCTAAAGCCACCTTAAGGAGGTGGTTTAAAAAAAAAAAAAAAAAAAAAAAAGCACTTGAAAACCCCTAAATCAGATGTTGCTTTCGAAAGCAGTTTTTAAAGAAAAATAGAGATCTTTGTATTTTTGGCCAACTTATCAAGAGGATGTTCAATTAGATTGAATTTAGCCGGGTATAACTGCATGTGAGGGTGAGCTGGTTCCAATTGCCATCTAGGTTTCACCTAGAATTTGAAACCAACTAATTGGAACAAGTTCCTCATTTCTTAAAATTTGGAATGTACTTTACATATCTTAGAACTTGAAATCTATCCTATCACAAGTTATAATGTTTATTTGAAAACCCGCCAATTTCTTTCTTACTTCTTTTTTTTTTCATTTTTAGTTAAGCCTAACTTCTCCATTTTAATTTTTTTGTTTTTCTAATTTTGGCACGGAAAAACGGACTGAAGTTATCTAGTTTTCTAAACCTTTTAAGTGCACTGCAACTACACAATGACTCGGTGGCTATATCTAGTTATTAATAGTCCATATCTTTACTTTGACTTCAACAAATCAATTTAGGCTTAAGTAGCAAAAGGGTTCTTCTAAATAGGAACCTAAAACTAACCTTGGATACTCTGGAACTAGTCCGGTCCAATTCTCCGATTCCAAGTTCTACACTGGAAACCGCCACCCCAAATTGCATGATAGCGATAGAAATAGAGGGAAACTTTTGAGGGAAAAAAGGTAAAAAGAAAAGAGAGAAACATACTTTTATTTTTAGTATGTGACATGTATTGAGAGAATGTTTTCACGACAAGTTAAGAGGTTTTGTTTCTTTCCTTTTGGGTTTTCCTTTGGATAAAGATGAATTCATTAAGAAGTTCCTGACGTCATCAGTGAATTGAATTATAAACCTATTGAAAATCTACATAGCACCGACACAGACACGCGATACGACACGCCGACACATCATTTCTCAAAAAATAAAGAATTCCAACACATTCCGACACGTTATATATTAAATATATTTTTTATATATAAATGCAAAAATAAATAAATAAATAAAAAGAGCATAAGATAATTTATATTAAAAATATTAATCCAACATTTGTTAATATCATTCAACGTTTTAATTTGACAGAGATTGAATGAGGAATTAAAAAATTGCAAACACAAAAGAGTAAATTTGAAGGAACATGTCATGTTTTCTTACGCTTGTCGGAGATTAGTGAGATTTTTTATAGTTCCAAATAAAGTTCGGAGTTCATGATATAAACTGGCTTGGAGCTCCTCTGCAAAACAAGGTTCAAGAAAAATGAAAATCCAGGACAAGAACTCTTGAAGTATGATTAAAAGAAAAGGAAATAACTAAATTCGCCATGTAAATTGTGAGAGATAACTTACAAGCCAATGACATAGATCAAAAGAAATAACTCGCAAGCAACACCAATGAGAGGCGGAAAGAAGAAAAAAAATCACAATTTTAAGTCTGCGGGGGTGGCGGAGCGATGTTGGCGAGAAGAGGGGCATTCCATCGTTACTCACAAAAATGTCAAAACTTATAAGTGAGAAACTTGAGTAGTAAGAATTTTCTTCTTTCCCTTTTATTTTTTCATATATTTATTTATTGATCCCTCAGGTATTGAAAATTTTTAAAAAAGTGATCCAATGCGTGTTGCAATCGTGTATCCGAATTTCGGACTCATTTGTCAGAGCGTGTCGAGAAGAGTTGATCACGTGTCAAATTTCTCGACACTTGTTGACAGCGTGTCGGAACGTGTCGGAGCGTGTCGAAGTGTCGGACACGACATGAAGCGCTTGAGAAAGTGTCGGTCTTTTTAGTTGAAAATGAATATGGCACTTTGGGGATTTTTCTGTATTCCCCGTTCCATAAGCAGCAGAAGAAGATTGCGAATGAAGCAAGATTCAATTCCGCAATTTAAATTTTGTCGACCTATTGAACCCCATCAAGATGCCTCACCTTCGAGAACAACCATTCCCTTGAAACACAACATGCTGAGAACAAGATTTTGTCCACAATGTTCTCCCTTCATGAAAGAGCTTCTCTCTGTCCATCAAGCTATGTAGACGACGAACACTTTTCCGACGTCCCGAAGCCTTCGTGTCGCTCCGACACATTCCGACATGTGTTCGACACGCAATTTTAAAAATTTCTAATACCCGACAGGCGGTCAACAAGTGTTAAAAAATACGACACATGGTCAACTCTCTCTGACACGCTCCGACACGCGAGTCTAGAATTCCGACATGCGATTCCGACACGCACAGGGTCAATTTTAAAAATTTCTAATACTTGAGGGGTCAAAATATAAATATACACAAAAGAAGTAATAAAATAAGTAATAAAATTGCTATAAATATACACGCATGGGGTCAATTTTTTATTTCAGTTTTGTTTTTTAGAATTTTTTTATTTTTTTTAAAAGTCTTTTACTATGAAATAAGTAATAAAAAATGCTATATATGATAAATAAATAAATTTAAAAATATCATTTCTGCATTTTTCTTTAAACAATGTTTTTTTCCTCTAAGTTTTTGTATTATCGTAACAAATTAAAATAATGAATGATATTATTTAATATTTTTCGTGTAAATTAATTATAGGCTATTTTTATTATTATTTATTTATGTATTTATATATAAAAATACATTTAATATATAACGTGTCGAAATTCTCTATTTTTAAGAAATGATGGTCGTGTCGCGCGTGTCGCGTGTCATGTCTGTCTACATGACCTTCAAGTAATAGTTCCCCTAAAATCCTAAAGCCGCCTTAAGGAGGTGGTTTAAAAAAAAAAAAAAGAGCACTTGAAAACCCCTAAATCAGATGTTGCTTTCGAAAGCAGTTTTTAAAGAAAAATAGAGATCGTTACTTGGCATCGATGGAGGTGTTAATTGGGTAAAGCCTGACTAGATTGTGACGCTGTGGTCTAACCTAATCTATTGTTTGGATTAAGTCCATCACAAAAAATTATATATATTTATAATTCATCGGACTGGGTCTAAATAATAACAAAGTATTTCGATTTATTACTTCCATAGGTTAATTTAAAACTCTTTACAGCTTTGCACATCTTAAATAATGAAAACTAAAGGGTCACATGTGTATTAGATCGCGCAAATAAGGTAATTAGTCTCGATTAAAAGACTGCAGACAGGCCCGTACGTGGAGTTTCCCCAAGTGAATGCTCCGACAGAAAGAGGGAAAAAAACAAAACAAAACGACAAAAAATATTTCTGCGTTTTTTTTTTTTCTTTTTTTCACTTCGTTTCGGGAGCACGCTTGGAATTATCCGGAAAATAAGAGGTTTGGACAGTGCGTGCCAGGCTGGAAGGGTGGGGCCTCGAGGCGTACGGAGGAGAGCAGCGATCTGCCGCTGCGTCGCCTAGGGGAGTGGAGGGGGAGTAAAAGCCTGCCTGAGCGAATTTAACAGCTGTTCCGCGCACCGCAGGTGCACCGTACGCCTGAAGGGCGAAGGGGACTCGCTGCGACCACGAGGCTTGCCGAGACACCTGCCAGCTGGCGCGATCGTAATGGTCTGACCCCGACGCGGGTCTTCCCTCCACAGCAATTGCGTTCGGTGCTGCTGCTGCTGCTGCGCCTGCTGCTCTGATGTTGTCTGATGAGGTGCTTTCTTTTCGGTGCGCAGAGTGACCTTTTTTTCTGCCCTTTTTGGAGCACATATTTTCCTATTCGGTCCATCTCTTCGCGTGATTACCGATTAAGCTCCCGATGAAGACCCGTCCGGATTGATTTCTTTTCTTTTTTAAAATTAATTTAACTCTTCAAATTCGAAACTCCGTACGCTCTTGAAATGATCATATAAATAATTCATAAATTTTGACCAAATATATATTATTCATAAATTATTAATCAAAAAATTTTAACATAATATATATCATTATTCTTAAACTTTTAATTTATCCAATATGATTCATAAATTTTTGATAAAAATTAAAAGATAACATTGAACATTTTCATACAATTCCCAAACTAGATTAAACATTTACACCACATTTGGATAAATTAAAAATTTATGAATGATAATGTACATTAATTTAAAGTTTAAGAATCATATTAAATAAATAAAAAAATATAACAACGATATTGATTAAATTTTAGAGATTATTTGTGTCGTTTATCTAAATTTTTCTAATACTCGAATATTTATAAGTGCATTTATATATAATTTTTTCATAATTTTCAAAAAAATTGGAATAATATTCTGAATTTTGACTAGGACAATTCAACTTTTATATTCGACTTTTAATCATTTTCCATAACAACAATAAATTGCTCAGCAATGACACGCTTTTATTTTCACTTTTCAGTTTTTTTTGCGTTGTGCGAAAGGGTCCACAACGTGACAAGATGAGAAGCGCTGATGGGGTCCATAGATTCTGTGGGTCCCATCACGACAGGACAGACATGTCTAGATAATAATTGGGGTTCCAATTTAGTCCTGTGGACTCTAAAAATCAACTTTTTATTTAGCCCTGTGCATACTTTTTATTATGTCTTTTCACTAAAGGAAATTTTAGCTAATCATGGTACGCTGACGCTATAAATACCTCCATTTTTACCCATTTTTCAATCAAGTGCTTTTCTATTTAGGTACCGGATTGAACGCAAAGCGAAAAAAAAAAATCAGAAGCAAAAGGAGCCCAAGTTATCCAAGAAAAAGTGAAAGTTTAGAAGCAAACGTCTTTATGAATGACCTATGAGATTGAGAAAATATTTTTAAAAATTAAGAGAAAAATAGTATTATATCAGTATTATACTAAAATTGACTTTTGCACTTATAAATGCATCCGTATGTAATGAAATTTCTCTTCTTTACAAATAAATTTTTGAAGAGCTTTCTCAAGAGAAAAAGAAAATTGTTGTAGGAATAAGTAGTAATCAGCTTTATAAATGAGAATATTTCAATAAATTTTTATTTAAAAATATTAATTTAATTATATATATCACATCTAATGGGATAAAAATATAAAATTACGAATAGTTAAATTAACTGTATAAGAATGAGAAAAGATCGATGCTTATAAATTCAAGTAAAATTGATTGTATCTTGCATGAAATGTGAGTGAAATTACTTTGATTCTATCTTATAAAACATTCTGTAAGATACAAAATTAGAGTTAATTTCACTTTAAGCAAAATGCTTACATGGAAGAAAATGAACAATTGAATTGACCAGAAAAATAATTCATGAGAAACTCAATTTCGTGAATTATAACTTAGAGCAATTTCATACATAAAGAACCCGGAGCTTAATATTTCCTTGTGTTTATTAAGTTTCATAAATTTTTTTTTTTTATGCAGGAGGAACTAAAGAACCGACGGTGGAGCTTGACGCTAGAAAGAGGAAAACCACCCCGATGCCATTAAATCCTTGTGTTTACTAAGCTTCGAACTCCCGACCTCCCTGAGGAGGACGTTGAAAAGCCTACCAGCCAGAGAAGCCCACCTGAGCCGGTGGTTAAGTTTCATAATTATTGGCATTGATATAACTCTAAAAAATACTATTAAGACCGAACGTGCATAGTTTTTCAATACATCTTTAAATATAAAACCCATGGTGAACATGAGCTCCTATACTAGGATTAGGATAGTGATGGGACACGAGATTATTTACATGTGCGATGTCTATAACCAATATATATCTAAAATAAGAAAGTTCCGTCAATTCCTTATTGGTGCAGCCATAGTTTCCTTTTCTTTTCTTTTTTTAACTTAGATTAATCGAAAAATATCCACTACGGCTAGACAATGAATTACTTCGAACATTTTTTTTTTTAAATGAAGATGTTACTATGAACATTAAAAAGTCCAAGCAATAGTGATTTTACTTCTTTTCAAATTGTGTTGTCTCATACTCATGGCGTATAAATGTATCACTTGTGTATAATTTGTAGTTTTTGGTGATCCAAAAATTAGTGTGAGGTAATTTTGCTACGTGTGTATAAGTTTAAAATTTTTTGTGATCTAAAAATTAGTTTTTGGTAAATTTGTCAAATATGTATTGGTTTGGGATTTTCCGTGATATTAACTCTAAACTTAAACAAGACAAAAAAAATTACTAAATATAGAAGAACCAATTAAAGATGGGATTTCCAAATGGTAAAACTAGATAGGAGATTTTCATGTATTTGGTTTTCCAATCACATATGAAATCAAGTATTGCCATATGAATCATTTTCATTTTGATGATATTCATAGCACAAACAAACTGTTACAAATCTTACTTTATTTGGAGCAAGGCAAGCAATCGGGCCGGTTCAACTTGAAAATCAAACTGAACCGGTCTAACTTGATAGGTTCCATTCCAGCTTGATGGGGACTGGTTTGACTTTGGATCTAGTCTTGAATAGGCTGAATTGGTTCTATGATTTGGTTCGATTCTTAGTCTCAAGAACGGAGAACCAATTTTGAATTGGTAAGTTTCGGCTTTTTTTTTTTTAAATATTATTCAGAATTTATCCATATCGGAATCAATCACTTCCAATCTAGACAATAACAAGAGATTTCAATTCACGAGTAAATCCTAATTACCCCACCGCATCAAGTATTAACTAAAACAAAAAATTAAGGACGCAAATGATAATCATTTTAACCATAAATTATTTCTCAATGAAAAATAGATTTTTCTATTTCTACTTTCTAGATGAATTTTTGAATAAAAATTCGTATTTGATAACGACGCAAAATTTCTATCATTGAAATAGAATATCAAACACAAAATTTCTCTTTCTGAGGGGTGGTGATGATCGGCGGAGGGCGGTGGCCAACAATCGACAACTGGTGGATGGTATTTGGGATCAACGGGGCAGCACCCAATGGAGAGGATGAGTGATAAAAAAGATGTTTTATTTCTCATTTATATTCCAAAAATGAAGACATATAAAATGTTTACTTTTCATTTCCGTTACAGATTTATTTATGGACTAAAAAATTGTTCTTAAAATAGAAAAACGAAACTACATCACCTAACAGATTTTTGTTTCAGAAATAATTTTGGAACAGAAAATTATTTTGGAATAGAAATAGAATGGTTGTTATGTGCGCTCTAATAATCGTGATTGGATCACGTGACGACAATGGAAACAGGTATTGAATGTTTTTACTTCAGAATAAATAATGAGAATAAATAACGAAGATGCACTTTACCATATATTCTAGGCCTCCTCTACCCAACTTCACCCTTGTATACCTAGAAAAAGGCTCCTATTTCGGAACCAATAAATAATTTGAGCATGCTTCTAAAGTTTTCGCTTATCAATTTCGTTCAACAAAATTCCAAATAAAATAAAAAAACCATTTCTATAGGCATCAATATCATGGAAAAAAAAATTCCTTTACCAAAAAATAATAATAATAAAAAAAAAATATCATGAAAAATTCTATAATAATATATTTATGATAAATTTACCCAAAATTAATTTCGATTCATAACAAACCTCAAACTAGTACACTTGCAATAAATTTACTCTAAACTAATTTTTGAATCACAAAAAACCCTAAATCGATATACCCTTCATTTTCTTCTTATCAAAATATTTATCCTTAGTTAGTTTCCATCAAATTTTATAGTGAAATTGCTAAACTGAATGACATATGTCAATAACTCAATTAACATGGCAATGCCAAAATCCACATTAGATTGGAATAAATTTATCATAGGTGTATCAATTTAGATTTTTTTTTTTTTATGATATAAAAATTAGTCGAAGTAAATTTATCATAAATGTATCAGTTTGGGGTTTTTAGTAACCTAAAATTTAATTTGACATAAATTTATTACAAACGTACTTAGTTTGAAATTTTTCGTGATATTAGCCCTTTCAATAACTACTTTTCTTAACTTCAGAATTTCTGCCTTCCCATAATTATTTTAATGCTTTATTTTTTTTCTTTTTAGCAGGAAACTTAGAGGCAAATATCCTAAACTTGAGTTTTTTTATTTTTACTTTTAACAAAGACCTAATTCCCTAAAATTTTTAATTGTATGTTTAATTCTAATTTTACCCCAAACTTTTTTTTTATTGCCAATTTTCACTTTAATTCCAAATTTGCAAACGAGTAAAAAAATTATCGTTGATTTTTTCAATATTATCAACATCATGAAGATACTATCATTTCATACAAAGGTAATAGTGTTAATGAATACATACAAAATTTACTATAATCATAACATTGTCGTGGGCTTGTTCCCTTAAAAAAAGAAAACCCAAAATTTAGGTCAAATCCCTATCCTACTATTAATTTTTTTATTCCCAATTTTCGCTTTAGTTCCAAATTTGTCAACGCACCCAAAAATATAAGGAGGATCATGTTGTTTCATATAAGGTGATTTTGTTGATAAAGACGTAGTTTTTGATGACGAATCTCTAATTGGTTTCGATATTGATAGTTTTTAAAAATTAGTGACAACTTTTTTTCAAGATTATCACTATTAGGAGGATCATGTTGTTTCATATAAGGTGGTGTTGTTGATAAAGACATAGATTTTTATGATGAATCTCTAATTAGTTTCAATATCGTTATTGTTAAAAAATTAGTAACATTTTTTTTTTATTGTAGGTAGATGCGCGATTAGAGCGAAAGTTAAGGTTTCCTTTTAAACAAAAACATGGTGAGGCAATATCGAGACTTGATTTAAAATTGAGGTTTTTTTTAGGGAATTAATGCGTAACGAAGTTATGATTATTAGAAAATTTGGGGAAAATTGCAAATAAGGATTTGAAGTATTCATATCATTCCTAAAGAAGGGCTTGAACTTATGGCTATAAAGGGCAATTTCTTCTTTTAAAATTTTAAAATTTTTTTATTTTTCTTTCTTTTTTTTCTTTTTTTCTTTTCATAAAAAAAAAAAAAAAGAAAAAAAAGAAAAACAAAAACACAAGCGAGGGGGTTCTCCCTCCCACCTATGGTCATTGGCCCATTGTCGGTGGGGCAATGGGGAAGGCCGGCAGGGTTATTGATGCTTGGGCGAGGGTTGTTGGCCCTTGTGCATACCTAGTGGCCCTTGCCTAGGCGTCGACAACCTCGCTAGCCTTCGCCACTGCCCCACTAATGATGGGACGATAACCACCCATGTGTGTTTTTCCCTTTTATATATATTTTGATTTAATTCAAATTAATTTGTACAATCAACTAGAATATTTTGTAGCTATGAACCGGTGATGTTAGACTCTTTTAGAATATAAAATTTTATTTAATTTTAATTGAGAAATTAAAAATTTTAATTTAATTTATTCTTCAAATATTATTTCAGAATGAAAACCGTTCCAAAAAAAAAAAAATGATGTTCTTAAATAAATTTCTATTTTATTTGAAATGGAAATAAAGAAATGAGAAATAGAAATTTTATATTCTCCTCCGTTGAAATGGTTCTATTTGGAATTGTTCTGAAAATTTGTATACACTCCTGTCTGGCTTTTCTACATAGGCAGCCTATATAGGCTGTATGTAGGCTGCCCACATACGTCATTATGACACAAGACAGAGGAAACAGCTGGTCCTTCTACAATGCTCTGCCAAACAGGATACGCACCTATATAGACAACAAAATAATAATGTTATTATTATTATTATTACATGCCCTTTCATTTCCTCCTTTTTTTTTTCCTTTATATGAATGGATTTATTTCCATCTTCATTTTATATCCGCGATATGTATATCCATATTTAACCGAAGAGAATAATCTGCAATTGGAATCCATAATTTAAGAGTAGTCGGCCGGGGATTTCTATGGTGGAAAACGCGAAACGAAAGCTGGAAAGGGAAGAAAACAAGAGAGGGAAAGGCAGAGAGAGAAGAGAGAGAAACTTCTTCGCCCTTCTCTCTCCTGCCTCTCTGTCTCTCACCACCAGTGAGTCTCTCTCTCCACTATCGTCCTCTGCGCTTTCAGCACAGGCGGAGAGAGAAAGGGGTAGAGAGAGAGAGAGAGAGCGAGCATTGCGAGGCCTTGGCGCAGTCGCCGCCGTGATGGATTCCATTCCACCGCGGCTTCGCCCCCACGCGCCGCTCCCGGGTCGCTTTATTCGCACGGCGATGGATTCGCGAGCGGCCCGGTCTTCTTGATCGTGCTGCGGCGAGCGGAAGCAAGAGATCGATTCCTCCTCTTCTTCTCGCTCTCTCTCGCTCCCGCTCCCGATTCGATTTCTCCGATTCGGCATTAGTTTTTTTTTTTTGTTGGGGGTTGCGTGTTTTCTGCTCAGAGCTCTGGCGGACCTTAAGGCGACGCTATCCTTCCTGCGCTCGTCTCTCTCGTCGTCGATTCTGGCCGATCGATTCGATTTCAAGTCGAAGAAGAGGAAGCGGAGGGGGATCTTCACTGCTAGGATGCTCTGGATTCTGCGGTTCTCCGGCTTCTTCTCCGCCGCGATGGTCATGGTCGTCCTCTCCCCGTCTTTCCAGTCGTTCGCCCCCGCCGTCGCCACTCACTCCTCCCGCCTCGACGGCGGCGGCGGCGGCCTCCTGTTCCCGGCTGACGCCGCCTCCGCCCTCGGCTCGCCCGAGCGGTTCGCGTTCCGGAGAGCCCCCGCATTCCGCAATGCCGATGAATGCAGCTCCGTCGACGCTTCGATATTGGGTGGAACCAGCGTCTGCGATCCCAACCTGGTCCACGTCGCGATTACTCTCGATCTGGAGTACCTGCGCGGGTCAATCGCGGCGGTGCATTCGGTTCTGCAGCACGCCAAGTGCCCGGAGAGCATTTTCTTCCACTTCCTGGTGTCGGAGACCCGCCTCGAAACCCTAGTGCGGTCCACCTTCCCGCAGTTGAAGTTCAAAGTGTATTACTTCGATCCGGAGATCGTGCGGGACTTGATCTCGACCTCAGTGAGGCAAGCGCTCGAACAGCCTCTCAATTACGCGAGGAATTACTTGGCTGATCTGCTCGAGCCCTGCGTGAGCAGGGTGATTTACTTGGATTCCGATTTGGTGGTCGTCGACGACATCTCGAAGCTGTGGTCGACCGGCCTGGGGTCGAGGACTATCGGCGCGCCGGAGTACTGCCACGCGAACTTCACGAAGTATTTCACGGAGGGCTTCTGGTCGAACTCGCGCCTCGCCGGCGCGTTCGCCGGCCGGACGCCGTGCTACTTCAACACGGGGGTGATGGTGATAGACCTGACCAAGTGGCGGCGCGTGGGGTACACGAGGAGGATCGAGCGGTGGATGGAGATCCAGAAGCGGGATCGCATCTACGAGCTCGGCTCGCTGCCGCCGTTCCTCCTGGTCTTCGCCGGCCACGTGGCGCCAATCGAGCACCGGTGGAACCAGCACGGGCTAGGTGGTGACAACGTCAGGGGCAGCTGTCGGGACCTGCATCCCGGGCCCGTCAGCCTCCTGCATTGGTCCGGCTCCGGCAAGCCGTGGCTCCGGCTCGACTCGAGAGAGGCGTGCCCGTTGGACTTGCTCTGGGCGCCCTACGACTTGTACGGACACTCCCATTGATCGAGAAAATTTGGGGCGACCCAGAAACGTACGACGGCCGTGCGCTTGGAGGCGGGGCTGACATCACCGGGTAAATTGAAATTGCCATTCGACAGGACTGCTGCTACTGTTAAGTCTCTTGTTTTGTCCTTAATCATGCGGTTGCGATCGATCGGTGGTTCTTTCTTTCTCATTTTTTGTTCTTTTACTCTGTTGTTTCCTCCCCTTCATTTGTTGGTAATTTTTTGATGTATGTTTAATTGTGCTTTTGGGGCTACAGAATTTTTAGTTAGACTTTTCCTGAACTTCACATTGCTGTTAATGGATCTCTCTGGCCACTTGTATTCGATTCTCTCATTGCCGTTCTGGAAATAAAAGGGAAGACGAGAAAGATATTCATGTTGCGCATTCTGTAATTCTATGCACCTGTTTATTTGGTCAAAAGGCCAG
This sequence comes from Eucalyptus marginata, assembly GCA_014182565.1. Classification (NCBI taxonomy): domain Eukaryota; kingdom Viridiplantae; phylum Streptophyta; class Magnoliopsida; order Myrtales; family Myrtaceae; genus Eucalyptus; species Eucalyptus marginata. Next base: position 38,684,197 of record CM024595.1, on the reverse strand, counting down.
ACAGTCTCCATTCATTTTGTATCTTCAGTCCGACGCCTTAGTTAATAGACCCAAGAGACCCACTGAGGTTGCAAAGACCCGAGCTCTGTTTCAATGGAGTGGGACTGAGATACACCTCTGATGTTAGGTGTTCCATGGCTTCGCATTTTCTGCAGATTCTTCCAGTACTCTTAAATCTGCCTTGAGAAAGCTGTTGATTGACTTGGGTTTATGGGGGGATAAGGTGATGCCCAATCTTGTGTCCATGTTGCTCTTTTCCTTAAATGTATGCAAGCTCCTTTTGACTTTGTAGTTCAAACTATGTTATGTCGACCATCTTTAACTGTAAACATGGCTTGGAAGGGAAGTCTCCTGTTGCTTTCGAGTGATCGAATATCAAGCTGATGAAGCTTCTTGAGTCGATGACTTGTGAGACGGTAATTGGACGATGGTGTTCATTGAACTCGACCATAGAGTGGATAAAGAAAAGGACAGATTTCCTTTAGGGCTCTTTGGATGATAGTTATGCGAGTGGATTGGGATGATCTCATGCGTGTCGAATCTGCCAAAATGGCGTATGGTTTCTGCTTGACCTCTCAACAATTATCTGAGATTTCCCTAGTTTTGTCTCCAAAGCGGGCGCGTGAAGCCGGCTTTTAGCTTCAATTCAATGCATTGGAAGAATCTAAGGGAAAGCTGTAATCTTTGAGGGCCTGCTTCGGTGGCAGCGGCGGGATACTTGTGACCGACCTCCCAGTCTGTCCTGTTGCACTCTGCTCATTTGGGTGACCTTTGGAGATTGCTTCTGTGTTGGATGACATAACCACGGCAGCGATAATTTTAATAAATTCATATGTTCAATTTCGTTGCATTTTCTTTGTTGTTGCTTTCTATATTCCAAGAAGTAGAACTCCATTATTTAAAGCCTATATATGGTGTCAAGTCAATAATTGTGCGTAGGGAATTAAATTATCTGTCGGTTGTTGTTTTCCTTCTTTTGTAAGGAAATTTCCCTCTCCGAAATGGGGACAGCTATTAATATATTACTAGCCATGTGGGAATTCACTCTTTCGTTGTAATCTCGAGAGGCTTTTGTCAATTCGTATTAGACGTACGTAATACTTCATATGATTCCTTCTTTTTTGGTCCCATCTCATTTATTTATTTCTGATCATTTTCCTCTGGGAGATTGTGATCGATGTTCTCCACTCCCCGGACAGCGAATATCACATGTGGCAACTTGCTCGGGGTATCATGGAATTGAAGGCATTGCCATGTGGCCAGGCAAGGACAGAGCTGGTTGTTTACGAAACCAGTGGCTTTGAAAACCATTCATTTATTGGAGTTCGAAATACACATGGTTTGACCTTGCTACTAATGCCTTGGATCAGAAGAGGGGGGTAAACGGGTTCTTGTTGGCGAGACAATGTTGGGCGGGTGATCATTTCGATCTGGGTTTCTCCTTAGGTGTCTGATGTATTTGGTATTATGCGATTCATAATTATTGACTAAGACAAGGCAACTGACGCTGCGGGCCTACACAGTTTCGCCCTTTTGTATTTTTTTCTTTTTGGGGCTTTGGAATCAGGGAATGGAGATTTTTTTCTGAAAATGACAGCTTTGTTGTCATCTTCGGTGTTATATATATTACTAAGCCTCCCTTTTGGTACTAATCATTTGGTGTTTGGCTACTCTGTTCTGGAAACAAGAGCTTCTTGGGTCGGGAGGTTAAGGGCAGCTGGCAATAGTCTCACCGCCCCAGCCAAATCTAATGGGCCTCGTTTGCTCTGTCGATCCTTGTTATTTTAAGATCTGTTGGACTTCTTGTCGAGGGGTGAGTGGTGGCTTAACGATGGAAGATCGGGGGAAGATGACATAATCTGGGATTGGAGTTGGCAACCCACGCAGAGAGGGAGAGAGGGAAAGATGTCATTCTCTCTCTTTTATTTATGGTATTTTTGCTTTTCTAAAAGATGAGGAATAGGTTTATTTATGCTTAATGAATACAGGATTTCTTTCTTTCCTTCTTTTTGGTTTACTCTCGCGCCCACTTTTTGATGGGTTCGCTTCGTTTGTTGGTTGTTGGGTGTGGTTTTTTAATGTTGTTTTGTCGTACGTACGTGCCGGAGCAAATCCGAGGGCGCAAGAGGCCAAATTGGTCTTTAAGAGGCTCATTTAAAGCGTTTGAGAGTTACAGGAGGAGTTACGACGATGGCTGGATCTTTTTTCCGGGAAAGAGTACTTGGCGTACGATTCCTGGTTAGGAGAGAAATAAACAAGTGCTTTAATGTAACCATTAGCTAGCAACGTCGGTAGCTGGCGGGGCCTTCACGATCATCGACTTGGTAAAACGCGAAAGATGTCGGAAAGAGATGCCTTTAACTGGAGCGATTGAGGCCAGAGCTCATAGCAACGGTCCAGAAACCCTCCGCCTCCGTTAAGCATGTGAGGATAGATAATATTGAAAGGCGCAGACCGAATGGGGAGGAGCTTTCCCATCGGAGCCCATGACCACACCTCCCCCATCATCCCTTGGACCACCAATGCCGACGCCCTTCTTTGGCTGTTCTAGGGTACCCAAAAGGTACCGTCCTCTTATAACCGTCTACTGTTGGATGGAAAAGCAAATCATCGTAATTGTTCAGGTTAAGATTTGCTAGATGTCGATCCGATGTGGGACACTGAGAGGGCACGGTGTCTCCCAGGAAGTGAATAACAGCTCGAGTCTCTTATGCACTACCAATCGATAAAGTTACTATTACGACCGGACAGTGCGGTATTATTGTCCTGATCGGGCAAGGAGTTCACGGCCCAGGTCGTGTCTAGAAAATAAAGACGCGCCATTGATTGGTGACAACGTCAATCAAGGGACATGGGACGATGTCCTCCGCAAAACTTAGATTGACGGGCTTTTTCTATGCTCTGTTTTCTTTTCGTGGATTTCGACTGACGTGCCGATGGTCCGATGTTTGTAACTTTCGGGCTGATTTTCCTTTTTCGTTGACAGGTGCTGAACATTAAGTGGACCATTACTATACAGTGAGGCCCAAAATTGGTAGAATGGAGGAGGGCTTGTGGACTAATCTTGCTTCAGGTCCAATTTCAAGCGACGGATTCCAGCCCAATGTCTCATCTGCCCATCACAAGCTTTGCACCAATTATTTTTCTAACCCTCTCTTTATCCTTTCGCGTTTTATTGGGATAGTTATCCAAAAAAATTCTAATCCTATTGCACTTTTACTAATTTAGTCATAAATCTTTCATTTTTATCAATTAAATTATAAATCTTTTCATCTTTTGCCAATTGAGAAGTTGCAAACGTGGACATTGATATTTTTAATAATATTTTAATAATTTTTGAATTTTTATGATTTTTTTTTTTTTTTTTTTATAGGTTTTTGAGAGAGGATCAGTGAGGGTTGCTGATAACTCTATAAAAATAGAGTTATTTTACCTATTTTAGGTAACAATTAATGCAATATCTATGAGAAAATATTTGGATTTCCTTCTAATTATTTGAATTTTCCTTATTTATGCAGAATAATAAGATATGGAAAAGATAAGGAAAAGAATTGCAAAAATCAGGAATTCAAATCAAGTAGCAGTGGATGATGGATATCAAATCAATGAATCGTTGATTTTTTTCCCTAATGTTATCTACAAGCGTTGGAAGATTAGATAACTTGGATATATCCTATGAAGAGGAGAACATTGAGGGAGAGAGAGCGGTTTTTTTGTTAGATCGTTTTTCACTGTTCTATGAGTTTTTCAAGTATTTGAAGAGAAGACAACTTAATTCTTGTTCTTTGATTCAAGATGCCGGGTTTGATTTATATTTTTATTTATTCATCTACTATGTTCTAATTTTCTTTTGTTAGGGCTACGATGTAACCTAACCATGATGATGTGAATTTCATGATTTTTATATTTTGCAATCGATTTCATTCATGTGAGTTATATATTATTGTGCATAATGCTTTTGAGTGACTGGCCATCACTTGAATGATCTGATGTGCATGTTTGATAATATGCAATTGCTCATTATAATATATAACCATGAATTAAACATGGATAGAGATATACCGCGTTATTTGTGTAGCTTTCGGTGATAAGGTGATTCAAAAGACTCATTGTAAGCCAGGAATATTAATAGTTTTTAATGCACTCATGTTTATTTTAATTCACATAGAGATATAGTGGATTAATAAATTAAGTAGGTTTACTATACTTAGAGATAGGATAGTAAATAGGTTAGGAAATTCCGCTATCACATGTTTGATATCGTTCTTGTATTCACAACAATCTGAAATTCATATCTAGTGGTTATGGTGAAATTGGATGCTCTAACATATTTATCTGATTGATTTACTGCATTTAGTCTTCAAATTTTGTTTTCAATTTATTCTCAATTATATTTTGATCTGTTAGATAAATTTTAGAGTTAATCTATTTTAGTATTTAATTAGTTTATTAATCATCGATCTCGTGGGACGATATTCTTTTCTCATCATTATATTACTTGTTCGACATGTTCACTTGCGTTTAGAATTTTATGAATAGTTGTTGACTTACCACCACTGGTCACAAGTGAGGGCCGCGACGCCCTTGCTGGGAAAAGCAAGGGCGCACAAGCCCTCGGCAGAATCGACAAGGATTGCCAAGCCCTCGCCTAATAAGATTTTGTGAGGGTGTCACAGCCTTCACCCAAAGCTAGTGAGGGAGGCGATGCCTTCGCCTAGTCAACCCCCCTCGGCCCTTAAAAAAAAAAAAGCAAAAAAAAGGGAAAAAATCATAGTTTTTTTTAAGTATTGAAATATTATTAAAAAAGTCAACATCAATGCCGACCGTGCCACGTAAAACGACTAGCGTCCATATTAGCAAATTTCGGCCAATTTTGATTATATTGACTCAATTGACAAAAGATGAAAAGATGTATGACTCAATTGATGAAATTAAAAAGTTTAGGATTAGATTGGTAAAAGTGCAATAAGTTTAAGGCTTTTCTATTTTATTTGGAGACTTCATCTTTCCTTTGCATTGCAAATAATTACTATCGGATTTTATTTATCTATGCAATACTAATTTTCTCACCCTAGGAAAATTTGACTCTAATCTATTCGTGGATGATTATCTATTCACTTTTCCATTGCCTTCATTACAACGTACGAAAGTGTGCGCTCTTAGACCCGTCAAATGGGTGTGTTGGGTTGGGTTTGGGTCGGGTCGAAAATGGGTTGACCCATATTTGACCCATTTAACCCGTTTTGACTCATATTCATGTAGTGTAAATTAAGTGACCCATACCCGACCCAACCCATACCTGACCCAACCCGTATTGCTAAAACCTATTAATATTCTAGGAAAACACACTTCTACTATATGTTAATTGGATTAAAACTTCAAATTAAATTAAAAATAGTAAATAAAAAAAATTTAAAAAAAACCTATAAATTGAAATATTTATAAAGAATTAGACTATGTACATGCTTCTTTTATTTGAAGTGAACATACTATTGAATAATTAAAAACTGTAACATGAAATTTTTTTGACTAAACCTAAAAAACTCATTTTTATGATTTTTTTATAAAAAAAAAAGTATTTTTAAAACATTTTTATCTAATACAAATTTTTGTAACAATTTTTATGCAATACAAATTAATTGAAAATTTTTATAATTATTTTTAAAATATTTTTAAAAAAATCGAATTTTTAAATTTTTAAATATAATTTTTAATTATTTTTATTTTTAAAAAAATATAATTTTTATAATTTTTATTTTTCAAAATATAATTTTTCATTTTTAATAATTATTTTTCTCTTTTCTCTTTTCTTTTTCTTCTTCTTGGTGGCCATCGGCCATGATGACAACCGGTGGATGAGGCCACGGGCGAGATCGAGCTCACCGCGTCGGGCGGGGCTCGATCTCGCCGATCCGACAAGGTCGAGGCCCCACCCAACGCCGACGAGCTTGAGTCCCACCAATCGTCGGCGAGGCCCACTAGATCCGGCGAGGCCGCGGCTCTGCCGGCATCGGGCGAGGCTCAATCTCGCCAATCGGCAAGGCCGAGGCCCCGCCCAACGCCAACGAGCTCGAGCCTCGCCTGGCTTTTCGCCGGTCGGCGCCGGCTAAGGAAGGAAGAAAAAGAAAAAAAAAAAATTGAAATATGAGAAATAATTATAATTTCGATTTTTTATAAATTTTTATTTTATAAAGTTAAAGAAGGCCATTGGTTTAAAGTAGACCCGTCAAATGGGTGAGTCGGGTCGAAAATGGGTCGACCCATATTTGACTAATTTAACTCGTTTTGACCTATATTTATATAGTGTAAATCAAGTGACCCATATTCGACCCGACACTGTAGTACTAAAGCCTATTAATATTCTAGGAAAACCCACTTCTACTACATGCTAATTGGATTAAAACTTTAAATTAAATAAAAAATAGTAAATAAAATAAAATAAAAATTTAAAAAAAAACCTATAAATTGAAATATTTATAAAGAATTAGACTGTGCACATGCTTCTCTTATTTGAAGTAAACATACCATTAAATAACTAAAAACTGTAACATTAAATTTTTTAACTACACCTAAAAAGCTCATTTTTATGATTTTTTTAAAATTATTGTTAAAACATTTTTATGTAATACAAATTTTTTAACAATTTTTATGCAATACAAATTTAATGGAAAATATTTATAATTATTTTTAAAATATTTTTAAAAAATCGAATTTTTATTTTTAAAATATAATTTTCATTTTTAATAATTATTTTCTCTTTTTCTCTTTTATTTTTCTTCTTCTTCGGCTGGCCGCCGACCACGACGACCGCCAGGCCACGAGGCAAGATCGAGCTCGCCGGCGTCGGGCGGGGCTCGATCTTGCCGATCCGGGTGAGGCCGAGGCCTCGCTCGACGCCGGTGAGCTCAAGTCTCGCTCGTTGACGAGGCTCGAGCCTCGCCCGGATCTAGCGAGGCCGAGGCTCCACCGGCATCGGGCGGGGGCTCGATCTCGCCGATCCGGCGGGCCGAGGCCCGCCTCGACGCCGGTGAGCTCAAGCCTTGCTAGTCGTCAACAAGGCCGAGCCTCACTAGTAGTCGGCGACTTGCCGACGAGCTCGAGCCTCGCCTCGCTTGTCACCGGCCGACGGCCGGCGTCGCCCTATCGACATTGCCGGCTAAGGAAGGAAGAAAAAGAAAGAAAAAATAAAAAATAAAAATTGAAATATGAAAAATGATTATAATTTCGATTTAAAAAAAAAATATATTTTATACAGTTAAAGAAGGCCATGGGTTTAAAGTGGTTTCCTAATAACCCATTAGACCAATTTATTTTTGTACTTTACTTTCTCAGACCCATTTCTGATCCATATTTAACTTTTACTTGACTCATAGATGACCCATTTAACTAAAAATGAGTCATAATATGGGTTTATGACCCATTTTGCCAGCTCTAACTAATATTAGTGAAATTAAGTGAAAGGAAAAGAGTATTCTAAACATCCATTTCATTCGAACCTTTACTAGTTCGTCCACTTAATCTTTCCTTAGCCCTTATTCCCAAATGGCACTACATAAAACAATTTCCCACCCTCTCTATCTCTCTCTGTTCAAGGACCTGGTCAACTCGATGACTGTCTCCGGAGGAACATAATCCTCAAAGAATCAATCCAACCATCTGGAGTTAACGAAGAAGAAACATTAAAAAAACAGCAAAGAACAAGTCATCCTCAGCCTTTGCCAACACTCATTCCCTTTGCATGCAACGTAACGACGCTCCATCGCACGACAAAACAAGGACGACTCCAAGCCGGCACGCCAAATACTGACTCAAACTACACAGCTACATCGAATTATTTTCTCATTATGTTAATCCTAACCCACCAAATCCCTCTCTTTAACCTCGCTATCTTCGTTTCCTCCACACCTTAAAAAGCAACGCCTCTCACCAAATACCCACTTCGTTTCACCAAGTCACGCCCAATGGCCTTCAATCACTTCATCATCGTCTCCGTCGTCGCCTTCCTCGCTTCGCTCGACGCTTCGGTCTCGCAGAACCTCGGACCCCCGGCGGCCAGCGGGTGCAACGGCATATTCTTGTCTTACAACTACACCGGCGGTTTCCCGATCCCTCCGAACGACACCGCCAACCAGCCATACCGGTTCCAATCCACCTTGAACGTGGTCAATAACGGCCTCGACGAGCTCAAGTCGTGGCAGGTCAGCACCGGGATTATGAAGTCTTGATTTAAATCGCTGAACTTCGATTCATTGCCTAATCCTGACAACCTCTATTCATAGTAGCATCTTCCAATAACCAGTGTTCGTCCTATATTTTATGCAGTTCTAGCCATATTTTCCTTGTATCATTTGATGAATTTTGAGTTTTTAGCATAGATATCATCTTGATGGAAACTTGTTGATTCATGTAATTATCGCGAAGAAATTGAAAAAATCCGTCACTCAACTAAAATTGGAAGTGAAGGTGTCACCTCTATGAACTAAATATGATGATTTGGTATTGATCGAAATTATGATGTTCTTCGGTGATTCTACCATGCTTGTTTTTTTTACCTATATTAATGCCTAGACTAAACATATAAAACAGGTGTTCGTTGGGTTCCAACATGGAGAGATATTGGTCTCTTCTGACCAAGCTATCTTAGCCGATGGCACTTCCTTGCCTGCCAAAGTGGGGAACAATGGGACCTTTCTGGCCGGCTTTCCGAAGACTGACCTGAAGACGGCAGTCGAGACGGCGGGCGACCCGACCCAGACGACAGTTCAGGTGCAGTTGGTAGGTACCGAGTTTGGTGTCGGGGCTCCGGGAGTTCCTCTGCCGGCGAGCCTCTATCTTGCTAACGATGGATATTCGTGTCCCAATTATACCATGGAAGGTAGATTTTATAGAGTGATGTTATAGAGAATGGTATCGCCTTATGCATCCATCTTTCATATGCTTAGTACTCAAGGTCGTTATTGTTTTGATTCGCCGAAATACATTCATTTTCTGTATCTGCTTTGAAACATACATCTGATTTTCCCAGGTAACACTACTATGAACCTGTGCTGCACCAGAAATCCATCATCGACCTCCAACTCGACGCTTGGCGACGGCTTCCTGCCGCGCCAGGAAGGTGACCTCATCATAATGTACGACGTGACCAAGTCCTTCAGCACCGATTACTGGGCGCAGGTCACGATTTCTAACCACAATCCTCTCGGCCGTCTCAATAATTGGCAATTGAGCTGGGATTGGGCGAGGGACGAGTTCATCTTCGCCATGAGAGGAGCTTATCCAACTTTGGTCGATACAACGGATTGTCTCTTCGGTAAGCAGGGCCAGCACTACCAGGAACTCGACTTCTCGTCGGCATTGAACTGCGAAAGGCGGCCCATGATCATGGACCTGCCACCTTCTCGAGAGAATGACACCAATCTCGGGTTGGTTGCGTTCTGCTGTCGAAACGGTACGATCCTATCTGCATTGACAGACCCAGACAAGTCCAAATCCACGTTCCTAATGCACGTGTACAAGATGCCGCCGGACCTGAACAGGACGGCATTGGCTCCACCTGTGAACTGGCAAATCAATGGCACGATGAGCTCAAACTACCAGTGTGGGCAGCCGATCCCCGTCAGCCCTAGCGAGTTCCCAGACCCCACTGGGCTGCCCTCCGAGACTATGGCGATCTCGAGCTGGCAAGTTGTGTGCAACCTCACCAGGCCTAGAGAGAGTCCTAAGTGTTGTGTGTCCTTCTCTGCTTTTTACAATGATTCAGTGGTTCCTTGCAACACTTGTGCTTGCGGATGCAACAATGTCCCTAGCAACACTTGCAGAGCCACGGCACCGGCGCTCCTCCTGCGGCCCGAGACGCTCCTCATCCCATTCGAGAACCGGACCAAGGAAGCCCTGGCGTGGAGCAAGGTGAACCGGTGGCCGGTGCCCGACCCTTTGCCATGTGGGGACAATTGCGGGGTCAGCATCAACTGGCACTTGCTCTCGGATTACCGGAACGGGTGGACGGCGAGGATCAGCGTCTTCAACTGGGGTGACGAGGGCTTTGCCGACTGGTCCGTGGCTGCGGAGCTTGACAGGTCGGGGGCCGGGTTCCAAGAGGCCTACTCATTCAACGGGACCCTTTTGGGTGACCACAACAATACCATATTTTTAAAAGGCCTCCAAGATTTCAATTATCTCCTTGCAGAGAAGAACGGGTCGAACCCGAGGAAGGATCCACCGGTCCCCGGCTCGCAGCAGTCGGTGATCCTGTTCTCGAAGAAGGAGACGCCCGGCGTGAATCTGGTCGGCGGGGATGGATTCCCGACAAAGGTGTTGTTCAACGGGGAGGAATGTGCGATCCCAAGAATACTTCCCTCCGGTGGTCACAAGATGAGTGCGAGCGCAAGTGAAACTGCCGTTGTTTTTAGCCTGGTGACCTTGCTAGTTCTCTCGTTCTGGCATTGATCACACCCTTTTGATTCCGCTTGTATTTTCCTCTTCGATGAGAGATAATTGAATTGATTGGTTCGTGGATCGTTTCTTGACCCCCTAAATATTCATTTGCTTGATTCTAGTTTTGTAAATTCAAAAGCCTTACGTGAAGCCGACGGCTAATTTGGAACTTGCTTGGACTCGATCTCCCCTCTTGTTTGACTTGGCTCTATTTCAGCATCCATGTCTGTCAGCCGAAGAAGTAAAGTCCGTACTCTGACTCGTTCTTGCAGGCGACATTTCTTGCAGTGTCACGCCACGGGCCTTGCGTAGTCGCGTAACAAGCGGAACGTGCAGCTTCGACTAATCTTTACAAAGAAAATGTGTACCATATGAAAGCATAGTTATAACTAACACCAGAGACTAACCAAATTGAATAGGTTCTCTCACTGACGAAGAATCTCAATCTCTGTTCTTTATTTTTCTTTTTATTTTCTTCTTTGAGTTTTTTGGAGGAAGTGGACATGCCATCTGATTTTGCTCTTGACAGGGTCAAATTAGAACTGGAGTCATGCTGAAGATTGTTTTCTGAATTGGGTCCTTTCAAACCCATCTTGGAGAAAAAATTGGTATTGTAGCCAAGGTCACTTACATTTTTTCGTTTTTGTTTTTCTCACTTACCAATACAGTTAAAATAAAAAAAAAACCAAACAAGAAAATATTGAGTGGTTTCGAAGTGTCACATTAGCTGCTAATGTGGCGCACCTATTTACCCTTTAACATTCACTTAAAATTGACATGTGTAGAATCAAAAAAATAATGAAATTGATGTGGAATCAAAGGCTAATGACATGGAATTCAATCCACTTATCTGTGTTTAGGTTTTAGCTAGATTGGTATGGTGGTGGTTGGCATCAAATCTGGACCGCAGTGGCGGTGGTCGGCGGCTTGTTGACAGCAGTGCCCTCATCGAGGTCCCGACGACCATGGACTGTGAGTTTTAAAAAAGGCAAAAAAAAAAAAAAAAAAAAACGAAACGTAAGAATAGAGGGCAAATCTGGAGGCACGACTCCTAATACAAATCTGGACGAGCAACAGGGGAGCCGCTGCGACGGTGGAGGGTTAGCACGTGAGGCCGGCAACGAGCTTTATGTGCGCCACAAGATCTAGGACCAGATTTGAAACGAATAAAGCACAACGACTTCGAAATTAAACATGAATAGTTGATCAAACGAAATGAACAGGGTTAAGAGTCTAAGCAACATTTGCTAGTCGAATCGTTCACAGCACTAGTCGAACTGGACTAAAGCAAGGCAGTGGCTGGCCTTTGTGTCCACCCCCTCAACATCATGTGTGAACAAGCCATCGACAAGCAAGGATGACAGTGGGGTGGCTCAGCTTGGATGTGCAGCAGTGTCGGACTAAATACATGTGTCAAAGATTCCGCCGGTAGCAGCCGGCGACGGGAAGATGATGGACGGAGGCGTGGAGGTCGGGGTGGGGGTCCTTGCTGAGAGGTGGCTGCATATGGAAGAGGAGAAACAGGGAAAGTAGGTGATTTAGGCAGATTTTTAACTATATATCCGATTCCACATCAATATATATATGCGTCAATTTATAATCGGCTCACAAAAAGCACGTTAATCAGCCGCTGAGGCGATACTCCTAAACCACTGTATTTTTTCTGCAGCCAAGCATTGGCCTCAACCTTTCACCCTTTCACCTTGGAATTACATTCTTTCTTACAAAGCAACAACAAAATCAGATCATCCCATTGGCCTTCTGCAAATGCTACTTCAGAATACCGAGTAAAAGTAACATTTAACTTTCAGCATTCACAATATCAGCATTTGACTGAAAGCTATTTCAAATTGTTCCGTCATTTCCTCTGAAAGCTTCTTGAAAATGCTAAATCAAACACACCCTACATAACCTTCCAATAGACCTCAGCTTCACATCATGATTAACATAGATAGCAATTGATCGCTCTTTCTATCGAGCCCAAGCCTTCGGACATGCAATGGAAATTTGAAGTGTAATTGTGGAAGACTTTCAACTGGAAAAGTAAAATACGAAATCTATTGGTTCAAGCAATAGGAACAATCTGAACCAACTCTTTGGCCCAAAAAAGGCTAAGACGTACTGAACGAAAATGCTGGAATTTGACCTCAACAATGCAAGCAACATGATTGTACTGTAGCAGGTCAAAAACAATTGATTATCATATGGAAAACCAATGGTTGATCATGTAGAGATCTATGCAACTTGCATATTTCAACTTTACATACATGAAGTAATTCTTTTCCTTCCAATATTCCCAACTGACTGCAATTCTTTCATGGAACTCAAAAGTCAGAGCTACCTAAGCTGAACCTGAATCAATAAAGTAATTTTTTTCACCTTTCCCCCTCTAGACAACTAAATTTGCAGGGGGAGATTAACATAATTACAAAGTTATGAAGGCACATAAAACAATCTGTTTAGCGGGGCATATCGGAAAACAGATGCCTTTTACTCTAAAACACATTCTTTCTATCTCATATACCATTATCAAAATTGACACCTTAAAATCATATGCCTATAGAGCAAAGCACTTTAGAGAAGGGATCGTCATCCTTCTGTTATCTCCACTGTGTGTTGTGGGAGACAAAGAACTGGTAATCTGGAAGAGAAACCTGCCGCCGCCGGAGCCAATCGTCAGCAGTTTGCAAGAGAGAGTTCGCCTGCTGGGATTCATGTGGTCCATTAGGAGTTAAAATTGAGCCTCCTAGTTTATAGGAAGCGAGACCGAAAACAGGAAGAGAAAACTTAGAGGATGTGCTAACGCCACGGGCCCTTCTGCCACTTGAAACACGAAGCTGTGGCTCGAATTTGCCTGATTTGGAAGATATATAGTTAAATAGAGCAGATAAGAGAAACATACGTGCACACATGAGAGAGAGCAAGAGAGAGAGAGAGAGATACTTCTTGAGTGCGTTGACAAAGGATGAAATGATAGAAAGGATGCATCAAAATTCTGCAGAGTGGGGCCGACGGGTATTCTATATATTGGATACCTGTTCCCAAGACCCAATCCATCATATATGCAAGCAGTGAAAGAATCAAGCAAGACTGCAATATTCCAGGTTTCATATTGCAATAGCAACAGAATGTATTACCATGCGACACAAATCCAACTTGAAGGCAATATATCGCAGCTTCTGTATCTTTTTAGGTCAGGAAACTGAGATGCGAGAATTGAAACCTGAGGGACAGAGACGACATTAAGTGAGGCAAGGTAATGCCATGAAATTAGCTCATCCAATGGTATACAAACTTGCCTTGTCATAAAAAGGTTTGCGATGATGAGGCTGCTCTAGCTCCAAATACTCAAATAATAGCGTCCCAGAGGAATTGCCAACATCCGCTTCATCACTCGATGAACTCACCAGAGGCTTCTCTCTTAATGTCAGTCTATTCATCTTCTGTGAGTTTGAATTAATAAGATTGTGTTGATTCCATGATGCATCAACAATACCCTTCCCTCTTCTTTCCACTTCACAGTCACTGCTGCCAGCACTGCTTGTCTCTCTTGATGTCTCAGCATCACTGTCTTCACCCGTTCTCCTGTACATTGTGAAACTCCACTAAATGAATATGCAGCATAGGAAAGAATGGCAACAGAAGGGGAATTTCACAATGAGATTCCCCATAGGATAAACCTCCACAAATGTACCCATTTTCGACCATTTTGTCACATCAAAGAGATCAACTGTGCACAGCAAGTCATGAAACATGGCCGATTGGATATCTAAGGGACACATTTGTAAGGGATACACCATCTAAGTTTCCCCCAAAGACTAGCACTCATATTTTGCGAATAAGTGGCGCTTTGCAAACAATGCATTTGAACTATGAAAGGATGAGCTCATCTACATTATTGCTAACACTACATTAATAAAAAGAACTGACAAGGAAGATTCTGCTTATGTAAACGACACATATTAATGGACATATTTATCACTGGAACAAAAACAATATGAAAATTGTTTTTCACATCTTGGCCACCCAAAAAAAAATAAAAATGCTTTTGTCGCGTGACAAAGGGAACTACAACCTTCCCAACAAATAGTCTGCAAGCAGTTGCAAATAGCAAGAGAAAGCTCACTAGGAAATGTTTTAGTGAGGCAGGGATGATTTTCATCAATTACTTCCAGAGGCAAGGCGTTCATTTGGAAGTCTTGGGTGCGCGTGTGTGTATCCAGCATTCATTTGTTCAAATCTGTTAAAAAAGGAGAAGTGATGCCAACTCATTCGTCATTTTAAGCAGCGGGAACCCTACACTCCAATGAAGAAAAGGAATTTCTAGTTCAAACATGAATTTTGATGTCTCAACTTTGAATCTGCAGCATTGCTAGGAAACCTGGAGCTTAAGCTAGGACATCCATATTTACCATGCATGAAATGAGGACTATGGTTAATTATCCATGGGTCATAAGGATGGGAATAGGCAAGTATACAGGGAGGAGCTTAATGGAATTTGGGGATTAATAGAATGTGGAAGAGATTGGCTCTGTTCTCATCCCTCATAAATTTCTCTGCTAGCGTTGCAAAGAGAAAATTAGGGCCTCTAAGAATGTTCCAACACCTAATGACCATCATTAATAGGGTTGGAAATTATTCAGTTTAGAGAAGACATGAAGACATGTGTCCGACTATAGAGCATCGCATATAAATTATGATTCCTAAACCTCGATTTAAGCAGGAAAGCTAGAAGTTCTCCTTCCCAACATCAAGTATAAGGAAATAGGAATTTATTTATTATTATTATTATTTTTTTTTTATCTTATCCTGTATCTATTTTACAAGCCATGTGCTATGTGCTGTATACAGGTTGCGAAATCCTACTCCTTCACTCATGCGTCCCCACGCCAACCCCCCAAGAAGGTGGGAAATCGAACTTCCAACCTCTCCTTTCCCTAGTGGGAAGGGTGGCCACTAGGGCAACCCCCTTGCCTTGGTGGTTTAAGGAAATGGGAAATTAAGCAAACCATTTTTGCACTTTTCTGTGTGCAAAATTGCTAGTCATAAAAAAGAAACTTCTTCAATATCTATGCCACCAACTCCTCTGTGTTACCATAATGTTAAATCTTCTGTTTCCTTATTTCATTCTTTTTTATACGAGCACCATTTCGTACAGCAGTTGCGTCTTCCTGCTAAAAATAATCAAATAAAACAATTCAGCCACAAAGTAAAAGCTGAAGCAAAATGTGAGGTAGAGCATCCCAAGTGAGGTGATGAAGATGAAATGGGCAGACCGTGGGTAGCTTTTATTCTTGCAACTATCTAAGAATTGTTTGAGTTGAGGGTTCATGCTGTAAGACTTATCCTATCTTATCCATTGTTCGAATTTTTTATTTTATTTTTTATTTTCGGAATAAATCATGTCTGGCACAGTATTAAAGATCTCATTAAAAACTTACAACAACTTGCCAAGCTAAGAGAAAAGAGAAGGAGTATTACTGGCATAAAATCTACGATTGGATTCAAAAAAGCATAGGCCTCCAGCAATTTGGCTAAGGATCAACTACTTGAATAAAGGGTGGAATGAAGACATATACAGATCAAACTAAAGATATTAAGCATAAAAAAGATAACTAGAAGATCCAACTAATACAAATCCAAGTACACCTAAAAAAAGGATAAGAAATTACTTATTTTTTGAGACCCCACTATAAGTTCTATATCTTGCTAGAAAAGCTTTTGTTTCACTAGACTAAAGCTTGAAGGCGGGAAGTATGTGCGAAGAGACAGAAGACCTGAGCACTGCACATGGGATGCAGTTCCTTTTAAATTTAACAGGCCAATTGGGCAGTGTCAATTGATTTTTATTTTCGTAGGCCAAACAGATCTAATGACCTGCCCAAAAACTGATCTGGAAATTTTGCCTTGGTTAGAGAATTTTGGTTCAATATTTTGGGTCTATCAGGCTTTCTGGACACCCCTTAAAGGAGCACACAAGCATGTGAGCCAGAAAACCTCAACTTACCAAATGTTCCAGCTTTATCATGCATGCATCTATACAATGCCATCATACTACTTAGTTCAAGGAACATGAAAAGAACTTAACATATTGTCCCTTTAGATTCGTGAGGCATATAAAGCCAAATTCGCAATCATCTTCCAAGAAAGTGACCATTACAGTGAAAAACCCCAAAAAGAATCAATGGCCACCAAACCCAAAAAGTGGTACCTACACCATCTTAGCAGAACCAGGCCCCACAAAACAAACAGCAAACTTATATCACCAGATAACACTAGAAAGCAGTGTCTTCCCTGCCTAATGAGGCATCAATCAATCAAGAAATCTGTGTAGGTCATTGAAAACTCTAGGTGCCAATGCGCACAGGATTATTCCCCTTCCGCCCAAAAACTAGGGGTGATGATAACCAGTTTTTCGACCAGATTCCCTCTTACAATGGTTTGATCTATCAGGCGCAGCTTAAGCACTTAAAATTGACCTGAAGTTTAAGTAAAAATGTTCCTTCTTCAATTGGGGCTCAGTGGCAGGACTTACACATATCTAACTCTTGGAAGAGCCTAAGGTGCAAGAGTCAGGTGACTGGACGTGCTTCAAAGAAAGAGCAAAAATCCATATATATGGGCATATGACAACATATAGCAATCACTACTACTCCTAAGATTCCAACAGCAAGAAATTGAAGTCCTTATATGTATAAATTTTTCAGTTTGCAAGAACCACATAAAAGGAGCTCCTGCATGTATAGTAAATTCCATAAAATTGAGATTAGGAGTTAGCTTTGAAGATCCCTTGTGCAAAATAATGATTTAGCTTTATAAGCATGGATGCGTGAAACAAAAGAACATGTGCAAGAAAGATAGCTATAGACCATGAAAAGAGAAGCATGTAAAAACATAATTGTAGATATTACCAATGAAAACACAGGAAAGAGCTTGCTCGCATGCAAGTAATGGCAGAGAAAATAGCAGAACCATGAAGGAAGACAAGTCAGATTGGCACGGAATTCCTTTTGCTCAATTACATTTTAAAGGACCATATAACAATGGAAAATCAACAATTCATCAATTTTTGTAGTTGTCATCTTTTGCCCAAGGACTTGGTCTAAAAGAAGAATTGTTGAAAGATTGGACTTTTAGTCGATAATATTAAAACACCTATGCGGCAAAGCATGTCACATTTTTTGTGAAGCTTGATGCTCCACTACAGAAGTGACCAAGAAGAAACAAAAGCCAAAATGAGCTTGGTAACTTGATTCAATAGTACAATGTCTTTCTTTC
Organism: Eucalyptus marginata; assembly: GCA_014182565.1. Taxonomy (NCBI): domain Eukaryota; kingdom Viridiplantae; phylum Streptophyta; class Magnoliopsida; order Myrtales; family Myrtaceae; genus Eucalyptus; species Eucalyptus marginata. The sequence continues at coordinate 38,666,485 of CM024595.1, read as the reverse complement.
CGGATAATTGCTGACCAAAAATATTTGATATGCAATAAAACATTGAAAACTACAAAAAAAAAATGACAAATGAGAGAATGGCAAAGATTTTATTTAATACTAATGGACATATGGCTCCCACCATATTTACTTAGTAAAGACATGAGATAATGGAGCAAAGGACTAGATAATCCAGGGACTAGATTAAATTCAGAGATATAATAATCCAGGAACTGGTAGCATTTCTAAAAAATTTAGGGACCGCATTGAACAAATTAAAAGTTCGGGGAAAATGTTGCATATTAAGCTAAAGTTCAGAGAACCACATCGAATATTGGGCTAAAGTTCAGGGATCATTTGTGTAATTATTCCTATATTATTCTAAAGTAAGGCAAGCACCAGTCTCAGTACTCTATTTTGCACTGAAATCAAGTTCTTTGCTTCATTGCAAAAGCCTTTCTGGTTTGCATGCCACTTAATTTCAAGGTCACCAAGCAAACAATTAAAAAAAAAACACTTGGCCGGTGCTTACATTAAGTTTTAAAATTGAAAGATCGATTTTAGATCTGACACAAGTTTTCAGGTAAGCAAAAAAATATGCTACAGTTGGGTGGAGGCAGTTGCAGTAGCTGCAAGTTCCTAGAAGATTATCATGACCTTGCGACATATTAGAAGCACACATTTATGCAAAGATGTATGGACTTTAATGGCATTGTGTTAAACCACTACCAAGTGAAGCAAAAAGTATGAACACTATCATTAGAGCCTTATGCAGGCAATCTAAAATGAACCAAGCAGAAGACATGACCTTACCTTGGTCTAAGAGGATCTATGTACAACTGGATACCAGATAATGATGGAACATAATACTGCTTCACAGGCTCACCCCCAGTCAACAGTAGAGGCACTCCAACTCCAAAGACGCTCCACTCTTTAAAAGATTCCCATAAATCCTCAAGAAAATAATAAGGGTGTGGATCAGCTTCACGTGTTCGCCAACGCCTCGATCTCAACTGTAGAGTATCAGCCCACAAGACAAAAAATGCCCTTAATATTAACACACTATAAAAGTCAAGATACTGCAATAAATAGTAAACATGGTTACCAGATGGTGCACGATTGAATAAATAAAATTAACATGCAATGGAAAAATTATAGATTACTTGTATGTCCACATGGAAGACAACTCCCAGATAAACTTTGCAAAAATGTAGAACATGAGAACATCAGGCATGGTCCCATCAATCAGAGCAAAGATAAGAATGAAAAATCCAAGATTCCGAAATTTAACTAGGTTCTGAAACAACAAAAGCGAATCATAACAACTTATGTTCAACCCAGCATATGGTCTATAAGGAAAGCTTCGAAATTGAAGCTGCTTTCCTCGTTATTATACTGAAAACTTTCACTGTCTCAACCCAAGAAAACAAGATGAGTAACAAAACAGCAAATCCCAACTTCAGTAAAATCAAATTTCAGTGTCGCGATTAAAACAAGAGCATGTCATCAGAACACCCTCGACAAGCAACATTCTCTAATTTTCTCAGCAACCCAACGGAACACACCAATAAACTCCACAATCAGCACACATCTCCAACAAGCGACTACACCGATCGAAATTAGAACAGCCACCACAAAAATGCCCCCAAACTCCCGTACCTCAGGCGAGTACTGAGCCCGGACCGAGGGCGTGACGGAATCCATAAGACGATCCAAATTGGTCAAATTCGCGGTCCTGGGGGGCGAGGACGAGCAGACCGAGTTCGGCCGCGACAATGCCGACTCGTCCGAGGAGTCGGGGCGGGCCTCCGCCTCGGCCGAGTCGATCCGGGACTGCTTCTGGAGCTGCTTCTGCAGCTGCTGCTGCTGCTGCTGCAGGAGCTGCTGCTCCTGGTGGCGCCGCACGGGGGGCGGGTTGTAGAACCGGCTGTCCGGGTGGACCCGAGTCGGTTCGAGGCAATCGCGGCGCGCGAATCGGGAGTTGGACATTATAGACAATCAACGGCGCGCGAATCGGGACGGGACCGCCGACGGTGGAGCGGATTGCGCGCGAGAATCGAAGCGAATTAGGGTTTAAGAAGAAGGGGAAATTCGCGTGGGGGGCGGGGAGGGTGGGCGAGCGAGCGAGCGAGGGTTTAGGGGTTTGGGATTCAGCAGCGCGAGCGGGTGAAAGGGTACTCACCAACTCATCAAAGTTCCGATTTTGACGAGAGGAGAGAGAAACGGAGCTCAATGAGAGAGAGAGAGAAAGCGTTCGTGCGTCAAAGAGAGAGAGAGAAACTGCGTGCTTGTGTGGGCTGCTGCTGCTTCGACTGAGCGCGAGTTTTCGAGGGGATTTGGAGGGCAGAGGAAGAGAGAGAAAGAGAGACAGACTCGGGGAAGAGAAAGGGAGGACGGAAGAGGAAGGGGCGTTTTCGCTGCCTTCGTGGTTCCATTTTAATGTTTTTTCTGCCCTCTTTTTTTCCCATTTTTTAAGGACTAAAAGGAAATGGAATTGGAACGAATTCCGCCCCTGCTCGTGGACTCGCCAGTTCTGTGTACGATTCGTGGCTCCATTTTCCACTTCGGGCGCACGACGGCCCGAGCGAGCCGTGTGAAATTGGTGGGTTCGAATCGGCGAAAACATAAGCCGGTTTTGAATTGGTATCGAGACCTGTGTCCGCGACTCATGATTACCACCCAACGAAGCCGTCCGCGCCGCGTTCAAATCTACCGCGTTCGTTCGGAGAGTTGGTGACGGTGAAGCAGCGCTCGATGGTCAAAGGATTCGCACATGCGTCGCCCCGTCGAGCGAGCGGACGCTGGCCGATGGGCACGTGAAACGATGGCCGAAACCGGCCCATCGCTTCCTCTCCTCCGCACACGGCTGTGATTCGTTCCGCATCGGGGGGTGGGGGTGGTTCGTTTCTTGGGAAGATAGGCAGCGGAAGAACCTGTTCCCTGTCGTTTCGATTAAAATAGAGCTTCGAGAGGGAATGATTTCGCTTTAGGAAACGATCGTAAGATGCAAAGTAAGTTTCCGCTTGTGGCCCCCCTCCACTGGGAAAGCAAACCGATTTTTTCTTAGTTAAGAACTTTGGTGAATGGTTCGGCCACACGCGTGATCCCTAAATAGGAAAAATTCCAATTAAAGACATGGGATATGACCATTTTTTGGACAGAGGATCTCGTTTCAAATAATAACATAAAATGGTCCACTCAGTCTCAAATAGGAGCATAAATTTGCCAAATATTCACCGGTGAACATTTCCTGATTAGAACATGGGTAATTTGGTTATAATTGGCAAATGGGTAAAAAACTGAAGAAAATCTCCAAATGATTTTAATTTATGATATTCAATTTTTCCCATTTTCTTCCTTCCTCTCCCCCGCCGCTCTTGCTTGATGGTCGGCCGTGGCAGTCCCGGTCCTTGCCGCTCGGCTGATCCTCGTCACTCCTCGACCGCTCCTCATGAGCTACAGTATGGTGTTTGCCATTCGCCTGTCATCTTCTTTTCTTCTTTTCCAGGTTCATGCGTTGATCAAAATTCATCATGACATGCCCATGCCTAGATGACGTGTTGTTTCAACAACCTACGACAGCTTTCCCTTCGACAGACTCAACCAATATGAATGACGCTTATCTCGGTTGAAAGTGAGTGAAACTCGTAGACGGTTGACTTGAAGCTCATGGATGACGTGAAGATTGTGGATGATGAACCTAGGAAAGAAGAGACGATGAGCAACGCGGTCGAGGACAGGCGAGAGCGAGGGAGGGAGAGGGAGGAAGAAAACGTAAAAAATTGAAAATCATTTGGGGATTTTTTTCAGTTCTTTATCCAATTGCAAATTTTGACTAAATTACCCTGTTCTAGTTGCTGAAAATGTTTGCAGGTGAATATTTGGCTATTCTCCATTCGTTTCACGGAAATTAATTTTTAGGAAAATGTTTTTCGGATTTTCTGATATTCATTTCATAAAAAATGAACTAGCCAAGAAAAACGTTTTCCGCTTTTGAAAAAAACACTTTCAACAGTGTGGAAAAATCATAACTTCTTATACCTCAATTTTTTTTTTTACTAAACACATTTTCTTTTTATTTTATTTGTTTCTTTTCTATTCTTTAAAAAATCGAGTTTTTAATTTCTTTTCTTTTTCTTCTCCCTTGGCTGGTCACCAGCCACAACAACGGCCGGCGACTGGCCACAAGCCAGCTTAAGCCTCGCCATAGTCTGGCAAGGCTCTTCCTCGCCTGATCTAGCGAAGCTAAGCTCACCTAGGGTCGACAAGTTCAAGCATCACTAGATTCAACAAGCTGGGCGAGGCTCGAGCCTCACCCAAGGTCGCTAGAGCCTCGCCAACCTTTGGCAAGACTCGAGCCCCACCCGCCTCTCCGGCCAAGGGCGAGACCAAAGTTCACCAATCGTCAATCATCGGCCACTGACCAAGGCCAATGAGAAAGAAGAAAAAAGAGGGAAAAAAAGGGAAAAAAAAAGGGAAAATTTTTTTATTTTTAAAAATAAATTAATAATATTAATAATTGAAAAGGAGTCTCTACAAGGAAAAGATTTTTCTTAATAAGCGACAGAAAATATTTTCTAACTCATTTTCAAATTTCAGCTAAACATCGGAAAATATGATTATTTTCCTAGAAAATGGCTTATTGGAAAATAATTTTAGAAAACTCATATTTTCTGCAAAACAAATAGAGCCTTAGTGAGCTTAAGCCTTTATTGGAGACTGACTTGGCCACTTTGAACTTTTATTTGAAACAAAATCTACTCTAAATCCTTTTTTTTTTTTAAAAAGAGCCCCACTTCATGCCCTTAATTAGAATTTTCTCCCCTAAATATAATATGCTGGTGCAATTTTATGGTTGCACGAGCATGTATTTGTGCAACTGATGTAAGAACTACATTGCACTAGCACTTTTGTGCTGGTTTGTGCTTACACCAGCAACCTAGTGCAATTTTGTGGTTGATTACTTCTTTTGTGTCTTTAGTTATGTTGAGAATACCAATGGTTTTTCGTGGATTGCGATGATGGGTCATGTTTTCCTTCTATCACTCTTTTGATTGGTGAGATGCAATCATGAATATCATTTAAATTCATCTTCATTTAATTTTGTACACGGCCAATATCCAAGACTTAAAAATTATTAATTAGAAAGAAGGGTAGTAGAAAAATATTGCTTAATGTATGATAACTACTTATTTTCAGGGGAAAAGTACCAAAAAAGTCATAAACCTATTACATTGATACAAATTCAGTCCATAAACTTTTTAATGTGACCAATTCAGTCCTAAACTTTGTAATATTGGTACCAATCTAGTCAATCCGGCTAATTTTGTGACGGCCGGTGGTGGCGGGCCGGCGTGGCAATTTTTATGTTTTTTTTTAATGATTTTTTCGAATTTTTTATCAATTTTTTTCTTTTTCCTTTTTTTTTTTTGCCTTCTTCTTGGCGATGGCCGGCGAGGGCCACGAAGCCCTCACCTACCGCCAGCGAGGCGGCTTTGCTCAAATTTGGGCGAGGCCAGCCTCGAGGCCTTGGGCGAGACCGAGCGGCCCTCGCCAGCCACCGGCGAGGATCGCGGCCCTCGCCGGCCCGCCGGTGAGGGTCGCGGCCCTCGCTCGACCTCACCTAGGGTCACGGACAAGGCGGCTTAGCCCAGATCTGGACGAGGCCAGCCTCGCCCTGGCCTTGCCGTGGGCGAAGGTGGCCTCGCCCACGCCTCGCTCGCGGCTAGCGGGGCCGCGTTTTGGCCTCGCCGGCCGCGGGCGAGGCCGCCTTTGCTCACGGCAAGGCCAGGGTGAGGCCGGCCTTGCCCAGATCTAGGCTAAGCCGCCTCACCCGCGGCCCTAGGCGAGGTCGAGCGAGGTTTGCGACCCTCACCGGCGGCTGGCGCGGCCCTCGCCGGCCACCGCCAAGAAGAAGGTAGAAAAAAAAAAAAAAAAAAAAAAGAAAAAAAATTTAATAAAAAAATTCAAAAAAATAATTTAAAAAAATCATAAAAATCGCCACGTCGCATTCGGCCACCGGCCGATGTCCATGTTAGCGTCGCCCGACAAAAATTGGCCGAGATGGGCGAATTGGTACCAATATTAAAATGTTTAGGACCTGAATTGATCCAATTGAAAAGTTTAGAATTAAATTGAATGCCGTCTGATAGGTTTAGGACTTTTTTGGTTTTTTTTTTTTTTTTTTATTTTCTGCGCGAGTTAATTTGTCTAGAAAAGTTGGACTTGAAATTGTCGTACTACAATTTATAGTGGTAATTTGATCGATGGAGGTGGTGACAGCGCCGGATCGAAGGATTATTCCCATTTGACTCGTTGTTACTAATCTTGTCCCTTCCATTTCTCTCATCGATTTCGCAGCATAAATGTCATCATCGTGTCCCTGTAATATACCATATTCTCCTTTAGTATATTTATATAATAGTAATTGAATATATTTATTCGAATTTCTCTTCCTAATTTATGTTCTTGCATACCGCTATCGACACTAAAATTCCAACAAAATCCTAGCATCATGAGATGGTTATCTTATCGAAAAGATCCCAATCATTTCATTATCTAAAAATGTGGAACTAAAGTTTTTGCGAGAAAATGAGTTGGACATGCAATTAAGATTATCGATATTCATATAATTATTATGACAATTTCGTAGTGCATCTGGATATAATAAGACATTATAAAAATTGATATTTGTGGCTTAATTATGAATCTCTTATCCAAAAATGCGAAGGCTTGATGGGTATCTAAACGAAATTCAAGTCGTTTCAGGAAACGACTATATGAGGCTTTGTCACGAGTGCTAAAATTGGAAGCTCCTATCTTAGGAAACACTTGGAGTCAATATGATCTATAAAATTCACTATTTGTAATAATGTGTAACTTGTTGAAAGTTGTTTATAATTATTCGAAACATAAGTCGACGCTCTAATTACATCTCAGCATGTAGATGATCACGATGAAAATTTGACACAATCTACATGTAGGCAATCGGTAATGACAATAGTTCAAGAAATTGCCTGAAGTCAAGTTCAAATTCCTATCCTGCAAAAAAAAAAAAATAATTTTCTTTTTGTAGAAGCTCAAAAACCCCAATTGGGCCGACAACACCTGAAGTCAGATTCTCCATTGGGCCGGGCTAGCCCAAAAGAAGATCGCAGTCTAAGATCGAACGTGCTAATTACTCTTTTCTAGTATGGATCGGGCCTCGGTTTGGGTCAAATTTGGGCCCGACAGGGAACTGGGAGGAGGATTCTTACTATTCTTCCTCAAATTCAAGTTATATTCTTGCTTACATGTACTTTCTTCTTAAAAAAGGTACATGCGAATTTACGTGCAAGTACTTATACATTGTAGATTTCCATGTTTTGAGAAAAATAAATCGAAATACAAGCTCCCCAAGCTAGTGGGTCGGACGATGCGGTGACAATATAGTTTAATATAGAGAGATAGATCGGTTGTAATTTCACAATAAAAGTTATTGATATCTAATTATATTTAAGGTAGCAAGATATTCGAGACTTCTGTCACTAGGATCCAAGTGGGGGGAGTTGCCGACAACGGCTAAAGCGCTCTCTCTTTTAAACATTTCCATGATAATTTTTTTTTTATGCTCCTTAACTTAGGTCACGTACTGTGCTATTGCAACCGATGTTGAACTTCTGAGTACGACAATATCCTAACCAGCACAAAATCATACGGAATACATATCCAATAGAACTTCGTGATTGACTTAAAAAGCCGCGTGTGATCTACCAACCTATCCATTTATTCGACTATAAGATATTTGGGTCGACATCGACCATGATGTCATGCATTACCGACACATGTACGACACATGTCGAAAGGGGAACACATACTGTCGATGATATAGACATATTATATCAATTTAATATAACTTAAAATATATGTCACCTGCCACATCCGAAGATGTAGAAATAACTAATTAGACATATCTATTGGTCATTTTTTCCTTGTAAATTGCACATTGATCGAGTACTTTGCACGTGGGCTCGACACTTGAGAATCTAGTCAGCTCGATTGAAACGATCAAGTCAACACCTCATTTTTCAAAACTAATTTTTCAAAACTAATTGACATGCCGGCACTTGCACGATTAATCAAAAGTTGAGACAATTAATGTTGGCGTGATAATCATTCTATTTCTATTGCATGCCTATTTTTTTATATCAAACTTACTTTTGGAATAGAAATCTATTTGATAAAATTATTACATTTTTCTATTTCTAAAATAGATTTCTATCAAGAAATAGGTTTGGAACATAAATCGAAATAATTTTTTTTTTTTTACTTAGAAATAAAAAGTCTTCTTAATATTTGTTCTCTCTATTAGTCGATTGCTCATCCGTTGTCACCGATTGCCGTTCACCGTCCGTTGTCACCACTCCCAACCGTCGGCCATCGCCACTAACCGTCGACTGCCGCCGCCGGTCGCCAATTGCCATTGCCGGTCGCCAACCACCGTTCATCGTTTGTTGTCACCACTCCCCATTGTCGGCCACCACCGCCGCTTGTTGCCGGCCACCGTCGTTGGTCGCTAGTCACCATTTCGTCCGTTGCTGCCACTCCCACCCGCTAGTTGCCAGCCATCAGTGCCGGTGGTCGTCGTTCACCATTTCGTCCGTTGTCGCCACTCCCAACCGCCAACCGCCGGCCGCTGCTGACGGAAATGGAGAAATTTTGTGTCGTTATCAAACGAATTTCTATTCCGGAAATATAAATTTTATATCGTTATTAAACGCATTTTTTCTCTTAAAAACTCATATAAAAATAGAAATAGAAAGAGAAAAATCTATTTCTCTTCCGAAAATCAATTTATAGTTAGAATGGTTATCATTCCCGCCCTAAGAGACAATCGTACTTTATCAGTATTTAGTCATATATAAGATTAAAGTTTCTCAAAAGATCATTTACGATCACATTTTGCTTATATTTCAACTTCAAAATCCTCAAATCACATGGGCTGAATGTAAGATGATGCTTCCACAGAAGACTAAAACAATAAAAGACTGTAGCAAATAAACTTCTTTATCAGGTAAACGACAAAGTTCACTAACAAAAAATAAGTTGACACCGTAAGTAAAGCTCATATATGTGTATGATATATCCATCACGATCAGCGCACGTAAGGATGGAGCACATTGCCTCCAACGTCGCCTCTCTTTGGGAGCAATGCACTAAGACAATAGCGGTCCATCATCATCATCATCATCATCAAAGTCGGCCTCATATTAAATCAAATCCTTCCATGGCAAAAAAAAAAAAAGAAAAAAGTCTTCCTTGCCTTCAAAATTATCAAATTAGTTATAAACATATTGTGTAGATACCAATTTAATTCTAAATTTTTTAATTTTATCAATTTAGTCCTAAATTTTTACATGAAATCTCAATGGAATTCTTTCCACTAATTTTTACCGGAAATCGTTAACACAGATGAAAGACAACCGATAGGTGAAAATTAGCCAAAAAGATTATATTGAGATTTTGCACAAAAATGTTTAGTATGAAATTGACAAAATTAAAATGTTTGAAAATTGAATTGGTATCCGTATAATAGGTTTAGGACCGGTCGAGTAATTTATCCCGGGATTGATTTTTGATATTTCTCGGTTTATGCTTTGCCCAGAGAACAAAAGTGATTTGAGTTCTTCTATCTTGTTGCATCGGTGAACTTTTCCTTCTCATCCAATATCATGCGATCCATGTGCCACTTTCCTCGCCGCATGCATGTGCCTGTGGAATTGCTAACTAAACCCGAGAGATGGAACAAACATGCCCGTGATCCACTTTTAGGTGAATAGGAGTCGAAGCAATAATGAGAATATCACGGGTGAAGCATTTATAAGCTGAGGAATCAAGACGTGATTAGGCATTTTTGAAGCACGAAATGCTCGGTTTCCATTTCGGTTGTAGGTGTGATCAACCTATGACACGCGCTTTAAGTATTTTGCTTCTCAATCCCTACCTAGTCCCCCAACAAAAGAAAAAGAAAAAAAAAAAAAAAAATATAAAAATATAAAAATATATATAAAAGAAAAAAAAAAAAAAAGCATAGGTAGTGTTAAGTAATTGAGAAAGCAACCATTAGCCTTTTGTTTTGGTTTGGTTGCATCTTCTCTTTGATTTGATTTACAAATGAAGTCTCCGATAATATTTCCCTATTCCAATGTAAACCGGATCAAATTAAACCTTGTTCTTCGTGAATCAATTAATTGCGGCACGAAGCAATTGAAGTGATTTACTCCATCAAGATTGCTCAAAAGCCGTGCAAGCACTAAACCATGCACGAATGATAACCATTATGTTCTAGAAATATGATTTTTTATTTATATTTTATGGATGAGTTTTTGAGCTAAAATATGCGTTTGATAATGACCAAATTTATATTCTCTCGAATAGAAATTCATTCGATAACGATATATAATTTCTCCCTCTCGGGCAACAGTGGCGGCGGCAACGATGAATGGCGACAGGTGGATGGCCAGCTAACAGCGAGAGCCAACAATTAGAAGAGTTTTTATTTTTCATATCTATTCCATTATTAGATAAGTATTTACTTCTCATTTTTGTTCCAAACCTATTTTCCAACTAAAAATTTACTCTAAAAGTAGAAAAATAAAATTGTGCTATCAAATGGATTTTAAATTTAAATTTGTTCATGTGAATAAAAGAATAGGTCGGGCCACAGATAGATTGATTATCACAGGGGTCTTAAAAATCCTTTGAACACGTGGCGCACGAATTTGCTACAGGATGTGCATGTCGTAATCATCTCTATTTGCCAGTAACGGCTAAGGACAACCTACCCAATTCACTTTTTGATCACAGCGAGCTGTTCCACTTTCCAGGATTCAGACCACATTCCATGTACTTCGTCTTTCTATCAGGCCGGACACGTTCTGCGAACCTGAGAGGTGGGCCTCCTTTGCACAGTCCATGTCGCTTATCCTCTTCTGGTATTGCATAAGCATCTCAAAACTTTTTAGCTCTTTTCCCACTTAGGAGAGCGACGTACCATTCCCCATTTTTATTCTACCAGAAATTGACTGATTGATTAATGAATTGCATCGCCGGACAAAAATTGATCATTGCTAAATAAAGCGTCTCTCGCCTCGGAAGATTTACGGTCGATCTTTACGATCCAGTTAAAAATTGGGTAATCAATTTGCTGTCTTCGGCCTTACGAGGGCAAATTGCGGGTGCAATTGGGGGTTGTGTCTTTATATAAGAAACTTGCTGCTATTATAAAAATGTTTTGACAGAGGATGAGTTTAATTATCTGTAAAAAAGAAAAGGGGAAAAAAAACCTCGAGATAGGGTTTGCTTAGACGATTATCTGAATAATCGATTAGTAAATTAGGGATTAATTAAAAAAAAAATAGTATCGATCTGAATACTTTATAGTCGGCTTGTTATGGGAACACGAAATCCGAGGCGCCCCTTGATTTTTTCAATCCCCATCACCTAATTCGGAAATGTCCTCGAGATCATCATAATGGACCGTCACAGGTACGAAGAACACTGTTACATCGATCTGTTCTTTGCCCCGTTGCTGGTCGTGATACATATGTACAAAGAAGCATGAGAATCTCGCAAGATTGAATGATCCATTTGCAATTTTTTTTGCAGTGCAGTCAACAGTCAATGCGCTTACGGACCTCTCAAATGAACATACCGGATTTTCTAATGAATTTCGACTCTGATCGGTAAAGGGAGATGAACTGACTTCCACTTAAGTAATTTTTATTGTTTTGGAATTAATTTATTACGGAAAAGGATTGATAATTGAAGAGCACAACACATTCTCATTTTTTATATTTGTCGGAAGCTGAGACGATTTTTCTGGTAAAACCTTTACATTATCACTCCATCTTATTGAGTTATTCAATCTTTTGAAAGAGTTCTGAATTTTGTGAGTTTAATTCTGAAACTACATAAAATACTCCTTGGGAAAGTTTAGGTGCTTTAGCTTCTTCAAGAGGGACATTTTTGCATGCTTAAGTCCCGAAAGATCTTAATTATTGCCGAAGCATGGCACGCCACTAATCTAAGAAATTTGTATGCTTTTTATATACAAATGGTCTCCCTTCACTAACTAATTTAAGCTTTTTAAGTTAAAGTTTCGCGAAATTATGCCTATTTTGTGACTAGAGTCTATATTTTCGGGGCCCATGTGTTTCGATTCTTTCTGATGAAAATGCTGCGAATCCTTTAAAATCTGCCGGTAATTCTGCCAATAATTTCGAAATTTTGGGTAAAATTTCGGATTTTGACGAAAATGGAAAGAAATTGCTGTATTGACTTCGTTCGACGCCAACTTAAATAGCACACGTCTCTCTCCAAATTCTTTCCCTCCGAAACTTGTCTGCCAAACAAAAGAAAAAGAGAAGAGAAGGTGCCACCTTGTCCGTGACGCAGGGGCTTTTACTCTGTTTCCATTGCGGCCTCTGCTTCTGAGCTCTGCCTCTCTCTCTCTCTCTCGATGGGAATCACGGATTCGGCAGCTGATCTCACTTCCGCTTCTTCTTGTCTGGTACCCATTTCTCGTTGCTTTTCTGTCCTTCTTTCCTTTTTCTTTCCCATCTGTTGATTTTCTTGCATGTCCTTATTTTCCTCGTTTTTAAGTTCATTCGAAGTCTTCGGCACGACTAATATGCTAAGAATAATGCCTTTGTGGGGTAGCTGAAGTGCTTTATTTGCGCGGAAGAAAAAGAAGAAGAGCGAGGCGGCTTCCCATCTGCTGCTGGGATTCTTGGGATGGACCAGATCCATTTTCAGAGGGCATAGAAAACACCAATTTAGAAGCGATTGATAGGAGCTTTGCACGTACGCCAAAGTTTTGTGTGCTCTTTTGTGGGTCGCGGTTGGTGGTTGTGTTAATTGTCTCTTTTCTTGAATACTCAGGTTTAGAGAGGGGTTTACTCTATGATGGATGCGTGCGATTGCATCGACACCCAATGGCCTCCTGGAGAACTACTTGTGAAGTATCAGTACATATCGGACTTCTTGATTGCTTTGGCATATTTCTCGATCCCCCTCGAGCTCATCTACTTTGTGCAAAAATCTGCCTTCTTCCCATATAGATGGGTGCTGATGCAGTTTGGTGCTTTCATCATTCTTTGTGGGGCGACTCACTTTATAAATCTGTGGACGATGAACATGCATTCAAAGGCTGTTGCTGTGGTGATGACAATTGCGAAAATTTCTTGTGCCATTGTGTCGTGTGCAACAGCTTTGATGCTTGTCCACATAATTCCTGACTTGCTGAGCGTAAAAACTAGGGAATTGATTTTGAAGAATAAAGCTGAAGAGCTCGACAGAGAGATGGGCCTCATTCTTACACAAGAGGAAACTGGACGTCATGTTAGGATGCTAACTCATGAGATTAGAAGTACTCTCGACCGCCACACTATACTGAACACGACTCTTGTAGAACTGGGGAGGACATTAGGGCTTGACGAATGTGCATTGTGGATGCCGTCGCCAAAGGGTACGATCTTGCGACTCTCCCATACTCTACACCATCAGCCATCGGTTGGATCTACCATTCCGATAAACCTTCCTCTAGTCAATGAAGTTTTCAGTAGTGGACGAGCGATGCGTATTCCCTATACATGTCCTCTGGCTAGGATCAGACCTCTTGTGGGCAGATATATGCCACCAGAAGTTGTTGCAGTTCGAGTACCTCTCTTGTACCTATCAAATTTTCAGAATGAATGGCCTGACCTTTCGGTGAAAAACTATGCAGTGATGGTTCTGATTCTCCCTTCAAATTATGGGAGACAATGGCGAGAGCACGAGTTGGAACTCGTTGAAGTTGTTGCAGACCAGGTTTGTCTTGTCTTACTTGATTGAAAATTTCCTGGGTACCTTCTCTCCTGTATGCTTGGACACAAGGCCTTTCATGAGTTTGGCGCTCTGCGTACCTTCTCACGGTTGCTTGTATAGCTGTAAATCTTTAGAACTTAAGCATGGTAGTCCACAAAGCAGTGGTTGAAAGAAGAGTAAAACATATAATGAAGACCACCATGACTGCAATCAAAGGGGCTTTACTGTAAGGTGGCCAAGGCAACACAGTACGAATAAGTTTCATGGATTGGGAACCTCATTTTTAGAAGTTTGCTCTTCCTATATTCCCGTTTGATGGATATATAATAACATGGAACATTATTGAACTGTGAATGAAAGTAAGCTTTGCATAATCACAAGCTAGAAGCTATTCTGGCCATTACCTTGCTTTTGCACAGGTCTTTCTCACTGGACTTTAGCGTTGTGGTGATAAACCATAATTATTGTTGTTTTCATGTGTGTCTGTAGTATTCTATTCCTACATCTCAGGGTATTAGTGTTTACGCATATCGTGTAATATCTTTTTGTTTCAAAGTAAATATGTCATGTATTTCTGACTTCCTACTTTATCTTTTCATCACTTATAGTCATATATGAGAGTGAGAATAATTCATCAATCCAAATGATATCTCCTGTCCTCTCTGCCAAATCTATCTGTAAATTTATGTAACTCAACTTTTTGGCACCCTTAAATTCTTGAACTGCTCTTTAGCATTGGTATTATATACAAAAATAAACCTTATACACTTTACACAAGTTAATTGAGGAATTTAGCATGTTTTTGCAAATTTTATGGAATTTCACAACCACTGTCAGCTATTAGGAGGCCGCTATGTCGGCACCAGTGACAACTGCAGTATGATGGCTTCCGTGACCACAATTTAAAACCTTGACTGTCCTTGTTCAAAGTTTGGGTCTTTGGGGTTTAGTCTAGCAATTGCTACAGGAAACCTTCTACCAAGACTGAAAATTCAAAACCTGGAAATAGCAGGCAATACTGGTGGATATGTCTGCTGCTATAATAGGATCAGAGTGTATTGAAAGTAAGAAGAGGGTACAAAGTCAAAGATTGATTCTAACTAATTTTAAAACTCTACTCGCTTGCTAGTTTCTTCATTTAGATAATCTTTCTTTGGGAGAGATCTTATGGTCTGGAACATCAGTCAAACGGGAAAAGGAAAGGAGAAATGAAAGAATGTGAAGGATTCCTCGCCTTATGTCTACCTTGCGGTGGTGCATTGGCATTCTATAGTTTTTTTTCCTTAGGTTCATTAATTTTTATTGCCTTGAAAATCATGAAATTTGTTCCAGGATTTCCATGTTATCTGGCTGCTGAATTTGGATCTCAATTTCATGTTTAGGTAGCTGTGGCTCTCTCACATGCTGCTATTCTTGAAGACTCCATGCGAGCTCAGCATAAGCTTATTGAGCAGAATATTGCTTTAGATTCAGCTCGCCGTGAGGCAGAGTTGGCAATTCATGCTCGCAATGATTTCCTAGCAGTAATGAATCATGAAATGAGGACACCATTTCATTCAATCATTGCGCTCTCTTCACTGCTTCTGGATACCGCATTGACTCCCGAACAAAGGGTTATGATTGAAACCATACTGAAGAGCAGCAACCTCTTGGTGACACTTATCAATGATGTTCTTGACCTTTCTAAACTTGAGGATGGCAGCCTAGAGCTAGACATTGGAACATTCAACCTTCATGGTATCATCAGACAGGTAAACATAGCAACTTTTCGCTAACAGTATTTAAGAAGATTACAATCATCTTTATTTTATCCATTAATTTGCTTTATCTGAGAAGCAACGTGATTAGTTGGTTATCTTATAACCCCAGGTTATTAATTTGGTAAATCCCATTGCTTCTGCAAAAAAACTATCCATGGCTGCATTTCTGGCTCCTGACCTGCCTACCCATGCTGTTGGCGATGAGAAACGCATTATGCAAACCATGCTAAATATAATCGGGAATGCCGTGAAGTTCACAAAGCAAGGCTATGTATCAGTTGTAGCTTCCATTGCAAAATCAGAGTCTTTAGCGGAGTGGCGACCAGCGGAATTCCATCCGCTTGTTAGCAATGCCCACTTCTACCTCAAAGTGCAGGTTGATGACTTTCGCAGTTTAGCTTCACTTAGCATGTAAAAATTGTCCTTTTGAGCAAAACTCCTTATCATTAGCTCTCTCTGTCTCTCTAGGCTTGCTAATATAATGCTTTGTTTCATGTTCTTTTGCACTGATAAATTTGTATTACAGTGCATCCCATATCAGCAAACACACCTTTTTTTTTTTTTGGTAAAAATCAATCTGGGTTATCATTGTCTTAATTATGCAACTTACTTGGATTCTCATATCAGGTTAAGGACTCTGGCTGTGGCATACAGCCACAAGATATTCCTCAAATATTTACCAGATTTATTCATCCTCGAAGCGGATCTAATCGAGGTAATGGTGGCGGAGGAATTGGACTTGCCATTTGCAAAAGGTAGATTGCAGATTGCTTAACGCTTTTGCTCAAATAGCAACTTTCTTTTGTAAGCATCTATGGTCCTTTGGACGCTTTACTGATTGCTAGTCCGTCAAGCATATGAAGCCCTCTTGTCTCATGCACACTGACAAACCATGAGCCAGTTGAGTCAGAAAAGATCTATGGATCTTTGAACCTTAAATTTAATGCTTCTCGGGGCATAATATCAAGTAGTGACCCTCGAGGTTGCGGATTGATTTACTTGCACCGGTTAGCATTTGGACACTCAGATGATATCTCAGAGATAATTTTCTCGACCCTTTCGTCTACTAAAGTTTGCAAGCCACTGGATGAAATTGTAGTATCTTGGTTTTGTGATCTGAGATCTCACGTACTCTCCTTTTCATGATTTTAGATTTATAAATCTCATGGGAGGTCACATCTCCATCGAGAGTGAAGGCCACGACAAGGGCACCGCCGTCACTTTTGTCGTCAAACTACAGAAATGCAGCAATGCAAATGACTTGGCAGCCCACGAGATCACATCTAGAGCTCAGTCTATTCATGAAAGCACCCATTTTGCTCGGCATAAACCTCTCATAGATACTGACAGAACGGTCCCCTCCAGCTCCCAGTATCAAAGAAGTTTGTGAAGTCTCAAATGCAAGTGCTTTATTCGAATGGCGTATCCCAACAAGGTCCCCCAAGATATTGTTCAGGTGAAAAATGGGTATTGACTGCGTAATCCCTTCTTATCGTGGAGGCCTATACATCTGATACTTGAGTTATGCTTCAAAGCATCAACTTTATGTTCTGATTAGAGAGGTCCCGAGGTTGCGAGTAAGAAGTCGTGCAGGGAGGCCATTTTTTTTTTTTTTTTTTAAGTCCAGAATTTTTGCATGGTCCAGTAATTGTCATATACTACTGTAACGTGAGGGAACTGAAGCAAGTGTCCAACCAGTCTCGAGAGTATAACTTGCGACTGTTTTGGTAGAATAACCGTCGTCCCTTTACTCCCGGTTTTCTTGTGTCTGCACTTGCCCTACTTAGTCCTAGGAACCAGGTCCATGATGCACTCTTGTATAGTGATGGAAATTCACATTCTCTATACGCAAGAGCAATGACTAACATGTACTTCAAGAGTAGTTATTAGCAAAATCTATTATTGAATCACTCTCCTTCTGCCACTTTATTAGTATGATAATAGCAATAACTATGATTATTGTTGCTGCTGCTGCTTGCCTATTTCTTCCTGGGCGGGGGTTGGGGGACGTCCGAATTGATCTTTGCTTATTCGTGCCTGCCCGAGGATTATGCCGAGGAGATCCACTTTGCTGAGGAAAAGAACATCCACATCCACGGTATTAAAAGCAGCTTGAGCAGCTTTCGGATACACTCGCCTAATTCTTGCGAATGATATCTCAAGCTTTTCATAAGAGCCTCTCACTCAGTGAGTTACAAAAAGATAATGCGGATATATAGAATTTCGATATTCTATATAAAATGGGTTGCCCAGGACTTGAACCCGGAACTAGTCGGATGGAGTAGATAATTTCTTTGTTAAAATACATAACAAAAATCCCTCCAGCAGCTTGCATTTTTCATTGCACATGGCTTTCCCGTATGTATAGATCGAAAACTCAATGTCTTCCCTAGAAAGGATTAAGAAAAATGAAATACTCAATCAATCAGACTTACATGCCATGGAAGCTTGTCTATAAGAACTCTCCATTTTCCGGGCAAAATATGCATCTGACGAAGTATCGCGTTTTCTTTGCAAGTAATGTGGATTAATTAACAGGACTTGATATCCGCTAGTAGCTTTCTTTTGCTTGAGAAAGCATTAGAAATCGGGAAAATCTTTGTTCTTGAGACCTATTTGAACCAAAGACTTCGCTTATGCCAAAGATTAAACGAGACGGTGCTCTTAACTTGTGGAAACAGACCTTGTTATCCTGAGCAGGATGCCATATTTTCATACAGCAGGTCATTTTGCAGTCCCAACGAAGAATTTCCCATCTTCCACTTCAGAAGCGGACCTTAATTCGAAACTTCACCGTTTGAGCAAATTTTCGCGTCAATTTTCTTGACAGACAAGATTAACACGCGGTACCTGCTGCTCATTTGACATCATTCTGGCTTTTAAGTATATACTCTATTGCCTGTTTAAAGCAAAAATAAAGCTATTAACCTGAAAGTATGCCGAAGGATATCAACTTGCTTATTGTGACGCAAGACAAAACTCCCCACCCTCCCCCACACAAAAAAAAAAAACATGGTCATATAATACCACGAATAGTGATCATTTTCGACTCTGGTGATTCCAATATACAAACCAAGGCATATGGAATTCTACACCATCACCAATAGTCACAATCAAATTGTAACCATTACCGGTGATGTACTCTGCCGCATCTACAATAGCTGCCACTCTCTTTTTCAGAGGAAAAACTTAATGCATACAAATTGATAAAAGCGCATAGATGAATCTAACAGAATGAGTAAGGATGAATCAGAGAAAAACAGCCACCCAAGTATTCGAAATAAGTGCAACACTAAAAGAATGAAATCCACGGTAATATTTGGAAAGACATGGATCTAAATATAACTTTGAAAATCATCAGACTCCGTCTTTCTAGCACATAATACAGTAAGTTCCAGAACAAACAGAAACAAGTAGGCAAAATTAATCTAACATAGCTACTAAAGACATCAGGAACACCAAAATTTGAGTACTCTTCAGTGTTCTTCATAACGGGTTTCACTTCTTTGCCTTCTTTGGTACCCTGAAAGCCAAAAGAAATATCTCAGATAAATCCAACTGTGGATTGAGAGAAATCTACCATTTTTTTGCATATACTTACTCGGCTGCAGGTGCTGGTGCTGGTGCTGCTGGTGCTGGTGCTGGCTTCTCACCAGGTCCCTGTTCAATTTAGACATGGGAGGGAATCGATTTAGAATCTACCTATGATACATAAAATACATTTTCATTTATCCATTCTCAGAGCTTGTTTTACTTCATTTGGCTTTTTAAACACACGATAATTACGTTTTGACTCGAAAACTTACAAAATTCTACTTAATTGATTCCCTCATCCAGTCATTTTTAATTGTCTAGCTGGTAATAAGACTCACCTGGGCCAAACGCTCCTCCCTCCTGGCAAACTTCCTTTCCCTGCTTGCCTTGTTCTTTGCCCTCTTAGCCTCGAATTGGTCAGACAATGTCTTTTCTCTGGCCTTCTCTGCTTTAGACTTGTGAATGCTCTCCATCAGCACACGCTTGTTCTTGAATACGTTACCCTTCACCCTCATGTACATGTCATGGTACATGTGCTTGTCAATCTTCTTTGATTCCCGATATTTGCGAAGCAAGCGCCTAAGGACACGCATCCTCCTCATCCACAAGATCTTTGTGGGCAGCCTTGCCTCCCTTGTACCCTTGCGCTTACCTGAAATCAGGTTGAGTTACTACTCACAGCCTCCTAGGGTTTACTAGTTTCCCAAAAGCAATGGTTACATCATAGAGACAAAAAAGAAATACAATATACAAACATGGTACATTGGAAAAAAGCTCTTCTTTTCAGTAGAGAGTTGTGCCAACTTGTATTAAAAAAATATATACATACTTTGCTCATACCATACTGAAGCTCAAGTTATGGAAGATCTCTCAGTTCAGAGGAAACTCACCATATCCAGAGTGACGGCCCTTTCTCTTGGCCTCCTTTCATGCGCCGTGCCCTAGATCGAGAGTGGATCTTAGTGGGCTTCCTGATAATGAAACCATCTTTAACCAACTTCCTGATGTTCTGGCCTGTGTAAACAGCCAAATTGATATCAATGATGAAGGCAAGAGAAGCTTAACTACCGAGCCACTTGTGACCGACAAGAAGAATGCAACCAGTATTCAAAGGAAGTGCCACCACTTCATGAGGGGTCATGGTGAAGCAGGCGGGTGCAGCGCTAGAGAAATTACTCATGAAACCACATCATCAGTTCTAAAATGCGTGTCATACTCTATATAGAATCAATTGAAGAACTCAAATAACAAGCAAGCCACAGTGGAGATGTTGATTATTTCGATTGCGATGCGAAGCCAGATAGAGTAAAAGAGAGGAAGTTAGCAGCGACTCAACAAAGCAAGTTCCACAGACAGAACCCAACGTAAAGAGTCTTAATTCTAGCCAAGATTCCACTCAGCCCCTCTAATTGAAGCTGAAAAGAAGATCAAAAATTGCAAGTCCTCCATATGTTCCTTTCCTTCCTACGAAGGACACGGAATCCAAGGCCAGACGATGAAACCAAAACAACAGCTTGTCGATAGATTCTCAGACCCACGACACCAATTCTTCACATAAACAGCAACAACCACAAGCGAATTCACATCGCAGACAGCCAAAGAGATTTCTACCCATCCTCACGGAATCGACCTCCAAGTACTGAAGCTCACCCATCAACACAAAAACTTAAAACCGTCGTCCAATCTCTTTTTTCTCCCCTACCCATCATTTGCTGTCGATGGAAAGGTCCGAGAAACCAGCTCCGACCCGACATCGACGGGCGACGACGAGCAGAGCAAATATACGAGCGAAGCTACTTACGAAGAGAGAGAAACAGAGAGAGGCGGCGGGACTTACGGGAGTTGGCCATGGAGATTTCGTTGACCTCATTAGGATCGAGCCACACCTTGCCTCGGCCGCACTTGAGGACGCTGGCGGCGAGCCGCTTCTGAAGCTTCAGCGAGACCATCTCTCACCTCTCTCCCTCTCGCTGGTCGATGCTTGGGAAAAGCAGAAGAGGATGAGAGGAGGTCAGGTGGAGTGATTATATACCACAGCTTCGCTACCGCCTAGGGTTTTCCAGCGCTCCTTCTGTGATGGGCTGGGCTTCGTCTGCTCTCTTTCCTTTGTATTTTACGCTCGTCAAACCTTGATTTAGCCTCGCGGGCCTCGATCGGCCCAGTTCGGAGGATACTAAGGCAAGACGGATCTTTGTGAGGTCGGCCCACTGAAAAATGAGCCGGGATCACCTTTCTTCTTTTTCTTTTTTCTTCTTCTTCTTTCTTCATCTAGGATAAATTTAGACCTGAGCAAGTTTTTTTTTTAGAAAATTTTTAGGGTTAAATACTAGGAAGAATCCTAATATGATGTGCCTATACCATATTTATCCTAATTTTAAGGCAAGACGGATCTTTGTAAGGTCGGCCCACTGAAAAATGAGCCGGGATCACCTTTTCTCTCTCTCTCTCTCTCTCTTCTTTTAGGGTTAAAAACTAGGAAGAAAAAATCTCAAACCGGTACATCTTGTATGGGAGCACATGTTGGTACCAATTTGAAAATGTTTTGGGCAAAAAAAAAAAAAAAATTTTAATTTTGAGTAAATATGGCATGAGGTGCACTAGTTTTGATATTTTTAATGAATCAAAAGCTAATTTGGGGTTAATGCGATATGAGTGGACCGATTTACAATTTATGGTACCAACCCTTTCTTTTATATATATGAAAAGATTGATCATTTTGGTTGCGAATAAAATGCATTGCCAACCGAAATTGGAATGTTGCCTCCCACGATGATCAACGCACCAACGTGCAGACGTGTAAAGCATTCGAAATGCGAACTGTTAGGCATTAAAAATGGACACATTTGATATGTATAAGATGCAGAGAGAGTTCGGTGGCCTTTAGCCAAAACTTGTTGACAATCCAAACCTCTTTCGTAACGAGAATGGCTCTTCTTGCTCATCTCTGTCTTGCAAATTGCTTGCTTCTCTTGCCCCTGTTTGCAGTTGTTTTCGCCGCCGACATCGATGCTTATGGATCCAGATCCGGCCTCAAGAAGCCAAAACCACAGGGTGACCAGAGCCTCCTCTCCACAGACATCGGGATTCAAGGAGTGATTTACTGTAAATCGGGCTCGAAGCTCGTCCCACTCCAAGGTACCTAATGCGTTCATGTTCTGTCCATGCCAGTTTCTGATCTTCTACGGCCATCGCCTGTCTGCGCTCACTTGTCTTCCGTTGCTCACAATCATTTATAATGAGATGCGAACTTCGGCCTGCTCATCGGTGAACGCAAGAGTGATTAGCGTGCACTCATATATAGATATATATATATATATTTTTGGCTAACACTATTGTAACCAAGAATGACTATTAGAGCAATTTGATCACGTCGAAGATTGATATACTTCATCTCACGCCCCATAAAAAGCGAGCAGCGCGAAGATGTGAGGATGAGTTCGGTTATTCTCCGTGTTGGATCTTATGCAGCAAATTCACATACCATCGTCTTCAATTTCGATGGCTATAGACAGTTAGTTCCAGTAAAGAAAATAGATCAGTTCTTGAACTGCCTAAACATGGAACATCCTCACAGCTTCATTTCTCTCCTCTCTCAAATTTACATTAGCCAATGGGTTGAAATCCACATGCGGTGGTAATAGGTAAAATCATGGGTAGGTTGCAATACGCATGACAATTACTCTTCTGCAAAGCGAGTGGAGATTGAATAAAATGATGTGATTCCAGGTGCTCGGGCGAGGGTAACGTGTTTGGCCGTGGACAAGCGAGGGTACGAAACCGCTCCGTTCTGCATCTTGAGCAGACCGACCGATGCAAATGGCTATTTCTTGGCAACGCTGTCGCCATCGGAGGTCGAAGATGACTGGAAGCTCACACATTGCAAGGCTTTCCTGGAGCCCTCTCCCTCTGAGACCTGCAAAGTGCCGACGGACGTGAACAAGGGGATCACTGGTGCTCTTCTCTCATCCTATCGCCTCTCGAAGGACAAGAGAATGAAATGGTTCTCCGTGGGGCCTTTTGTTTACACCGCGTGAGGACGAAGACTCAGATTTTTAAAAGGGGAATTTGAGAGCTGATGATGGGGTGGAACATGGAGAAATGGAGCTACTGCTTCTCTGAGGTCGATGACTGATTAAAGTTATCTTTTGGCTCTTTGCCAATAGCTTAAGTTTGGATATTGGCATGTGATCAGAAAAGTGTTGGCCATCTCTATAATAACTAAACAACCATTCAACCAAAGAGGCCAGATGAAACATTGGGTTGTTCTCTTGCTTAATAAAATAACCGAGTACTGGAGGGTCGGACTTCGACCCGTATTAGCTCGCTTCATATAGGACCATGAGCTCACAGCTCACGTAGATCGAGAGTACCCAAAAATAGCTAAATGAGTGGGCTAAAGGGCTAGCAAAACAAAAAATACATAAATAAATAAGCCAGAAATTAAAGAAGGAAAACTCAGAGGGGTTCGTGCGTTTCTCTGTCTGCTATTTCTGCGCCAGGAATAATATAAATCCATTGTGACTATTACCAAATCCAAAGTGTTGATTGGCAATTCACGATAACATTAACTTCGTATGGACAGAATCAAGAACCCTGCACAGCCATGAAGACACGGGATGGTCGAGTCAACTCAACCAAATAGCATACAGATTATCCGATCTGATGCGTGGAGCAGAACTCTTTGCAGGCGACAAGTGCAGCTAGACACGAATATTAAGCATTCTAGTTAGCCGAAACAATAAGCACGTTGGCAAACGAACAGTCTCATACAAATTATAAGTGCGGTTCAAAGGAGAGATGAATTACCAGCAGATTGGGCCAAACAAGTACAGTCAACAAGAATGGCCATTGAGAAATGAAAAAGCCACGACTAAAATAGACTGTCATTATACCCATTCTGAATCACTTGTCAGAGCAGGAATGCAGGAATGCAGTTATTCTCCAGTTCCCACTAGGAGGCCTCGCAATCAAGCTCTGGTTCCGTGCTGCTCTTATAGAAGCCATTTTCTTTCAATCCAAGATTGACTTCGCACTTTGCACACTTGTTATCTTCATCAAATGTCACGTATAAACTTGATTACAGAACAGAGGCCACCCAAAAAGTTGTGATCGATCACGCCGCGGCCATCCGTCACATGTGCAAAGTCCACCAGTTTAACTTTCGGGTGTGCACCGCCGTCCAAAGCAGACTCCCTGTCATATAAGATAATGAGTGAACAAGAATAGAAGTGATAATTCGTCTGAACCTCAAACCATTCCTTCAGCTGAAGCAATTGTGCCAAAATTCC
Source organism: Eucalyptus marginata (assembly GCA_014182565.1). Taxonomy (NCBI): domain Eukaryota; kingdom Viridiplantae; phylum Streptophyta; class Magnoliopsida; order Myrtales; family Myrtaceae; genus Eucalyptus; species Eucalyptus marginata. Next base: position 38,642,079 of record CM024595.1, on the reverse strand, counting down.
ACCCCGGTGACAGTAAACTTTTGATGCATACAAACAATCCGGATCCGCATTTGGACCCAGAGACAAGTTGGAAGAAACAAACTTCCTCAGAGCCGACCTGACACCGTCCGCATTATAGCTATAAACAACCTTCTTCTCAGGTTGCCAAAACCCAGCTTCGCTATTTTGATATACCTTTAGCCCAGAAATCCTGAAACCCAGTGAAACGCTTGTGCTATTTCGATCTTTCACTAAGCACTTTTGGATGTACTCCTCAGCGGCCTCGGGATACCATGTTCTGGATCCAGTCTTGATGTCCATGATAGATGGGTTCGTGCGACCCGCGACGAGATCCTCCAGAACCAGGTGAGGTTGAGGACCCGATCCATCAGATGCCTCAATAGTCTTAGTTCCGTGAAACGCGGGAAAGAATTTGCGAATGTGACCTGGGATCTCGGTATTGGAATAGAATTTCTCGTAAAAGGCCACTTCCGTGGCTCCACGATGATCGCTCTGGAGAGGCTTATAGAAGCGGCCCGAATCATCCACCAGTGGCCCCAGCTTCCCCCCGTCTCCTCGGTGACCGGCGACTTGATGATCCGGGACCTTAAGCATGGTGTATCTGATGTGCGAAAAAATTCTCCAAACTTACTCAGATTCGATTATCTATCTATTCAGAGCAAAATGGCCAGTCTTGATTGATCACGGCCAGATAAACTTAAGTGAAAATCCACGCTAATGGGCAACTACTCCAAGAATGACTCTATGCAGGATGCTTCCTTGCAGGCAAATCAAAGAAGACGATTGAAAACAAGTCCCGACTGAAATTTCATGTGCAAGCGCAGAGAGATGAAAAGGACGAGCTTTTACAGGTATACCCTAGAACTAACAGTAACAATTTAAGATAAACAAAACACAAAAGGCGTCGATCGAATTAATTAAACCGATAATAAGGCGAGCGAGATGAAGCTTCGCACTTTTTACTCAACCAATCAAAGGCCACGCCATCGTTTACTCCGTCAACAAGAAGAACGACGATTCCTTGGAGAGAAACGCGCTTTCAAACTCGCCCGACGACCAAACGCACCCAAATTCCCATCGTAATGCCGTCGATTCGCGAACGTAATCACCGTAACGACTCGACGCGAAAGCGCATGTTGACTTTATCTCAGCGATGGCAGCAATTAAAGATTCACGTACCGCGGATCGGGCGACGCCGGGGACGGATTTTGCAGGTCGGAGGAGGTGAAGAAGCAGCAGTCCTTTGCACGGGGTGGAAAGTCCTCGCCGACGATGAAGGCCCGGGAGAGAAGAAGGAGAGAGGTGGAGAGGTAGAGCGAGAGTGGCAGACGGAGTCGGCCGTGTTGCCGCCGCTTGCGACGGAGATATCAGGTGGAGGAGAAGCGTGCCTTTGCCTCTTGGCTCTATCCCCGAGACATGCAGTTTGCCCCTTTTGATTTTATAAACAATATTTCTTTTCCCGAGGAACGATTTATCACCGACCACGCGAATTTTTCGAATTTCGAATTTTCGATATTCGGTTGGATACACGGAATATCCACTAAAAAAAGTTAATATGCTGAAAAATCTTCGACTGATGCTCTTCAAATTAATTTTTTGATCTAAACATCTAAATCGATAAGTTTATCTCAAAATTTATCTTATAACAAATTTAGTCTCTCAAAATTATTAAATTTGATAACATTTGACAATTGATTAGTATATCGGTTTGGGATTTTATTATTTGTTTGTCACAATTATATAATTTCTTTGATTTTTTACAATATTAATCCGATTTAACGAATGTCATATTTGTTACAAATATACTAATTTATGATTTTTAACACTTAAACAAAATAATTTGGAATAAATTTATCAGAAGTGCACTAATTTGGGAGCTTTTATAGTCGTTTGGGTAAATTTATTATATGTATACTAATTTAGAATTAACTGACCAAAAAAAATACTAATTTAGAATTTTCCATGATTAAAAAAGTAATTTAAAGTAAATTTATTATATATGTATTAGTTGGGGTTTTTTAGGATATTAATCATAAGTAAAAAATGAGGAAAAAGGAGAACGACGAGAGAGCAGGAGGGAAAAAAAGAAGAAATTAAAAAGAAGAAGAGTCGTTTCCGCCTAGGAAAATGAGCTGCCCCTTTGACAAAATATTTTTCAAGTCATTTTCTAAAAGTGAATTGGGAAAAATTTTCAGTGTTGGTTCAAAATGCGAAAATGTTTTGGCCTAAAATATTTTCGATGTTCGAAATGAAAATTTTCACCTCTACTATTCATCCGAGCGTTTTTTTTTTTTTTTTTAAACCGATCATCGAGCCACATCCCAAGTTTGAGATCGACGACGATTTGGAGTTTTCACTTGGTTTTATTTTTATATTTTAAAAAATAATAAAAACCCGAAAAAAAAATGAAAAAATGAAAAAATGTCAAAAAAATGAAAAAGACAAAAAGCCCAAAAATGAAAGAAAAAGGAAATTAAAAATAATTGAATTAAAAAGAAAAAGAAAATTAAAAAATAATTCAAATGAAAAAAAACCTAAAAAAAGAAAGGGAAAAGTTGAACTTTGATTTGTAGATCTATAATCAAATTCTTTTAATATAATTTTTAAATAAATTTTTACTAATAAATATTTTACATTACTTTCAAGTGGAAAATATTTTGTTATATAGTAATTGTTTTTTTTTTGATTTTAAAAAACTAAAACTAAAAACTTAATTTTCCGTAAAACAAACGCTTTTCAAAAAATGTTTCAAAAAACATTTTCCCTAAAATTAATTTTTCGAAACGAATGGAAAATCCAAATCTCAAAAAGAGCCACTTCTGCCTAGGGTTTCCAGAGCTGCCCCTTCGACGAGATGTAAAGGGCGCCGGCCCGTACGGTGTTTGCGGGGCCCACTAGATTTTCGTTTTCGGTCGAGGAGCCCACTCTGGATTTTTTCTTTTTAGGTCGGTAAAGGGCCCAATCTAGATGTTCTTTTTTTGATCGGTAAGGGCCCACTCTAGATTAGTGGCATAATTTCAGCAACTTTTGTCGGTATTTTTCCCCCTAAAATGCCCATTTAAAATTAAGATTCTAAAGAATCGCGTGCAAATTGAGATAATTGCTCCTATCGAATATTAAGGCAGGACTAATGAATAGAGTGAAATCGCAATAAGGTAGAGATATTGAGGGTTCAGATTGAATCTACTTTTTTTTATGTGTATTCAAAAATAAATTGTGTTGGTTACGATGAAAATAATTGTTAGAGATGACCATTGCTTGCAGTGCATAATGATGGACCAAATGAACTGTAATTTTTGAAAAAAAAAAATAAAAAATGTGTTTTTATTTTCATTGTTTACCTTTTTCCCTTTTCATTGGATTGGTGTCGTTTGTTCCTTTTTTGTTTGTCAATTGAAAGGTTAACACTCTTTGCTCACGCGTGACTTGACATATGCGATTATGATGATAATTATATAGTTGGTAATACTATTTCATGAAAGCCATTGTGATTTTCCTTGATTGCTCTTCATTTGGGGCGAAAGAATGGCATGTGACACTTTTGTACTTAGTCAATGGTGACCTAATGTTTGCCAACATAAGGGGCTAATTAACACGGACTCGTGGAGTTTAGGGGAGCAATTTATAAAAAAAAAAATCAACATTTAGTTTGAATATTGATGTGCCAAATGGGAGGAAATGTGGAGATTTGTGAAATTTATTTTGGTTAACATCTTTAAAAATCTCAAATTGGTACATCTGTGATAAATTTACCAAAAACTAATTTTTTTACCATAAAAAACCTCAAACTAGTATACTCATGACAAATTTACCTTGATTGATCATAAAAAAAACCATAAACTGATATATTTGTGCTAAATTTACTCTAAATTAATTTATTTGATCGCAAAAAACTAGTATATTTGTGACAAATATATCATCCATTAAATTAGATTAATATCATGGAAAATCATAAAAAATTGTATAGCTATAACAAATGGAAAATAAAATCCAAAACCAACAATTACGTGTTATTCAATTTAGTAATTTGACAATAAAATTTAATGGAAACTAACAAAGGGTAAATTTGTCACAACTATATCAGTTCGAGGTAAATTTGTCAAAGTTGTATCGGTTTAGAGTTTTTGGTGATAAAAAAATTAGTTTGGAGTAAATTTATCACATATATATTAATTTGGGGTTTTTCAGAATATTAATCTAATTTTATTTAGTAAATTGAGTCATATCATATTGTATAAGAAAATTCCATAGCAATCTCTAAAGTATCAATTGACATGAGTTCATGGTAAATAAGACAATTTTGCACTTTTTTTTTTTTTAAAATTAAATTATTTTTTTTATATTTTTCCTTGCCAGTGTATATAAATTACGAGATTTTGACTCGGGCAAATGGGCTCGCGCGCGCGGCGCAAGACGAGAGCGCGAGGGGACACACCTGTCAGCGATTCTCCATGGCCGATCACCATCTTCCTCCTGCCTTCTTCCTTCTTCAATTCATCTCTCCTCTCTTCGCGCCTTGAAGTTCGAACGCTCTCGCTCGCTAATGGTCAAAACTCAAACCTCTCTCTGCGTTTTTCTCCCCCTTTTTGGCGGACGCTTGAGAGTTTCGCAGCAGAGAGAGCACAAGTTTTTTGAGAAGTGAACCGAGTCATGGCGACTGCCAAGTTGGATCGCGTGCCGAGCGTGAAGAAGCGAGTCAGGACAGCGTCAGGGCTCACTGCAACGATCTGTTTTCGCTTCTCTCCAGGTCGGTTCGCTCGTCATCCTTCGCATCATCTTCGGCCATTTATTCTTCGATGAGGGCTTGCCTGCTGGATGTGTTCAATCTGCGGTTGTCCGGGAGATGTCGAAGGAGGTTTCTGGAGGAGGAAGAGAGATAGTCACCCCCAATCAGTCCTGGCTGATTTGGTAGGGAGAGATGAGATGGTTGTGTTCCGGAATCTGCATTGGCTTCTTTGTATCTTCCATCATCATCAAGAGAGGAGACGGTGTTCATGCTCTAACAGCGGTTACTGAAATGGTTGTGGTGGATAGAAGACAAGCTTTTTATATTTCATCGGATCTTGTTTGCGGCTTGATGTCTGGCTCGACGGTCTATTTTGTTTAACTCGCATTGAGATGGTACCTTTGAGATTTGGTGGGATCTATTGCACTTAAAACTTAAGCTGTTAGATGAATGCGTTTCTGGGACCACTACCAACTGTTTTAAAAGTTAAGGTGTCAAATTAAAACATGGTTTAGTATTTAACTATTCTAACACTTTCCCTCACGCTTAGTCTGGCCTTTTGTCCAGTACTAAACATGGAAATTTAATTAAGGGGACAAATGGGACTTAGTAAGATTTGAAGTTAGGATCTTTAATTTTGATATAATGTGAGATTTGATGGGATCACAACAAATTATTTTAAAAGCTTAAGTTATTAAATGAAGACGTGATTTATTATTTAATTATGCTTATAGTACCGAAGTTGAAGATCTAGTGTTTGACATCTAGTTCCATCATTTGTTTGTCTAGGTATAATCGTGTTAGGGAGACAAAAAATTATTTATGCATAATATTTTAGATATTCTACTAGCTCAGCTTTCACTTAGGCAGGTTACCATCTAACATGTAACTTCACCCAAGAAAAACAAAGTACACCCCTTTTTTTTTTGTTTACAAAAACAAAGATATGGGGTTCATGCATGCAAATCTCATAGCTGTTTATTTCATGGGCAATCAAAGAGCTTAGTGAGAGCTTGTGGAGTGGGGGTGTTAATCATCTGGGAGGAGCATGTCATTGTCACTTCAGTCTGGCTGTTCGAAATGACTGGCTTGTATCGACTTTTCCCCTGTGTGATTTTATTTCCGATTTTAAGGTATGTGAAACAGGGGAAAGGGATATTGCAGCCACATCACTTGCTGGATGAGCTTGACAGCATATTGGATGATGAGCAATCAAGACAAAATCTGAGCGCTTGCCCCTTCAACGAGGTCCTGAAATCCGCCCAGGTGTATCTTCGTTTTAGTTACTTTTCCTTTCATAAGATGCAACTTTCAGTGAAAAGGAAGGAAAAAAAAGGACAGAAAGAAAGAGCCAAAATAAAGTTCTTTTCAATTTTATGAATGTTGAGTTTATTTAACACCCATAGAGGTGATGTTGAGCCATCAGTAGTAAGCAACTTCACTGCAGCTAGGACTGTGGAGCTCAACAGAACTTTATGTTTGTTATTTTCTTTCCACCTCAAGATGAGATCACAGCTGAGATGGCTTTTGCTAACTAGTTATGAGAGGATATCAGTTTTGGCTTCTGCATTGGTTGTGTGAAAGGAGAGTAAACTTGAAATATAACCAAGCAATGTTTAATGTACATATGCACTAGAGTTGCATTTTCTTCCTACTGCATATATTTTGTCTAAATGTTTTTGCTTTATTTTAAGGAAATTCTTGGTCGCGTTCTTATCATTTTTTAACCTGTCCTGGTTGGGTTGACTGAAGAAAGACACATATATTGTTCTATCTTCAGAAAGTTCATACCTGACTCATGCAATTGTTTGTTCATGTCTCAACGTTTCATTCACCTGTTAGTTTGCGAAGTGCTAATGTTTCCTTTTGCCTATGGTAACAGGAAGCCATAGTTCTACCTCCATTTGTAGCAGTAGCAGTCCGTCCAACACCAGGTGTTTGGGAATTTGTCCGTATCAATGTGAATGAGCTTAGTGTGGATGAATTGACTGTATCTGAATATCTTCGATTCAAAGAAGAGCTTGTGGATGGGCTGTAAGCAACTTATTTTTTCTAACTATGCAATATCTACTCTAAATTTTCTTGATGAATCATGTTACTTTGAGTGTTCCAGTTTCATTGCCTTTTGAACGTGAATCAGGTCAAATACCCCTTTTGTGCTTGAGCTTGACTTTGAGCCATTCAATGCAACCTTTCCTCGCTCAAATCGATCGTCATATATTGGCAATGGCGTTCAATTTCTCAACCACCACCTTTCTTCAATCATGTTCCATAATAAAGATTGCCTGGAGCCATTGCTTGATTTTCTTCGTATGCACAAACATAAAGGTCATGTAAGTCTCTGAAATAGATTCCTTTCGAGAGAAAATTGTAGCGCAACTTCATAACATGATAATGTGCTTGTGTGTCTCCCTTATGCTTGTCTCTTCAACATTCTTGTCTTTGCAAAATTCTTGTGAGCTACTTCAAAATCATGTGTCTCTGGCTGATGATCTTGCAAATACTAATGAGCATCCTTTACAGACGTTGATGTTAAATGACCAAATACAAACTATTTTGAAACTTGAGTCTGCTTTGTCTAAGGCAGAGGATTATCTTTCTAGGCTTCCATCTGACACACCCTACTCAGACTTTGAATATGAGTAAGCTTGTTTTCATGAAGTTTTTGGACAGAGATAAAATTTTCATGAATTTTAAATCTTCTGTTCCTGACATGTTCACTCTATTCTCACAATTTCATTTAGGTTGCAAGGTATGGGGTTTGAGAGAGGTTGGGGCGATAGTGCAACTAAGGTTTTAGAGATGATGCATCTTCTGCTGGATATCCTACACGCTCCCAATCCCTCCACTATAGAGGCATTCCTTGGCAGGATTCCTATGGTATTTAATGTCGTCATATTGTCCCCCCATGGATATTTTGGGCAAGCTAATGTCTTGGGGTTACCGGATACTGGAGGGCAGGTAAGTATGACTTTAATCTTTTTTGTAATACTAGTAACATAATAAATGAAAGTAATCTATTACTTATTGCCTCTTCTTTATTGATGCGGTCTCTGTGAGTGACCATACCTATAGTATTTACATTGGCTACTGCATGCAGATTGTCTACATACTCGATCAGGTTCGGGCACTGGAGAATGAAATGCTCCTCAGAATACAGAAGCAAGGACTGGATGTGACCCCTAGAATTCTCATTGTATGTATCGACTGATTTTTTACTTTACTTGAGCATGCTACCATTGCTTTCTCTGGTACTGCCATTTATTCTTGGTTCTCCCTTTTTTTCTTCTTCTTACTCGATTTTTGTTCTTTCAGGTTACTAGGTTGATACCTGATGCAAAAGGAACTACATGTAACCAACGGCTGGAAACAGTCAGTGGAACACATCACACATATATTCTGCGAGTTCCCTTCAGATCTGAGAAAGGAATTCTTCATAAATGGATTTCAAGATTTGATGTGTGGCCTTTTTTGGAAGCTTTTGCTGAGGTAAACTGTATGACTTTTGTTGTTAAAATAGTTATTTATATCCCCTGAACTTCATCCATTCCTGATCCGACGATGATACATTACATCATAAATTTTGTTTCTTTGTGATTGGTGAACGGATCAACTTTACCTCCAAAGACATACACAAAGTTAATGGTCCTCATTATCTCAAAGAAAGAATGCGGTATCCAAATGTTACTAATTTCAGCCCTTCAAACAGAGGAAGCGACCTTTTTGTTAACTGGCACTCTTCCTGGTTGTCTCATTCATTTTTTCTTTCTTTAATTGGGGTGAGGCTTAGAAGGGAAGAGAGGCCGAAGAGAGGATTTTCTCTGGAAGAAAGCTCAATTCAAGAACTTCTACAATCTCTTTCATGTTACCTAGTCCCAATTAGTGTTGTTGCTTATTGTGTTTCTTCTAGGGTTGATTAATATGATTTGCTTTCACCGGAATTGTTGACTTCTCTGACACCATTTAGGGAAAAATCTATGTCGTGAGCTTGTTTTTTTCGAATTGTAGATGAATTATGTGGCTTCGTGTCACAACATCTAACTGTGCATAATCAACACCTAATCCGGATCAAGTGTGCAACTCTCTGTCCTTTTTCCTGATGCAACATGCAATTCTCCCAGTTTACTGGGTTATCTAGTTTTAGTAGTTCTGTACATGCTTTCTCCTGTCTCAGATGGATAGTGATGTCCTTTCTTATCCCTTGCTGTACCTATACTCATCTATCATCATTTTGTCATGTCATTGGGTATCAGGATGTAGCAGGTGAAATTGCCTTAGAGTTGCAAGGCTATCCAGATTTTATTATTGGGAACTACAGTGATGGTAATCTTGTTGCATCATTATTGGCTCATAAGATGGGAGTTACGCAGGTTTGCCACTGTTTTTGGATCTGAGTGGGTAGAAACTAAACTGTTTAGCTAGTCTTTCTTTCATGTATTTTTTTAGTTATATAATATCTGTTCTGCATAGTGCAACATAGCACATGCCCTGGAGAAGACGAAGTACCCAGATTCTGACATATACTGGAAGGAATTTGAGGATAAGTACCAATTCTCCTGTCAATTCACTGCTGATCTAATTGCGATGAATCATGCCGACTTTATCATCACCAGCACATATCAAGAAATAGCAGGAGCGTAAGTTACTCCATCGTGCAATTATCAGTATGCCCCCTCTATGCTAGATGTTTTGGTCATACGTAACCTATAATCAACTTACAGGTTGGAAAATAAACGATAGCCACGTGGTAATGCTTAAAAATCTTGGATCAAAGTCTGGTATGCTATGTATAACAGATTGATAACGTTTGCACAACTCTGTACTGGATAATATTTTTTATAGGTAAATTAGTGTATTTGGTTATTAACTATTTAGCTCAATTGTGCTCCTTGTGACTGTAATAACATGCGACTCAGCTTGTTTTCCCATTTTTCTTTCCGAGACCTTGTGTATTGTGGAGTGAAAAAATCTACCAATTTGACTCAATCTTCACCATTCCTTTCAGGAAGAATACTGTCGGGCAGTATGAGAGCTACACTGCCTTTACACTTCCAGGGTTGTATAGGGTCGTTCATGGAATTGATGTTTTTGATCCGAAGTTCAATATCGTCTCTCCTGGGGCAGATATGAGCATTTATTTTCCATACTTTGAAAAGCATAGGCGACTTACAGCTTTACATGATTCAATAGAGAAATTGCTCTTTCATACCGAGCAAAATGAAAAGCATGTGTGAGTCCCATCTTAACTGTGGATCTTCCTTGCCTCATAACTATTTTCTTATAGCTACATATGAAATCACTGCAGTGGCAGATTGAGAGATAAATCCAAGCCTATTATCTTTTCCATGGCAAGGTTGGACCGAGTTAAAAACATCACTGGGTTGGTGGAATGCTATGGTAAGAGTTCTGAACTGAGGGAATTGGCTAATCTTGTTGTCATAGCTGGTAACAATGATGTGAAGAAGTCCAAAGATAGGGAAGAAGCCGAAGAAATTGAGAAGATGCATGACTTGATTAAGACGTACAACTTAGATGGCCAGTTTCGATGGATGTCTGTGCAAACAAATCGAGCTTGTAATGGTGAGCTATATCGATGCATAGCTGACACAAAAGGTGTTTTTGTTCAGGTGACCAATTTTTGCACATTATGATCATTGGTGAGTATTCATTTTCAAGGCCTTCCCTAAACACATACTTATTTGTTCACTTTTGGATTGCAGCCAGCTCTGTATGAATCCTTTGGACTCACTGTTATAGAGGCCATGACTTGTGGCTTGCCAACATTTGCCACTTGCCAGGGAGGTCCTGCAGAGATCATCGAGCACGGCGTGTCAGGTTTCCATATCGATCCTTATCACCCAGACCAGGCTTCAGCACTCATGGTTGATTTCTTACAACGGTGCAAGGAGGACTCGAGTTGTTGGAAGAAAATATCTGACGCAGGGCTCCGGAGGATTTATGATCGGTGAGTGGGAGACAGCATCAGTATGACGCATCTTCAGCTTGTATACATGTGACTTAGTCAGACTTTTGCTGATCTGCAGGTATACGTGGAAGATCTATTCTGAAAGGTTGATGACACTGGCTGGGGTTTATGGCTTCTGGAAGCATGTTTCCAAGTTAGAGAGGTGTGCAACACGACGTTACGTGGAGATGCTTTACATTCTTAAATTTCGAGAACTGGTAAGAAGAGTTCAAATTGATAGGCTGCTTCCAGGTGCCTGGTTTTTCTGCTTTCATTCTCATATTAGAGTGCTAACAGGAGAGGATCTCGGCTTGATCTCAATAATCAGGATACCGTGATTTACAGATATGTGGATTACTGGAGTATCAATATAAAATCCTGAGAGTACTTGTTAACAATTAATATAAGGACTTTGAGCAGGCGCACATTGGAGAATTCTTTTCTCCAGTCACAAACACTGTTGAACACAGACTCAGAGATTTCACTACATCAAATTACTCATTCCCCACTAGTCACGCAACCAATGGTGCTTGTGGAGAAGTTTTCTCCAATGTCAGTGGATTTGATATAAAGCCATAAGTAGTAATAAAATTTTAGCCTCTTGTTAGTTGTAAGTGTGAAAATTAGGATGCGTTTGTTTGTGTTTCTGTTCTTTTTTTGTTCCAGGAAACAGAAATAGAAAAAACTATTTTACTCTTGATCAACTACTTCAGCAGAAATATCTACTGAAGCATTGGAAATTCATGAAAGATTTACAACTGAAACCCTTGTAAGAGTGACGGTTTACCATGCTTCACCTACTTGTGCCTTCTCGTACACTACAGGCCCTGGTAGTTGTGCTTTGCAGCTGAGAATAGGCTGCATAAAGAGACAAATCTCTGAGTGCTATTATGATTTCCAAGATATGGTTGTCGTTATGACCATACTTTTGCAAGAAATTTGATTTTGACCAAATTCATAGAGCAAGAAAAATGATAGCTGTAGTTTGTGCTTGTATATTTCTTAATGGATCCTTTTTGCTGATTTATCATCATTTTGCTGGAATTTTGTTTCCTCTGTATCTTCATGCAAAGTACATTCTGTAATTGGTTAGCACATTGGCCAGAACAACTGTATAGGTGGGTTTCTTATGGACTTGACCAAGCAAGAGAATGGTTGAGGCTTATTAGCTTACTGGGTAATTATCAATTATACATGCACCAGTAATCTAAACAAGATTTATCAGGAAACGGAGTTTCAGAGGTGCCAAAGTGTTGCAGCTAACCCTGCATCATGTCTTTTTTTACTTTTGCCTCAATGTTGTCCATGCTACTGCAAGAGCTGCCATTGCTTAGCTGTTCAATAACCATACATTCAGAGATATCATAATTACATCAAGTCCACCTTTTCCAATTTTGTCTGAGCAAAACGTTGGAGAGTACTTCAGTATGTGGCTACCAAATAAAAGTCCTGATTTTCTTTGGAAATTGTCTGTGCTGATTTGTTCATTTTTGCCATGTCCAGGTGAAGTCGGTTCCACAGGCAGTTGATAATCCATGCTAAGATGTAGATCCTGGTGGATCTATAGCCCGCAAAGCAGTTTATCCCATAGGTGATCTGGTATGCTGAAACCAGAAAGTGCAGCTTGATTGTCAACAACAGGTCACTGCATGCTTCAAGGGAAATAAAAAGGATGAAGTATGCTTTGATTCATAAAATTTAATTTGTAGCATGGACCAACCATGGAAGTGCAATTTGTAAGTTTCATTCTTCTGAAGTTTGACGCTTATTTGCAAGATTCTGTTCAGGAGGGTGGTCATGCTGAAATGCCCTCACCAGTTGTCGCGCTTGCATCCAAGTTGATGGTGCAAGGACTACTTCCGCAAAAGTAGTCATTGCATCTCCTCGATTTATACCAAGCATATCTTACCAAATTGTGCTATCATAAGGTTACTAAAAGTCAGCTAAAATCGTATGTCCATGTCCAGTTTGAGGCGTATCTCTAATCCGTTCTCATTGTATTGTTCTTTTACGAAGCATAGAGCAATTCAATCTCACCCGCTTATTTAACAAGTTCAGCAGATACTTTCTGGTAAGAGGTATGCTGATCACATTAAGTTGGCCGGGGAAGCAACCTAGACAAATAATTTGATTGACTTGATAACAATCACACTTGCATTGAATTTCGAATCCTGTGGAAAGAAGTTCTCGTCAACTCGCGTGGTGCCATGAATACGAGTGCAGGTTAATGTGAATAAGATTCGCAGCAACCCGTTTTGACTTTTGTTTAGCAAGGACTGAGCTCCGACCGCCGTGCACTCTTGTTGGATACAACTGAAAACTTTTACCTGCAATGTCGTGCGGTGACTGTCCATCGAACCAGAAGCACGCGAGCATGATAGTACTGAAAGCCTGAAAGATCTGATCCGCCGGTTAATATATCCTCTGAAAGCTTGCTGAGTGGTTTTGGAATTCTAAACAGATGTAAACATGCACAAGGACTACCGAACTGTGGGTAGCCGGGCTGGTATTAGAATCATTTCCTCATCGCCGAGGTCGAGAGTTCGAATCCTGTCGATTGTTAGCATTGTAAGTGGAGCCATGGTGTTGGGGTTTCCGAGATATAGGCCCGTTTCCCGAGATAGAGCCGTAGCCCGGCTCGTGGTGGAGTCCTCGGTTATTAAAAAAGAAAAAACATGCGCAAGACAGTAAGGACGATTCCACATATTTCTGAAAATGCAATTTTGGGGAATAAAAGTAAATAAATCTCCGGCGACGATTCTCATTTCCACACTCTCTCTCTCTCTCCCCTCGCGCTCCCGTTTTCGTCCGTCGAACGCGTCCGCCTCCATCGTCGCCTTCGTCAGGCGAGCACCAGCAGCTCCACGATCCTCAGCGCCGTGTCGCACAGCAGCTTGAACACCTTGTTCCGGCGCGACATCAACATCTGGTCGCCCCCGGCCTCCATCTTGAACCCTTCCTCGCACGACTCCGCGTCCGCGATCGCCGCCTTCACCCACGGCCTCAGGCCGCCGTAGTCCCGGGCGCTCGCGGCGGCGATCGACGCCTCCACCTGCTCCACCGCGTCCACGTACTGGTCGGCGCAGTCGCTGAGGCACTGCTCCACCGCCGGGTCCAGGCTCCCCCGTCGCCGCCGCCGCCGCCGAGCATCCGGCCGATGAAGGCGGCATTGTCCGTCGCGTTCGAGGCGGCGAGCGCCAGCGCGACCGCCGCGAGCCCGGCCGTGTCCGCCCCCTCGCTCCTCGGGTCGGACCGGAGCGTGGATTCGCAGAAGCCTTTGCGAGGTACGTGCGCGCAGACTTGTGATATCAAATCGGAGCTACTCGGCTGTGCATTTACCGAGAGGGTTATCAAGATGGAGAGCATCATGATCATTGGCCTGTGCATCGTTCCTCTCTTCTTCCTGGATTGGATTAATTTTTGTCGTCGTTCGCTTGCGTTGATCTCTGGATTTTGATGGAGCGCTTGGTGGTTAATCTGTTTTGAAACAAGAAAGGGAGCCGTCTCGGCCATAGAAAGCTCCGCTTCGCCATTCTCTTCCTCTGCGTGCGTTCGTTCGTTCGTTGGGAAGCTTCTGAAACCTTAAAACTGAATGCAATTCACATCGCAAAAATACAAACGAATTCTCTGTAATCCACGTAAACTAATTTCCGTCATACATAAACGAAGACAACGGCTAGACCTATTCATTATTTAAATTTATTTAAACAGAAGCTAGCACATCTAAATACGTTTAAAGAGTTCGATGGATGATGATATGATATGTACCTCGGGATTGCACATTCATTTAGAGATTAGTAGTGCCATGTTGTATAAGCGGGTCATATTCAAGAATTCAATAAGAGCGTGCCACGTTGATTTGAAAAACAATTTCGTAATTATGAACCCAACATAAACACAAAAAAGGCCAGGGAGATTAGCTTATTTAGTTTTAGATTACACTTTAAAAAGTTTAAAGAGACGACAGCTCGGAGTCGCGTAATTTCTGCAACGAAATGAAGTTATAATTAGCAATCACGACAGGTATAGATAATTACGTAATCATGTATTTAATATTCTAGTAAATCAACCATCTGTGATATGGTCTTTTACTCATTTTCTTTTTTTTTTTGGTAAATTATTAAACCGAAATTTGAAAAAACATAATTATAAACAATTTGATTACGTCATTGAAACTCGTATTATATCAATCCTAGTGAAGGATTTGAATATTGGTCGCACATAACATGTCTCTCGTAGTTTTAAGAGATATTTGTAACCATTTTGAGTATATGCAAAATTATCCCATTATTTTATGAGTTTTTGACATCCTTAGAATCTTTTAAAGAACTAACTTAACAGTATAGAGCTTAACAAGTAGGAGCGAGTATGGTCCGGGTGGGCAATTCCCACCTTAGAACTAGGAACTGCCCACTAGGGAATGGTCCCGAAAAATTGGAACCGGGACCTGCCGGCGGTTCGGTTCCTGGGTGGGTCCATAGAATATGTCTTTAATCCCTATAAGATTGTATTAATCAATTAATATCACGGTCAACCTAATTTTTATTTAGAGCATTAAAGCTTGTTCGGCTTTATATTTGGGTTGAATTGCAAGCCATTGATTTTGATTTTTTTTTTTTTGGTCAAAAATCATTTATTTTGATTGATGATTGAAAACTATAGGCGGAACAAATAAACAATACTTGTTAGCTAAAAACTTAATTTCTTTGAAGGTCATGGTGTGGTCCTCTTAAAGTTTCTTGGCATCAAAAACATGCGAAGAATTATATTTTGTGTTGAAAGTCCTAACCTTCACAGAAGTTAAAACATTGATTGCTTGACCCATCTTTTTTTCAATGTCAACTTAATTTAATAATGGGAGTGGCTAAATGAGATCTAACTATACTCTTAAAATGAGCCGTTGGCTCTTCATTTTGTATAATGACGATAAGGCGTTGCAACATTTATGGACATCTTCAATTTGTTCTTTTATTCCTCTACATTTGTTTATTTTGTTTTGATTGAGAAATCAAGTAAATGAATTATTAGAATGAAAAAAAAAATGATAGGGGACTAATTAATGTCCAATAACTATAAATATACATATACATACATATATATTTGGTCGAAAAACTACAAAATAATTAAGTAAGCAATATATATATGCCAGTCCAGTTTGGATGGATGAGAGGGCGGTTCCACGCCTAGAATCAAATCGGACTAGTACTCACCGGTTTCACTAACTTGGAACTAGGAATCGGACTTGCCCCCATGGGAACAGTCGGTTCTGGTCCAGTTTTGGACGGTTTAGATGGTTTCTGATTCTTTTACACACCCCTATTAACAAGATCAAGTCTCAACAAAAAAATGTCTAAATTATAAAAACTCTCAACTAGTTCAAATGCTTTCGTAAAAAACCTAAAACAATTGAAGGCTATGGTTTTTAGGCACAAGCTTCTTTTACTTTTAGTTTTATTATACATAAATTTATATCATTACTTTGTAAATCATTAAGATTTGAAAGATATTTTGGATTCCTTTGCATTTATTACATTCATATATAACTTGAACTCTCGTGTAATTTAGCTTCTTTTAACACTTCATTTGAATTAAATTTGATTATTTATTTCATATAAATGGTGTCCATGAGTCAAGCACTCGAGTCGTTCCCATTCAGTGTTACAATCTCTCTGTCTCGTACATATAAGATAATTACTAAAGACACATAGATTTGTGCTCTTGAGACTAGGTGTAATGGAAAGTTTAATAATTCGACACTAAGTTTCAGGCTAAGAAGACGAATGTGCTTGTTGAATTTACTTTGAGTTGATATACTTTTTTTTTGTCATAATTGAGTTGAAATGCTTGCACATTGCTTAAATATCAAGTTTCGAGGATACTCTTTAGTCGCTTTTGAATTGTTTTTACAGATTATGGAATTTCCTTTTGACTAACACATTTGTCGTGCAAAAACTTTGATACGTGTTCGACACAGCATATTGAAATCTTGAGAAAATTGTTTAAAAAGTGCTAAACTTTTTGCACTTTTTTTAGTTTAGTTACAAATATTTCAATTTTGCCTATTGAGTCTTAAACTTTTTTACTTTTTGCAATTGAGTCTATCTAGCCAATTTTGGTAAAAAATCGTTGATTCTTACATGGCACGATCAATACTGATATGGATAAATTTTAGTACTTTGTTCTTTCCTTCTTTATTATTATTATTATTTTTTTTACCGTGGCCTTGCCAGGGTTGTCGGCCCTCACTAATCGAAAACCAGCAAGCATTGGGAAGAGCTACAAGGCGTCGGTGAGGCTGCTTTAGTGCGATTAAAGCTCGCTGTTGGGGTGTTTTGGAATCACTGTTATTCACAGAGAAACCTAGAGCCGTGGCTGAACTTACCACAACCACACCAACGGAGCCCTTTTTGTCGCACTTGTTTCTTTCTTTCTTGTAGATTTCCTGAAATCCCGCGACGATCTTCCGACAAGACTAGCAAGCGACTGGGTTGCAGCCTTGCCAACAGTCAACAAGGGCCGCCCAATGGCCAACGAGGGCTGGTGACCCTTGCTGTCCATAATTAGAAAAAAAGAAAAAAGAAAAAATAATAATTAATAAAAATTCAAAAAATATTATTTAAAATTGTTCATATTGGCTGGCCATGTCACGTAAGATGATTGATGTCCACGTAAGCAATGTCTGGCCAAAACTAGCCAAATGGATTTAATTGGGAAAATGTGAAAATGTTTATTACTCATTTGGTAAAATTGCAAAGTTCAAAACTGAATTGCAAAAATTACAATAGATTTAGCACTTTTTGAACAATTTTCTCTTGAAATCTCTATTTTTAAAGATCAAAGTGGCTGAATGGCGAAGTTGTTGAACTTAATGTAATTTAAATATGTACAAACTTGTATTTTTTTTTTATCACCCCGGATTGATATATAAATTTAAAAATGAGAAAATTGCCCAAAAAATCCTAAATATATAGCACTTTTGTCATTTTAGTACTAAACATTTTCATCTTTTGTCAATTGAGTCCATCCGACCAATTTTGTTAGTATGGATTCAATTGGCAAAAGATGAGAGATTTATGACTCAATTGGTAAAATTGAACGGTTTAAGACTTAGTTGGTAAAAGTGTAATAAGTTTATGATTTTTTAGATAATTTTCCCAAATCATTATATTAATTTATATGTAATAGTGTCTTGTTGTGTTAAGCCATGTTAGAATTTTAGAGATGTGTTCATGCTATATCTAGATTTAACACAATAAGATAATGGCAGGATGCAATTTTGAAGCGATAGCTCGAATTACTATAAAATGGTCAGGAAAAGTGTTGAAAAAGTTATAAACATATTGTATTGATGCCAATTTAGCCCCAAACGTTTTAATGGTGCTAATTTAATTCTAAACCTCTTAACTTAATGTCAATTTAGTATTTGTAGCTAATTTTGGCTTGATATTGTTGATGTGGATGCTATCCAATCTATGCGACATCACTAGCGCTAACATAAACAATTTTTTTTTATATATATTAATATTTTTTCTAATTTTTTCTAATTTTTTTTCCTTCTTCATGCCACTGTGATGGTTAGGCTGGTCTCGCCTGGGTGAGGCTCGACCAAGGTTCCCCTCACCAAATTTGGTGAGGCTGGCCCTTGCCTAGGCTAGGGCATCGCTTGAGTGAGGGTGATGCTCGACGAGTTCGCCCTAGCTTGGGCAAACGTTGACCTTACCAGATCTGGCTTGGGTGAGGCTAGCTTGGCCATGGTTGCCATGGCTGGTGGCTGGTCAACAACAAAAGGAAGAAGAAGGGGAAAAAAAAAAAGGAGGAAAAAGAGAAAAAAATTTAGAAAAATTTATAAATTCGGAAAAATATTAAATTATTATTAAAAATTATCTATATTTATGTTGGAAGGGCCACATAGGCTGGTTGATGTTCGCATCAATAATACTCGACCAAAATTAACCAGAAGGATTGGATTGACTCTATATCAAAAGGTTAATGATTTTGACACCATTTTAAGGTTCATTAAAACTAAATTGGCACCAAATACAATAGGTTTGTGACTTTTTTGACACTTTTCCCTAAAATGGTCTTATTTAAAATTGACTTAGATGATCATGTACATCTCTTTCATCTCTTTCATCTCAAGAAGTTATAGATAGATTCATGAATAGGGCAAGCCAAGACTCATATTAATATAATACACCAAAGCATTGTGAAAAAAAAACAAAAATTAGTAAAAGTCATTGATTTGGCTCTAGTGAGAGATTATGGAAAAGGATTTGCTTAGATTTGACGCCATATCCGACAGAGGAACTCTACCTCTATTTGGTGGAGAAGGTGAATGCTGATACCTAACGCATCTCATTCCGGGGCACGATATCTACAGAGAGGAGTCACGGAAGATGTTAGAACCATCTTCCGACAAATCCTTTTGCGTTTTCACGACACCAAAGAAGATCAAATCGAGGATTCAGTAGGCAACGAAGTTGGTGCTGGCCAAAATAAAGTGGAGATAAAAAGTTCACAAGACAACCAAGTTGGTGCTGGCCGACTCTTTTTGTTCAAAACGAAGAGCAGTTTGAGCATAAAGGATGGAAAAGCTGCCCGTAATAGTTTGAGGGTGCGTTTGGGAAGACTTTTGAGGAAAGTCCTTGAGAAAATGTAAAGGCCTTTGAGTCAATGGTGTTTTTCAAAATGCAAAGTGTGTTTGGTAAATTTATTTGTGAAAGTCCATTGTGAAGTATACTTGTGCAAAATAGTGTTTGGATAAATTAAATTTGCAAAATACTTTTATTATTAAAAAAAAAGGAAAGTTGGCCGGCCAAGGCTTTGCTGGTGACCGCCGGCCAAGGCTTCGCCGGTTACCGCCGGCCAAGGCTTCGCGCCGGCGAAGGGTAGGCGATCCGGCGAGGGTTGCGGCGACCCTCGCCGCGCTGTCGCGCGACCCACCGCGCCACGAAGGTCACCACGAGGTCGCGGAGGATCTGGGTCGCGGCGAGGTCCTGAGTCGCCCGGGTCGCCGCGACCTCCGGCGACCTCCGCGACCTAGATCGGGTTGCTCGGGTCGCCGCGACCTCCGGCGACCTCCGCGACCCAGATCTGGGTTGCGGCGAGGTCGTGGGTCGCCGGAGGTCGCGGTGACACTCGCCGCGATCCGGGCGACCTCCGCGACCCAGATCCGGGTCGCGGAGGTCGTCGGAGGTCGCAAAGAACCGACCTCGCCGTGACCTAGGCAACCGACGCGACCTAGATCTGGGTCGCGCGATTGGTCGGCGATGGTCGCCGAGGTGCGGCGACGGTCGCCGGCCTCTCTCCAACCCGTCGCCGACCCATCGCCACCTCGCCGGCCGAGTCGCCACCTCGCCTGCCGACATCTGAGAATTCGACGAAGAGGAAAATGAACAGTGCATCGGGCCTTCCGAAAATGCTGAAAGCCCAAGGCAGCCTAGGACCTGCCTTGGGCTTTCAGCCTTTGGAAGGCCAGCATTTCTTCAAGGCAGGTCTAAAATTTTTTCCCAAACACCCAATATTTGGGCAAATGGGCTTTGGGTACCCAAAGGTACTTGGCAAAGCTGGTGCCAAACGCACCCTGAAACATCAGTTTGGGTCATTTAGCCTCGGTCCCTCCTTCTTCTATTGCTGTTCACCACGAGACTGATGAACATGTAAGCACAATGCCTTTCATTGGTAACAATAACTCGTCCACTATGGATGACTCGACCTCATCGACGCCTTGTACAATTGTTTACAGGAGACTCAACAAGTAAATGGGAAGCCCTTCAAAAGCAATTATGGTGGACCTTTTCCTCATAGTGATTGCTAGCTTCTAATGGGGACAACCTACCCCGAGTCTGCTGGAATCACGCAAGCAAATCAGGATGGCGATTTCCAAGATTGGATCAAGCGGATGATCAGCATTGAAGAATATAGGTTGCTACTCCCTAATGATGACCTCTTCTTTCCAGCGAGATGGCCTTCGCATTTCACGATTCAGATCCCGCGCATGCATCTGTACTCCACACTCCAGGTCGACCAAAGCACCTTGTAATTGGTCAAGGAAGTTTCCTAATGCGAGGATTTTTTCCCTACCTGCAAATATGATGTCAAAACTAATGTTCATTTGATCCTTGTGAATAGTTGACCATCGTACATATCCTCATTACTGATCCATCGGTTGCATATATCTTGAGGATCAGTTTTATGTGAGCTATGAATTATTCACTTTTGATGTAAAACCTCCAAGACGGTATTTTTCACTTTTCATGAAATGAACTATGAATCAGTGGCCAAAAAATTGAATAAAAGAAGTTGAAGGAATGCCGATAGTGTGCTCTGACAATAGTTGAATTTCCATCTCCGAACTCCCCTAGATAAAAGAGCAAACTAATTCATCAAGTGACTTTTCTCCCATAAAGCATGGGACCCCTAATTCCACAATGCCGATAGTGTTCTCTGACAATGAGTTAACAGATGCATGTGGTCTCAGTCAGTGCATTTATTTGCGAATTAATTCAGAGGGGAGATATTTGTACCCCGTCGTTTTTCTTTAAAATTACCTTTTGTTTTTCGCAATGTCTTGACAATTGGAAAAAAAAGAAGAAGAGCATTTCCCATACTGAATAAAAGACCATAGTATGGATTTTATTCCAAAATATCACATTCTTCCATTGTCTCAAATCTTTGAAATTCCAAACACGACATGAATATTCAAGTGGTTCGACAACATGCTTAATAATACATGCAATCAACATGCTCAAATTCTCCACTAGGGTTAGATATAATAATGACGTAATTGAGTTATCTCATAATGATGGTATTTCGAATTTCGATTTAATTGATCTATCGTGTCAATTTTTTGAAACTCAAACACGACAAGCTTACCCAACTGGTTCGAAAACATGCTAGAATTGAGATGTAAACTCTTTTCAATACAAACATGTAAAAATATCTACATATATATATTAACATCTCAAATTATATCTAAACTTATCGTGTTGATATGACTAAGACGTTAATAAACACATCGTGAACGGATTAAAAGGGCGAAACTCACGAGTAGTCAAGTAATACGTTCATTATATAACCGGTTGAGCCACTTACAATTTAAACAAAATTAAGCTCAATTCAAGTACTGTTGATTGTATGTATTTTACAAAAGTATCTAAAATTGCCATCCTTACAAACTATGAAGTATCGACACTCTCCAAGAGCCTTTGTATCGTGTCGGACACTTCGACACGTGTTTGACACTCTCCAACACTCGGTTAATACGTATAGGAAAATCTAACAAATAAAACACAATAATAAAAAATAATAAATGGAAAAAGAAGAAAAATCCAGTCTTTTCTTCTCTTCTGATTCCCACTTCCCGTGATATACAATTCACCCATTAAGTTTTTTTTTTTCTCTTATTCCAACATATCTAACATGCGAGCCCAGAATGTGGATCGCTTGTTTTTTCTCCAAATTTTATGAATTATTGAAATAGAGTTGAATTTGTCAAATTGAAACAATAAATGATATTAATAAATGACGGATTAATGTTTTTAGTGTAAATTCATTCTAGGCTTTTTTAATTAAGTATTTATCTATTTATGAATTTGATTCAAATTAATTTGATTGAAATAATCATAAAAATGATAATTTATTATGTATATATAAAAATATATATTTAATATACAACGTGTCGGAATTTTCTGTTTTTTAAAAAAATGACGTGTCGATGTGTTGTGTCGCGTTGCGTCGCGTGTTAAGTGTCGGTGCTACTAAGCTTACAAACGATCTATACAAGCATTGTTAATTTTGGTTAGAGTATTATATGATATACATACTGCTTACACGGACGATTATGATAGGCACAGGCCTTTTCTACAAACATCATCTCCTAAAAACAGAAAGAAAAATAATAAGAACAAAAAAGAAAATATAAAAAAAAAAAAAAAAAAACAGGAAAGGGCGCAAATTTTTTTTAAAGAACACTTTTGACCGACTAGATGCTCCAGATCCTTTTCAAGGATAGGATCCGATAACCCGGGGACTTGAACCGGTCACGTTCGGGCAGACCCATTTTCTCCAACTCCTTATATCTCTCCTCCATCGCCGGCGGCGGCTCTTCCACCGTTATTTCCTCTAACTCAGCTGCCTTCCTCGACGGTGGCGGCGAAGAACAAGAACCACAACATGAGGACGACGGCGACGGTGGTAGAGACAAAGACGAACTCATACTCGTCTCATTCTCGGAAACCTCAATCAACCAAACCACCCCCTGTGCCGACGCAGCGCCGCCGACGTCCTCCGGTGGAACCCCCTCCGTAGTTGCCTGAAAGTTCGCCTGAACCGGAGCTCTGCAGAGCGGGCAGCTTGAGTGGGACTCGAACCACGTGTCGATGCAGTCTGCGTGGAAGACGTGCTCGCACTTGGGCAAACGACGGCCCGTCTCGCCGTCCTCGAAGTCCGACAGGCAAACGGCGCACTCGATGAACTGTCCAACTTTGGCGTTCCCGGAGCTCACATAAGTGAAGACGGGGAGGGACTTGAGGACGGACACGTCGAGGCCACCACCGCCACCGCCGGAGGATGGTTCAGTGCCAGGCGGAGAGGAGTTGCGGTTGAGGCGGCGGTGGCGGGTGCGGCGGCGGCGGCGGCTATTGAACCAGCGGGCATAGCTGTGGAGGCCGAGGATGCCGAAGACGGCAACGAAGAGGACGACGACGGTGCAGAGCATTATCTTGCCGTTGAGGGCGTAGCGGCCGGCGCGAGCGGCGGCGGCAGAGGCGCTCGCCATTGGAGCCGTGGAGCCGTCGGAGTTGTCCATACGAGAGAGAGAGAGAGAGAGAGAGAGAGAGAGAGAGAGGTGAAGGTGGAGAATTGTGAAGGGAGGGTTTAATGGAGGAGGGAGGGAGGGAGGGAGGGAAGGAGGGAAAAAGGAGAGGAAGGTTCCTTCCCGTGGGCCGCTGTTGGATACTGTTCGATCCTTCAGACTTGTACAAGTGGCGCGCCCTTTTTTAGGTATTGCTAGCTTCCTTCCCCCTGCAGTCAATCGTCCTCTTTTGACCATAAGTACTGGTCAGTTTTTATTTAAGGAAAGGTAATGATCGATTTATATGTACCGCCTTTTGACCGCTCGGACCCTGAGAAGTTCGCAAACAATCTGAGGATTCAAACGGATGATCTCCTGGGTGTCTGATTTGTCGACGCTGTCGTGGGTGAAGTTGACCATATAAGAATTGCCTTTAATTTGCTAATATCAATACCAATAAGGGGATCCATGCTTAGAACTAGGAAGACAGTCACGGTAGGTATGTTATTCCACAGTAGGCGAATATCTTTGTTCAAACCTTTAAGGGATTGTCTTTTAGTCACGGATTATCTAGAAATTTAGTTCAGAATATAAAAACACTTAAGAATGCCAAGATAATAACATCTCTAATTTAGTAGAGTTGCATTTCTCAAAAGATCCTACTAAGTTGGAAAAGAAACATGGAGAGAATTAGCTTATACTTATAACATCGAGCGATAACATGCAAAAAAGAAAGGTTGGACACTCTTGTGTATTATGGAATAATCGATTTTGAAATTCTGAGTACATTTTCTATATTCTTTAAAGTCATTTATAAAAATGGATGAATGAAAAATATTCTTGTCATTTACAAAAATATTAAATATAAATTATTATCAATAATGAAAATAAATTTCATCAACTGATTATTTGTAAGTTGATCGTATTTAGAAAAATAGTGTTGATGATGACATTATTTGCGCTGGATGTACTTATGTATAAGATAGAATTAGGACCGTGTCGCCAAAATGCGAATTCAGAAGGAGCTAATGCGAGAATCAACACTTCGTGGACGTCTGTCACTCGAATATCGTACGGGCGACAGGAGAAACACACCGGCCTCGGGCACAGGCGTCGACGGAGACAGGTGGGAAGCTGGGCCTGCTCTGTTTCATTTCTTGTTTTGTCAACATGGCTCAGACTCTCAGAGCACATTTTCCATTGTAATTAACTCTTTGCACGTTGGCCCCCTCCCTTATTATCAAACTTTAGATTCAGCCATGTGTCACGGCCAAGAGGTTCCAGTAACTAAAGGGTCGTGCCTTGCTGCGGAGGATCACCAGTGATCGCTTGGATTCCTGACAAAACTTCTTCCGGAACTTTCCAAGGGCGGGCGATATGGTAATTGAGCCGTATTCTAGAAGTTTCATGTCATAAGTGTCGGTCATTTATGTCGGTAGTTGGTAGATATGGCGGTGCGATCTCGTCCGCCGGATAAAGAGTCAATCAACGGATGTAATCTGAGGGCCTCTAGTATAAAAATGGGTGTCTTCTCCCTCATTTGTATCCATCCAACTATTTCAGTTTATCAAAACTTATTCCAAAAGAGCTTGAGTTGCCGCGCGATCACGATCCCAATCGATTGGCCCATGACACATGTTTGAATGCCATTTCAACAGTTCCTCCCGAAATGACGATAACACCTTAGGATTCACTTCTCTTGCCAGGAACAAATATGTTTTCTAACTTTCCATATGGGATAGGAAATATCAAAATCTTATCCATTAACAAATGTTTCAAAGCACTTGTTAAGCATATCAAATGAGGAATATTTCACTTTTCAAAGCATCTGGCTATATGCATAGTATGAGATGATACATAGAAAATTATGATAATTTTTTAATTAACTATTTAATTTTCTTATTAGGCATGATTGATAAGTGTCTCAAAAGTGTGGCTAGATAAGCAAACTATCATGACTCGTGCACTAGGCTTTAAATCGATAGGAGCTACTGATGGGCTATCTTGAATGACTTGGGCAATTGTATCCAATTAAAAAGAATTATTATTTCTCAAAAAAATCAAACTAAGCAAAAGGAAAAGATGCTAAAAGTGTCATGACTTTTGTAAAGCGTCTACTTTAGTGTCAAGATTTTTCACTGATTACTTTAATGCCACATAAAGAAAAAAAATGATAAATTAAATACATTAGACAAGAAATTCTACGTAACTTTTTTCAATAAGATTTTAATTTAAATTTATTCTCTTGTTTGCTATTCGCTTGATCGCATAGCACAAAGACGAATGGCCTCATTGCCATCGAAGTTTCAAGCTTGAAGTTCGTTTTTAGTAAGGAATCAGTCGATTGGGTGTTGTTTTCTCGTCTGCTAAGCGAAACCGGCGATGTTAGCAAGGTGAAAGAGAGACAGAGAACTTTGGATAGAGATGATGGAGGGAGAGTTTTTGTCTGCATGTGCTAGAGCTTGGGAAGAAGATAGAGAAGATGCCATTTGCAGAAGAGCTTGCTTGCTCGTTTGTATCTTCTCTGCTCTTCTGCAGTAGGTTCAGCCATATTTGAACGAGACGAACTTGAGCCGCATGTGCTTGTTGTTCTCTTCTCCATTGCAAGATTCATATCTTACTTTTGCCTCGAAACGCCTTGTTTTGAATTGGGTTTGAAGATGAGAAAATTGAGCTGATTTGTCCCCAGTTATGTTAGATATAGGGCAAACATGCAGTGCGACATCATTTTTGGGCATTTATGCTGAATTTTTGCCCCATCAGATTTTCCAATAAGTCATATTAGTCGGGAAAAAAGTCAACATATTGCTACATTGGATTTATGCTATTCTAAATTGGCCATGATATTTAAGTGATAGAGTCCTTTTCTTTTATTATCAAAGTGATATTGAAAAGATATGTTGGGAAGTTTTGTCAGTTAATACTATCCTACGTTTGGTGCTCACTCAAGACAGGATAAAGTCGGATATAAGGGAAATATAGGCAGGATAAAATTATTCCATGAGGGAGATGAGATAAAGGTGGATATGATTTCTAATATCCATAATAGGAAAGTTACTTTTTTTGAATAACAAACTTATTAAATTAACAAAATTGAAATTATATTTCAATATAAATAATATTTGAATTCTAATAGAAGAAATTAAAAATGAAAAAAATAGAAATTTTTTTAATTTATATATTCAACTTTAATTCTATCTTATAATAAACATTCAATTTATAAATTAAATATTTATATTTATTATATATTTTAGGTATGTTAATACAGTTTACTATTTGATAAAATTTTATTAAAGAATGATGAAAGGGGAAAAAAGAAATAATAAAGAAAATAATATAAAAAAGAGGGAAAATAAAATAAAAATAAAATAATCAAATAATGTTACGAGAGATTTTCGCCATCTCTGTTTATGAACATTTAGGTTTATTTATAATGATATGTCATTTATATCAAAGAAACGTACATGATATAATGTGAATATATCCGACTTTAATACTACGATTCACCAAACAATGGATTGGATATAAAAAAATCTCGGTATTTCATATCCTATCTTATCTAGTCCTATCCTGATTAGAAATCCGGATGACCAAACGTAGCCTTAATGTCATTTTCTATCCCAGCACAGCAACCTAAGCGAGTCTGCTAGGTGACGCATAAGTTAGTGAGCAATATGCAACAAAAGAGAAAGTTGAGCTAATTGCGGAACAAATCATCAATATTATTCTCTTTTCTCGGCTACTACTACAAAAGGCAATTATTAACTTTCTTTTGAAGCATCATAAGAGGCGTTAAGTGAGGCTTTGGGGATTGACTGGTGAGGGAGAAAAAGGTGACGAGGTCAAGTTGATGCAGAAAGAAATCGCGACTTTTTCTTGTGTCTGGATTTATCCAAACGTCCGAGAGGTGAATGGTGATTATTTGCCATCAAATAAAGTGCATTTTCCTGGAAAACTGACCGACTATTACATCATCCATAGAAATAGATATATTGTAAGGACCAAAATGCAAGCATGATACATGTTCAATTCTTATCCATAAAATATAAAGTCTATTATATTTGAGCCGTCCAATTGAACTTTGGAGTTTTGTCTCATCCAAATTTATCGTATTGATAAGTGTGTTATAAGTATTTTATATTTGATTTGAGACCAAGCCGCGGGATTGATAAAAGGAGTCATAGATTTCGCATCAAGCACTTATCAAAGAATGATAGATTCTGCATCGACCACTTCAAGCTCATCAAGCCGAAAGGGAGAGATGATGGATGATGAGAATTTTAGGGGAGACAGACTTTAGAGAGCATATGGGACCAAAAAATATCTCTCAAAAGCAGTGCTTAATGCTTGGACATCCTAATCAAAGTGGGCTCCCATATTCTCTCCAATCCAATGCCCACACACACTTATAAATTCTATATCTCAATGAAATGGCTAAAGGGAAAAAGTATAAAAGAGTAGAAAATATTTCTCCATGCTCCCCTCGTCCCACCAGAGACGATGCTTCCCAAAATTTTCCAACTTTCTATGTGATTTGCTTCCATCTTTTTCCCTTTCTCGAGCTTCGGGACGAAACTCTTTTCATCTGGGGGCTTGAGAAAGGGACCTGAGGATCGAGTAAAGTCACTTTTAACGCCTCTTTCTTAGGTTATTTCAGAAAGGGCCACGGAAGAACCATAATTAGGGGCTATCATATGGTCCCGAAAAGTACCGCGCCCTTATATTTTTTCACCGTCAGATGAAAATATAGCATGCGAGAGCGGTTCGAGTAATCTCATTTTTCAGTCCGACGGTGAAAAATTCGAGAACGAAGGCGTCCGTTGGAGACCCCGGACTCCCCCCATATTTAGTACGCTGTCTAGCACTAGCATGACCAAAAGCGGAGAAGCATAAATCGAGGCGAAGAATTAAAACTATGGGTGCCCCACGATTTTATGAACTATTTTGTCTTGTTTTGGACCGAAACTGCGGGCGAAGCAGTTTGAAATTAGACGGTATGATCTTTGATTAATCATTGTAGTTTGTGGAGAGCACTGCTACGATCTTGGTCCACTAAAAGGAAATATCCCTCAACCTTCGTGGTAATTCCTATGAGATGTGTCCTAGTCCTCGCCGTCTTCATCGAATATAACGTTGGAGCTTTAATTAAATATGTTTGGATGGACTCCAATTAGAAGTTTCTAGCTGAAATAACCAAGAGTTTTCCTTTTTTTTTTTAGCCAATTAGATAGAGTAAGAATCTCATATTATCTTAACGAATGTAGTATGGGCCACCAAATAGTAATTGGATAATAAATAATTGAATAATATGCTCATCTTATCTGAATCTATCCTATTCGATAAAAGGATTAGACTGGCCAAATGAGGCCTTTTAGATTAAGCTGAGTGCGATCGAAACTAACATCTCACACTTTGTGTAAATAAATAAGTGTCGACAAATTACAATATATTAAATCAACGGTTGGAGATGTCTATAGTTGTTCATCTTATTTTATAGGGTAGAGATTTTTTTAATTAAAGGAGAGCTTGAAGCATTATTTGGATGGACTCGAACGGAATTTTCTAACTGACATAACCAGGAGGCTTCCTTTTTTTTTTTTTTTTTTTTTCAAGTCAATTAGATAGAGTAAGGACCTACGTTATCTTAACAAACATAGTATGGTGGACCATTTAACAATCGAATAATAAGAAATCATATAATATGCATACCTTATCCAATCCTATCCTATCCGACAAAAGGGTTTGAATGACCAAATGCAGCCTTTGAGGTTCGGCCGAGTGTGATTGAAACTAAAATCTCATACTCTGTGTAAATACCATGAGTGTCCATAACATTACGATATATTAAATCAACATGTCAGAGTTGTCTATAGTTGTTTATCTTATTTTATAAGATGGATTTTTAAAAAAAAAAAACTAAAGGAGAGCATGAAGCTTTGGGCTCATCATCTGCCTACACCACAAGTTGTCGCCAAAGCCCAGCCGGAGTTATGCTCCTTCGGTCATTAAATTTATGCTCCATCTTATGCCACTTGAACTCAATGAGTACCTCAGTGGCCACCCTTCCAACTTGGAAAAGGGAGGTGGGGGATTTGAATCTCCACTTTCTCAGGGGGGTTGGGATGGGGACGCACTAATTTTAGGAGTGGATTTCGACTCCCACGCCTTGCAAGGAGGTAGGGCAAAAGTCTGAGAGTGAGCGTCATACCCATGCTTTTGTGTGAAGTTCAATTTGAACGCTCCACGGTTTGTTGACACGTGATTCGCTTGATAATTGACCATGAGCTTGCCAAATTGTTGCCTAATTTTGTAGGAAATACTGTTAAACATGCATGGTCGATACTATAATGAGAAATCAAGTAATTTTCGATCATGAATCATGTTCCCTTTTTTGATATATTCTCAAGGAAATTAATCAAAAAATTATTGTATCAAAAGCAAGGAATGTCAATATATTTGGATATATTATAAAAAAAAATTAGAAGAAGTAAAGAATCGGTGGCTGGAACTTTTTTTCATCTATTCTGTGTATGGTATTGTTTAAGAATGTATAAAGACGGAATTGGACTGGACATTCGTTATGAAGTTGAACGCCTTTTTACTTTAACTACTTTTTCTAATCAAGTGTATGTTCTTTGTATTTTTCTAATCAAGTCTTTCTAATTATATAAAATGTCTAAGTCCCTTCGACTCATACTTCGGCTAATCCAGTACGTGTGACCATCGGAACAACCGACTTCATTCTTCTCTCCTTTTATTCCTAAATTTTGAATAGATATTTGTTCTTAGTTACCGAGAGAATATATATATATATATTCACTGTTTGCACTTCAGAATAATAATAAAAATAATGTCAAATATTTGGTTTCTCCATAAAATTAATGTCATTAATTTGTTATGACGTTGCACGGAGAATGAAAAATGAGCACACGCACGCAAATTGCGTGTGCATGATAATTTATTTTCATTAAATGATCTCAAAATCTTTTTTATCAACTAAAGTTCATGTTTTCTTACTTAGGAAAATTTACTAATTTAGTCCTAAACCTATTATATAGCTGTTAATTAAGTATTCTACTTTTAGTTTTGTTAATATAGTCCTAAATTTTTGCGCGAAATTTCAATGTAATCATTTTAGTTAATTGTCCTCGGAAATGATTGACGTGGCGTCTACCTAGGATTGAAATGCTTGAAACGATAATTTTTAGGACTCAAGTACATAGACGAGTTCTATCATATTGTAGCTGTCTTTTACCTTGTTTCTTTCAAGATATAGGCATATTTTTTAAATTCATGTGTATCGGGAATCGAATTTTCAAAAGACTGCATCATGAATCAAGAATTGAATTGAACTTTATCATTTGATCAAGTCCCTAAATTCAATATTTTGTGTCATAGACATCCATGTCGACACCCATGGTTGGGTTAGTAATTAAGATATGAGGATCAAATGGACGACCCTTGTTGGCGATTTCGTCCATCTTCTTCAATCGAATGTTTATTGCATTGTATGATTGGATAGATAAAATGATCACGGGATACCCATTCTACTCCGGTCTATATATTGCCAAGAATGACATAAATAGTTTACGGGACCATAGAGAGCATACGGGACCGAAGAGAGAGAGATGATGGATATAAGAATGTTAGGAGACAACATGAGAGAGCATACGGGACCATAAAATATCCCCCAGTAGGATTGCTACGACCAGTGCTGAATGACTGTGCATCAAAATCCAAGTAGGCTCCCATATTCTCTCCTATCCAAAATATACATTTTTGTTATAATTTATTTCGAGGTCAGTTTGTTTCAAGAAAAAGTATTGATTTAAAAAATATTTTTTCGATAAATGTGTTTTGTATTGTGCAAAAAACTAGTCAACATAAGTTTTTCACATCATTAACAAAAATACTGAGGCATAAATATATAAATGATGGAAAATTTTATTGTTGACTAATTTTTTTTACATAATATAAACAATTACTTAAAAAAAATATTTCTTCTTATGTAACAAATGCATCATTGTCCGTTCTTTTTCCTTTCTCTAATTTGGGACAAAAGACCTTTTTTCAGTTTTGGGGGCCGGAGGGTGAAAGTGACATGGGATCGGGTAACGTCACTTTCGATGCCTCCTTAGCGGATTATTTCGGATAGGATTACGAAAGAACCATAATGGGGAAGGTTCTATGGTCTTCGAAAAGTACCTGCAATATACGAGGGCAAATCAACCGATCCTGTAATTCTTGGTTAATCATTGTAATTGGGCTGAGTAACTGAGTAACAGGATTCTGGTCCACCTTACAAATTTAACATCTTCCTAAACGTTTATGAATATGCCTGTGTAATGTGTCCTAGACTAGGTATCATCATGTGGTCTTCATCGCAGGTGACACTGCTGCATTAATTTGATAAACAGGATATTATTCCGGATTTACTAAAAATTATCGTATCCAGTATATGTATAGCTTTTGGTCCGAATAAATTATTCAGCCACAAAAAAATGAAAATGACATTTTACAAAAAAAGATAACTTTTACAAATGAAAACCACAGGTGGGTTGCCATACCCACCATGACATCGTCCCTGTCCTCATGCAACGGCGACTCCCACGCAGGTGTGCCTGTCCCATGGTGATCCAGCAGGTTGAATGAACATTTCTCATGTCTAGGCCAATCAATTTTCCCAAATCTCAAAAGTTTATTTAAGTTCTAATGTGTAATCTAGGTTTATCATATTCACACTGAACCTTGATCGGTTAGTATATCAAATCCATTTTATGTTCGCTCATTCATTAAATTTTAACATGACATTAGAGATCCTATAACTTGCTTTACCTATTGGATCCTAACTTATTGGGGAAAAAGTTTGGATAACCAAATGTGGCCTTAGAGATCATTTTGAGTGTAGTTGTAACTAAGGTTGTATAATCGGTCTAGTTTTATCCGGAAACCAAACTTATCACCCATGGAAATAGCTTTGGTTTATGGTTCCAATGGAAACATGACCGGTTCTCAGTTCCAAATTTTTGGAACATGTGCGGGTAGGTTTTAGATTTTGGTGCTGAACTCATTCACTTGGGAACTTGTTAAAACCAATTTAATAAAGTTGGAAGAAGATGATCTATTTTTCTTAAACGAGCTTAATTTCCATATTGTTTTCTATTTTTGTTTGTTTTGTATTGATATTTTAATTTGAGCCATTTTTGTTACTCACATTATTTTACTATAACCATTATTTATCAGTTTTTTTTTTCAAATGAAGCAAAAAAAGGGTAAACCTTAGAATCGAATCGGAAAAAAATATAGGTTTAAAGTCGGTTCCAAGACAAATAGATAGGTTCTAAGTTCCAAAAATTGAGAGCCAATTATAAGACGATAGGTTGCAAATTTCAAGTTTGGAAACTATCCACTCTAGAGCTAATTGCCCATAGTTGAAACTAAAATCTCACATTTTGTTGTAAATACCATAAGTGTTGATAATGTTACTATATATTAAGCCAACATTTTGGATTTGTCTAGGATTGTTTAACTTATCTTATAGGGCAAAAACTACCCAAAAAAAAAAAAAAAAAAAAACTATGCTCATTGTAATATATTTATCCTAAACTTATTTCTATGACACGAAAAATTTCAAACTTGCACAAACCTGTACCTGTGTAACACATTTACCTCCATTCAAGTTCTGTCAATTAGAACTGTTAATAATCTACCTACATTGACACTAGAAATTAAATAGTGTTGTCATGGCATCCATGAACGTTGTTATTTTGGCTATAAAATCACCTAAAAAGATTTTGACAGAGGATAAATGTGTCGTATAAGTACAAGTTTAAGGTTTTTTATGTCACAAGAAAATAGTTTAGAGTAAATATATCATGATGGGTATAGTTTGGAGAATATTTGACGGGGTGGAGATCTTATAATGAGAAAAACGAGTGTGAGGCATTGGGCTCAATCATTTGCCAGCACCACAGGCCATCGCTAAAGCCCAGCCCCTCATAGACGAGTGAGCTCCAGCCCAAGTGCCGCTCGTGATTCTGTCATCGAACAAGAGTCCACCAAATTATATGTATATATAACGAATATGGTTGGAATAGGGAAAAGAGTGATTTGGCCTCTTCGATAGATTTTTCAATCTCCCTCCCTCCCTCCCTCTCTCCCTCTCTCTCTCATAGTTCATTCTATTATCATTCCTACTTTTTACCTAACCAAATGCTACGAGTTGAAAAATATATTAAAACAAAATGTATACGTATTACATCAGACGGAATATGCTAACACGGCTGTCAAGATCTTCTTAAATATTTTCTATATTTATGTTTCAAGTTTCCCTTTTTGCTTAATACATTTTTTTGCTACTCTTTTTATTATTATTATTTTATTTTTTATTATAATTATCATATTTACATGTGGAGAAATATTAAAAAATTAAGACATCTGTATGGTATGACCATGAAATGTGAGGCAATGGTGAAATGTGTGGCAACAATGCTTAGATATTATCATTTATTGTGACATTAAAATGAGGAAGGGAGTGGTTATGCTCCAAATAAAATATTATATTATTTTGACTCAGTGACTACCCTTTTCATATGGAAATGGGTAGGTGAGGGTTCAAGTTCTCACCTTCTTAGGGGGTTGGGGTGAAGATAATTCAACATCAGGTGTTGATTTTGAAGACACCATCATATCGACATCCAAATTGTTTCATGGCTTCATCTTCTTTCTACCCTCACAAATCTTGTTCAATAGAGAGCAGGAAAAAAAAAAAGTAGGAAAGCATAAAAACAAAAAAATGGAGGAGATCGAGCATGCAATGATTTGCACCAATGGTATAAACATGCACATAGCGTCGTTTAGCGATAGCCCCGACACGGTCCTCTTCACATGCGGCTTCCCAAAGCTTGGGTACTTGTGGCACCACCGGATGGGCTATTGCTAGTAAAAATGATAATGGGCATCGAGCAAAATTACATATTGCTAGTTCAATCTTTTCCTTCCTTTTTTTTTGTTGGCATAGCAATCAAAGTGATATCTTAAATTTATTTAGATTGCTGATAGAGTCCTTTATGGATGCAAAAACTGGAAGCTGTTAACATTGTGAACTAGAGCGTGAATCGAAGTGCTGGTGAAATTTATAGTGGGGGACGTGGACCTCACCTATCACATCCTCAACGTGATGGAGTATATCCACCGTGATGGGTTCACGTAGGTGGTGCCCGACTTGGAAGAGGTGATGGTGATGGAAGGAGTGGCTCATTTCCTCTAGCAAGAGAAGCCTGAGGAGGTCACTTCTCACATGCACGACTTCTTTAGTAAGTTCTCATCCCCGTGATCACTAGTGGCCTCTTAACGTGGTCCCTCACAATGGTTGCGGTCATTATTGCCTATCGTGGATATTCACTATGTATAGTAAATGGGCGAGAGAATAATAAATAAATTGGTTAATTTAATCCATTCATTGACCATACCACAATTATAAAACTATAAATGATCAAAGGTGAAAATTAAAATAGAAACGGGAAAAATCCTTTTAGGAGCTTTTGTTTATGATCTTTATGTTGCTTTTTTTTTCGTGCGCGCGGAGAGATGTGGCTGGCACTGATTAAGTAAGAAAACTACTTTTTAGTCCTACATGCGGGATGGACTTCATTTTGTAATTGCTCAAGAAAAAGAAGACGCCACAAAAAGAAGCACGTTTATAAGGAAAGTATTTTCTAGTCTCCAAATATGAAACTTCATTCGAATTATGATGATTCGTTTGTAATACCTTTTTTTGCTACGCAAGTGAAGATTACATTTATAATATCACTTAAACTTTAATACAATAAACAAGCCCAGTAACACTTGGCTAAAAAAAAAGAGAAAGCGAAATGGACAAAAGAATAGCAAAATGTCAATAGGAGTCGCTTTTGCGATTTGCAAAGAGCCCTGGCGACCAAATTTGGTTGATGCTTGTGTGGGTACAATCTGAAAATGTAACCAGGGAGAAATTTGTCACAGCCTCTTATTTGTTCTGAAGCTTCTATTGTGTCTGCACTAACTGAAGTATTTCAATGAGCACTATCTTTAAGACCAACAAAACAAAAAAACAAGAAAAAACAAAAAAAATGTGCTCAGCACTACATAACAGAGAGAATAATTTTCAACAAATTCATTCAAATTTACTTTGCATTGGAATAATTTTCAAATTAGTCTTCAAGAATAATTTTCATTAGTCTTCTCTCTCTCTCTCTCAATAATTTTCATTAATCGGGATTTGCGAGAATGAAGAGTCCCCAGTCAAATTATTATTGGGGAAAAATCGATACAATGAACAATCCATACTCGAACAAGTAAACGAAGGGCGGACCTTTCCTTCTTCGTATAGTGCTCTTTTACACAGCCCAAAATTTAAAGAACAATAACTTCTTATTTGATTACTTTACCTCATTATCACGTAGAAGTTAATTTAATATCCACAAGATAGATACATAAAAGGGTATAGTGATTATCCATACGAAGAGCAAAGTAATATTTACCAGGTCTTAATCCAAACCATAATCTATAGATTAAAAAAATAGTAGAAAAATGCACCTCATTCATTTTCTTCAGAAGCTCTTGATCCTTGCACGACAAGAAGATTCCTCTCGTGGAGTAGTAATTACTTGTTAAACTCCATAGAAATAATCGATCAATCCAAAAGTGCACCTCGAGAATCACTACAAAAAGAAGGCTGGAATGAATTGATACTAGTTCACTCACATTCTAGACAAATTAGTTAATTGCACCCCGAGAATCACCAAATATTAATTAATTAGTTAATTGCACATCATTAATGATGTCAATACATTAAATATATGTATAAGGGTAAAATTATAGATTGGACATTTGACTCGATTAATTGGTCTAAATTATTTTGAGCTGTTTTTTTCCTGTATTATAGATTACGGATTTATAATCTGTTAATTACTTTTTCTATTATTGCATTTAGGTATTTTTACCTTAAAAAGTCGATTTAGGCCCTGTTTCCAGCCATGTCTGGCGTGAAAACATGAAAACAGCATCCTTCTTCTTGTAAAGTACAAAACTGAATCCTCTTTCTTCACCAAAAATATCATGACCCAACTAAAATATCTTACTTTTGGCAAAATAGTATAAATAAAAATAATATCTTTTACATGGAGTAAAATCATCATTCTTGTCTCCTCCCGAAGGGGTTCGATCTCAAAAATCTTTATATGCTGCTTTGGTTCCGTGTTTTCTTTTTTACAATCACACGTCATATGTGAGGAACATTTATATTGGGGAGACAAACATGCATGTCATTTGTATAACGAGTTCGACCTTATTCATATCTAACCTCGATAGAATCATCAAGTTTTTTAAGAGATAAACTTACATTTCGATAACCTATCATATACAGTAATTAAAATATGTAAAAAAAGTTTGGGAAGTTCACATGATTTTGTCTTCATGCCCCTTGGCATCAACAATAATCACAGGTCACATCCGATGCTATACCAACTCTGATTATTTATTGAATAGTGCACAAACTTGGGCCAAAAAGAAGAAATAATGGACTTTCCGAGGATAAGGAAAAGGTATAGTATAGCAGTATTTCTCCCATATTTTATTTTCCCCTGACCAAGAAAATTATGACTTTGATTAGCTTACTCTATTTATTGCGATGAAATATTAATGCAGGGATTCATGGCCTCTCAGCTTTGTATAGAACTAGGATAATGCTACCATGGATGGATTGAACACTTAAATATAGGAAGTAGCGTGGGCTGCCAAGTCCATCAAAAGCTATTGCACTTCTTTGTTAGGCCATTATCCTCAAGCTTGGCTCATCTTTCAGTCCAGAGATGCCAACAAAACGGCCAATTGGGTCGTGAGGGCCCATTGAACTGACTCCCTCTCAGTGAGTTGGATTGCTAATCCTCCCCATTCCCTTTGCTTAATCTTATGTTTAGATATTGAAACTACTTATTATCCATTTTTTGGCAAGTAATGAAAGCTACTTATTTAGACCATATATAATATATATATATAGCATAAACAATTGTTAGAAATAATTAGGATATTTCTCTTGATAGTCTAATTCTGATGCCAAGATAAGAAATAAAAGGACAGGAGAATTGTGTAATTTTTGTATAATTTTGTGTATTTAATGATGAATAGTGCATGAGCATATTAGATGACTATTTTAAATAACAATTATAGTCAATTAGGATCAATCAAGAATATGCATAATCAAACGAGATGTGAAAAGTCTCCAAGATATATGTACAATCTTGAGATATATGCAAAATTGAGGAAACTACTTAATTATCTCTAACAATGACCTCATTTTAATCACAAAATATAAATGAGAAAACTTAAAAGTTATCTCCAAAATTAAAAAAGGAAAGATGACAAATCACCAAAATCTATTATGTCTTTTGATTTTTGTAACAACTTTATCACAAGAGATCATCTATCTATCTATCATCACTATAATTTCGATTATTATTGCTCCAATAAAGTGAAAAATGGGTCTTATTTTCCTTCAATTTTTGTTAAAAGAATTTCTTTAATCAATCTTCTTATTGTTGAGTTCTGAACATGGACATCATTCATTTTTGCCCGAAGTTTGGCAGCAAAAATAGGAGGTGGAGAAATTTTGGTAAGAAAATTGAAGTGGAGAAAACAGAGGTGAACAAATTGATTTTCCTTTTCATTGTTTGGAATTGTTTGGAAGAGGAGAGAGTGAAGGTGAAAAAAATATGAAGAAGAGAAATATAAGGTTTAGAGATAAGTTCAAGTACAAAATACGAATCTGTCATTTTGGGAAAGTATTAAATGTCTGTTTTTCAATTAATTCTCATTTAACCACCCTTCCAATATGGAAGGGGTACGTGGGGTTCCTCCCACATTCTGAGAGGGTTAGAGTTGGGACGATTTAGTTTTAAATACAAAATACGAATCTGTCATTTTGGGAAAGTATTAAATGTCTGTTTTTCATTAATTTCATTTAACCACCTTTTGGAAGTAGGTCGAATTCCCACATTAGTTGGGATGGGACGATTTAGTTTTAAATACAAAATATGAATCTATCATTTTGGGAAAGTATTAAATATCCATCTTTCAATTAATTCTCATTTAACCACTAGGATTTACTCCAGTGGCCATCCTTCCAACGTGAAAGGGGTAGATGGGGAGTTCGAATTCCCATATCCTAGAATGAAAATTAGAGTAGGAATAAAGTATGACTGACAAAAAAAAATAAAAAAAAAAATTAATTCTCATTTTATTCGGCCAAAAAAATTTAACCAAGGAAATATCATTTTGTCTTCTTCCTTTCCGGTTGCGTTGTTGTGGTTCACAAGGAGGAACCAACTCTCGATCTATTAAATCCTCTCATTTCATCTCTTCATCTTCTTCGCCGCACTCGCAAAACTCTTTCAGCAGAGAACGGAAGAAAAACAGGAAAACATCGGACCAAATGGAGAAGATCGAGCACGCAACGGTCCGCACCAACGGCATAAACATGCACGTGGCGTCGGTCGGTGACGGCCCCGACACGGTCCTCTTCATCCACGGCTTCCCGGAGCTCTGGTACTCGTGGCGCCACCAGATGCTGTCCCTCGCCGCCCTCGGCTACCGCGCCGTCGCACCCGACCTCCGGGGCTACGGCGGCACCGATGCACCGCCGCTCGTGGAGTCGTACACGGCGTTCCACGTGGTGGGTGACCTGGTGGGGATGCTGGACGCGCTGGGGATCGGGCGGGTGTTCGTGGTGGGGCACGACTGGGGGGCGATTATCGCGTGGCACTTGTGCCTGCTCAGGCCCGACCGAGTGAAGGCGCTGGTGAACACGAGCGTCGCGCGGTTCCCTAGGAATCCGGAGAGGAAGCCCGTTGAGTCGATGAGGGCGATGTTCGGAGATGATTACTACGTTTGCAGGTTTCAGGTGAGGACCAACGTTAATTAGTCGAGATCTGGCCTTGGCTTGGGCTCGAATTTTTAAACAAATTGCGACTCGACTCGATTCGTTTCCCAGTTTTTGTGGTCAGCTTTCGTTGTTATTAGCGAACGAGTCATTCTTAATTACTTTCCTGACTATGTATGTAATCTTTTGTGCTTGGCAGGAACCTGGAGTGGCTGAAGAGGACTTTGCAAAAGCTGATGTCGCCAAACTCATTCAGCTATTCCTCACAGGCCGTGACCCGAAACCACCTATCCTGCCTAAAGATGTAGGGATCTCAGGATTGACCAAACTACTCGACCAACAACAGGTTGAGTTGCCCTCTTGGCTGACCGAGGATGACATCAACTACTACGCCACCCAATTCAGCAGGACCGGCTTCACCGGAGGATTCAACTATTATCGTTGTTTGGACTTGTACGTTCCTCTCTCTAAGCTTATCCTCTCTTACAGTTTGATTGTTGAAGATGGTGCTGATAAAAATTTGAATGACACTGCCCCGGGTATGGGATCTAGCTTGAGTTATGGCGAAAGTTTATAAGGTAGAAATTGGAACTATTAATTCATATCGTGTTCGAGCCCGGTTCCTCCATACCATCAGCAATTGCTGCCTCTGGATGTGTTCACTTCACATTTCACCAATGTTCAGGTAGATGGATTTATGAGGAGGAAAACACTAGAAAGTTTAGCCTAGATAGTGCTTGCAACATAAGACAATGGCTAATTTATCTAATTCAGTATCTAATAGTGTATATCATCTATAAATTAAAATAGTGAAGTGACTGTTGAACGTTCTTTTTAGAATGAAATTTTAAGATTTTTTTAGTGAGAAGTAAAAGTTAGAAAAAATTTGAGGCTATGCAAAACATCATTTAGGGAATTGAAAAAATATTCAGGTAAAATAATCTTATTGTACATAACATATCTTATGTGACAAAGAAAATATAGATTAACATTAATCAATATCATGAGATAGAGCTTAATAGGGCATCCTTTGGTTCAGTCCTATACAAAATGTAGTAAAATATAAGATGAAAGTAAATCCTACCTAATAAAAGAATGATGGTTGCATAAAAACTGAAGGAAATAGTAGTGTTGAATTGAAAAAAAATGTCGATTTAGAAAGAAAATGGGACATCTAAGATGTTTGATATTAGTAAAATTTGGAATGATAATATTCATTCAAAGCATGGGCAAGTATCCTAGCTAATTTGTATTCCCTACCTGGTTGTTGCCATCTCACGCTTTTCAACAATTTAAGTAGATGTGTCTTCAAATGGATACGGATCAATAGTGTTTCGTGTAAATGATGATGGACACCGAGTTAAAATTACATATTCCAATTTCAATCTTTTCCTTCTTTTTTTAATGGCATAGCAATCAAAAAGACATCTTAAATCCATTTAGATCTCTAATAAACTCCTTTATGGATGTAGAAATTGGGAGCTATCGGCATCATGGACCGGAGTGCCAATCGAAGTGCCAGTGAAGTTCATAGTGGGGGACCTGGACCTCACCTATCACATCCCTGGTGTGAAGGAGTATATCCATGGCAGTGGGTTCAAGCAGGCAGTGCCCAACCTAGAAGAGGTGGTGGTGATGGAAGGAGTGGCTCATTTCCTCCAGCAAGAGAAGCCTCAGGAGGTCACTGCTCACATCCATGACTTCATCAAGAAATTCTCATCTCCATGATCTAGCAGGGTCTCATGTTGTCCCTCATGATGGTGTCCATCATTATTGTTTACATGGATATTGACCATGGATAATAAAACGGCACGAGAATAATAGAATAAAGAACAAGTTCATTTCATTCATCATACATTTCGTGATAACAAACTAAAAATGATCAAAAATGAAATTTGAAAATAGAAATTGGAAAAATCAGTTTTGGGAGCTTTTGTTTCTGATCTTTGTCAAAGCGTGCACACACAAATGGTTAATATTGTTTGGATTTGCTTTATTACAAAGTTTATGTACTTCTCGTGTATCTTTTTGAGTATTGAATATAATTTTCTTTTAGAAAAAAATTCATTAATGGTCACAAAATTAACTTTGTACTTCTCTCTATTTTTTCCTAAGTTTTGAATAAGTGTTTATTTTTAGTTATTGAAAGAAAAGGGAAATACTCATCGATTGTTTGCATTCTAGAAAAAAAGTCCATATAGTGATTAAAAAATAATGTAATTTATTTCGCCTCTCCATACAATAAAATCATTAATTCATCAAGATGTTGCCCGAAGAATGGAAGATAGTCCCGCACGCACAAGGATTGCTGGATGATAATTAGTTTTTACCAGACGATCTAACAATTTCTTTTTTTCCTTCTTGTTTTGTTTGTATTTTTACTAAAACTCCATTTAAAAAAAAAAAAAAATCCCACGTCATATGTACTCAACAATTATTACGGAGACACAAACGCATGAATATTATTTTTGTAATGAACTTGAGCTTATTCATATCCTACCTCGACAAAATCATCGAGTTTTTAAGGGGCAAGCTAGCATTTTGATAACCTATGATATAAAGTAACTAAAAATCTGAAGAAAGAGTGTGGTTGTTCACATGATTTTGTTTTCATGCCCCTTGGCATCAAGAACAATCACAGGGGCGCATCCCATGTTCTAGTAACCCGATTAAATAATGAATTGCGCACAGACTTCGGCCAGAAAGAAAATTAGTGCACTTCTTCCGAGGAAATTAAAAAAGGGATAGTATTGAAGTATTGCTTTCTTATTTTCCCCCGACCCCAAAAAATTATGAGTTTAATTAGTTTCACATTGATTTTTTATAATGGAAAATAGGTACAGAGATTCGTGGCCGTCAGCTTCGTACAGTATTAGGATCATGCGATTCACAGATTGGTTGAACACTTAAAAATAACATGACGTAACTAGTATATTTTCTTTGATTGTCTAGCATTGAGACCAAGACAAGAGATACGTGAAAGAGGGAATTGTGTAATTTCTTTATAATTCTGTATATCTAATAATGAAGAGAGCATTTAAACTTTATTATGTGACTTTACAAAAAAAAAAAAAAAAATTAGATCAATCAAGGATATTCATTCGCCTTATTGGAAAGTATAATATTAGAATATTTAAATAATAAATTACATATTCATCTAATAGTTTAAATTTTTAGAACGGTTGGTTGTGATCTTATAAAATCTTACATAGAAATTGAATTTTCTTTTTTCACCGGAAAGATCATGACCTAACTAAAATCTTTATAACGGAGGGTGCAGAATAAAAACGATGCTCTTTTCTTTTCTTGCATATGATGTTTATGTTAGCTTGTGTTGTTGCTTTTGTTAGGGAATGGATCGTCTAGAAGGTCCTCCGAAAAAAACTGGCCGTTTCTACTGTTAGAATGCTCTTATCTTTAGGTGTCGCGGTTGCTGGAAAAAATGAAATGTGAAACAGTTTTGTTGGATAACATTT
Source organism: Eucalyptus marginata (assembly GCA_014182565.1). NCBI lineage: Eukaryota > Viridiplantae > Streptophyta > Magnoliopsida > Myrtales > Myrtaceae > Eucalyptus > Eucalyptus marginata. The sequence goes on along the minus strand of CM024595.1, from coordinate 38,599,203 downwards.
GGGGACCGATTTACATGTGACAACATAATTTACATGCATTTAGCACAATGGAAATTGTGTACAATCAATCTTATTAAGTGATTTTTATCCGTGGCACATGTAATTTTCATAACAAGTTGTAAAGTTTCTAGTATTCAAGGTAGATTGTTACATGTCACACCTGAGCCAAACACGTCAATAGATTCTTATAAGTTGGTTCGCAGTATTTATTTTCTCATTTAGAAGTTGAAGATTGTGTTTCTGTATTTGATGCTTGTGCTACTGCAGAATTGATTGAATGAGATGGGAAAAGAATAGGAAGGCAGAAAATTACGGGAGAATTCTTGTTGAAGTTTCAAATTAGGACAAGTGGTATTCAAAGAAGGATTGCCAAGTTTAGGGATGGTGACTAGACTTGCTCAATGGATGGGCAAGGTAGGCATAATGAGGAATGCGAAGACGGTGTGTCTCGTAGCGGGTGCCTTGCGGCATGGTGGATCAATACTAGTAGATCGATCGTGGCTTGTCAACTTGTTAGGACCTCTTAAGCTCATACGCTCGGAAGCTAAGCAAGCAATTTCATTCTTTGGTCGCTCATCCTTGGATCTATATTCAAAGAAAATTACACTCTTTCATTGATGGGCAGGTTTGTAAAATGGTTTATTAGACTACACACTTGTTTGACTATTGCATCTCTCATGAAATCCAACTTCTAATTAAGTTTGCTCCGACTTAGAATAGCCTACTTCAAACGCGTGACTTATTTAAGAAATGTGAATCAAGACGCCCTAATGGCAAATCCAAAATTTAAAATTAAGTTTGATAAACTTCAGACACCATGTCAATCTGATTTAGTACCCATAGTAATTCTTATTTTGATTGCCATTCCTGTTTTAAACTTGTAATTTGATCTACTTTCACTTGCTTAAAACATGCCACAGTAATCTACCCAGAAGAAAATCTGCAGTGCCTTAGGTTTTGTCATTGTTTGCGAAATAAAACGTATCCTTTAATTTTCTCATAAATGCGGTTAAAATGTCCAAGGATTACAACACGAAACCTCCTCTCGGTCAAAAGATATAGACGAGCACTTCGGCTAAAGTGTTCTCAAGCCCTTTCATTACATTTCACCATTTTTTAAGGCAAAAAAAGAAAAGCTTGCGACTTCGATTGTGCCATCTCAAGTGATCATTGAATTTCTTTTTTTGAAGTTGCTTCAACTATTGTTTCTCTCGAATGGGAACTTCCGCTTGCAATCGTAGCTTGTCACCATCCTTGGGGCAGTATAGTAGAACCATTCTGTTTCAAATCATGGCAAAATTATTAACAAGAAGCGAGACTTGAACCCAAATAAAACAAAAATTATGGACACTTCAAACGAGATTTTTGAGCAAACTGCTCCAACCTTCACTAGTAGCAAGAACGACCCCGGCCTTTCAGAAACAAGAACATGAGGCGTTGATCAAATGGCACTAAAAACACAAAAGCCATCGATCCGGACAGTGTCGCAATGCTAGATTTAGCGCCCAAAACCTCTTCTTTTTGTGTTAAATCTTCAAACCCAATAATTGAACTCAAAAAAGGAGGAAAAAAGAGACGGGGGATTATATTTATCGTTGCTCAGTGGAAGGAGAAGTCGTTTATTAAAAAGACAATCGTATCAGTATGGAACCAGTCGTTTATACCTGGCGGTTTATGGGACCAGTCCTTTCCAACTTGGTGGGGCGATTCATGTGGCCGTTCTCTTTATATGATCAAATCCGCGATAGATATTTAACTGAACAAGGTAGAAGCTCAGTAATGACAGCAAAAGGTCAGATACTATCACCTTCTGAACACTAATATCGAATCGACGAATCTTCACTTGTGAATTGAAGGGAGAGTTACGAGGCTTCATGTGTTAAAAGCTCAATGGGGAGTTTCGAGATACATGCCGTTGAAATTTTTTGCCGACCCGTCAAATGGGTACCTTGTGGACGACACCTGTGCCTTCGGTGCGGAGGTTTTCGTCGTCAAGAGTTCGGGAGTCGGCGAATGTGTAAGGATGCTAAAGGAGAGCACACCGAATAATTATGAATGGAAGATATCGAGGCTCCCAAGCATAGAGGATGAATATCGACTCTTTGATGTGTTCACTGTTGGAGTCCTTGAATGGTAGCTCCTATTTACAAACTTCCTTTCAATGATAAACTTTCGTTTTTGTTGATTTATTGTTCGTCCTATCTATTTATCACTATTTTCAATCTTTTCGCAGGAGGGTGTGGGTATTCCCACGTGGTGATTTGATGACGGGCAAAAACCTTTCGATATATCTCTGGTTATAAAGTGAACGTGAGGTTCGTCATTCGGTTGAAAGGCCAAAACAACATTGTACTCCATCAGCCGGAAGGTGAGTATTTGTCCTCATTAGTGGATGAGTGCTACACTTCAAAGCCATTAGTAACAGAAAGTCTAGAGTAATTCCAAAGTACAGAGCTAATTAAATTGCAGCTGCTAGGCTGTTAGCAAGGACCGAATTCGATTTGTTCATGTAGTCCATATGGTTAGAAACTGCTGAAATCTCTCATATTTCGCAACTCTAATATTCTACTCTCTTGCTTTGTCTTTGCAACCTTGCAGCTATTACTAGATGGTTCAGTAGCTCCATCACGTATAGGGGTTGGCCGTCTTTCGTGCCGCTGAAAATGATTTGGGAAAACTTGACAGATGATCCATGTGTCATTGAGGTTGAAGTCACGATGGTTGACACAGCTAGCGAATTGCTGTCACAACAAATATATGTACACAGCTAGCAAATTGCCATGACAGCAAATATATGTACTGGATGTGTTCAAAAACGAACAATCACGGTAGTTCTTTCCTCATGACAATAATAAATGAATTGAATGTATTTGTTGGCTCCTTCATATTAGTTGACAAGAGTAGCCTTTAGCCCAATCGCGGCCTAGATCCACCAAATTCATCAATTTCAATTCATCGAAGTGTCCATGGTGCGGCTCGATTCACATAGCCCAGTTTTGATTTGTTCCAACACTGCCCAGGCCCATGAAATTTAAAATCAAGTGAATCCTCTATTTGTTTCACGAAACATGAACTTTAAAATAAAAATTTCTAAAAATAATTGCCATATCGCTTGACATAATTAGTTAATGGAAAATGTTTCCATTACCAATAATAATTTATGTCTAAAATCATTTGTGAATGATGAACATATTTTTTCGTTTATTCAATTTTATAAATGATATAAGTGATCATTTTTTTAAAAATATTTTTCAAGTCATTCATTTTTCGCAAAATAAATGAAGCCTAAGCTTTAGCCGCTACCCAAGGGCTCACGTCCACGAGAGAAAATCCATCATCCCCACCCTCTGTCTATCACCTTTTAAAAAGCTATCACTCAAACTCGTGCGTGCGAATGGAAGCGAGAATCTGGTGAGGTGAAAGTCCCGCGTTTAGCAAACCTAAACACGGACCTACTTAAATCACGATGTACATGTTGATTGCATCCATTCTATCCTCGGTCCCAGTGGTTTAGACTATGCTCGAAAACCCCAAATGCTATGCCTGTCTCATTTTCATATGATCTCATGCGTACATTTAGTTTTTGATCCTGATTCACTTCTTTACCTTCTTTGCATTGTATAGATCGATGTATAAGGCAAGAATCTCTATCATTGAGTAATCTTGTGTAAGAAAATGAGTTTTTCAGTACTTTTGGTAGATAAAACTTCGTGATTGTTGTTTGTATTGCGACCAATTTTCGGGTGCACTACCTAAAATTAGGCTAATGGATTGCTAAGCCTAGACTTAGCTCGAGCTCTCCTAAGCCCATACCAACTCGCGACTTAAATTCAAATATCTAGCATGCAAAAGGGAGTTGCCACTAATCAATTTGCGGTAGGTCGATTAGATACCTAAGTAAAATAATGGGAGAATTATTTTACTTCTACGAACCAGAGACTTTAGGTACGGGGACTTGGTTACACTAGACTATCCTAGTGCCCTTTCGGTACCTTTCTCTTTTTATTTCGAAAAAATGTTTTGCAGGCAGCTTAAATTGATTTTAATTCACTTTTCTAACATGTGAGGTGATCATGCGGGTGTGCATACCACCAATTTAACACTCAAGAAAGCAAAAAATTGCAGGACTTACCTCATAGCAACGAAAACATCTGTAGTGTTAGATCAGAATTCACATTAGTAATCCTATATATGATTTCTAATTAACACGCCATCACTCAATTTTTGTTTCCACTTTTTAACGAGAATATATAGTCCATATGCAATGCTATGCTTCTAATAAAAAATGAAATAATATGGCATGGCAAAATGTCTTAAACTATATGAATGAGTAAAAAAAAACTAATGATTTCTTAATGAACATGCAATAATTAAATATGCAATCTAAATTAACCAAAATGACCTAATTCTAATGACGGGCAATTTCTAATTAAATGACCCTACCAATAAACCCTAATGGGCCTAATTCTATATGACGTGCACATGATTTTTCATTTTTATATAACGAAAATTCGTAATTAAAATCACTAAAAATGAAAATCAAACTAAAGTGAAATACTATCTATTCTAAATGTTTTCTAAACATGCATTTAAAAAAAAAAAACCTATCATGCAATTCATCTAAAGATCTATCTAGACCTAAAATGCAATTTTTATCTAATATGCAATGACGTGCAAAGAATGCCCTAATTCTAATTTTTTCCTTTTTTTTTTTTTTATGAAATTCGAAGTTAAAATTAAACATGCAATTAAGATAATAATAGAATAATAAAAAAAAAATAACATCCTAAATGAATGCACTTTTTCTTTTTCTTTTTCATGATTCAAAATAAAATCCCTATTCTAATCATGCAAGATAAAAAAACAAACCTAATCCTAATTCAAATTTTTTTTTCATGAAAATAAAATCACCACAGCAAATCAAACAATATAAGATTGATATCCAAAAATTGGTGAACCATATCTCGCGCATGAGATCGGGTTGACCAATTTTAAAATTAAATCGCGAATCGAATTTAGAGCGTGAGATCGGATTGGCGATTTTTGCAAGGAATCGCGAGTCGGATTTTGGGCGCGAAAACTGGACTGTCAATCCCTAATTTGAGGGGCACTTTCATGTTGGAATCTCAATCAAACATTTAAGAGGAACAATTCCACTAAACAAAACCAGATATAAAGGAAAAAAAAAAAAACTATAACTGGATAAGCAATAATAATAAAATAAAAAAAATCTACCCAATTCCCTTTTCCTTTTTTTTTTTTTTTTTTTTCCGGTTTTTCTTCTTTCCTTTCCCACGTGTAACCGTGGGTCTCCAAGGGCAGCCGGTTGATCAGTCCGGTAAGGGAACTCCGGCAGAGGTGAGCTAGCGAACTAGCGGCAGTAGAGGGATGCGGAGCACGGATCACGTGAGGGCGGACGGCCACCGGCGTCGGCTTTGCAGATGGCAATTGGCAGGCGCTCGGGTGGAGTGAACGCGGGCGGAGCAGGGGTAGAGCTCGGTGCGGCACGGTGGGCTCGGGTGGAGGAAGACTCAGGCGTTGGGGACTTGGGGCAGCGTGGCGGTCACGGCTGGCTTCGAGGCGGCAAGCGGTGTGGGTCGGCAGGATGTCGGGGGAGTGAGCAGCGTGGGTCTGCCTGGCTTCGGGCGGAGCAGTAGTGGTGGGTCGGATCGAGCGGCCTGGGTCCGCCTGGCTTGCGACCGGGTTGTTGATCGGAGGTCACGGCGGTTGGATGGGCGGCGGTGCCTCGGCAGCAGCAGCGGGTGTCGCGCGGTCGGCTTCGGCTGTTAGGCGACGTTGGTGTGGTGAATAGGCAAGGCGGAGCGACGGCTGCTAGCATCATAGAGGGTCGGTGTCTTCGTCGGTCGGGCGGAGTAACGATGCAAGCTCCGGAAGGCAGATGCAGACAGCGAACGCAGGGGGGAAGGAGAAGATGAATAGTGAACTACTTTTCCTCCTTTCACACGTCTCTTTGTCTCTCTCTGTTTTTTTCTTTTTACTTTGGTGTTTCTTCTCTCCTCAAAACCCACGGACGGCCAATCTCTCTTTTCACTTTTCGGTCAAGGAAGCAAAATTTTTTTACTTTTTCCTTTTCTTCCAAAACCAAGTGAAAAGAAGAACCCCCCAAAAACCTACGCATACCCCCTTTTTATAGGTGAAGGACTAGGATTTTAATTTCTTATTCGAATCCAAATTCGCAATTTTTTCACAAAATTCATCCCATACCGATAAGGATTCGAGATTAAAATGAAAATTTTCTCTAAATCCAAATCTTTCAAAACCAAATCGCAATATTCTTTTACCTATCTGCCCTATCAAAAAAAAAAAAAATTCATATCTCGGAAAAATTTTAAAATTTTATATTCCCACGAGATAATTTTTAATTATTAAAAAACACGGGCTTGGGCTAACCTGCTCGTTTCGTGGGCCTGATCCATCTAATTCGAACTCATTCACCACCGGTCCAATAAAATGCAAAAAATGCATATAACAAAATAAATGCAACCTAAATCTATATGCTATGCAATTAATAAAATTAACCCCTAATTTCCTATGCAATAAATAAATAAACTAAATCGTCAAAATTTAGGTGTCAACAGCTGCCCCTCTTTGAAGGTGAACTTATAAAGGTTGGTTTCAAAAACAAATTGAAACCTAAATTTTGACAATGCACATGCACTGAATGATTTGATTTTTGATTTTTGATTTTTTTTTGAATAATGAATCCCATTTTAAAATGTAATTTATATGATGTATGGAAATGCGAAAGGAAAGAACGTACCTGCAATTACTTACCAGTCAGTGCAGTAAAGCATTTTGAGGTACCTAATAAATCTCTATTTACTCCACAAGTACCAAACTTTCACTCAGGTTCCTTGAAGAGTCAAACAGGTAATATATTGAAACATTGAGATTGAGAAGAACATTCACATTCAAAGTGAAATGTTCAATAAAAAGAATTGAGACATCCAGATCCAGACTGAGATGTCAACATTTTTTAAAAGCTCGAAATACCTAGATCTAGACTAAGGTATAACGAGAAAGCTCGAAAAACATTCACATCCAAAGTGAAATGTTCAACGAAAAGAATCAAGACATCCGGGTCCAGATTGAGATGTCAAGATATTTGAAACTCGAAATACCTAGATCCTGACTAAGGTATAATGAGAAATATTGAAAAAAAAAAAATTCACATTCAAAGTGAAATGTTTAGACGAAAATAATTATGACATCCGGGTTCAGACAGAGATGTCAATTTTTTTTTTTGAATACGAAATACTTAGATCTAGACTAAAGTATGACAAGGAAAATTGAAAAACATTTACATCCAGAGTGAAATGTTCAACGAAAATAATCAAGACATCCGGGTCCCAGGAGATGTCATGACTTTGGAAACTCGAAATCCCTAGATCCAAACTAAGGTATAACGAGGAAGATCGAAGAACAGTCACATCCAAAGTGAAATGTTCAACAAAAGAATCAAGACATCTGGGTCCAAACAGAGATGTCATGATTTTTAAAACTCGAAATACCTAAATCCAGACTAAGGTATAACGAGAAAGATCTTTGGGGGACAGCTCGATCGACTCGAGTGTCGGTGCACTTGAGGGGGAATACTTATGCAATGACAAGTATTCAAGGTATGGGTAGAGATATACTTACCTGGTAACATCTCTAATTCTCAGGGATATGTCTCCTGCAAAACATGGTCGTAGGAGAGGCAACATGCATTTGTAATCACAAACATGCATTAATTCAAGAGAGGTTCATGTGTGACGACTTCCATGCATCACCTAATTTCCATTGGGAAAGACTTCAAAAGAATATTCCAATCTGAATACATGAGTGTCATGGATGTGTCAAGCGAGGGATCTTTCAGTCTAAAAGGACTTTTCACTCGTCCTCATTAAAATTGCCATTTCATCCTAACCTTTGATGTAGGATCTTGACAGTCACTCTATCTAACCATCATCATGTCAAACAAGAGTCTGAGCAATCTCGCAAGTGGTACGACCTTACCAATTTGAGAGGTCTTTAACAGGGACCGTAATATAGGCTTGGTCAATGGCTTTAACAAAGGAGACCCCTTGAGTCGAGGCAATTGAAAAAACAATTTTGTAATCATCTCCGGGTTTACAAGTTAAGAAACATGCGAAACGAGGTAGAAATCATCTTACTCGCACTTCTTCGAGCGATGCTTTCAAACATACTAACTTTTACATTAATTCAAGTGCCATAATCTGAAGAGACTTTGCAAGGGACGTAATGTAGGCTTGGTTCATGGGTTGAGAAGCGAAAGGATAATTAGGCTCAAAAAGTGTTTAGGGTGTCAAAGTTGGTGATCATCTTGACATTTCCACCAATTTTCTCCTCCATCGTCGAAGATTTTTCACATTACAACTCCATTGATTGCAACGGCATTTGAGTTTTTTTTTAGTACCGCCTTGTGGGGGATACAACTCAAGTGTTTGATTTTTCTTTTATGGGTATTAGCCTTGCTTTTACCAGGCACACTGTTTTTTCATGCCTCATTTTTGCACTTACTTTCTTTGAACTTGCACAGCCTCCATCTTTTAATAGCATTGTAAATCATGCTACATGAGTTTTTCTTGCCTTGCCCCAGTGTGGGGGATGATCACCAACTGTGCTTAATATGAAATGAATTCATAGGCTCAAGTGGGCTATGCAATGGATAAAGTGTATATGATAGATAAAGAACTGCTCTTCGTTGTCCTAAGGCACTTCAAATGATCATACAAGTTACACTGCGAAAGTAATACTCGAAGATTGATGCAAGTGTGAGTAAGAAAATTCCCATCATTCGTTTCAAATTTGTCTCAATGTGAGATGATCCTTAACAGGGATAATTTAAAGAAGCTTTTCATGTGTGTGGGCTCAAAGAGCTAAACAATGGATATACCTGTAGTGTTTTGGGTAGATGAAGAAATTGCCTCTCATCACCTCGGTTGACGTACCCTTTGCGAGATCACCTTTTTCCTCATAGGCATGGAATTTTTCCACACAACTCACTGGGGGTTAGTGTATGAAACATAGTGTATGGAATAAGGTTTGCCTTTCGTCATTCCAAAGTATCTCATTTGACACATTCAATTTATCTCACAATTCATCAAGGAAAACATGCAAGATTTGTAATAAATTTGAACAATTGAACTTGCAACTCATTGAAGCAATTTATTTATCATAGAAATGTTTGCAATTCAAAACATGACACAAAAAATTCTATCATGGGTAATACTTCTTGACATCATCAGAATTAACTGGAGTGGAAAACTCACGACCATCCATTTCTGCCAGGATTAAAGCACCACTGGGAAGCACCTTCTTCACTATATATGGACTACCATAGTTTGGAGCGAACTTGCCACCGGGATCCAGAAAAATCGGCAACAGCTTCCTTAGAACAAGGTCATTTATCTTGAAATGTCTCGGTCTCACCTTTCGGTTGAAGGATCTAGCCACTCTCTGCTGATAAGTTTGGCCATGACAAAGAGCCTTCAATCTTCTTTCATCAATCAAGTTTAACTGTTCAAGTCTTTGTTGTGTCCACTCAGCCTCAGACAACTTTATTTGGGATAAAACTCTTAGAGAATGAATCTCCACTTCCACATGCAGAACTGCTTCCATGCCATACACCAGAGCAAAAGGGGTTGCCCCAATAGAAGTGCGGATTGATGTTCAGTATGCCATTAGTGCGAAGGGTAACTTGTCATGCCAATCTCGATAATTCTTAGCCGTCTTAGCCAGAATCTTCTTAATATTCTTATTGGCCGCTTCAATAGCCCTGTTCATCTGAGGGTGGTAAGGAGACGGATTCAAATGTTTGATCTTGAATTCAATGAACAACTCATTGACAATTTTGTTATTCAAATTTGTCCCGTTATCAGTGATGATTGCTTCAGGAACGCCATAGCGAGCAATTATATCTCATTTGATGAACTTTGCAACATTGCGAGCGGTGACACTTGCAAATGACACAGCTTCAATCCATTTGGAGAAATAGTCTATCGCCACCAAAATGAATCAATGCCCATTGGAAGCCTTTGGATTTATTGGGCCAATTACATCAATGCCTCACATTGAAAAAGGCCACGGCTCGGAAAACTAGTGCAACTCAATTGGAGGAACATTTATCCTATCACCATAGATCTGGCAACGATGACAACTTCGAACATGTTGAATACAGTCACTCTCCAGTGTGAGCCAGTAGTAGCCTAATCTCATAATCTTCTTAGCCAACATGTGCCTATTCACATGAGGGCCACATATTCCTTCGTGCACTTCTTGCATGATTTAAGTGGCTTCGGCTGCATCTACACACCGCAACAAGACTGAATCATAAGACCTCTTGTACAAACTTTTATCACTGATGAAGAATTTTGAGGTCATCTTCATGATATACTTCCTGTCAGCTAGAGTACTTCCTTCGGGGAATTCCTGTTTCTGAATGTAATTCATGATATCGTAATACCATGGCTTTCCATCTGGTTCCTCAATCACAGTCATACAATAAGCCGGCTTCGTTAGAACCTTTATTTTCAAAGGCTCAACTTCTAATCCGTCAGTAACTTGCAACATGGAAGCTAAAGTTGCGTGTGCATCTGCAAATTGATTGTGATATCTCGATAAGTATTCGAATGAAACTTCATCGAATTCTTTGATTAGATCCTCTAGATACTCGTGATACGGGAGCAGCTTGGCATCTTTAGTCTTCCATTCACTTACAGTCTGTAGTATGATTAGCGCGGAATCCCTGAACACTTTTAGCTTGGCCACAACCATCTCGATTGCGGCTTGAAGCCCAAGGATGCAAGCTTCATACTCAGCTACATTGTTAGTGCATGGGATGGGAAGATCAATTTCGTAGCTACTGGTTGATGTTGTCCATCTAGGGATATCAGAACTGCCCCAGTGCTAGAACCAGACAAATTCACAGCTCCATCAAAAAACATTGTCCATGAGTCTTTATTTACACTCAAAGCACAATCGTCTAAGGAACGATCATTGTCATTTGAGACTCCTGAATTCTCGGCCAATAGATCAGCAATCACTCGACCCTTAACCGACTTTTGTGGCATAAATTGCACATCAAATTCGGAAATTAAAATCTGCCATTTAGCCAACTTACCCACTAAAGCTGGCCAATCAAGTAAGTACTTGATGGGGTTGTTCTTAGTCAGGAGGAATATCTGGTAATGCAATGTATACTGCCGCAATCTATGCAATACCCACACTAATGTGGCACAAGTTTTTTCCACATCAAAATATTTCAATTCTGATACCGTGAATTTTTTACTCAGATAATAAATGGCTCGTTCTTTTTTATCGATAGGACTTTCCTGAGCCAATATTACACCCAATGATTCACTATGAATGGTGAGGTAGAGAATCAAAGGATGCCCCGACGATGGCGGGACAAGCACCGGTGGATTCATCAAGTAATGCTTTAACCTGTCGAACGCTTCTCGGCATTCATCGTCCCAGTTGACTCGTGCATTATTCTTTATGAGCTTGAAGAATGGCTTGGCAGTTTCAGAAAGTTGGGAAATGAATCGAGCTATGTAATTCAATCTCCCCAGAAGACTTCGGACTTCTTTCACTGTTGCAACTCACATATAGCCTTAGCTTTGGATGGGTCGATCTCAATCCCCTTACCGCTCACAATGAATTCGAGTAATTTACCGGATGTTGCTCCGAACACGTATTTAGCGGGGTTTAGACGAAGCTTAAATTCACGGAGTCGATCAAACAACTTCTTCAAGGTTTCGACGTGGCTTTTCCTAGGTCGAGTCTTTGTGATCATATCATCAACATAGACTTCGATCTCTTGATGCATCATATCATGGAATAATGCTACCATGGCTCGCTGGTAAGTTGCCTCTGCGTTCTTGAGTCCAAATGGCATAACCTTATAATGAAAGGTCCCTCGTGGGGTGATAAATGTAGTTTTCTCCTTGTCTTCCTCATTCATCTTTATTTGATTGTACTTGGAAAAACCATCCATAAATGAAAATAGTTCAAATCCAGCAGTACTATCCACAAGGACATTTATATGAGGTAGTGGGAAATCATCTTTCGGGTTGGCTTTGTTCAAATCCCGATAGTCGACACAAACCCGAACTCTACCATCCTTCTTCATCACCGGTACGATGTTAGCCACCCATTCAGGATATTGCGAGACTTCAATGAATCCCACTTTCAAAAGCTTCATCACTTCTTCCTTTATCTTCTTTGAGAGCTTGAGTTTAGTTCTTCGCAACCTCTGCTTCTTAGGTGGCATGTCCGGGTTTGTAGTAGGGGTGTGCATGGTCCGGGCGGGCGGTTCCCGACCTAGAACCGGGAACCGCCCGCTAAGGACCGGTTCCAAAAAATTGGAACCGGGATCCACCCGTTATTGCATGGATCCGGTCTCACCGACAACAAGATAAAAATCTTAAGCTAAGGAAAACCCAACATCAAAAGAGAGGACATAATTGATCTCAATGCTCAACTACACATCAAGCATCATCAAAGCAAGCCAAAAAGTTTCAGCTCCCCAATTAAACATCTTCAATGAATGATTTAGCAACAGGTTTTCCATAGCGTAAATGAGAACATCAAATTTACATTGCCCGATGGACATTGTAACCAGACCATAAATGCGAACTTCATGTAGTAGTAAGTTGGAAACCTAACAAAAGAAGCAAGAGCTTTCTTAGATCTAAATCATCCAACAAATAAGGCCAAAAAGCCTAGAGCATCAAACACATAGCAATTACAGGGAAAGACCATATTGGAGTTCAAAGACTTACTAGAAGAGAATTTTGTCCGCAAACACTTCGGCAACTCTAAAACTTCCATAAGCTGCAATAGTGAACTACTACTATAAGATATGACAAGGAGTGTGGGCAAGCAATTCGGATTGTCAGCCTCTAAATGAAACCACATATATAAAGCAAAAACAACAACTAATTTGAGAAACTACATTAATCAGGTTTCACTCAAACAATTATTGAAAATCTCACCACATATATTCCTCCCACTTCAACTTGTAAACTCTATGGACCGTCAATCTCCTTGTTAATCTCCTTGTTAATCTCCTTGCTAACATCATCCATATCTAACAAAAAGAAGATATTAAATAAAGTATTCAGTTATTAGATAATAGATATACAAAAAGAATTACATGATGAAATGATATGGACTTACCAAATTCAAACTTTTCTGCATTTTCGATACATTCTTCAATATTAATCGGCTCAAGAATTGCTCTCAACCAATCTTGAGTGCAAATCAAAGCTTCCACAACTCTAGGAGTCAAAGAACTCCGAAAACCATCAGTACACGACCAGAAGTACTGAAAGTTGATTATGAAGCAACGGTAGTAACGGGAATAGACAAAATATCCCGAGCCATCAAAGATAAGATTTTAAACTTTTGGCCAGCAACGCTCCACCATTTCAAAATGTCAAGATCACGACCATCTTCAAGTTCAGCTTTAAAATATCGATCGAGCTCGGATAAGTTGCCATCGGACTTTTTTCTTCTCCTCATTAAGAAAGTCATCATACGAAGGCTCTTGCACATAGAAATTTAAGCTGCAATCATCCTCTTCATTTCCCTCATTGAAATAAGAATCGCAGCTACTACCGATATTAGTAGAACTTACCAATTCGCCATCCAAATTTTTTGTCTCTAGAAGTGTGACAAGATTTCTCATAAAATTTAAACACACGTTCCAAGGCAAACTTCACCTTATCAAACATCTCATCAACTTCTGCAGCATCATCATAAATGAGTTTACAACAATACCTCACATAATTCAGCTTTTTTCTAGGATCCAATGTTACCGCAATCAACACCATCATATTTACTTTTTCGAAACTCCCATAATATTTGTCAAACTTATCTTTCATTTTCAAGCCCATAACTCTCTCCCTATGATCAAAAGCCTTCGTCGCTTCTCGCAAATATTTATACAAAGAAGCTATCCCCACAAAATAATCATGTGAAGTGATATACAAAGTTCCAGACATCTTCTTGGTGGTATTATAAAACTTCTTCAAAAAATTAGAAAGAACAATAGCATTTTCCCAATCAACACTACTTGGAGTATCAGAATTAAGCTCAGTCAAGAAAGACACATCTTCTTCTTCCATCCTTTCAAAAGCTTTTCTTAGCTTTATGGCACTCTCTAACATTAGGTAAGTGGAATTCCACCTAGTTGAGACATCAAGGCAAACCGAACCCTTATAAGTAATCCTTGTACTTTCAATGCAATCTCGAAATGTCTTAGCTCTCATAGGAGAACTCCTCACATACCTAACCACGTTTCGAATATGTGCAATGGAATCACGTATCTCGGCCAAGCCATCTTTCACAATCAAGTTTAATATATGAGCCGTGCACCTCATGTGTAAAGATTCACCATCTAAGATCAATAGCCTCTCTCTTGAAAATTTTTCTTTCAAATAATTAATGGCCACATCATTTGAACTAGCATTATCCACTGTGATTGTGGACACTTTTTTCTCTATTCCCCACTCATATATGCATTTCTCAACTACTCTCCCAATATCCCTGCCCTTGTGACTAGCTATCATCACAAAATTGATGATCCTTTTGTGCAATTTCCAATTTTCATCAATAAAATGTGCAGTAAGGCATAGATAATTCAAATTCTGAATAGAACTCCATGTATCAGTCGTGAGTGCGATCCTAGAATTAAGCTACGAAAAGAAGCCTTCAAATTTCTTTTTTCACAAAAATACAACTTCATGCAATCCCTAGCCACCGTAAATCGCGACATATGCTTGAAGAGAGGTTGTAATTGATTCACATAATCACGAAATCCAACACATTCAGCAATCGAAAATGGTTGTTCATCAATTATAATCATCCGAATAAGCATTTGCCTGCATTTCTCCTGATCAAACTCCATGTCGTTAACATTCCACCACTCCCAGTACTACTAGTAGTATCTCCTCCTATCATTTGAGTTCCATCTACTCTTTGTGATGCAAACAATTTTTGCCTTTTATCCACATTGCGAGGATACTTATTGCACTTTCTCAAGTGCTTCAACATATTTGAAGTACCATTATCAACGTGGTACGAATACTTGGATCCACAAGAATTGCAAAATACATCAACTTTTCCATTTGTGTGAGTTGTTCCTTTTCGAAAATGAAGCCAAGCTGCTGATTTTCGCTTACTAGGAGGAGGACATGGACAAGAACTAGATACCTTATTTGTTTTTGATGTTTCTTCAAAGTTTTCATCTCCTTCATGTTCTTGTGATGTTGATTCCACTATTGGCGTTATTGCATCATAGGATTCCTCCATTGACATGTTAATGAATCACCTGAATCAAGCAACACACTATCAACACTTAAACACTTATCACGCCATCAAATTAACTATTTTAAAAGGCATCACAAAATGCGGACGCCCCTATCATGAGTCAGGACACCCATGGGCATAAATCACATGGAAGCTTCAAATCTGTTGATTAATGATGCAGAAATTTTATTTTGTACCGACTTCCTAGAGCATCAAAGACCTTCAAACCAGCAGAAGATAGCAATCACAGAAGATAAAAACTCATCTAACTTAACTAATCGAGAAAATTGCAGCAACATTTGTAAGCTTCACATATGAAATGCATTCACATCCTAGACTCTCATCTAACTTAAACTAAAGCAATTCCAGTTATAAATCACATCTAACTTAACTAAACTAGTTATAAATCACATAGAAGCCTCGAATCTTTTAATTATAATGCAAAATACTTTATTTTTCCTGTAATGACTCCCTAGAGCATCAAACACATAGCAATTACAGGAGATAGCTCATCCAACTTAACTAATCTGTCATTAGAATTTTCCATTACTTCCTAGCTTCTGATTCGAAACAATTTACAGCTCCATCTTCATCTGGTGCCATCACAATTGAAGCATGCTACATCAATCTATAGTCATAGCAAAAGCTTATTATCATCCTTTATTCTAGAGGGAGGCTTGGCTATGTCTAAATCAGAAAAATTATCGCCAAAATCCTAAGCTTCACATGTAAAATGCAATCAAATGCTTCAAATCAAAACCTCTCTGATTTTTCCGACATTGCACCCTCTCAAACTGCCACATTAAGCAACACCCAGCGTAAGGACTTGTGCACTTTTTTCATTAAAATGCACAAACTGAATCTGTGACAATGGCTACGGCGAATGACCATGAACACACGACTGAACCTGCGCGAGTGCCTAGCCCAAAGATTAACCATTACGGACCACCAACACACTCAAAATTAACTTCTTCTCCGGACCACGATCGCGTCCTCAATGGATTGACTCCCAGTCACCACCGAGGACTCACATAAAGCACGAAATACGAAGCACGAACTCGGCCAAGCTCCGCTACCCTCTTCCAAAATTCCATTTTTCCCGCAAAGAACCCCGACCTTTTTCCCAATCGAACCAAAGAGCTAATTGGGTCCCCGAGAATCGACATTTCCGGACAATAAAACAAAGTTCAAACAGCACAATCAATCACCGCGCATGCAAAGAGCAACGGCACACGACGCAGAGCGCGACCCAATTGACGCCGCACAACAAGGCACGGCGCGGCACCTTCAAGGCGCCATTGCACAGAACGACGTCCGCAAGCTCGAACAATTGCGTCCGACTCTGCGTGCAGACCAAGCGGTCGATGATACCGATGACGACGACATACCTTCGAGAGGGAGAGGCAGCGAAGGCCCCGAGCAATGCGGCAGGACTTGAGTGGAGCGGCGGTAGCAGCAGGTGAGGGAGTCCTCGCCGAGACGGAAGCTGCGGGGATGTTGTATTTAATGGAGGAGAGGAGGGACGACGGAGAAATCGAGAGCGCGGGTCACTACTGGGCGGGGAGCGCAGGCGTGGCGGGTGGCGGGTGGTGGCCGGCGCGAGGGGGCGGACAGCAGCGAGATGGCGAGAGGAATCGAGGAAGAGACACGAGAGAGAGAGAGGCAATCGCGAAGAAACCAAAGAGAAGGGAGATGAGAGTCGAGACCGAGATTGACCTAGGTTTTTTTTAGTAATTTTTTTTTTTTAAATATTAAAAGGGAACCGGTCCGGTCCGGTGGGCGGGGCGGGCGGATACGCCCACGGAACCGGGAACCGGACCGGTTCCCACCGGTTCCAATTTTTTGGAACCGGGAACCGACCGGTTCTCTCAAGAACCGCCGGTTCGGGCGGTTCCGGTCCGGTTCCGGGCGGATCCCGGGTATTTTGCACAACCCTAGTTTGTAGGCAAACAATGCTCCACGATTGACGGGTCTAAACCAGCATTTCAAAGATAGGTCCATGCAAAGATGTCTTGATATTCATTCGTAGCTGAATTAGGCGCTCGGCCTCATCTTTGGGGAGACTTGCTCCAATTTTCACCTCCCGGCTTTTTAGTGTCACCTAAATTAATAGTGACAGTCTGCTCGGACGTAAGAGCCTTGGCATTTTCATGTTGTTCCCAGCTACGTTGTACCTCAATAGAATCCTTGATCGAGTCTTCAGGATCATCATTATCAGCACTTGTTGCATTGGATTGGACTATTTCCACACCTTTGCATTAGGGGTGAGCGTGGTTCCCGGGTAGAACCAGGAACCAGAGAACCAAACCGGAGGTTCCAGTTTAGTTCCCGGTTCTTAAAGGACCGGTTCCGGTTCCGGTTTCGGAACCGATTAGGGTTCCAAAAGGAACCCCCTCCCCCGCTCGCCTCACAGACAATGCTTTGCTCTTGAGTCCCGACCCTCTCAGTTTCAGAGTTTTTCAGAGTCTCACCGGACGTGGCTCGCCGTCAGATGCCACTCGCCCTGAAGGCCACCGCCGCCGGACGCTAGTCGCTGACGTCGCTCGATGCCCGCATTTGCGACACCTGACGCCGTTGCCCCAAAGACCAGCAATCGACGTCCTTGCTCACTGCTCAGCGCCGGCCACCGTCGCCGGATGCCGCTTGACCCCGTCCTTTCTCCACCTCCGTTGCAACCAGACGCTAGAAGCCACCGTCGGTTCGTTCCTGCCGCGATTCTGTCCTCAGGCCGTTCGATTGGAGCTGCTGGTCTCCGATTCTGACCCACGATGCCGCTGGCTTGTTGTTGCTGTCTCCGCCTCTGCTCCCTCCGACGACCCGACGCCAGCAGTCGTGACGCTTGATGCCGTTGCCCCGAAGACCAGCGACCGAGCGACCGACGCCGCAGCTCTTCTTCACTCCGTGCGGCGTCGCAACGTTGCTTCCACTCCTTTCTCCGCCTACAGATCCGTAAGTCACTCTGCTCTTCCTTTTTTCTTGTCAATTTCGTGCACTTGAATTCGATTTCGGTTGGGGAGTTTTTGAGCTGAGATCGAAAGCATATGCATTTTTGCCTTGTTTTTTCCTTCAATGTCGAAGTGACTAATCAGTCCGAGGCTTTCTAGGGATGGTTATTTGATCTTCTTTGTGGTTATATCTCGACTAATCAGTCCGAGGCTTTCAAGTTTCTACGGAGATGCATGGATATTGTTCGTGAGATGATCTTTGTACGTGGCATTTTCATCTCGTGATGGTTTAATCAGATTGCGATTGCATGAATAAATCCTTAGAATTTGGGTGAAACGTGTATATATTCAGCTGTGACGAACTGAATAATGTGGAATAGGATAATGTCGACTTTGCTAAGAAAAAGCTTAGAATGAAAATTGATAAGATAAAACTCTAGGCCTGCCATTGCCTTTCCTCTCTCTATTATCTTGAACCTCTTAGTGAATTCTCGTGCATTCTACAAAAGTGAAGGGGACGGGTCTGTTAGATTTTATTGAGCTACTAATGGCTCGCCGCATAGGCAGTTTGTATAAATGCCCAATCAAAAATGCAACTAAAAGATCCATGTTCTCTTATAATTCGTCATGAATGAAACAGCTTTCAGGTTCTAATTACTCAGATTCCAAAATTTAGAAGAACAAAATTCAGTTCCCACTTTCCTGGAATACCAGCAGGCAATATGCCTTCACAAAGTTTTGTTAGTCACCGGTCACGAGCCAACATCATTAGAAACAAAAGAAAAGGAAGGAACTGTCTTTGCAAGTTCATGAGCGCCACCGCCAAAACTTACTAACTGGAGCAGCTTATTCTTAGACACGAAAAAATAGGAAAAAATGTAACTTGCAACTAAAGATCTAAGGATGACCTCACATTCCCCTAAAGTGGGTATACAGTTAGGAAAGATAGAGGACATAAGGGGAGGCCTAAGATCCAGTTGGTTCAAAAGCCAGAGCAGTAATTCTGTTTTTAGTTTTTTATTCAGTCACATATGTGCAACAATTAGCATAAAAATATCCCCTAAATGGTGACCAAGCCTGACAATTTAGATTTTGTTTCAAGTCAGTCTCTGATTCTCTACTAATCTCAAAGCTCAAATACTGATCATCTGAGCACACCGTAAGAAGATTTGCAAACACCAATCAACCCTTAAGTCCTTTTCATTTAATAATAAAGTAAATGATCATCTGATCATCACTTGTATCTAAATATGTTTTTATGTTTGTCCATTGGTCGAATGGCTTGTCTCGAATTAGTCTGGTTTTTTTTGTTTCTTCTACAAGAGGACTATCTTGACGATTAAAGCAGCATGCGAATTCATGGAGCTGCAATTAAAGAACGTTTCTTTTAATCGGCAAGTTCTAGAAGAAGAGGGATGTATGGTGGGTTTTATTTGAGGAGAAAGTTGTGTATTGATTTGTTTTTTAGCAACCGCCTGCACATTATTCTATAACTCAATTCACATTTTGTTTTGAAATTTCTAATTATATTCTATTATTGTTGTGTAGTGCGAAGTTAATGTATCAAGATAACACGTCAATGGAGGTGGAGGGACGTGAGGAGATGACTCCGATTATGGAATTGGAGTTTTCCAACGATGAAATTGAAGAAGAGGCACCCCCTACCTCGAGTGCCACAAATAAGGTGCCCGGTTCTCATCTTTCCCATGATAAGAAATATACATATGAATGTTGGAATCATTATTCGAAAATTAGTGATAAGGATGGAAAAATATATCAAGTGAAGTGCATTCATTGTGGGTCAATGCTTAAGTACCGTGTTGCTAACGGTACTTCTGCAATGAGGAAGCACTTGACCACATGTAAGAGGTTTCCCGTAATCTAGATAAGAGGCAAAAATTCTTTGTACCACGTAATGTCAACATGGCTGGCAAGGCGGGGAGGAGATTCTAGTACGGTAGCGTATTATCGACATGGGCATTTAATCAAGAACGTTGTAGGCACATGCTTGCTCGGTTCATCATCCTTGATGAGCAACATTTTTCCTTGGTTGAGCGTGTTGGATTTCGTGAATATGTTAGTGAGTTACAACCTCTCTTCAAACATATATCACGTTTCACAGTGGCAAAAGATTGTATGAAGTTGTTTTTATGTGAAAGAACTTCTTTGAAGAATTATTTTGGAAAGATTAATTCTAGGATTGCACTCACGACTGATACATGGACTTCCAATCAAAATCTGAATTATATGTGTCTCACTGCACATTTTATTGATGAAAATTGGAAGTTGCATAAAAGAATCATCAACTTTGTGGTGATGCATAGTCACGGGGGGTAGGGAGATTGGGAAAATGGTGGAGGAATGCATTGAGGAGTGGGGAATAGAAAAAAATGTGTCGACAATTACCGTGGATAATGCTAGCTCGAATGATGTTGCGGTTGGCTATTTGAGGGATAAACTTTCGAAACAAAAGTCGTTGATATTAGATGGTAGTGTTTTGCACATGAGGTGTACAGCTCATATATTAAATTTGATTGTGAGAGATGTCTTGACTATGGTACGTGACTCCATTGCACGTATCCGAAATGTGGTTAGGTATGTAAGGAGTTCTCCCACAAGAGCCCAAGGATTTCAATCTTGCATTGAGAAAGAAAAGATCACTTATAAGGGTTCGGTAGTTCTTGACGTCGCCACTAGATGGAACTCCACTTACCTCATGTTAGACACCGCCATAAAGTTCATAAAAGCTTTCGAAAGGATGGAAGATCACGATCCATCTTTTGTAAGTGAGCTTACTCATGAAACTCCTAGTGAAGATGATTGAGAAAATGCTATTATTCTTTCGGATTTTCTCAAAGTATTCTATGATGCCACCAATCAGATGTTTGGGACTTCATATGTTACTTCAAATGATTATTTTGAAGGGATAGCTCTTTTGTATAGAAATTTGAAAGATGCGATCAATGCTTCGGATCCCAAGCTTCAAGATATGGGTGTGAAAATGAAAGAAAAATTTGACAAATATTATGGAAGCTTGGATAAAGTGAATATGATGGTGTTGATTGCGGTTGTGTTAGATCCTAGAGCCAAGTTAAATTATGTGAGTTTCTTGTATGGACAAATTTATGATGATGAATCGAAAATTAAAGAGATGCATTGCAAGGTGAAGGATACATTGGAGCGTTTGTATGAATTTTATGAGCAATCTTCTCTTATTTCAAATGATCAAGATTTTGGTGGCCATAATTTGGGTGCAAGTAGTAGTAGTTCCAATTCCAATACTGATACGGGTGGTAGTGAAGGAATAAATAAGCATAACGCCCAAGCTTGGAAGAAAATGTTTTTATATTCGAATGAACAAGGGCGCGATGACAACAAGTCCGAGCTTGATGAGTATCTTCAAGAAAAAAAATGAAAAGGATCTTGATCTTGACATTTTGATTTGGTGGAAGACTAATGGCTCAAAATATAAGATCCTTTCCTTGATGGCTCGAGATATTTTGTCAATTCCTGTAACTACCGTTGCTTCAAAATCAACTTTTAGTACATCGGGTCGTGTGCACTCAAGATTGGTTGAGAGCCGTTCGTGTACCGCTTAATGTTGAAGAGTGTATTGAGAACGCAAAACAATTTGGGTCGGGTAAGTAATGTTTATATCTTTATATATTGTAATTCTTTTTGTATATCTGATAAGTGAATATTTTATTTAATCTCTTCCTCTTTTTTTTTTTTTTTCCAGATATGGTTGGTCTTAATGCGGAGATTATCGTCAATAAATAAAGTTGGTGGTGTCGCATTTGCAATGGGTCCAACGGTTGAGAAGTCAAGCAAGGTTTTTTGTTGGCTTATTGATGAGCAACTTTGTTTGTCGTAATCTTAATGCAAGCTCCTTTTATGTAATCAAGCATCTCCTTTCCTCTTTGGAAACTTCTTATTAGTTTTGATTATGTATGTCCAAATTCTTGACGGTTGGCATTGGTATGTTTGCTAAGATGTGGGAAGTTACCGTGTAGTATACGCGTACGTTATAGTTTTTTTTGGTAACATGCGCGTACATTATAGTTTTTTTTGGTAACGTGCACGTACGTTATAGTTTTTTTTGGTAACGTGCGTGTACGTTTTATATATATATATATTTTGGTAACGTGCGTGTACGTTATAATTTTTTTGGTAATGTGCGCGTACGTTATAATTCAAATCTGAAAATAACCAAAAAAAAAAAAAAGAACCTGTTGGAACCTCGGAACCGACCCTCGGAACCTATGATAGGGTAGGTTCCGGTTCTCGATTCTCGACGGTAGGTTCCGGGTTCCTCATTTTGAGGAACTTGTACTTGAGGGTAGGTTTCAAGTTCCAGACGGAACTGAACCGGAACCTGGAACCGCTCACCCCTACTTTGCATGCTATATGATCATCCCTGAAACAGAATGTAGATAAATAAAAAAGACAAACGGGGTAAATCATATTTATCTATCTCTTTTTTTTTTAAAAGATTTTTTTTTGAATTTTTTTTTTTGAAAAGCAATTGGAAAAACATTTTTTTTAAACATTTTGACACAAGAAAGTATGATGAAACCCAGGCCTCATAATTCTCCTTGGATTTTTCATTTGTTTTATCAGTTGGATATCATCACCGGGCTGGTTTGGTGTGCCTCATCATGCTCTCAAAATAAATGTTTTAATTTTATTGAAATTTATCAATCAATTACAATTTATTGAATGGAAAATGCAATTCAAGTCCTAAGAAGAAAGCGAAAAGAAGAAATCGAAAACAATCCCTATAAAGTAATAAAAATTCCCACGCAGGGGAATGTGTGAAAGTGATAAATGGGTTACTCTTGTGGGCTAGGGCCCATTTCTTCCAGAAGTTCTCAATCAATGGCTCCTATGACAAGGTTATCGAATAGAATTGTGATTCCTTCCAAGGCGTCATCAGAATTCTCGGTCTTTGGAGGCGTTCGATCATCCATGCCATCCCATCCACTTGGAATTATGATGCGGGGGTCAATATAAGAGCTAGGAGGAGTCGAATACTTCACCATATAGTCAAATTTTCCACTTGGCTGCCCTAGAGCATCCATGACTTCCGCTTCATCTCTCATCATAATTGGAGGACTAGGGAATGTCTCGCGAATGTTTGGAGGTGGTAAATTTTGCCTCCCTCGCCCTTGTTCAGGTGGTGAGTTGTGCCTTCCCTATCCAGAACTTCCTCCACCTCTTCCATGGTACCTTAATCCAGCAGATCGAGACCTTTGAGGAGCTTCTATGGGGTTTCGAATACCCCGACCTCTTCTTCCAAGACCATGGCCAGGAACAAAGCCATTCCCGACCATCACCCTTCCTACCATAAGGGTAGCATTTGAAACTTTAGGAGTGGGCGGTGACGAATCTCGAGAAGCCTGTATGGTGGACACCAATTCAAATGAGTGATAGCTCGATTCGAATTCAAGTTCTGGCTCCACATAGGAGATAGCCGTCTCATGGTAAATTCGATGATCCTCCTCTCCATAAACAGTGACCAGCTTCCCTTTGATCACAAACTTCATAGCTTGATGCAGACTTGAAGGTACCGCTCCAGCAGTGTGAATCCAGGGACGACCCAGCAAAAAATTAAATGCGTTAGGGATATCCATTACTTGAAAGGGGACATTGAAAACAACCGGCCCTATTTGCACATCGAGATGAATCTCTCCAAGCACCTCTTTCTTTGTGCCATCAAAAGCTTGCACAGAAGTCTTTGCAGCATGTATCTTGGACGGGTCTACCTTAAGGCGGTGAAGAGTGGCCAACGGACATATATTTAGGGCAGACCCATTATCAATGAGCACTCGGGACACATGAGAAGCCTTGTGCTTGACTGATATGTAGAGTGCTTTGTTATGCCCCCTACCCTCAAGAGGGAATTCCTCATCAGAAAAAGCAATCATGTCATTAAGAAGGACCAATCCCACAAAATCCTCCAACTTATCTGCCTCAATCGTTTCAGGTACACGAATTTCACTCAATACTTTCATCAGCGACTTTTGATGCACAGAGGATGTTTGGAGGAGCTTGAGCAAAGAGATCTGAGCGGGCATCTTTCGCAATTGCTCGACCACATTATACTCACTTGCTTTAATCACAGCCAGAAATTCCTTAACTTCTTCGTTAGTAACAGGCCTTGTAGGTAGAGCATTGGCTTGAGCATAAGTTCGACCAGACCTCGTAACGAGGTTAACATCTAGGTCATAGGACCAAGGCACCGCTTTGTTGTCGACATACTCATATGGTTGAGGTATCTTGATCACAATCTTCTCATAAGATGCATCTTCTAGCGGGGGCATATCCGCGAGCGACGAATCTACTTCTTCCTTACCATCATCGAGAGCAGCCTGCTCCTCCTCCCAGTCAATAATGATGTGGAAAATGGTAGAACCTATGCAGTTACGGTCATCATACATGATGACACCGTTATCTACCATTTTGGCAACCCTTTCTCTCATAAGTGATAATGGAATGTCCTCATGACGTGGATAGTATCCAGCTCTCACCAGCCCATTATAAGCATCCGCCACATGCACCTTCGAGTTCTTGATTCGACTGTCAACATGTTCGAAGATAGCATTCACCCTATCCTCATGCTCGGGTAGAGGATTCTTCTTGACATTCGGTTGGGCGGTGTTGAAGGCTTATGCTTCAATAAGTTTTGGTGTCCAATAAGTTTTGGACCTTATGCTTCAAAATCATGCATTTATCAGTCGAATGTCCTACTTCCCCCATATGATACTCGCATTTCTTAGAGGGGTCGTAGTTAGAGAATTTTTCAGCATTGGGTCGTTTTGGTTCGTAAGACAGCAATTCTTTCTTTTGAAGGACCTTTAAGACCTGGGACAGAGGGCCAGGAAGAGGAGTGAACTGCCTCTTAACAAACTGTTGAGGCATGATCGGTTGGCCTCCGCCTTGTTGATTCTTAGGGACATGAACAATTGGAGGCTTGCCGGACTGTGCATATGCAACATTGACTTCCGTGCTAGGTTCTTTGTCTTTCTTCATGGTGAACCTTTTGCCTTGATGGGTTGGTTCATTGAACCATTCATCTTTTAGCCCAACTTCGATCTGTTCACCCACCAGGATAAATTGGTTGAAGTTCTCAACGTACGTGCTAGCCATCCAGTTGCGAAACTCAAACGGGAGAGTCTCGACAAACAACTTCATCAGCTCATTGTCAGCAGGCTCCGGAGTGACTTGAGCGACCAGATTTCGCCACCTCACAGCATACTCCTTGAATGACTCACTCTTCTTCTTCTCCATCCGCTCAAGATCCTCTCGGGAAGGTGCAATGTTCATGTTGAACTTATATTGCTTGAAGAATGCATCAGTCACTTCATTCTAGGTGTCAAGGAGGTTTACATTCTTCATTATGTACCAGTTCAGTGTAGGCCCAGTCAAACTCGCATGGAATGATTGAATCATGAGGGACTCATTCTTGACATATTGGGCCATGCGTACGTGGTACATCTGCAAATGAACTTTTGGGCAGGAAGTACCATCGTATTTCTCGAACTCCAGCATTTTGAACTTCTTCGGCACCTTGACCTTCTCATACACAGACAAGTCGAACGGGAGTGAGCTTCGTGACTCCTGCAGTTGTCTCACTTTCTCTTCTAGCTTTGTAACGCGCTCATCTTGATCTATCTTAGGAACGCTGTCAAGCTTGGTCTTTCCAACAAGGACCGAGTCATCTTCCAGTCCGGGCATGTCGTCGTTAATCGTTTGAACCTTGTTTGCTTGCTTCGGGATAACTATTTCAAGAAGAGCGGGTGTAGCTGTTGGATTCGCTTGGAGGAATTGGAGTTGATCCGTCACAAGCTGTATAGAGGCGAGTACTTGTTAGAGTTAAGTCTCCACAGCAGACATACGATCGCGCATTTCATTTTGGTCGACCATTTTTGCTCTTGATTGTGTAATGATGGGTGAACGTGGAGGATCCATTATCACCTAATTTAAGAAATGAACAAAAATAAGTATCTCATATGAAATACGCCGATCCATGGCAATGTTCTAGAACTTTTGTTCATTAATGGAGCTTTTGACAAACCTAACAAAATGGAAACTCGAAATGCTGTAAACAAGTGAACTAGGAAAGTAAATGACTCAATTTCCTAAACATTAATCTAGAAATGAAAGTAGTAATATTGATTTAAGCACTTCATCTAGCTTGATCAATATACACTCGGGACAGCATTCGGCGCAATCGCTTGTTCTCCTCTTGAGCTTTTTCAGCAACTCTTTTGAGGCGTTTATTCTCAGTACAGTTGGTGATCTTTAGCGGCACCTCTGGTATCTTTGGAAGTAGCTCTTCTGGAATCTTGTGTTGTTGAATGTACTTAGTTGAGGCATAGTAATTCCTTTCTCTACCCTTCAGCTCTTCCTCGGGCCATTTGAGTTTTTGTGGATGGCACATGTCCCACATTGATTTGATAGTGAGAATAGAGTCTTCATGGTCCCGGTTTCCATCAACGAAGCTGACTTGGAGTGGATCTACTTGTAATGCCGGAGGAAGCTCTTGCACAACTTAATACTGACGAGTTACTCTAGTCGGATAGTACTCCAATGCTCTAGTGAATCCTAGTAGAGGGATTGGGCCAACACCTCCACATGTGAGCCTCGCCACACGAACTTGGAACCATTTAGCATATCATAGAAAACCCTTGGAAGTTGGTTTTTTCATTAAGCTAGCCACCTAGAATAATGGTAATCCGGTGCATGTTTTTGGTTGTTCTCAAATTTTATAATAGAGTGACTAGAATCACTAACATCATGTATAGTCATTAAACCACCAAATCCCTTTATATGAGAAAGAAACCAAATTTGGAAAAGCTCGGGAGAGGAACGGAAGGTCTTATCACCGCCTCCCTTAAATCGAGTGAGGGAAAGAAAGGTTTCGGCTAGAATAGTGTTTACAAAATTTTTCCCTTCCAACACTTGCTTAAGTAAATGAGCCATCAAATGGTTAATAGTATTCTTGCAGTAAGGAAAGACTATGAACCCAAAGAAAGCTAAAAGGAAAATCCTACGCATTTGAAATGAAGTGCCATTTTCGAAACATTCTTTTAGAAAAGATAATGGGCAAGTATGGCGGTGAGCCTTCAAAACCTTTCTTATGTTGTCCTCTTTGATTCTTAAAAAATCAGATAAGATCACAACGGGATCAATTCCAATAGGTGGACTAATCAATTCAGCTTTCAAAGATTTTCCAAGGGCAATGCTATATTCTTCCAAGGTGGGAGTGAGCTCATGCTTACCGCCAAAGATAAAGGTAGAAGTTTCGGGGCACCAACAATGGGCGAGTGCTTGGATGAGGCCGCCATGGATGTTGATATGCAGCAGTGGAAGTAGTCGACCAATGTGCGACTCTACGAATTGACGGCCATCTTGGTCTAACTTGTCCCACCAAGTGCTAAGCTCTTCCTTTGGAGGGAGAATAATCCGAATGTTCGGCATCCCCATTGTATATTGATCAAGACTCGTGACAACCCTAATTCCATGGACCGACAAAATAATGCGATAAAGTAAGTAAATTGTAAAAGCAAAAATTTAGAGAACTTACTTTACCAATGGTGGGCAATCACATAGACATGCGCATGGTAAGTGGCTCGATTTCTAATCTATAAGCCTTAGCAAGGTGGAGCCACAAGGATTATCAGACTAGTCACGGGCTTGTGGACTATGTCGGGTCCTCATGACTCCGGCTTGGTGAAAGAGCCGACCCTGGTCGCGGGCATGTGGACCGAGGTGGGTACTCTTGACACCATTAAAGAAATTTCAGGATTGAGATGGGCGACTCGTACCGCGAGTATGCGGTCGGAGTGGTATCCATCTCAACACCATTCTAAATGATCTTATGCGGCTTAGGTTTGGCGGCAGGTTGTGTATACAAAAGTGTAGTGTAAATGCAAAACATGCACAACAATTTATAACAAGCAACACTTCATATGTGCAAGTAAACCACTCATTCCTACACCTCCCTACAAAACAAGGGTTAGCAAACACTTCCACTTATACCTCCCAATCTGCAAAAACATTTAACACCTTAAATGTTAGGGACGTACCTGGAATCCTCGATGCTAAACAAAAACATTTTTCAAAAGAAAGAGAAAATTGGCCTAAGTCTACTAAGAGTTTTAACTCAAGTCTCCAGTGGAGTCACCAAGCTGTCGCGACCAATTTTTGGGTGCACCACCTAAAATTAGGCTAATAGATTGCTAAGCCTAGACTTAGCTCAGGCTCTCCTAAGCCCATACCAACTCGCGACTTAAATTCAAATATCTAGCATGCAAAAGGGAGTCGCCACTAATCAATTTTCAGTAGGTCAATTAGACACCTAAGTAAAATAATAGGAGAATTATTTTACTTCTACGAACCAGAGACTTTGGGTACGGAGACTTGGTTACACTAGACTATCCTAGTGCCATTTCGGTACCTTTCTCTTTTTATTTCGAAAAAATGTTTTGCAGGCAGCTTAAATTGATTTTAATTCATTTCCCTAACATGTGAGGCAATCATGTGGGTGTGCATACCACTAATTTAACACTCAAGAAAGTAAAAAATTACAGGACTTACCTCATAGCAACGAAAGTATCTGTAGTGTTAGATCAGAATTCACATCAACAATCCTAGATATAATTTCTAATTAACACGCCATCACTCAATTTTTGTTTCCACTTTTTAACGAGAATATATAGTCCATATGCAATGCTATGCTTCTAATATAAAATAAAATAATATGGCATGGCAAAATGTCTTAAACTATATGAATGAGTAAAAAAAAACTAATGATTTCTTAATGAACATGCAATAATTAAATATGCAATCTAAATTAAACAAAATGACCTAATTCTAATGACGGGCAATTTCTAATTAAATGACCCTAGCAATAAACCCTAATGAGCCTAATTCTATATGACGTGCACATGATTTTTCATTTTTTATATAACGAAAATTCGTAATTAAAATCACTAAAAATGAAAATCAAACTAAAGTGAAATACTATCTATTCTAAATACTTTCTAAACATGCATTTAAAAAAAAAAAACCTATCATGCAATTCATCTAAAGATCTATCTAGACCTAAATGCAATTTTTATCTAATATGCAATGACGTGCAAAGAATGCCCCCTAATTCTAATTTTTCCTTTTTTATTTATGAAATTCGAAATTAAAATTAAACATGCAATTCAGATAATAATAGAATAATAAAAAAACTAACATCCTAAATGAATGCATTTTTTCTTTTTCTGTTTCATGATTCAAAATAAAATCCCTATTCTAATCATGCAAGATAAAAAAAAAAAAAAAAAAAAAAAAAACCTAATCCTAATTCAAATTTTTTTTTTTTTTTTTTCATGAAAATAAAATCACCACAGCAAATTAAACAATATAAGATTGATATCCAAAAATTGGTGAACCATATCTCGCGCATGAGATCGGGTTGACCAATTTTAAAATTAAATCGCGAATCGAATCTCGAGCGTGAGATCGGATTGGTGATTTTTGCAAGGAATTGCGAGTCGGATTTCGGGTGCGAAAATCAGACTGTTAATCCCTAATTTGAGGGGCACTTTCATGTTGGAATCTCAATCAAACATTTAAGAGGAACAATTCCACTAAACAAAACTAGATATAAAGGAAAATTATGACTTTGATTAGCTTACTCTATTTATTGCGATGAAAAATTAATGCAGGGATTCGTGGCCTCTCGGCTTTGTATAGAATTAGGATAATGCTACGCATGGATGGATTGAACACTTAAATATAGGAAGTACCGTGGCCTGCCAAGTCCATCACAAGCGATTGCACTTCTTTGTTAGGCCATTATCCTCAAGCTTGGCTCATCTTTTAGCCCAAAGATGCCAACAAAACAGCCAAGGGCCCATTGAACTAGCTCCCTCCCACCGAGTTGGATTGCTAATCCTCCCCATTCCCTTTGCTTAATCTTATGCTTAGATATTGAAACTACTTATTATCCGTTTTTTTGGCAAGTAATGAAAGCTATTTATTTCGACAATATATATATATATATATATATATATATATATATATATATATATATATATAGCATAAACAATTGTTAGAAATAATTAGGATATTTCTCTTGATAGTCTAATTCTGATGCCAAGATAAGAAATAAAAGGACGAGAGAATTGTGTAATTTTTGTATAATTTTGTATATTTAATGATGAATAGTGCATGAGCATATTAGATGACTATTTTAAATAACAATTATAGTCAATTAGGATCAATCAAGAATATGCATAATCAATCGAGATGTGAAAAGTTTCCAAGATATATGTATAATATGGAGATATATGCAAAATTGAGGAAACTACTTAATTATCTCTAACAATGATCTCATTTTAATCACAAAATATAAATGAGAAAACTTAAAAGTTATCTCCAAAATTAAAAAAAGAAAGATGACAAATCACCAAAATCTATTATGTCTTTTGATTTTTGTAACAACTTTATCATGAGAGATCATCTATCTATCTATCATCACTATAATTTCGATTATTATTACTTTCCTTCAATTTTTGTTAAAAGAATTTCTTTAATCAATCTTCTTATTGTTAAGTTCCGAACATGGACATCATTCATTTTTGCCCGAAGTTTGGCAGCAAAATTAGGAGGTGGAGAAAATTTTGGTATAGAAAATTGAAGTGGAGAAAACAGAGGTGAACAAATGGATTTTCCTTTTCATTGTTTGGAATTGTTTGGAAGAGGAGAGAGTGAAGGGGAAAAAAGATGAAGAAGAGAAATATCAGGTTTAGAGATAAGTTCAAGTACAAAATACGAATCTGTCATTTTGGGAAAGTATTAAATATCCATCTTTCAATTAATTCTCATTTAACTATTAGGGTTTACTCCAGTGGCTATCCTTCCAACATGGAAGGGGTAGGTGGGGAGTTCGAATTCCCACATTCTAAAATGAGAATTAGAGTAGGAATAAAGTATAACCGACAAAAAAATAAAAATAAAAATTAATTCTCGTTTTATTCGGCCAAAAAAATTTAACCAGGGAAATATCATTTTGTCTTCTTCCTTTCCGGTTGCGTTGTTGTGGTTCACAAGGAGGAACCAACTCTCGATCTATTAAATCCTCTCATTTCATCTCTTCATCTTCTTCGCCGCACTCGCAAAACTCTTTCAGCAGAGAACGGAAGAAAAACAGGAAAACATCGGACCAAATGGAGAAGATCGAGCACGCAACGGTCCGCACCAACGGCATAAACATGCACGTGGCGTCGGTCGGTGACGGCCCCGAGACGGTCCTCTTCATCCACGGCTTCCCGGAGCTCTGGTACTCGTGGCGCCACCAGATGCTGTCCCTCGCTGCCCTTGGCTACCGCGCCGTCGCGCCCGACCTCCGGGGCTATGGCGGCACCGATGCACCCCCGCGCGTGGAGTCGTACACGGCGTTCCACGTGGTGGGTGACCTGGTGGGGATGCTGGACGCGCTGGAAATCGGGCGGGTGTTCGTGGTGGGGCACGACTGGGGGGCGATGATCGCGTGGCAGTTGTGCCTGCTCAGGCCCGACCGAGTGAAGGCGCTGGTGAACACGAGCGTCGCGTGGTTCCCTAGGAATCCGGAGAGGAAGCCCGTTGAGTCGATGAGGGCGATGTTCGGAGATGATTACTACGTTTGCAGGTTTCAGGTGAGGACCAACGTTAATTAGTCGAGATCTGGCCTTGGCTTGGGCTTGAATTTTTAAACAATTTGCGACTCGACTCGATTCGTTTCCCAGTTTTTGTGGTCAGCTTTCGTTGTTATTAGCGAACGAGTCATTCTTAATTACTTTCCCGACCATGTATGTAATCTTTTGTGCTTGGCAGGAACCTGGAGTGGCTGAAGAGGACTTTGCAAAAGCTGATGTCGCCAAACTCATTCAGCTATTCCTCACAGGCCGTGACCCGAGCCCACCTATCCTGCCTAAAGATGTAGGGATCTTAGGATTGACCAAACTACTCGACCAACAACAGGTTGAGTTGCCCTCTTGGCTGACCGAGGATGACATCAACTACTACGCCACCCAATTCAGCAGGACCGGCTTCACCGGAGGATTCAACTATTATCGTTGTTTGGACTTGTACGTTCCTCTCTCTAAGCTTATCCTCTCTTACAGTTTGATTGTTGTAGATGGTGCTGATAAAAATTTGAATGACACTGCCCCGGGTATGGGATCTAGCTTGAGTTATGGCGAAAGTTTATAAGGTAGAAATTGGAACTATTAATTCATATCGTGTTCGAGCCCGGTTCCTCCATACCATCAGCAATTGCTGCCTCTGGATGTGTTCACTTCACATTTCCCCAATGTTCAGGTAGATGGATTTATGAGGAGGAAAACACTAGAAAGTTTAGCCTAGATAGTGCTTGCAACATAAGACAATGGCTAATTTATCTAATTCAGTATCTAATAGTGTATATCATCTATAAATTAAAATAGTGAAAGTGACTGTTGAACGTTCTTTTTAGAATGAAATTTTAAGATTTTTTTAGTGAGAAGTAAAAGTTAGAAAAAATCTGAGGCTATGCGACACATCATTTAGGGAATTGAAAAAATATTCAGGTAAAATAATCTTATTGTACATAACATGTCTTATGTGACAAAGAAAATATAGATTAACATTAATCAATATCATGAGATAGAGCTTAATAGGGCATCCTTTGGTTCAGTCCTATACAAAATGTAGTAAAATATAAGATGAAAGTAAATCCTACCTAATAAAAGAATGACGGTTGCATAAAAACTGAAGGAAATAGTAGTGTTGAATTGAAAAAAAAAATGTCTATTTAGAAAGAAAATGGGACATCTAAGATGTTTGATATTAGTAAAATTTGGAATGATAATATTCATTCAAAGCATGGGCAAGTATCCTAGCTAAAATGTATTCCCGACGTGGTCGTTGCCATCTCATGCTTTTCAACAATTTAAGTAGATGTGTCTTCAAATGGATACGGATCAATAGTGTTTCATGTAAATGATGATGGACACTGAGTTAAAATTACATATTCCAACTTCAATCTTTTCCTTCTTTTTTTAATGGCATACCAATCAAAATGATATCTTAAATCCATTTAGATCACTAATAAACTCCTTTATGGATGCAGAAATTGGGAGTTATCAGCGTCGTGGACCGGAGCACGAATTGAAGTGCCGGTGAAGTTCATAGTGGGGGACTTGGACCTCACCTATCACTTCCCTGGCGTGAAGGAGTACATCCATGGCGGTGGGTTCAAAAAGGTAGTGCCCAACTTGGAAGAGGTGGTGGTGATGGAAGGAGTGGCTCATTTCCTCCAGCAAGAGAAGCCTCAGGAGGTCACTGCTCACATCCATGACTTCATCAAGAAATTCTCATCTCCATGATCTAGCAGGGTCTCATGTTGTCCCTCATGATGGTGTCCATCATTATTGTTTACATGGATATTGACCATGGATAGTAAAAGGGCACGAGAATAATAGAATAAAGAACAAGTTCATTTCATTCATCATACATTTCCTGATAACAAACTAAAAATGATCAAAAATGAAATTTGAAAATAGAAATTGGAAAAATCAGTTTTGGGAGCTTTTGTTTCTGATCTTTGTCAAAGCGTGCACGCACAAATGGTTAATATTGTTTGGATTTGCTTTATTACAAAGTTTATGTACTTCTCGTGTATCTTTTTGAGTATTGAATATAATTTTCTTTTAGAAAAAAATTCATTAATGGTCACAAAATTAACTTTGTACTTCTCTCTATTTTTTCCTAAGTTTTGAACAAGTGTTTGTTTTTAGTTATTGAAAGAAAAGGGCAATACTCATCGATTGTTTGCATTCTAGAAAAAAAGTCCATATAGTGATTAAAAAATAATGTAATTTATTTCGCCTCTCCATACAATAAAATCATTAATTCATCACGATGTTGCCCGAAGAATGGAAGATAGTCCCGCACGCACATGGATTGCTGGATGATAATTAGTTTTTACCATACGATCTAACAATTTCTTTTTTTTTCTTCTTGTTTTGTTTGTATTTTTGCTAAAACTCCATGTGTTTTTTTAAAAAAAATCCTGCGTCATATGTACTCAACAATTATTACGGAGACACAAACGCATGAATATTATTTTTGCAATGAACTTTAGCTTATTCATATCCTACCTGGACAAAATCATCGAGTTTTTAAGGGGCAAGCTAGCATTTTGATAACCTATGACTATGATATAAAGTAACTAAAAATTTGAAGAAAGAGTTTGGTTGTTCACATGATTTTGTCTTCATGCCCCTTGGCATCAAGAACAATCACAGGGCGCATCCAATGTTCTAGCAACCCGATTAAATAATGAATTGCGCACAGACTTCGGCCAGAAAGAAAATTAGTGCACTTCGAGGAAATTAAAAAAAGGGATAGAATTGAAGTATTGCTTTCTTATTTTCCCCCGACCCCAAAAATTATGAGTTTAATTAGTTTCACATTGATTTTTTATAATGGAAAATAAGTACAGAGATTCGTGGCCTGTCAGCTTCGTATTAGGATCATGCGATTCACGGATTGGTTGAACACTTAAGAATAACATGACGTAACTAGTATATTTTCTTTGATTGTCTAGCATTGAGACCAAGACAAGAGATACGTGAAAGAGGGAATTGTGTAATTTCTTTATAATTCTGTATATCTAATAATGAAGAGAGCATTTAAACTTTATTATGTGACTTTACAAAAAAAAAAAAAAACAATTAGATCAATCAAGGATATTCATTCGCCTTATTGGAAAGTATAATGTTAGAATATTTAAATAATAAATCACATATTCATTTAATAGTTTAAATTTTTAGAATGGTTGGTTGTGATCTTATAAAATCTTATATAAAAATTGAATTTTCTTTTTTTCACTGGAAAGATCATGACCTAACTAAAATCTTTATAATGGAGGGTGCATAATAAAAATGATGCTCTTTTCTTTTCTTGCATATGATGTTTATGTTAGCTTGTGTTGTTGCTTTTGTTAGGGAATGGATCCTATAGAAGGTCCTCCGAAAAAACTGGCCGTTTCTACTGTTAGAATGCTCTTATCTTTAGGTGTCGCGGTTGCTGGAAAAAATGAAATGTGAAACAGTTTTGTTGGATAACATTTGGGGACCGATTTACATGCGACAACATAATTTACATGCATGTAGCACTTTGGAAATTGTGTACAATCAATCTTATTAAGTG
Source organism: Eucalyptus marginata (assembly GCA_014182565.1). Lineage (NCBI taxonomy): Eukaryota > Viridiplantae > Streptophyta > Magnoliopsida > Myrtales > Myrtaceae > Eucalyptus > Eucalyptus marginata. The sequence continues at coordinate 38,563,687 of CM024595.1, read as the reverse complement.
ATTTTTATCCGTGGCACATGTAATTTTCATAACAAGTTGTAAAGTTTCTAGTATTCAAGGTAGATTGTTACATGTCACACCTGAACCAAAAACGTCAATAGATTCTTATAAGTTGGTTCGCAGTACTTATTTTCTCATTTAGAAGTTGAAGATTGTGTTTCTGTATTTGATGCTTGTGCTACTGCAGAAGTGATTGAATGAGATGGGAAAAGAATAGGAAGGCAGAAAATTACGGGAGAATTCTTGTTGAAGTTTCAAATTAGGACAAGTGGTATTCAAAGAAGGATTGCCAAGTTTAGGGATGGTGACTAGACTTGCTCAATGGATGGGCAAGGTAGGCATAATGAGGAATGCGAAGACGGTGTGTCTCGTAGCGGGTGCCTTGCGGCATGGTGGATCAATACTAGTAGATCGATCGTGGCTTGTCAACTTGTTAGGACCTCTTAAGCTCATAGGCTCGGAAGCTAAGCAAGCAATTTCATTCTTTGGTCGCTCATCCTTGGATCTATATTCAAAGAAAATTACACTCTTTCATTGATGGGCAGGTTTGTAAAATGGTTTATTAGACTACACACTTGTTTGACTATTGCATCTCTCATGAAATCCAACTTCTAATTAAGTTTGCTCCGACTTGGAATAGCCTACTTCAAACGCGTGACTTATTTAAGAAATGTGAATCAAGACGCCCCTAATGGCAAATCCAAAATTTAAAATTAAGTTTGATAAACTTCAGACACCATGTCAATCTGATTTAGTACCCATAGTAATTCTTATTTTGATTGCCATTCCTGTTTTAAACTTGTAATGTGATCTACTTTCACTTGCTTAAAACATGCCACAGTAATATACCCAGAAGAAAATCTGCAGTGCCTTAGGTTTTGTCATTGTTTGCGAAATAAAACGTATCCTTTAATTTTCTCATAAATGCGGTTAAAATGTCCAAAAATTACAACACGAAACCTCCTCTCGGTCAAAACATATAGACGAGCACTTCGGCTAAAGTGTTCTCAAGCCCTTTCATTACATTTCACCATTTTTTAAGGCAAAAAAGAAAAGCTTGCGACTTCGATTGTGCCAACTCAAGTGATCATTGAATTTCTTTTTTTGAAGTTGCTTCAACTATTGTTTCTCTCGAATGGGAACTTCCGCTTGCAATCGTAGCTTGTCACCATCATGGGGGCAGTATAGTAGAACCATTCTGTTTCAAATCATGGCAAAATTATTAACAAGAAGCGAGACTTGAACCCAAATAAAACAAAAATTATGGACACTTCAAACAAGATTTTTGAGCAAACTGCTCCAACCTTCACTAGTAGCAAGAACGACCCCGGCCTTTCAGAAACAAGAACATGAGGCGTTGATCAAATGGCACTAAAAACACAAAAGCCATCGATCCGGACAGTGTCGCAATGCTAGATTTAGCGCCCAAAACCTCTTCTTTTTTGTGTTAAATCTTCAAACCCAATAATTGAACTCAAAAAAGGAGGAAAAAAGAGACGGGGGATTATATTTATCGTTGCTCAGTGGAAGGAGAAGTCGTTTATTAAAAAGGCAATCGTATCAGTATGGAACCAGTCTTTTATACCTGGCGGTTTATGGGACCAGTCCTTTCCAACTTGGTGGGGCGATTCATGTGGCCGTTCTCTTTATATGATCAAATCCGCGATAGATATTTAACTGAACAAGGTAGAAGCTCAGTAATGACAGCAAAAGGTCAGATACTATCACCTTCTGAACACTAATATCGAATCGACGAATCTTCACTTGTGAATTGAAGAGAGAGTTACGAGGCTTCATGTGTTAAAAGCTCAATGGGGAGTTTCGAGATACATGCCGTTGAAATTTTTTGCCGACCCGTCAAATGGGTACCTTGTGGACGACACCTGTGCCTTCGGTGCGGAGGTTTTCGTCGTCAAGAGTTCGGGAGTCGGCGAATGTGTAAGGATGCTAAAGGAGAGCACACCGTATAATTATGAATGGAAGATGTCGAGGCTCCCAAGCATAGAGGATGAATATCGACTCTTTGATGTGTTCACTGTTGGAGTCCTTGAATGGTAGCTCCTATTTACAAACTTCCTTTCAATGATAAACTTTCGTTTTTGTTGATTTATTGTTCGTCCTATCTATTTATCACTATTTTCAATCTTTTCGCAGGAGGGTGTGGGTATTCCCACGTGGTGATTTGGATGACGGGCAAAAACCTTTCGATATATCTCTGGTTATAAAGTGAACGTGAGGTTCGTCATTCGGTTGAAAGGCCAAAACAACATTGTACTCCATCAGCCGGAAGGTGAGTATTTGTCCTCATAAGTGGATGAGTGCTACACTTCAAAGCCATTAGTAACAGAAAGTCTAGAGTAATTCCAAAGTACAGAGCTAATTAAATTGCAGCTGCTAGGCTGTTAGCAAGGACCGAATTCGATTTGTTCATGCAGTCCATATGGTTAGAAACTACTGAAATCTCTCATATTTCTCAACTCTAATATTCTACTCTCTTGCTTTGTCTTTGCAACCTTGCAGCTATTACTAGATGGTTCAGTAGCTCCATCACGTATAGGGGTTGGTCGTCTTTCGTGCCGCTGAAAATGATTTGGGAAAACTTGACAGATGATCCATGTGTCATTGAGGTTGAAGTCACGATGGTTGACACAGCTAGCAAATTGCCATCACAACAAATATATGTACACAGCTAGCAAATTGCCATGACAGCAAATATATGTACTGGATGTGTTAAAAAACGAACAATCACGGTAGTTCTTTCCTCATGACAATAATAAATGAATTGAATGTATTTGTTGGCTCCTTCATATTAGTTGACAAGAGTAGCCTTTAGCCCAATCGCGGCCTAGATCCACCAAATTCATCAATTTCAATTCATCGAAGTGTCCATGGTGCGGCTCGATTCACATAGCCCAGTTTTGATTTGTTCCAACACTGCCCAGGCCCATGAAATTTAAAATCAATTCAATCCTCTATTTGTTTCACGAAACATGAACTTTAAAATAAAAATTTCTAAAAATAATTGCCATATCGCTTGACATAATTAGTTAATGGAAAATGTTTCCATTACCAATAATAATTTATGTCTAAAATCATTTGTGAATGATGAACATATTTTTCGTTTATTCAATTTTATAAATGATATAAGTGATCATTTTTTAAAAATATTTTTCAAGTCATTCATTTTTCGCAAAATAAATGGAGCCTAAGCTTTAGCTGCTACCCAAGGGCTCACGTCCACGAGAGAAAATCCATCATCCCCACCCTCTGTCTATCACCTTTTAAAAAGCTATCACTCAAACTCGTGCGTGTGAATGGAAGTGAGAATCTGGTGAGGTGAAAGTCCTACGTTTAGCAAACCTTTGACAACAATGTGTACTATGTTCAAACTGATCACCAAGTGTTTTGTGAAACTGCCTGAATGAAAATTACATGCACAACCAAGAAGCATCTTCCTAAACAGGGACCTACTTAAATCACGATGTACATGTTGATTGCATCCATTCTATCCTCGGTCCCAGTGGTTTAGACTATGCTCGAAAACCCCAAATGCTATGCCTGTCTCATTTTCATATGATCTCATGCGTACATTTAGTTTTTGATCCTGATTCACTTCTTTACCTTCTTTGCATTGTATAGATCGATGTATAAGGCAAGAATCTCTATCATTAAGTAATCTTGTGTAACAAAATGAGTATTTCAGTATTTTTGCTAGATAAAACTTTGTGATTGTTGTTTGTGTCGTGATCAATTTTCGGGTGCATTACCTAAAATTAGGCTAATGGATTGCTAAGCCTAGACTTAACTCGGGCTCTCCCAAGCCCATATCAATGCACGACTTAAATTCAAATATCTAGCATGCAAAAGGGAGTCACCACTAATTAATTTGTGGTAGGTCGATTAGACACCTAAGTAAAATAATGGGAGAATTATTTTACTTCTACGAACCAGAGACTTTGGGTACGAGGACTTGGTTACACTAAACTATCCTAGTGCCCTTTCGGTACCTTTCTCTTGTTATTTCGAAAAAATGTTTTGTAGGCAGCTTAAATTGATTTTAATTCACTTCCCTAACATGTGAGGCGATCATGCGGGTGCGCATAGCACCAATTTAACACTCAAGAAAGCAAAAAATTGCATGACTTACCTCATAGCAACGAAAGCATCTGCAGTGTTAGATCAGAATTTACATAAGCAATCCTAGATATGCTTTCTAATTAATATGCCATCGCTCAATTTTTGTTTCCACTTTTTAACGAGAATATATAGTCCATATGCAATGCTATGCTTCTAATATAAAATGAAATAATATGGCATGGCAAAATGTCTTAAACTATATGAATGAGTAAAAAAAAACTAATGATTTCTTAATGAACATGCAATAATTAAATATGCAATCTAAATTAACCAAAATGACCTAATTCTAATGATGGGCAATTTCTAATTAAATGACCCTAGCAATAAACCCTAATGGGCCTAATTCTATATGACGTGCACATGATTTTTCATTTTTTATATAACGAAAGTTCGTAATTAAAATCACTAAAAATGAAAATCAAACTAAAGTGAAATACTATCTATTCTAAATGCTTTCTAAACATGCATTTAAAAAAAAACCTATCATGCAATTCATCTAAAGATCTATCTAGACCTAAAATGCAATTTTTATCTAATATGCAATGACGTGCAAAGAATGCCTTAATTCTAATTTTTTTCCTTTTTTTTTTTATATGAAATTCGAAATTAAAATTAAACATACAATTAAGATAATAATAGAATAATAAAAAAAAACTAACATCCTAAATGAATGCACTTTTTCTTTTTCTTTTTCATGATTCAAAATAAAATCCCTATTCTAATCATGCAAGATAAAAAAAAAAAAAACCTAATCCTAATTCAATTTTTTTTTCATGAAAATAAAATCACCGCAGCAAATCAAACACTAAAAGATTGATATCCAAAAATTGGTGAACCATATCTCGCGTATGAGATCGGGTTGACCAATTTTAAAATTAAATCACGAATCGAATCTCGAGCGTGAGATCGGATTGGCGATTTTTGCAAGGAATTGCGAGTCGGATTTCGGGCGCGAAAATCGGACTATCAATCCTAATTTGAGGGGCACTTTCATGTTGGAATCTCAATCAAACATTTAAGAGGAACAATTCCACTAAAGAAAACCAGATATAAAGGAAAAAAAAAACTATAACTGGATAAGCAATAATAATAAAATAAAAAATCTACCTAATTCCCTTTTCCTTTTTGTTTTTTTTTGTTTTTTCTTCTTTCCTTTCCCACGTGTAACCGTGGGTCTCCAAGGGCAGCCGGTTAATCAGTCCGGCAAGGGAACTTCGGCAGAGGTGAGCCAGCGAACCAGCGGCAGCAGAGGGATGCGGAGCACGGATCACGTGAGGGCGGACGACCACCGGCGTCGGCTTTGCAGATGGCAATCGGCAGGCGCTCGGGTGGAGTGAACACGGGCGGAGCAGGGGTAGAGCTCGGTGCGGCACGGTGGGCTCGGGCGGAGGAAGACTCAGCGTCGTGGACTCGAGGCGGCGCGGCAGTCACGGCTGGCTTCGGGATGGCGAGCGGCGCGGGTCGGCAGGACGTCGGGGGAGCGAGCAGCGTGGGTTTGCCTGGCTTCGAGCAGAGCAGCAGTGGCGGGTCGGATTGAGCAGCGCGGGTCCGCCTGGCTTGTGACTTGGGTCGCTGATCGGAGGTCATGGCGGTTGGATAGGCGGCGGTGCCTCGGCAACAGCAGCGGGTGTCGCATGGTGGGCTTTGGTTGTCAGGCGACGTGGTGCGGCGAATAGGCAAGGCGGAGCGATGGCTGCTAGCATCATAGAGGGTCGGTGTCTTCGTCGGTCGAGCGGAGCAATGGTGCAAGCTTCGGAAGGCAGATGCAGACATCGAACGCAAGGGGGAAGGAGAAGATGAACAATGAACTGCTTTTCCTCCTTTCACACGTCTCTGTCTCTCTCTGCTTTTTGCTTTTTACTTTGGTGTTTCTTCTCTCCTTAAAACCCACGGACGGCCAATCTCTCTTTTCACTATTTCGGTCAAGGAAGCAAAATTTTTTTACTTTTTCCTTTTCTTCCAAAACCGAGTGAAAAGAAGAACCCCTTAAAAACCTACGCATACCCCCTTTTTATAGGTGAAGGACTAGGATTTTAATTTCTTATTCGAATCCAAATCCGCAATTTTTCACAAAATTCATCCCATACTGATAAGGATTCGAGATTAAGATGAAATTTTTCTCTAAATCCAAATCTTTCAAAACCAAATCGCAATATTCTTTTACCCATCTGCCCTATCTAAAAAAATTCATATCTCGGAAAAATTTTAAAATTTTATATTCCCACGATATAATTTTTAATTATTAAAAACACCGGCTTGGGCCAATTGGTTGGCTTCGTGGGCCTCGATCCATCTAATTCGAACTCATCCGCCACCGGTCCAATAAAATGCAAAAAATGCAAAAAACAAAATAAATGCAACATAAATCTATATGCTATGCAATTAATAAAATTAACCCTTAATTTCCTATGCAATAAATAAATAAACTAAATCGCCAAAATTTAGGTGTCAACAGTTGCCCCTCTTTGAATGTGAGCTTATAGAGGTTGCTTTCAAAGACAAATTGAAACCTAAATTTTGACCATGCACATGTACTGAATGGTTTGATTTTTGATTTTTGAATTTTTTTTAATAATGAATCCCATTTTAAAATGCAATTTATATGATGCATGGAAATGCTAATGCAAATGCATGATGCGAAAGGAAAGAACGTACCTGCAATTACTTACCAATCAGTGCGGTAAAGCATTTTGAGGTACCAAATAAATCCCTATTTACTCCACAAGTACTCAACTCTCACTTAGGTTCCTTGAAGAGTCAAACAGGTAATAGATTGAAACATTGAGATTGAGAAGAACATTCACATCCAAAGTGAAATGTTCAACGAAAAGAATTGAGACATCCAGATCGAGGCGAGATGTCAATATTTTTAAAAGCTCGAAATACCTAGATCCAGACTAAGGTATAACGAGAAAGCTCGAAAAAATTCACATCCAAAGTGAAATGTTCAACGAAAAGAATCAAGACATCTGGGTCTAGACTGAGATGTCAAGATATTTAAAGCTCGAAATACCTAGATCCAAACTAAGGTATAATGAGAAATATTGAAAAAAAAAACATTCACATTCAAAGTGAAATGTTTAGATGAAAATAATTAAGACATTTGGGTCCAGACAGAGATGTCAAAATTTTTTCTGAACTCGAAATACTTAGATCTAGACTAAAGTATGACGAGGAAAATTGAAGAGCATTCACATCCAGAGTGAAATGTTCAACGAAAATAATCAAGACATCCGGGTCCAGACAGAGATGTTATGACTTTGGAAACTCAAAATACCTAGATCCAAATTAAGGTATAACGAGGAAGATCGAAGAACATTCACATCCAAAGTGAAATGTTCAACAAAAGAATCAAGACATCCGGGTCCAGACAAAGATGTCATGATTTTTAAAACTCGAAATACCTAGATCCAGATTAAGGTATAACAAGTAAGATCTTTGGGGGACAGCTCGATCGACTCGAGTGTCAGTGCACTTGAGGGGGAATACCTATGCAATGACAAGTATTTAAGGTATGGGTAGAGATATAGTTACCTGGTAACATCTCTAATCCTCAGGGATATGTCTCCTGCAAAACATGGTCGTAAGAGAGGCAACATGCATTTGTAATCACAAACATGCATTAATTCAAGAGAGGTTCATGTGTGACGACTTCCAAGCATCACCTAATTTCCATTGGGAAAGACTTCAAAAGAATATTTCAATATGAACACATGAGTTTCATGGATGTGTCAAGTGAGGGATCTTTCAGTCTAAAAGGACTTTTCACTCGTCCTCATTAAAATGGCCATTTCATCCTGACATTTGATGCAGGATCTTGACAGTCACTCTATCTCACCATCATCATGTCAAACAAGAGTCTAAGCAATCTCGCAAGTGGTACGTCCTTACCAATCTGAGAGGTCTTTAACAGGGATCGTAATATAGGCTTGGTCAACGGCTTTCACAAAGGAGACCCCTTGAGTCGAGGCAATTGAAAAAACAATTTTGTAATCATCTCAAGGTTTACAAGTCAAGAAACATGCGAAACGAGGTAGAAATCATCTTACTCGCACTTCTTCGAGCGATGCTTTCAAACATACAAATTTTTACGTTAATTCAAGTGCCATAATCTGAAGAGACTTTGCAAGGGACGTAATGTAGGCTTGGTTCATGTGTTGAGAAGCGAAAGGATAATTAGGCTTAAAAAGGGTTTAGGGGGTCAAAGTTGGTGATTATCTTGACATTTCCACCAATTTTCTCCTCCACCGTTGAAGATTTTTCACATCACAACTCCATTGATTGTAACAGCATTTGAGTTTTTTTTAGTACCGCTTTGTGGGGAATACAACTCAAGTGTTTGATTTTTCTTTTCTGGGCATTGGCCTTGCTTTTACCAAGCATACTGCTTTTTTCATGCCTCATTTTTGCACTTACTTTCTTTAGACTTGCACAGCCTCCATCTTTTAATAGCATTGTAAATCATGCTACTCGAGTTTTTCTTGCCTTGCTCCAGTGTGGGGGATGATCACTAACTGGGCTTAATATGAAATGAATTCATAGGCTCAAGTGGGCTATGCAATGGATAAAGTGTATAGGATAGAGAAAGAACTGCTTTTCGTCGTCCTAAGGCACTTTAAATTATCATACAAGTTACACTGCGAAAGCAATACTCGAAGATTGATGCAAGTGTGAGTAAGAAAATTCCTATCATTCGTTTCAAATTTGTCCCAATGTGGGATGATCCTTAACAGGGATAATTTAAAGAAGCTCTTCATGTGTGTGGGCTCAAAGAGCTAAACAATGGGTATACTTGTAGTGTTTTTGGTAGATGAAGAAACTGCCTCTCATCACCTCGGTTGACATATCCTTTGCGAGATCACCTTTTTCCTCATAGGCATGGAATTTTTTCACACAACTCACTCGGGGTTAGTGTATGAAACATTGTATGGAATAAGGTTTGCTTTTTGTCATTCCAAAGTATCCCATTTGACACATTCAATTTATCTCACAATTCATCAAGGAAAACATGCAAGATTTGTAACAAATTTGAACAATTGAACTTGCAACTCATTGAAGCAATTTATTTATCATAGAAATGTTTGCAATTCAAAACATGACACAGCAAATTCTATCATGAGTAATGCTTCTTGACAGTATCGGAATTCACTGGAGTGGAAACTCATGACCATCCATTTCTGCCAGGATTAAAGTACCACCGGGAAGCACCTTCTTCACTACATATGGACCACCGTAGTTTGGAGCGAACTTGCCACCAGGATCCAGAAAAATCGGCAACAGCTTCCTTAGAACAAGGTCATTTACTTTGAAATGTCTTGGTCTCACCTTTCGGTTGAAGGATCTAGCCACTCTCTGCTGATAAGTTTGGCCATGACAAAGAGTCTTCAATCTTCTTTCATCAATCAAGTTTAATTGTTCAAGTCTTTGTTGCGTCCACTCAGCCTTAGACAACTCCATTTGAGATAAAACTCTTAGAGAAGGAATCTCCACTTCCACAGGCAGAACTGCTTCCATGCCATATACCAGAGCAAAAGGGGTTGCCCCAGTAGAAGTGCGGATCGATGTTCGGTATGCCATTAGTGCGAAGGGTAACCTGTTATGCCAATCTCGATAATTCTTAGCCGTCTTAGCCAGAATCTTCTTAATATTCTTATTGGCCGCTTCAATAGCCCCGTTCATCTGAGGGCGGTAAGGAGACGAATTCAAATGCTTGATCTTGAACTCGATGAACAACTCATCGACAATTTTGTTATTCAAATTTGTCTCGTTGTCAGTAATGATTGCTTCAGGGACGCCATAGCGAGCAATTATATCTCGTTTGAGGAACTTTGCAACATTGTGAGCGGTGACACTTGCAAAGGACATAGCTTCAATCCATTTGGAGAAATAGTCTATCACCACCAAAATGAATCGATGCTCATTGGAAGCCTTCGGATTTATTGGGCCAATTACATCAATGCCCCACATTGAAAAAGGCCACGGTTCAGAAAACTGATGCAGCTTAATTGGAGGAACATTTATCCTATCACCATAAATCTAACAACGATGACAACTTCGAACAAGTTGAATACAGTCACCCTCCAGTGGGAGCCAGTAGTAGCCTAATCTCATAATCTTCTTAGCCAACATGTGCCCATTCATATGAGGGCCACATACTCCTTCGTGCACTTCTTGCATGATTTAAGTGGCTTTGGCTGCATCTACATACCGTAACAACACCGAATCACAAGACCTCTTGTACAAACTTTTACCACTGATGAAGAATTTTGAGGTCATCTTCATGATATACTTCCTGTCAGTTGGAGTACTTCCTTCGGGGAATTCCTGTTTTTGAATGTAATTCATGATATCGTAATACCATGGCTTTCCATTTGGTTCCTGAATCACGATCATACAATAAGCCGGCTTCGGTAGAACCTTTATTTTCAAAGGCTCAACTTCTAATCCGTCAGTAACTTGCAACATAGAAGTTAAAGTTGCGAGTGCATCTGCGAATTGATTGTGATATCTCAATAAGTATTCGAATGAAACTTCATCGAATTCTTTGATTAGATCCTCTAGATACTCGTGATACGAGAGCAGCTTGGCATCTTTAGTCTTCCATTCACCTATAGTTTGTAGTATGATTAGCGCGGAATCCTCGAACACTTTTAGCTTGGCCACACCCATCTCGATTGCGGCCTGAAGCCCAAGGATGCAAGTTTCATACTCAGCTACATTATTAGTGCATGGGAAGATCAATTTCGTAGCTATTGGATGATGTTGTCCATCTAGAGATATCAGAACTGCCCTAGTGCCAGAACTAGACAAATTCACAGCTCCATCAAAGAACATTGTCCATGAGTCTTCATTTACACTCAAAACACGGTCGTCTAAGGAACGATCACTGTCATTTGAGACTCTTGAATTCTCGGCCAATAGATCAGCAATCACTCAACCTTTAACCGACTTTTGTGGCATAAATTGCACATCAAATTCAGAAATAAAAATTGGCAATTTAGCCAACTTACCCACCAAAGCTGGCTGATCAAGTAAGTACTTGATGGGGTCGTTCTTAATCACGAGGAATATCTAGTAATGCAATGTATACTGCCGCAATCTATGTAATACCCACACCAATGCGGCACAAGTTTTTTCCACATCAAAATATTTATACTGTGTATTTTTTACTCAGATAATAAATGGCTCGTTCTTTTTTATCGACAGGACTTTCTTGAGACAACATTGCACCCAATGATTCACTATGAATGGTGAGGTAGAGAATCAAAGGATGCCCCGGCGATGGCGGGACAAGCACCGGTGGATTCATCAAGTAATGCTTTAACCTGTCGAATGCTTCTCGGCATTCATCGTCCTAGTTGACTCGTGCATTCTTCTTTAGGAGCTTGAAGAATAGCTTGGCAGTTTCAGAAAGTTGGGAAATGAATCGAGTTATATAATTCAATCTCCCCAGAAGGCTCCAGACTTCTTTCACTGTTGACGGAGGTTGCAACTCACATATAGCCTTAGCTTTGGATGGGTCGATCTCAATCTCCTTACTGCTCACAATGAATCCGAGTAATTTACCGGATGTTGCTCCGAACACGCATTTAGCGAGGTTTAGACAAAACTTGAATTCACGGAGTTGATCAAACAACTTCAAGGTTTTGACGTGGCTTTTCCCAGGTCGAGTCTTTGCGATCATATCATCAACATAGACTTTGATCTCTTGGTGCATCATATCATGGAATAATGCTACCATGGCTCACTTGTAAGTTGCCCCTGCGTTCTTGAGTCCAAATGGCATAACCTTATAATGAAAGGTCCCCCGTGGGGTGATAAATGTAGTTTTCTCATTGTCTTCCTCCTTCATCTTTATTTGATTATACCCGGAAACACCATCTATAAATGAAAATAGTTCAAATCCGGTAGTACTATCCATAAGGACATCTATATGAGGTAGTGGGAAATCATCTTTCGGGCTGGCTTTGTTCAAATCTCGATAGTCGACACAAACCCGAACTCTACCATCCTTCTTCATCATCGGCACGATGTTAGCCACCCATTTAGGATATTGCGAGACTTCAATGAATCCCACTTTCAAAAGCTTAATCACTTCTTCCTCTATTTTCTTTGAGAGCTCGGGTTTAGTTCTCCGTAATCTCTGCTTCTTAGGTGGCATCTCCGGGTTTGTAGGCAAATAATGCTCCACGATTGACGGGTCTAAACCAGGCATGTCAGCGTAGGTCCATGTGAAGATGTCTTGATATTCATTCAATAGCTAAATTAGGTGCTCGGCCTCATCTTTGGGGAGACTTGCCCTAATTTTCACCTCCCTGGCTTCTTCAGTGTCACCTAAATTAATAGTGACGGTCTGCTCGGACGTAAGAGCCTTGGCTTTTTCATGTTATTCCGAGCTACGTTGCACGTCAATGGAATCCTTGATCGAGTCTTCGGGATCATCATTATCATCACTTGTTACATTGGATTGGACCATTTCCACACCTTTGCATGCTATATGATCATCCCTGAAACAGAATGTAGATAAATCAAAAAGACAAACGGGGTAAATCATATTTATCTCTCTCTTTTTTAAAAGATTTTTTTTTTGAAATTCTTTTTGAAAAGCAATTGGAAAAACATTTTTTTTTGAAACATTTTGACACAAGAAAGCATGATGAAACCTAGGCCTCAGAATTCTCCTTGGATTTTTCATTTGTTTTATTAGTTGGATATCATCACCGGGCTGGTTTGGTGTGCCTCATCATGCTCTCAAAATAAATGTTGTAGTAATTTTATTGAAATTCATCAATTAATTACAATTTATTGAATGGAAAATGCAATTCAAGTCCTAAGAAGAAAGCGAAAAAGAAGAAATCGAAAACAATTCCTAGAAACCAATAAAAATTCCCACGCTGGGGAATGCATGAAAGTGATAAATGGGTTACTCTTGTGGGCCAGGGCCCATTTCTTCCAAAAGTTCTCAATCAATGGCTCCTATGATGAGGTCATCAAATAGAATTGTGATTCCTTCCAAGGCGTCATCAGAATTCTCGGTCTTTGGAGGCGTCGGATCATCCATGCCATCCCATCCACTTGGAATTATGGTGCGAGGGTCAATATAAGAGCTAGGAGGAGCCGAATACTTCACTATATAGTCAAATTTTCCACTTGGCTGCCCCAGAGCATCCATGACTTCCACTTCATCTCTCATCATAATCGGAGGACTAGGGAACGTCTCGCGAATGTTTGGAGGTGGTAAATTTTGCCTCCCTCGCCCTTGTTCAGGTGGCGAGTTGTGCCTTCCCCATCCAGAACTTCCTCCACCTCTTCTATGGTACCCTAATCTAGCAGATCGGGACCTCTGAGGAGCTTCTATGGGGTTTCGAATACCCTGACCTCTTCTTCCAAGACCATGGCCAGGAACAAAGCCATTCTCAACCATCACCCTTCCTACCATAAGGGCAGCATTTGAAACTTCAGGAGTGGGCGATGACGAATCTCGAAAAGCTTGTATGGTGGACACCAATTCAAAAGAGTGATAGCTCGATTCGAATTCAAATTCTGGCTCCACATAAGGGATAGCCTTCTCATGGTAAATTTGATGATCCTCCTCTCCATAAACAGTGACCAGCTTTCCTTTGATCACGAACTTCACAGCTTGATGTAGACTTGAAGGTACCGCTCCAGCAGTGTGAATCCAGGGACGACCTAGCAAAAAATTAAATGCGGTAGGGATATCCATTACTTGAAAGGGGACATTGAAAACAATCGGCCCTATTTGCACATCGAGATGAATCTCTCTAAACACCTCTTTCTTTGTGCCATCAAAAGCTCGCACAGAAGTCTTTGCAGCATGTATCTTGGACGGGTCTACCTTAAGACGGTGAAGAGTGGCCAACGGACATATATTTAGGGTAGACTCATTATTAATGAGCACTCGGGACACATGAGAAGCCTTGTGCTTGACCGATATGTAGAGTGCTTTGTTATGCCCCCTACCCTCAAGAGGGAATTCCTCATTAGAAAAAGCAATCATGTCCTTGAGAATGACCGATCCCACAAAATCCTCCAACTTATCTGCCTCAACCGTTTCAGGTACACGAATTTCACTCAACACTTTCATCAGCGACTTTTGATGCACAGAGGATGTTTGGAGGAGCTCGAGCAAAGAGATCTGAGTGGGCATCTTTCGCAATTGCTCGACCACATTACACTCACTTGCTTTAATCACAGCCATAAATTCCTTAACTTCTTCGTCAGTAACAGGCCTTGCGGGTTGAGCATTGGCTTGAGCATAAGTTCGACCAAACCTCGTAACAAGGTCAACATCTAGGTCATAGGACCAAGGCACCACTTTGTTGTCGACATACTCATATGGTTGAGGTATCTCGATCACAATCTCCTCATCAGATACATTTTCTAGCGGGGGCATATCCGCGAGCGACGGATCTACTTCTTCCTTACCATTATCGAGAGCAGCCTACTCCTCCTCCTAGTCGATAATGATGTGGAAAATGGTAGAACCTATGCAGTTATGGTCAGTATACATGATGACACCGTTATCTACCATTTTGGCAACTCTTTCTCTCATAAGTGATAATGGAATGTCCTCATGACATGGATAGTATCCAGCTCTCACCAACCTATTATAAGCATCCGCCACATGCACCTTCGAGTTTTTGATTCGACCGTCAACATGTTCGAAGATAGCATTCACCCTATCCTCATGCTCGGGTAGAGGATTCTTCTTGACATTCGGTTGGGCGGTGTTGAAAGCAAACGCCTTGGTGTCTAATAAGTTTTGGACCTTATGCTTCAAATTCATGCATTCATCAGTCGAATGTCCTACTTCCCCCATATAATACTCGCATTTTTTAGAGGGGTTGTAGTAAGAGAATTTTTCAGCATTGGGTTGTTTTGGTTCGTAAGACAGCAATTCCTTCTTTTGAAGGACCTTTAAGACCTGGGACAGAGGGCTAGGAAGAGGAGTGAACTGCCTCTTAACAAACTGTCGAGGCGTGATCGGTCGGCCTCCGCCTTATTGATTCTTAGGGACATGAACAATCGGAGGCTTGCCAGACTGTGCATATGCAACATTGACTTCCGTGCTAGGTTCTTTGTCTTTCTTCATGATGAACCTTTTGCCTTGATGGGTTGGTTCATTGAACCATCCATCTCTTAGCCCAACTTCGATCTGTTCACCCACCGGGATAAGTTGGTTGAAGTTCTCAACGTACGTGCTAGCCATCTCTTAGCCCAACTTCGATCTGTTCACCCACCGGGATAAGTTGGTTGAAGTTCTCGACGTACGTGCTAGCCATCCGGTTGAGAAATTCAAACGGGAGAGTCTTGACGAACAACTTCATCAACTCCTTGTCAACAAGCTCCGGAGTGACTTGAGCGGCCAGATTTCGCCACCTCACAGCATACTCCTTGAATGACTCACTCTTCTTCTTCTCCATCCGCTCAAGATCCTCTCGGGAAGGTGCAATGTCCATGTTGAACTTATATTGCTTGAGGAATGCATCAGTCACTTCATCCCAGGTGTCAATGAGGTTTACATTCTTCATTATGTACCAGTTCAGTGTAGGCTCAGTCAAACTCGCATAGAATGATTGAATCATGAGGGGCTCATTCTTGACATATTGGGCCATGCGTACATGGTACATCTGCAAATGAGTTTTTGGGCAGGAAGTACCATCGTATTTCTCGAACTTCGGCATTTTGAACTTCTTCGGCACATTGACCTTCTCATATACAGACAAGTCGAACGGGAGTGAGCTTTGTGACTCTTGCAACTGTCTCACTTTCTCTTCTAGCTTTGCAACGCGCTCATCTTGATCTGTCTTAGGAACGCTGTCAGGCTTGGTCTTTCCAACAAGGACAGAGTCATCTTCCAGCCCGGGCATGTCGTCGTTAATCATTTGAACCTTGTTTGCTTGCTTCGAGATAACTATTTTAGGAAGAGCGGGTGTAGCTATTGGATTCGCTTGGAGGAATTGGAGTTGATCCGTCACAAGCTGTATAGAGGCGAACACTTGTTGGAGTTAAGTCTCTACAATGGATATACGATCACGCATTTCATTTTGGTCGGCCATTTTTGCTCTTGATCGTGTAATGATGGGTGAACGTGAAGGATCCGTTATCACCTAATTTAGTAAATGAACAAAAATAAGTATCTCATATGAAATGCGTCGATCCATGGCAATATTCCAGAACTTTTGTTCATTAATGGAGCTTTTGACAAACCTAACAAAATGGAAACTCGAAATGCCGTAAACAAGTGAACTAGGAAAGTAAATGACTCAATTTCCTAAACATTAATCTAGAAATGAAAATAGCAAGATTGATTCAAGCACTTCATCTAGCTTGATCAATATACACTCGGGACACCATTCCGCGCAATCGCTTGTTCTCCTCTTGAGTTTTTTCAGCAACTCTTTTGAGGCGTTTATTCTCAGCACGGTTGGTGATCTTCAGCGGCACCTCTGGTATCTTTGGAAGCAGCTCTTCTGGAATCTTGTGTTGTTGAATGTACTTAGTCGAGGCATAGTACTTCCTTTCTTTACCCTTCAGCTCTTCCTCGGGCCATTTGAGTTTTCGTGGATGGCACATGTCCCACATTGATTTGATAGTGAGAATAGAGTCTTCATGGTCTCGGTTTCCATCAACGAAGCTGACTTGGAGTGGATCTACTTGTAATGCTGGAGGAAGCTCTTGCACAACTTGATACTGACGAGTCACTCTAATCGGATAGTACTCCAATGCTCCAGTGAATTCCAGTAGAGGGATTGGGCCAACACCTCCACATGTGAGTCTCGCCACATGAACTTGGAACCATTTAGCATGCCATAGGAAACCCTTGGAAGTTGGTTTTTTCATGAAAGCTAGCCACCTAGAATAATGGTAATCCGGTGCATGTTTTTTGTTGTTCTCAAATTTTATAATAGGGTGACTAGAATCACTAACATCATGTATAGTCATTAAATCACAAAATCCCTTTATATGAGAAAGAAACCAAATTTGCAAAATCTCGGGAGAGAAACAGAAGGTTTTATCACCGCCTCCTTTAAATCGAGTGAGGGAAAGAAAGGTTTCGGCTAGAATAGTGTTTACAAAATTTTTCCCTTCCAACACTTGCTTAAGTAAATGAGCCATCAAATGGTTGATAGCATTCTTGCAGTAAGGAAAGACTATGAACCCAAAGAAAGCTAAAAGGAAAACCCTACGCATTTGAAATGAAGTGCCATTTTCGAAACATTCTTTTAGAAAAGATGATGGGCAAGTATGGTGGTGAGCCTTCAAAACCTTTCTTATGTTGTCCTCTTTGATTCTTAAAAAATTAGATAAGATCACAACGGGATCAATTCCAATAAGTGGACTAATCAATTCAGCTTTCAAATATTTTCCCAAGGCAATGCTATATTCTTCCAAAGTGAGAGTGAGCTCATGCTTACCGCCAAAGATAAAGGTAGAAGTCTCGGGGCACCAACAATGGGCGAGTGCTTGGATGAGGCCACCATGGATGTTGATATGCAGCAGTGGAAGTAGTCGACCAATGTGCGACTCTACGAACTGACGGCCATCTTGGTCTAACTTGTCCCACCAAGTGCTAAGCTCTTCCTTTGGAGAGAGAATAATCCGAATGCCCGGCATCCCCATTGTATATTGATCAAGACTTGTGACAACCCTAATTCCATGGACCAACAAAATAATGCGATAAAGTAAGTAAATTGCAAAAACAAAAATTTAGAGAACTTACTTTACCAATGGTGGGCAATCACATAGACATGCGCATGGTAAGTGGCTCGATTTCTAATCTATAAGCCTTAGCAATGTGGAGCCATAAGGATTATCAGACTAGCCACGGGCTTGTGGACTATGTCGGGTCCTCATGACTTCGGCTTGGTCAAAGAGCCGACCCAGGTCGCGGGCATGCGGACCGAGGTGGGTACTCTTGACACCATGAAAGAAACTTCGGGATTGAGATGGGCGACTTGTACCGCGAGCATGCGGTCAGAGTTGTATTCATCTCAACACCATCCTAAATGATCCTATGCGGCCCAGGTTTGGCCGCAAGTTGTGTGTGTAAAAGTGTAGTGTAAATGCAAAGCATGCATAATAGTTTATAGCAAGCAACACTTCATATGTGCAAGTAAACCATTCATTCCCTACACCTCCCTACAAAACAAGGGTTAGCAAACACTTCCACTTATACCTCCCAATCTGCAAAAATATTTAACACCTTAAATGTTAGGGACGTACCTGGAATCCTCGCTGCCAAACAAAAACATTTTTCAAAAGAAAGAGAAAATTGGCCTAAGTCCACTAAGAGTTTTAACTCAAGTCCCCAGTGGAGTTGCCAAGCTGTCGTGACCAATTTTTGGGTACATCACCTAAAATTAGGCTAATGGATTGCTAAACCTAGACTTAGCTCGAGCTCTCCCAAACCCGTACCAACTCGCGACTTAAATTCAAATATCTAGCATGCAAAAGGGAGTCACCACTAATCAATTTGCGGTAGGTCGATTAGACACCTAAGTAAAATAATGTGATAATTATTTTACTTCTACGAACCAGAGACTTTGGATACGGGGACTTGGTTACACTAGACTATCCTAGTGCCGTTTCGGTACCTTTCTCTTTTTATTTCGAAAAAATATTTTGTAGGCAGCTTAAAGTGATTTTAATTCACTTCCCTAATATGTGAGGTGATCATGCGGGTGCGCATACCACCAATTTAACACTCAAGAAAGCAAAAAATTGCAGGACTTACCTCATAGGAACGAAAGCATCTGCAGTGTTAGATCAGAATTCACATAAGCAATCTTACATATAATTTCTAATTAACACACCATCACTCAATTTTTGTTTCCACTTTTTAACGAGAATATATAGTCCATATGCAATGCTATGCTTCTAATATAAAATGAAATAATATGGCATGACAAAATGTCTTAAACTATATGAATGAGTAAAAAAAAACTAATGATTTCTTAATGAACATGCAATAATTAAATATTCAATCTAAATTAACCAAAATGACCTAATTCTAATGACGGGCAATTTATAATTAAATGACCCTAGCAATAAACCCTAATGGGCCTAATTCTATATGATGTGCACATGATTTTTCATTTATATAACGAAAATTCGTAATTAAAATCACTAAAAATGAAAATCAAACTAAAGTGAAATACTATCTATTCTAAATGCTTTCTAAACATGCATTTAAAAAAAAAAAAAAAAAACCTATCATGCAATTCATCTAAAGATCTATCTAGACCTAAAATGCAAATTTTATCTAATATGCAATGACGTGCAAAGAATGCCCTAATTCTAATTTGTTCCTTTTTTTTTATGAAATTCGAAATTAAAATTAAACATGCAATTAAGATAATAATAGAATAATAAAAAAATAACATCCTAAATGAATGCACTTTTTCTTTTTCTTTTTCATGATTCAAAATAAAATCCCTATTCTAATCATGCAAGATAAAAAAAAAAAAAAAAAAAAAAAAAACCTAATCCTAATTCAATTTTTTTTTCTTTTCATGAAAATAAAATCACCACAGCAAATCAAACAATATAAGATTGATATCCAAAAATTGGTGAACCATATCTCGCGCATAAGATCGGGTTGACCAATTTTAAAATTAAATCACGAATCAAATCTCGAGCGTGAGATCGGATTGGTGATTTTTGCAAGGAATTGCGAGTCGGATTTCGGGCGCGAAAGTCGGACTATCAATCCCTAATTTGAAGAGCACTTTCATGATGAAATCTCAATCAAACATTTAAGAGGAACAATTCCACTAAACAAAACTAGATATAAAGGAAAATTATGACTTTGATTAGCTTACTCTATTTATTGCGATGAAAAATTAATGCAAGGATTCGTGGCCTCTCGGCTTTGTATAGAATTAGGATAATGCTACGCATGGATGGATTGAACACATAAATATAGGAAGTACCGTTGCCTGCCAAGTCCATCACAAGCGACTGCACTTCTTTGTTAGGCCATTATCCTCAAGCTTGGCTCATCTTTTAGCCTAAAGATGCCAACAAAACGGCCAAGGGCCCATTGAACTAGCTCCCTCCCACCAAGTTGGATTGCTAATCCTCCCCATTCCCTTTGCTTAATCTTATGCTTAGATATTGAAACTACTTATTATCCATTTTTTGGCAAGTAATGAAAGCTATTTATTTCGACATATATATATAGCATAAACAATTGTTAGAAATAATTAGGATATTTCTCTTGATAGTCTAATTTCGATGCCAAGATAAGAAATAAAAGGACGAGAGAATTGTGTAATTTTTGTATAATTTTGTATATTTAATGATGAATAGTGCATGAGCATATTACATGACTATTTTAAATAACAATTATGGTCAATTAGGATCAATCAAGAATATGCATAATCAAGCGAGATGTGAAAAGTTTCCAAGATATATGTACAACTGGAGATATATGCAAAATTGAGGAAACTACTTAATTATCTCTAACAATGATCTCATTTTAATCACAAAATATAAATGAGAAAACTTAAAAGTTATCTCCAAAATTAAAAAGAAAGATGACAAATC
Source organism: Eucalyptus marginata (assembly GCA_014182565.1). Classification (NCBI taxonomy): domain Eukaryota; kingdom Viridiplantae; phylum Streptophyta; class Magnoliopsida; order Myrtales; family Myrtaceae; genus Eucalyptus; species Eucalyptus marginata. The sequence continues at coordinate 38,542,978 of CM024595.1, read as the reverse complement.
ACCAAAATCTATTATGTCTTTTGATTTTTGTAACAACTTTATCATGAGAGATCATCTATCTATCTATCATCACTATAATTTCGATTATTATTACTTTCCTTCAATTTTTGTTAAAAGAATTTCTTTAATCAATCTTCTTATTGTTAAGTTCGAACATGGACATCATTCATTTTTGCCTGAAGTTTGGCAGCAAAATTAGGAGGCGGAGAAAATTTTGGTATAGAAAATTGAAGTGGAGAAAACAGAGGTGAACAAATGGATTTTCCTTTTCATTGTTTGGAATTGTTTGGAAGAGGAGAGAGTGAAGGGGAAAAAAAGATGAAGAAGAGAAATATCAGGTTTAGAGATAAGTTCAAGTACAAAATACGAATCTATCATTTTGGGAAAGTATTAAATATCCATCTTTCAATTAATTCTCATTTAACCATTAGGGTTTACTCCAGTGGCCATCCTTCCAACATGGAAGGGGTAGGTGGGGAGTTCGAATTCCCACATTCTAGAATGAGAATTAGAGTAGAAATAAAGTATGACTGACAAAAAAATAAAAATAAAAATTAATTTTCATTTTATTCGGCCAAAAAAATTTAACCAGGGAAATATCATTTTGTCTTCTTCCTTTCCGGTTGCGTTGTTGTGGTTCACAAGGAGGAACCAACTCTCGATCTATTAAATCCTCTCATTTCATCTCTTCATCTTCTTCGCCGCACTCGCAAAACTCTTTCAGCAGAGAACGGAAGAAAAACAGGAAAACATCGGACCAAATGGAGAAGATCGAGCACGCAACGGTCCGCACCAACGGCATAAACATGCACGTGGCGTCGGTCGGTGACGGCCCCGAGACGGTCCTCTTCATCCACGGCTTCCCGGAGCTCTGGTACTCGTGGCGCCACCAGATGCTGTCCCTCGCTGCCCTTGGCTACCGCGCCGTCGCGCCCGACCTCCGGGGCTATGGCGGCACCGATGCACCCCCGCGCGTGGAGTCGTACACGGCGTTCCACGTGGTGGGTGACCTGGTGGGGATGCTGGACGCGCTGGAAATCGGGCGGGTGATCGTGGTGGGGCACGACTGGGGGGCGATGATCGCGTGGCAGTTGTGCCTGCTCAGGCCCGACCGAGTGAAGGCGCTGGTGAACACGAGCGTCGCGTGGTTCCCTAGGAATCCGGAGAGGAAGCCCGTTGAGTCGATGAGGGCGATGTTCGGAGATGATTACTACGTTTGCAGGTTTCAGGTGAGGACCAACGTTAATTAGTCGAGATCTGGCCTTGGCTTGGGCTTGAATTTTTAAACAATTTGCGACTCGACTCGATTCGTTTCCCAGTTTTTGTGGTCAGCTTTCGTTGTTATTAGCGAACGAGTCATTCTTAATTACTTTCCTGACCATGTATGTAATTGTGCTTGGCAGGAACCTGGAGTGGCTGAAGAGGACTTTGCAAAAGCTGATGTCGCCAAACTCATTCAGCTATTCCTCACAGGCCGTGACCCGAGCCCACCTATCCTGCCTAAAGATGTAGGGATCTCAGGATTGACCAAACTACGCGACCAACAACAGGTTGAGTTGCCCTCTTGGCTGACCGAGGATGACATCAACTACTACGCCACCCAATTCAGCAGGACCGGCTTCACCAGAGGATTCAATTATTATCGTTGTTTGGACTTGTACGTTCCTCTCTCTAAGCTTATCCTCTCTTACAGTTTGATTGTTGAAGATGGTGCTGATAAAAATTTGAATGACACTGCCCCGGGTATGGGATCTAGCTTGAGTTATGGCGAAATTTTATAAGGTAGAAATTGGAACTATTAATTCATATCGTGTTCGAGCCCGGTTCCTCCATTCCATCAGCAATTGCTGCCTCTGGATGTGTTCACTTCACATTTCCCCAATATTCAGGTAGATGGATTTATGAGGAGGAAAACACTAGAAAGTTTAGCCTAGATAGTGCTTGCAACATAAGACAATGGCTAATTTATCTAATTCAGCATCTAATAGTGTATATCATCTATAAATTAAAATAGTGAAAGTGACCGTTGAACGTTCTTTTAGAATGAAATTTTAAGATTTTTTTAGTGAGAAGTAAAAGTTAGAAAAAAATCTGAGGCTATGCGAAACATCATTTAGGGAATTGAAAAAATATTCAGGTAAAATAATCTTATTGTACATAACATATCTTATGTGATAAAGAAAATATAGATTAACATTAATCAATATCATGAGATAGAGCTTAATAGGGCATCCTTTGGTTCAGTCCTATACAAAAATGTAGTAAAATATAAGATGAAAGTAAATCCTACCTAATAAAAGAATGACGGTTGCATAAAAACTGAAGGAAATAGTAATGTTGAATTGAAAAAAAAATGTGGATTTAGAAAGAAAATGGGACATCTAAGATGTTTGATATTAGTAAAATTTGGAATGATAATATTCATTCAAAGCATGGGCAAGTATCCTAGCTAATTTGTATTCCCGACCTGGTTGTTGCCATCTCACGCTTTTCAACAATTTAACTAGATGTGTCTTCAAATGGATACGGATCAATAGTGTTTCGTGTAAATGATGATGGACACTGAGTTAAAATTACATATTCCAACTTCAATCTTTTCCTTCTTTTTTTAATGGCATAGCAATCAAAAAGACATCTTAAATCCATTTAGATCTCTAATAAACTCCTTTATGGATGCAGAAATTGGGAGTTATCAGCGCCATGGACCGGAGCACGAATTGAAGTGCCAGTGAAGTTCATAGTGGGGGACTTGGACCTCACCTATCACTTCCCTGGCGTGAAGGAGTACATCCACGGCGGTGGGTTCAAAAAGGCAGTGCCCAACTTGGAAGAGGTGGTGGTGATGGAAGGAGTGGCTCATTTCCTCCAGCAAGAGAAGCCTCAGGAGGTCACTGCTCACATCCATGACTTCATCAAGAAATTCTCATCTCCATGATCTAGCAGGGTCTCATGTTGTCCCTCATGATGGTGTCCATCATTATTGTTTACATGGATATTGACCATGGATGGTAAAGGGGCACCAGAATAATAGAATAAAGAACAAGTTCATTTCATTCATCATACATTTCGTGATAACAAACTAAAAAGGATCAAAAATGAAATTTGAAAATAGAAATTGGAAAAATCAGTTTTGGGAGCTTTTGTTTCTGATCTTTGTCAAAGCGTGCACGCACAAATGGTTAATATTGTTTGGATTTGCTTTATTACAAAGTTTATGTACTTCTCGTGTATCTTTTGAGTATTGAACATAATTTTCTTTTAGAAAAAAATTCATTAATGGTCACAAAATTAACTTTGTACTTCTCTCTATTTTTTCCTAAGTTTTGAACAAGTGTTTGTTTTTAGTTATTGAAAGAAAAGGGAAATACTCATCGATTGTTTGCATTCTAGAAAAAAAGTCCATATAGTGATTAAAAATAATGTAATTTATTTCGCCTCCCCATACAATAAAATCATTAATTCATCACGATGTTGCCCGAAGAATGGAAGATAGTCCCGCACGCACATGTATTGCTGGATGATAATTAATTTTTACCAGACGATCTAACAATTTCTTTTTTTCCTTCTTGTTTTGTTTGTATTTTTGCTAAAACTCCATGTTTTTTTTTTTTTTAAAATCCCACGTCATATGTACTCAACAATTATTACGGAGACACAAACGCATGAATATTATTTTTGCGATGAACTTGAGCTTATTCATATCCTACCTCGACAAAATCATCGAGTTTTTAAGGGGCAAGCTAGCATTTTGATAACCTATGATATAAAGTAACTAAAAATTTGAAGAAAGAGTTTGGTTGTTCACATGATTTTGTTTTCATGCCCCTTGGCATCAAGAACAATCACAGGGCGCATCCAATGTTCTAGTAACCCGATTAAATAATGAATTGCGCACAGACTTCGGCCAAAAAGAAAATTAGTGCACTTCTTCCGAGGAAATTAAAAAAGGGATAGTATTGAAGTATTGCTTTCTTATTTTCCCCCGACCCCAAAAATTATGAGTTTAATTAGTTTCACATTGATTTTTTATAATAGAAAATAAGTACAGAGATTCGTGGCCTGTCAGCTTCGTACAGTATTAGGATCATGCGATTCACGGATTGGTTGAACACTTAAAAATAACATGACGTAACTAGTATATTTTCTTTGATTGTCTAGCATTGAGACCAAGACAAGAGATACGTGAAAGAGGGAATTGTGTAATTTCTTTATAATTCTGTATATCTAATAATGAAGAGAGCATTTGTGACTTTACAAAAAAAAAAAAAACAATTAGATCAATCAAGGATATTCATTCGCCTTATTGGAAAGTATAATGTTAGAATATTTAAATAATAAATCACATATTCATTTAATAGTTTAAATTTTTAGAACGGTTGGTTGTGATCTTATAAAATCTTATATAGAAATTGAATTTTCTTTTTTCACTGGAAAGATCATGACCTAACTAAAATCTTTATAATGGAGGGTGCATAATAAAAATGATGCTCTTTTCTTTTCTTGCATATGATGTTTATGTTAGCTTGTGTTGTTGCTTTTGTTAGGGAATGGATCCTCTAGAAGGTCCTCCGAAAAAACTGGCCGTTTCTACTGTTACTTAGAATGCTCTTATCTTTAGGTGTCGCGGTTGCTGGAAAAAATGAAATGTGAAACAGTTTTGTTGGATAACATTTGGGGACCGATTTACATGTGACAACATAATTTACATGCATGTAGCACAATGGAAATTGTGTACAATCAATCTTATTAAGTGATTTTTATCCGTGGCACATGTAATTTTCATAACAAGTTGTAAAGTTTCTAGTATTCAAGGTAGATTGTTACGTGTCACACTTGAGCGAAACATGTCAATAGATTCTTATAAGTTGGTTCGCAGTACTTGTTTTCTCATTTAGAAGTTGAAGATTGTGTTTCTGTATTTGATGCTTGTGCTACTGCAGAATTGATTGAATGAGATGGGAAAAGAATAGGAAGGCAGAAAATTACGGGAGAATTCTTGTTGAAGTTTCAAATTAGGACAAGTGGTATTCAAAGAAGGATTGCCAAGTTTAGGGATGGTGACTAGACTTGCTCAATGGATGGGCAAGGTAGGCATAACGAGGAATGCGAAGATGGTGTGTCTCGTAGCGGGTGCCTTGTTGCATGGTGGATCAATACTAGTAGATCGATCGTGGCTTGTCAACTTGTTAGGACCTCTTAAGCTCATAGGCTCGGAAGCTAAGCAAGCAATTTCATTCTTTGGTCGCTCATCCTTGGATCTATATTCAAAGAAAATTACACTCTTTCATTGATGGGCAGGTTTGTAAAATGGTTTATTAGACTACACACTTGTTCGACAATTGCATCTCTCATGAAATCCAACTTCTAGTTAAATTTGCTCCAACTTAGAATAGCCTACTTCAAACGCATGACTTATTTAAGAAATGTGAATCAAGATGCCCCTAATGTCAAATCTAAAATTTAAATTAAGTTTGATAAACTTCATGCACCATGTCAATCTGACTTAGTACCCATAGTAATTCTTATTTTGATTGCCATTCCTGTTTTAAACTTGTAATGTGATCTACTTTCACTTGCTTAAAACATGCTACAGTAATCTACCCAGAAGAAAATCTGCAGTGCCTTAGGTTTTGTCATTGTTTGCGAAATAAAACGTATTGTAATATATGGGCTCTTTAATAAAAAAAAAAGAAGGAAGAGAAAGAGTTTGAAAAGTCAAAAAAGGGAGGTTGAGGGAGAGAACTGTGGAACCTTCGTGGGTTTTAAAAAGAGAGAAAGAGGGAGAGAAAGAGGCATTCGGCAGAAGCAGGGCAGAAACGAAAAACAGGGCAGAAGAGAGAAAGAAAAGAAAAGAAAAAAGGAAAAAGGGAAAAATTTTGGCGTGCTCGTGATCCGAACGCCTCATCAAGCCGACTCAAGGGTGTTTTGCAACGCCGGTAAGGAATCGAAGCTTTTAATCACCTACTTCAAGTAATCGCCGCAATTAGGGCTCGAAATTCGGATTTCTTGGATATTTGTGTGGCGAAGCCCGATTTTTGAGTCGTTAAGCTGTATATATTTATAGAAATGGTACTTTGGGATGTTGTGAAGCTATAGCGTCTTACGGATCGTGATTTGAGCTTGTGGTTTGTCCGGAACGGAATTTTGAAGTTGGGGACGCAATCTGGTACTGTAGCGGCAGTAGCTTCGAGCCTCTTTTTTGTCGTTTTCGGTTCTGTTTTGGGACAGCTGAGTTGGGGTTGTTGTTGTACGTTAAAAGAGCTTTCTAAAGACTGCAAGATGGCTTGAAACGGAAATTTGTGGAGGGAGTTATGGCGTGACGAAGTTGGCGCATGGACCGCGCCTAGCTGAAATTGTTGGGTTTCTGCTTTTTGTGTGCTTTTTGTGGCGCGTAGGTGTCGTTTTATCGACTAATAGGCCTAGTTTAGGCGAGTCATTGTAAGAATATTCCTTTTTACTCGGCCTTTTGATATTGTTTTTCCGTTAATTGTTAGGGATCCGAGTGCGTGGTTCGAGTGAGCGTCGTATTTGATTTTTGGCTTTTCCCCGGTGAGTGACACTATTTCTTCTTTGTATTTTAAACTCATGTTTTGAGAAACATGGTGAATTATATACTTTATGAGTTGATAAAATGCATCTTTTGTTGCATAAAACAGGATCGAGCTATTACTGCCATATTTGTTGTTTGAAATGAGTTATATTTCGATATCTATTGAAATGGTTGTTTGAAAATAGTTTGTGAAATTCTTTATGAAAGAATCGAAGAATGCTTTGATATTTATTTATCAAATTTTGAGTTGTGACATGACTTCCTTTGATGTTGGATTGCTGGATATTGTGATTGGTGGTTAGTGCTCAATGTCTCGTGGACCCCGAGGGGTGTGGGTATGCGCATACTATTCTAGGATATCCTGTGGCCGAGCCACCGGCTAATAATAGGTGGAGACCTTGCCAAGGGGGGAATCTTGGTCGTTTTGTCACGGGCGTTACGCGTGACCATGGTTAGACATTTGAGCATGAATTGGTCAATGGAGTGGACCATTGACATGTAATTTGAGTTTGGTCGATGGAATGGACCATCGATGTGAATTGATGAGATTAATCAATGGAATGGACCATTGATACGTGTTTTACGAGATTGACTAATGGACTCGACCATTGGTACTTTCGGTATTTGAGTTATGTTTGTGTTTTAAAATGTGCATAGTGATTTCTCGATCCGCTTAGAAGAAATGTGTTACTCACTGAGCCGTGGTAGCTCACTCCTCTCTTCTACTTGCTTTTCAGGTTCTTCGCCGAGTCGCGAGTAGGCGTGAGCGTTCGTTCGGGAGGACTTTTTGTGGTGGAAATTTTTGGGTATGGCTTGTGCATAGTTAAAAGGTTTATGTTTTGATTTTTGTGGATTATAGATATACTCTGATATTGTAACCAAATACCCTTTTTGTTATATATATATATATGGATGTATATATATTGTTTTTGGGTTGAATTTTGGTTATGTTGAGGCTGCGTCCTTGGTAAAAAGGACGGCCGTGTCATGCTCCTTTTTCTTGTGAATCGGGGTGTGACATTTGTTGGTATCAGAGCTTAGGTTTTGATTTATTTGGGCAGATATGGGACGATGTGAGATTGTGTGATAGATTTTTTTTACGCGTTAGCCTTTTAGATACTAAGTTGTAGCTTCGTTCTTGGATTCAGGTGGTCATGGGTGACTTGGAGACACTTGCTTCGTTTCGTAGAAATAGTAAAGGCAAGCAAGTTGTCGCCCCTGGTGCTAGAGACACGCCTCAAGCTTCTCGAGGTGCGTCTTTGAGGAGGAGACGGGAGGATCGGCGTGATGGAAGTCCGGATTCACATGAAGTCGTGGAAGTTAACCAACGGTCGTTTCCCCGACCGACTTTGAGCAAGCCATGATTCATTGGTATCGTCAAGCAAAGGAATTAAGTGGAGATGGAGCAACCGGCTCATACACCTTTGCCCAATTCGAGAGGCGAAACCACCCACTTATGATGGGAAAGCGATCCTCTTGCAGCTGAGCGGTGGACTAGAAAGATCGAGGGGATCTTTGAAGAGAATGCGTTCCCGAAGACAAGAAGGTTAGCTTTTGCTTCCCGATACTTAGAAGGCGAGGCGAGCATTGGTGGGAGGGAATGAGGCCAGCTCTTGGAGATAGGGGTGGTGCTATAGCTTGGGAGGACTTTAAGCAGACTTTCAATGCCCAATTCTTCCCAAAGTGTCATTTCGACAAAAATGAAGAGTGATTTTATACACATATCTCAAGGTGACTCCACGGTTTTGGAGTATGCAGCCCGCTTTAATCGATGAGTAGATTTGCTGAGCAATATGTGTCTAATGAGCAAGATAAAGCTGATCACTTTCGAGGGGGCTCCGATATGACATTGGTTCGCACTCACACCTCTAGCATTGACATCTTATAGTGACGTGTTGGAACGAGCGATCGAGTGGAACAAAAGATTTTGGAGCGAGATGTGCAAGGCGTACCTCAAAGCATAAGAAGTTGAGATTCACCGACTATCAGGATAGCGGCGCCGGTGGCAGTGGAAAGAGGAAAGCTTTTAATCAGCCAGGAAAGCCTAGAATTCAGAATAATCCAGGCCCTTGTACTACTTGTGGGAGACGACATAGCGGTCTTTGTTACCGCAAGAGAGGAGCATGTTTCACTTGTGGAAAATGGGACATATGGCACGTGAGTGTCCAACACGAAGAATGCCCCGGAGATAGTAGAGTATGTTTTGTATGTGGGCAACCGGACATCGAGCCTATACTTGTTCTATGAGGAAGACTGCCCCTCCGTTGATGGGCCACAAGAAGGCCAGCAAAGGCAAAGGATGACTGGGAAAGTTTATACGATGATGGAGAGGATGCGGCGGCTTCTAATATAGTTGTTGCAGTGTAATATTTCTATTGCCTCACAACCTGCTTATGCATTGTTTGATCCCGGTGCCACGCATTCCTTTACTTCCATTGACTTTGCAAAGAAACTTGATGTGTTGCCTGAGCTTCTAAAGTATGAATTGCGTATTGATACTCCCACTAGTGATTTCTTGATTGCTGATCGTGTTTTCAAGAATTGTTTGTTGCGAATTGATGATGTACCATTGCCTGTGGATTTGGTGGAGTTAGATATGCGAGATTTCGATGTTATTCTAGGGATGGATTGGTTATCAAAATATCATGCCACTGTTGATTGTTATTCAAAGAAAGTTATTTTTCGACCTCCAAATCAACCCGAATTCTCTTTTCGGGAAGTTATGAAGGCACTTTTCCAAGGTTAATTTCAGCTATGCAAGCAAGAAAGCTTTTGAGAAAGGGTTGTTGTGGTTATTTGGCTTGTGTAAAAGACGCAAGTAAGGAGCCGGTAAAGCTAGAAAATGTTCATGTTGTCGAGAATTTCCCGATGTATTTCCCGAAGATTTACCGGGCTTGCCTCCCGATAGAGAAATAGAGTTTTGTATCGATTTAATGCCTGGTACAACACCCATCTCTAAGACCCCATATCGGATGGCACCTTCGAATTGAGTGAATTGAAAACACAACTGCAAGAGCTTTTGGATAAGGGTTTTATCAGGCCTAGTGTATCGCCTTGGGGAGCTCCTGTTCTATTTGTGAAGAAGAAAGACGGTAGTATGCGACTTTGCATAGATTATCGAGAACTTAACAGGGTGACGATCAAAAATAAATATCCTTTACCTCGGATTGATGATTTATTTGATCAACTTCAAGGGGCTCAAGTATTTTCTAAGATCGACCTTCGTTCTGGGTATCATCAGTTGAAGATAAAAGTTGACGATGTGCCAAAGACGCTGAGTAACAAGGTATGGGCATTATGAATTTCTTGTCATGCCTTTTGGGTTAACGAATGCACCGCGGCTTTTATGGATTTGATGAATAGGGTATTCAGGCAATTTCTTGACAGATTTATTGTGGTATTCATTGATGATATTTTGGTGTATTCGAGGAGTTTGGGAGAACATGAACAGCACTTGAGAGTTGTTTTACAAACTTTGCGTGAAAAGAAGTTGTATGCTAAATTTAGTAAGTGTGCCTTCTGGCTTGATCATATAGAATTCTTGGGTCATGTAATATCAAAGAATGGTATCTCGTTGATCCAAAGAAAGTTGAAGCAGTTGTTCAATGGAATCGCCCTACCAATGTCACAGAGGTAAGGAGTTTTCTTGGGTTAGCAGGTTATTACAAGCGATTTATAGAAGGGTTTTCTAAAATTGCCAGTCCATTTACTCGCCTAACTCAGAAGGGAGTTAAATTTGTGTGGTCAGATCAATGTGAGCGAAGTTTCCAAGAGTTAAAGAGGCGATTGGTGTCAGCTCCTATATTAACTTTGCCTTCAGGAACTAGTGGCTTTACAATTTATTGCGATGCATCTAAGGAAGGTCTAGGTTGTGTTCTTATGCAAGATGGTAAAGTTGTGGCTTATGCCTCTAGACAGTTGAAGGCTCATGAGAAAACTATCCTACTCATGATCCTGGAGTTGGCGGCGGTTGTGTCTCGCCTTAAAAATATGGCGGCATTACTTGTATGGTGAAAATGTGAAGTCTTTACCGATCACAAGAGTTTGAAATATATTTTTACTCAAAAGAACTTAACATGAGGCGAGAGGAGATGGCTAGAACTTCGAAGGATTATGACTTATCCATCATTACCATCCAGGTAAAGCTAACGTGGTAGCCGATGCCTTGAGTCGCAAATCTTCTGGAAATATGGCAGCATTGCTCACTTCTCAAAAGCCTATTCTTGAGGATATGAGAAAGCTAGACTTGGAGGTTTTGGTCCATCGGCTTGGTGCTCGATTAGCTAATCTTCGAGTACAACCAACATTGATTGACAGAATCAAGGCTAAACAAAATGAAGATCCTCAATTGGAAAAGATCAGAGAAGGTGTAGAAGCTGGGAAACAAGATGACTTTAGTATCCACGTAGATGGGTCATTGAGGTTTCGTGGTCGATTATGTGTTCCCGATGATTCAGAATTGAAAAGGAGATATTACAAGAAGCTCATAGCACTAGATTCTCAATTCATCCAGGAGCACCAAAATGTACGTGGATTTGAGAGGAAATTTTTGGTGGATCAATATGAAGAAGGATATTGTGAAATTTGTTGACCAATGTCTAATTTGCCAGCAAGTGAAAATTGAGCATCGAAACCAGGTGGCCGGTTGCACCCACTTGAAGTACCTAAATGGAAGTGGGAGCATATTACCATGGATTTCATCGTCGGCTTACCGAGGACGCCTAGTGGTAAGAATGCCATATGGGTGATTGTTGATCGATTGACTAAATCTGCACACTTTTTGTCTTATCGATTCGGTCTTTCACTTGAAGACATGGCGAAGCGATACGTTAACGAGATAGTGAGACTTCATGGAGTTCCAAGTGAGTATTGTTTCCGATAGAGATCCCGGTTTGTGTCCAACTTTTGGAAGAGTTTACAAGGGGCATTAGGTACTCAACTCAACTTTAGCACAGCTTTTCACCCACGAGACGGATGGTCAATCGTAGAGAACTATTCAGACGTTAGAGGATATGTGCGGTCTTGCGTTATTGACTTTGGTGGTTCGTGGGACGAACATTTACACTTGCAGAGTTTTCTTATAATAACAGCTATCATTCCGGTATTAAAATGGCTCCTTTGAAACTTTGTATGGGCGTAAGTGTAGGACCCTGTTTGTTGGGATGATGTTGGTGAGAAAAGATTAATCGGCCCGAATACATACAACAATCGAAGAGAAAGTCGACTCATTCGAGAGAATTTGAAATCAGCACAAAGCCGTCGAAAAAGTTATGCGGACCTTAAGAGGCGCAAAATAGAATTTAATGTAGGAGACCATGTATTCTTGAAGGTTTCTCCTATGAAAGGCGTCATGAGATTTGGAACGCGTGGTAAATTAAGCCCAAGGTACGTTGGACCATTTTTGATATTAGAAAAGATCGGTGAAGTTGCTTATAAATTGGCTCTACCACCAGCATTATCTGGAGTTCATAATGTGTTTCACGTGTCCTTATTACGGAAATATGTGCCAAGTCCTGATCACGTTCTGGATTTTACACCGTTGAATTTGAGAGAAAACTTCTCATACGAAGAGCAGCCCGTTCGTATTATCGATAAGAAGGATCAGGTGTTGCGACGACGCACTATTCCTTATGTGAAGATCCAGTGGAAAAATCACACAGAGAGAGAGGCCACATGGGAACTTGAGGAAGAGACAAGGCGCAAATACCCTCACTTGTTTCATGATTGAAGTGCCTATAAATTTCGAGGACGAAATTCTTTTAAGGAGGGGAGAATGTAATATATGGGCTCTTTAATAAAAAAAAAAGAAGGAAGAGAAAGAGTTTGAAAAGTCAAAAAAGGGAGGTTGAGGGAGAGAACTGTGGAACCTTCGTGGGTTTTAAAAAGAGAGAAAGAGGGAGAGAAAGAGGCATTCGGCGAAGCAGGGCGAAACGAAAAACAGGGCGGAAGAGAGAAAGAAAAGAAAAGAAAAAAGGAAAAAGGGAAAAATTTTGGCGCGCTCGTGATCCGAACGCCTCATCAAGCCGACTCAAGGGTGTTTTGCAACGCCGGTAAGGAATCGAAGCTTTTAATCACCTACTTCAAGTAATCGCCGCAATTAGGGCTCGAAATTCGGATTTCTTGGATATTTGTGTGGCGAAGCCCGATTTTTGAGTCGTTAAGCTGTATATATTTATAGAAATGGTACTTTGGGATGTTGTGAAGCTATAGCGTCTTACGGATCGTGATTTGAGCTTGTGGTTTGTCCGGAACAGAATTTTGAAGTTGGGGACGCAATCTGGTACTGTAGCGGCAGTAGCTTCGAGCCTCTTTTTGTCGTTTTCGGTTCTGTTTTGGGGCAGCTGAGTTGGGGTTGTTGTTGTACGTTAAAAGAGCTTTCTAAAGACTGCAAGATGGCTTGAAACGGAAATTTGTGGAGGGAGTTATGGCGTGACGAAGTTGGCGCATGGACCGCGCCTAGCTGAAATTGTTGGGTTTCTGCTTTTTGTGTGCTTTTGTGGCGCGTAGGTGTCGTTTATCGACTAATAGGCCTAGTTTAGGCGAGTCATTGTAAGAATATTCCTTTTTACTCGGCCTTTTGATATTGTTTTTCCGTTAATTGTTAGGGATCCGAGTGCGTGGTTCGAGTGAGCGTCGTATTTGATTTTTGGCTTTTCCCCGGTGAGTGACACTATTTCTTCTTTGTATTTTAAACTCATGTTTTGAGAAACATGGTGAATTATATACTTTATGAGTTGATAAAATGCATCTTTTGTTGCATAAAACAGGATCGAGCTATTACGCCATATTTGTTGTTTGAAATGAGTTATATTTCGATATCTATTGAAATGGTTGTTTGAAAATAGCTTGTGAAATTCTTTATGAAAGAATCGAAGAATGCTTTGATATTTATTTATCAAATTTTGAGTTGTGACATGACTTCCTTTCTGATGTTGGATTGCTGGATATTGTGATTGGTGGTTAGCGCTCAATGTCTCCGTGGACCCTGAGGGGTGTGGGTATGCGCATACTATTCTAGGATATCCTTGTGGGCCGAGCCACCGGCTAATAATAGGTGGAGACCTTGCCAAGGGGGGAATCTTGGTCGTTTTGTCACGGGCGTTACGCGTGACCATGGTTAGATATTTGAGCATGAATTGGTCAATGGAGTGGACCATTGACGTGTAATTTGAGTTTGGTCGATGGAATGGACCATCGATGTGAATTGATGAGATTAATCAATGGAATGGACCATTGATACGTGTTTTACGAGATTGACTAATGGACTCGACCATTGGTACTTTCGGTATTTGAGTTATGTTTGTGTTTTAAAATGTGCATAGTGATTTCTCGATCCGCTTAGAAGAAATGTGTTACTCACTGAGCCGTGGTAGCTCACTCCCTCTCTTCTACTTGCTTTTCAGGGGTTCTTCGCCGAGTCGCGAGTAGGCGTGAGCGTTCGTTCGGGGAGGACTTTTGTGGTGGAAATTTTTGGGTATGGCTTGTGCATAGTTAAAAGGTTTATGTTTTGATTTTTGTGGATTATAGATATACTCTGATATTGTAACCAAATACCCTTTTTGTTATATATATATATATGGATGTATATATATTGTTTTTGGGTTGAATTTTGGTTATGTTGAGGCTGCGTCCTTTGGTAAAAAGGACGGCCGTGTCATGCTCCTTTTTCTTGTGAATCGGGGTGTGACACGTATCCTTTAATTTTCTCATAAATGCGGTTAAAATGTCCAAGGATTACAACACGAAACCTCCTCTCGGTCAAAAGACATAGACGAGCGCTTCGGCTAAAGTGTTCTCAAGCCCTTTCATTACATTTCACCATTTTTTAAGGCAAAAAAGAAAAGCTTGCGACTTCGATTGTGCCATCTCAAGTGATCATTGAATTTCTTTTTTTGAAGTTGCTTCAACTATTGTTTCTCTCGAATGGGAACTTCCGCTTGCAATCGCAGCTTGTCACCATCCTTGGGGCAGTATAGTAGAACCATTTTGTTTCAAATCATGGCAAAATTATTAACAAGAAGCGAGACTTGAACCCAAATAAAACAAAAATTATGGACACTTCAAACAAGATTTTTGAGCAAACTGCTCCAACCTTCACTAGTAGCAAGAACGACCCCGGCCTTTCAGAAACAAGAACATGAGGCGTTGATCAAATGGCACTAAAAACACAAAAGCCATCGATCCGGACAGTGTCGCAATGCTAGATTTAGCGCCCAAAACCTCTTCTTTTTGTGTTAAATCTTCAAACCCAATAATTGAACTCAAAAAAGGAGGAAAAAAGAGACAGGGGGGATTATATTTATCGTTGCTCAGTGGAAGGAGAAGTCGTTTATTAAAAAGACAATCGTATCAGTATGGAACCAGTCCTTTATAATCGAAGCTTTTAATCACCTACTTCAAGTAATCGCCGCAATTAGGGCTCGAAATTCGGATTTCTTGGATATTTGTGTGGCGAAGCCCGATTTTTGAGTCGTTAAGCTGTATATATTTATAGAAATGGTACTTTGGGATGTTGTGAAGCTATAGCGTCTTACGGATCGTGATTTGAGCTTGTGGTTTGTCCGGAACAGAATTTTGAAGTTGGGGACGCAATCTGGTACTGTAGCGGCAGTAGCTTCGAGCCTCTTTTTTTGTCGTTTTCGGTTCTGTTTTGGGGCAGCTGAGTTGGGGTTGTTGTTGTACGTTAAAAGAGCTTTCTAAAGACTGCAAGATGGCTTGAAACGGAAATTTGTGGAGGGAGTTATGGCGTGACGAAGTTGGCGCATGGACCGCGCCTAGCTGAAATTGTTGGGTTTCTGCTTTTTGTGTGCTTTTGTGGCGCGTAGGTGTCGTTTTATCGACTAATAGGCCTAGTTTAGGCGAGTCATTGTAAGAATATTCCTTTTTACTCGGCCTTTTGATATTGTTTTTCCGTTAATTGTTAGGGATCCGAGTGCGTGGTTCGAGTGAGCGTCGTATTTGATTTTTGGCTTTTCCCGGTGAGTGACACTATTTCTTCTTTGTATTTTAAACTCATGTTTTGAGAAACATGGTGAATTATATACTTTATGAGTTGATAAAATGCATCTTTTGTTGCATAAAAACAGGATCGAGCTATTACCGCCATATTTGTTGTTTGAAATGAGTTATATTTCGATATCTATTGAAATGGTTGTTTGAAAATAGCTTGTGAAATTCTTTATGAAAGAATCGAAGAATGCTTTGATATTTATTTATCAAATTTTGAGTTGTGACATGACTTCCTTTCGATGTTGGATTCTTTGGATATTGTGATTGGTGGTTAGCGCTCAATGTCTGTGGACCCCGAGGGGTGTGGGTATGCGCATACTATTCTAGGATATCCTTGTGGGCCGAGCCACCGGCTAATAATAGGTGGAGACCTTGCCAAGGGGGGGAATCTTGGTCGTTTTGTCACGGGCGTTACGCGTGACCATGGTTAGATATTTGAGCATGAATTGGTCAATGGAGTGGACCATTGACGTGTAATTTGAGTTTGGTCGATGGAATGGACCATCGATGTGAATTGATGAGATTAATCAATGGAATGGACCATTGATACGTGTTTTACGAGATTGACTAATGGACTCGACCATTGGTACTTTCGGTATTTGAGTTATGTTTGTGTTTTAAAATGTGCATAGTGATTTCTCGATCCGCTTAGAAGAAATGTGTTACTCACCGAGCCGTGGTAGCTCACTCCTCTCTTCTACTTGCTTTTCGGGGTTCTTCGGCGAGTCGCGAGTAGGCGTGAGCGTTCGTTCGGGAGGACTTTTGTGGTGGAAATTTTTGGGTATGGCTTGTGCATAGTTAAAAGGTTTATGTTTTGATTTTTGTGGATTATAGATATACTCTGATATTGTAACCAAATACCTTTTTGTTATATATATATATGGATGTATATATATTGTTTTTGGGTTGAATTTTGGTTATGTTGAGGCTGCGTCCTTTGGTAAAAAGGACGGCCGTGTCATGCTCCTTTTTCTTGTGAATCGGGGTGTGACACGTATCCTTTAATTTTCTCATAAATGCGGTTAAAATGTCCAAGGATTACAACACGAAACCTCCTCTCGGTCAAAAGACATAGACGAGCGCTTCGGCTAAAGTGTTCTCAAGCCCTTTCATTACATTTCACCATTTTTAAGGCAAAAAGAAAAGCTTGCGACTTCGATTGTGCCATCTCAAGTGATCATTGAATTTCTTTTTTTGAAGTTGCTTCAACTATTGTTTCTCTCGAATGGGAACTTCCGCTTGCAATCGCAGCTTGTCACCATCCTTGGGGCAGTATAGTAGAACCATTTTGTTTCAAATCATGGCAAAATTATTAACAAGAAGCGAGACTTGAACCCAAATAAAACAAAAATTATGGACACTTCAAACAAGATTTTGAGCAAACTGCTCCAACCTTCACTAGTAGCAAGAACGACCCCGGCCTTTCAGAAACAAGAACATGAGGCGTTGATCAAATGGCACTAAAAACACAAAAGCCATCGATCCGGACAGTGTCGCAATGCTAGATTTAGCGCCCAAAACCTCTTCTTTTTTGTGTTAAATCTTCAAACCCAATAATTGAACTCAAAAAAGGAGGAAAAAAGAGACAGGGGATTATATTTATCGTTGCTCAGTGGAAGGAGAAGTCGTTTATTAAAAAGACAATCGTATCAGTATGGAACCAGTCCTTTATACCTGGCGGTTTATGGGACCAGTCCTTTCCAACTTGGTGGGGCGATTCATGTGGCCGTTCTCTTTATATGATCAAATCCGCGATAGATATTTAACTGAACAAGGTAGAAGCTCAGTAATGACAGCAAAAGGTCAGATACTATCACCTTCTGAACACTAATATCGAATCGACGAATCTTCACTTGTGAATTGAAGAGAGAGTTACGAGGCTTCATGTGTTAAAAGCTCAATGGGGAGTTTCGAGATACATGCCGTTGAAATTTTTTTGCCGACCCGTCAAATGGGTACCTTGTGGACGACACCTGTGACTTCGGTGCGGAGGTTTTCGTCATCAAGAGTTCGGGAGTCGGCGAATTTGTAAGGATGCTGAAGGAGAGCACACCGTATAATTATGAATGGAAGATATCGAGGCTCCCAAGCATGGAGGATGAATATCGACTCTTTCATGTGTTCACTGTTGGAGTCCTTGAATGGTAGCTCCTATTTACAAACTTCCTTTCAATGATAAACTTTCGTTTTTGTTGATTTATTGTTCGTCCTATCTATTTATCACTATTTTCAATCTTTTCTCAGGAGGGTAAGGGTATTCCCACGTGGTGATTTGGATGACGGGCAAAAACCTTTCGATATATCTCTGGTTATATAATTCGGAAACATTGGCTTCTGGTCAGAAAGTGAACGTGAGGTTTGTCATTCGGTGGAAAGGCCAAAACAACATTGTACTCCATCAGCCGGAAGGTGGGTATTTGTCCTCGTAAGTGGATGAGTGCTAAACTTCAAAGCCATTTGTAACAGAAAGTCTAGAGTAATTCCAAAGTACAGTGCTAATTAAATTGCGCCTGTTAGGCTGTTAGCAAGGACCGAATTCGATTTGTTCATGTAGTCCATATGGTTAGAAACTGCTGAAATCTATCATATTTCTCAACTCTAATATTCTACTCTCTTGCTTTGTCTTTGCAACCTTGTAGCTATTACTAGGTGGTTCAGTAGCTCCATCGCGTATAGGGGTTGGTCGTCTTTCGTGCCGCTGAAAATGATTTGGGAAAACTTGACGGATGATCCATGTGTCATTGAGGTTGAAGTCACGATGATTGACACAACTAGCAAATTGCCATCACAACAAATATATGTACACAGCTAGCAAATTGCCATGACAGCAAATATATGTACTGGATGTGTTCATAAACGAACAATTACGGTAGTTCTTTCCTCATGACAATAATAAATGAATTGAATGTATTTGTTGGCTCCTTCATATTAGTCGACAAGAGTAGCCTTTAGCCCAATCGCGGCCTAGATCCACCAAATTCATCAATTTCAATTCATCGAAGTGTCCATGGTGTGGCTCGATTCACATAGCCCAGTTTTGATTTGTTCCAACACTGCCCAGGCCCATGAAATTTAAAATCAATTCAATCCTCTATTTGTTACCCGAAACATGAAATTTAAAATAAAAATTTCTAAAAATAATTGTCATATCGCTTGACATAATTAGTTAATGGAAAATGTTTCCATTACCAATAATAATTTATGTCTAAAATTATTTGTGAATGATGAACATATTTTTCGTTTATTCAATTTTATAAATGATATAAGTGATGATTTTTTAAAAATATTTTTCAAGTCATTCATTTTTCGAAAATAAATGGAGCCTAAGCTTTAGCCGCTACCAAGGGCTCACGTCCACGAGAGAGAATCCATCATCCCCACCCTCTGTCTATCACCTTTTAAAAAGCTATCACTCAAACTCGTGCGTGCGAATGGAAGCGAGAATCTAGTGAGGTGAAAGTCCCGTGTTTAGCAAACCTTTGACAACAATGTGTACTGTGTTTGAACTGATCACCAAGTGTTTTGTGAAAATGCCCGAATGAAAATTACATGCACAACCAAGAAGCATCTTCCTAAACACGAACCTACTTAAATCATGACGTACATGTTGATTTCATCCATTCTATCCTCGGTCCCACTGGTTTAGACTATGTTCGAAAACCCCAAATGCTATGCCTGTCTCATTTTCATATGATCTCATGCGTACATTTAGTCTTTGATACCAATTCACTTCGTTACCTTCTCTGCATTGTATAGATCGATGTATAAGGCAAGAATCTCTATCATTGAGTAATCTTGTGTAACAAAATGAGTTTTTCAGTATTTTTGCTAGATAAAACTTTGTGATTGTTGTTTGCATCTCAAAAAAAAAAAAAAAAAAAAAAAAAAAAAAAAAAAAAAAAACAAACAAACAAACAAACAAACAAACAAACAAACAAACTGATGAGAGTAGTTGCCGAGCGTGTCACTCAACATGAATGTTTCTTGTGTTTTATGCTACATGCGTGTTTGTGGTGATCGGTAGATCTTCGCCGGTGAGAAAAATTGGAGAGCTGGAGTTCTCAGTTTTCCGGGAAAAATCCATGGAAAGCAGAGTGCGCATGCTGTATGTGTGTCAGTGGGTCGAAAATAATGAAAGTGATGGCTGGCTGTGAATGGTCCAAATAAAATCGTCGTAGTTTTGAATCTTTGATTAGATTTTTCTAGGATGTTGTTCAATGCTTTCATGGAGGCATTCAGTGAAGGAAGAGCGTGAGACAGGTATGAGAGTTAAGAGGGCTCGTGGATTCGGGGAAAGAAGGACCGAAGAAGAAAGAAGAATAGTAGAAAAATAAAAAGATCTGAAAATAAGAAATGTATGTAAAATGAGAAAAATAATAAATACGGAAAAAATTATTATCGAAGATGGGAAAATGCAGGCCTCAACTAGGTAGTTAGGTCGTAGGATTAGATTTAGTTGAGTTTCGTTCAGTTGATGTTCATATAGTCAAGGAAATTGCATTTCATGGTTATTAAGGCAATTTGAATTTTAGATAGTTTTTCTCTAGATGAAATAGACAGCAGCATAAAAAATAAAATTCAATAAAAAATATTTAAAATGATAAAAGTAAAAAGATAAAAGAAATCTCATGGGCGTATGGTTTACTTCTAGGGGTTAGTTAATTGATCTTCGTCTTTGATATCATTAGCATGATTTTTAGTAGGAATTTCATTTTTGTTAATCGAAATTGGTCTTTGATTTCGATTTAGAAAATTAGCTCAAAGTGCTATTCTCTAGAATACTATAGGACAACTTAATGGAGAGGTAACTTCTTGGGGATAGTAAGCTTAAACTTCCTAAGGAAGGTTGATTATTATAAAATACTTCCTAGCTACTTTGAGCAAAGCTCAAAAGCACACGGATGGCTGCCGGATGGCTCCATAATCTTTTCCCCGTACGAACTAAATGTATCACCAAGAAAACATAAATAAAGTTGACACTTCGGTGGTAATCAATAATTTTTCCCTTATCTTGATGACAAAAAACGACTTAAAAAAAAATAGTCTTTTCACATTTTTAACCGTGATTACCACCCGGTAAGCCATATATCATAATGGTTCCCATAGCTCATATTCAACCAATTCGTATTAGTTTAGTATTTTCATCCTCAAACATCTATCACTTACTAAATTTATATTTAAAAACGTATTAAAAGAAAATATTTTCAAAAATATTCCAATCTATTCATTGGGCTGGATATCGAAGAATAGAAGGATTAATCATGCACCGGTGCATAACACCCAATGTGGGGTTGCTACAAAAAGCCGACACCTTGTATTACCAAATCCAGTCGAGCCCAACGAAAACAAGACCTTCTACGACGAGTCAAAGGGACTCGTTATTCAGTAAAACAACACGTGTCGAAGAGACAAAACCGTTGAGTTTTGAAAAAGTGTTGCGATGATAGACCGTCATCTGGGAGGCCCAACCATTCAAAACTTTCCAAAGATCCTTATGAATGAGAATGCATATTTCCAAGAGGAATGATTAAGTGACATTTTTTAATTTATTGTTAGATTAACGGTTTGTTTTGAATTACAAAAAACCAAATAACAAATAATTATAAATTGTTGTTGAGTCCACTCTTTCAAGAATTTGTGACTCACAATGACCTACCCTCTCCTTCAAGAATTTGTGACTTACAATGAGTTATTTTCACAATAGCTCAAAGAATGTTATGCTAGCAAAACCCTATAAAACCCTATATAAAGCCAATCAAAGTTAGCAAATAAGTGCATCCGCGAAGATTGGTCAAGTTGATAGATTCGAATTTCTTGCGGTATAAAAAAAGGTCTTGAGAACTGTGACATTGGTTAATCATACCTTACAAAGAAACATTTTAATTTTTTTACACACCAATTGTGCATAACATGAGAAAGATGATGCTTTGAAAATGAGAAATTTTTCTTTATTTTGGAAATTTAACAAGTGCCTCCAGAATGCAAGCCAAAAGGCAACACACATAGTTCACATTGGACGGCTAAGCTGATGATAATATGTAGTTTCGCTCCTAGTTTTCTAAATCTGGACTCGTGTATATATCAAAGACAACTTCTTTATCATCCATCATCATCATCATCATCATCATTATTCTCATTATGATTATCATCATTATTATCATCAATATCATCATCATCATTATTATCATTATCATCATTATCATCATTATTATTATCATTATTATGATCATCATCATCATCATTATGATCATCATCATCATCATCATCATCATCATTATTATTGGACATGAACCGTTAGTCGATTTCTCTCTCTTTGTTCATTGGGCTTTACTTTGGAACATTAATTGCATTCCATCCAATGAAAAAATCGTTTTATTTTCCAAATAAAATTCAGTAATTCTTTTAATCTGAAATTTTATAAGCATATAGTATAAAAATAACGAGGAATTGAGTCAGTGAAGCACACAGCCTTTTATGGGTTTTGTTGACATAATAGTTAAACTACTTTGAGAATGACTGCTTATTGTGAGTTCACGAAATCTTAAAAGAATAAGTCTCATAATAATTTATAATTATTACGACAACATGGATGCATCCTCATGCATGGAGTTGTTCATGGTGTTTCACGTGGTGGGGGGCCTGGTGAGGATGCCGGGCACTCTGGGGATCAGGTGGATGTTCGTGGTGGGGAACGACTGGGGGGCGATGATACCGAGTGAAGGCGCTGGTGAACACGAGCACCACGTGGCTCCGGAGGAATCCGGAGAGGAAGCCGTTGAGTCGATGAGGGCGATGATAGGAGATGATTACTACATTTGCAGGTTTCAGGTGAGGACCTTGGCTTCGGCTTGATTTTTTAAAAAATTTGCGACTTGAATCGTCACAGTTCCCACTTTTTGTGGTCAGCTTTTGTTGTTAGTAGGAACAAGTCGGTCTTGATTACTTTCCTGACTACCGTTTGTAATCTTTTATGCTTGGTAGGAACCTGGAGTGGCAGAAGAGGACTCTGCAAAAGCTGATATCGCCAGACTCATTCAGCTACTCCTCACAGGCCGTGACTGTCGCGCCCAGAGATGTAGGGATGAGGGCGATGATAGGAGATGATTACTACATTTGCAGGTTTCAGGTGAGGACCTTGGCTTCGGCTTGATTTTTTAAAAAATTTGCGACTTGGATCGTCACGTTTCCCACTGTCGCGCCCAGAGATTTTGTGGTCAGCTTTTGTTGTTAGTAGCTTTTGTTGTTAGTAGGAACAAGTCGGTCTTAATTACTTTCCTGACGACCTGTGTAATCTTTTATGCTTGGTAGGAACCTGGAGTGGCAGAAGAGGACTCTGCAAAAGCTGATATCGCCAGACTCATTCAGCTACTCCTCACAGGCCGTGACTGTCGCGCCCAGAGATGTAGGGATCTCAGGATTGACCAAACCACTCGAGCAACGCCGGGTTGAGTTGCCCTCTTGGCTGACCGAGGATGACATCAATTACAACGCCATCCAATTCAGCCGGACGGGCTTCACTGGAGGATTAAACTATTACCCTTGTTTGGACTTGAACGTTCCTCTCTCTAAGCTTATGCTCTTTTACAGTTTGAATGTTGTGGTGCTGATAAAAATTTGAATGATACGATCCTGGATGTGCGTTTTGGATTGAGTTATGGCAGAAATTTATAAGGTAGAAATCTGAAGCATAAATAGAGATCGTGTTCTAGTTGTGTTCCTCCGAACCATCGGCGATTGCCGCCTCTGGATGCCTTCAATTCACGTTTCCCCAATGTTTAAGTAGATGGATTTAGGAGGAGGAAAACACTGCAGTGCTCGCAACATAAGACAACAACGGCTAATTTATCAAATTCCGTATCTAATAATGTATATCATCTGTAAATTAAAATAGTGAAAGTGACTTTTGAACGCTCTTTTTGCAATAAAATTTTAAGATTTTTTTAGTGAAAAGTAAAAGTTAGAGAAAAACCTAAGGCTATACGAAACATCATAAAGCAAATTGAAAAAATATAACGGGAAAATAATCGTATTGTACATAACATGTCTTATTGATAGAGAAAATATAGATTAACATAAATGAATTATATGAGATAGAGCTTGATAGGGCAAATCCATTTTGCAATTTGATCCGATCCATTAGTTTGTAGAGGTATTTACTCGATCGCAAACTTGATTCAATCCTATACAAAATATAGTAAAATATAAGATGAAAGTAAATCCTACTTAATTAAAAAAATGATGGTAGCATTAAAAAAATGAAGGAAATAGTAGTGTTGAATTGAAAAAAAATGTTGAATTAAAAAGAAAATAGGACATCTAAGATGTTTGATACTTGTGAAATTTGGAATGATGATATCCATTCAAAGTGTAGGCACGTATACTAGCTAATTTGTATTCGTGATGTGATTGTCGTCATCACATGCTTTTCAACAATTTAAGTAGATGTATCCTCAAATTAATACAGACTAGTAGTGTTTCGTGTAAATGATGATGGACACCGAGTAAAAATTACATATTGCTAATTCAATCTTTTCCTTCTTGTTTTTTTCATTGACATAGCAATCAAAGTGATATCTTAAATCCATTTAGATCTCTCATAAACTCCTTTATGGGTGTAGAAATTAGGAGCTATCAACATCATAGATGGGAGTGCGAATCGAAGTGCCAGTGAAGTTCATGGTGGGGGACTTGGACCTCACCTATCACATCCCTGACATGAAGGATTACATCCACAACAGTGGGTTGAACCAAGCAGCGCCCAACTTGGAAGAGGTGGTGGTGATGGAAGGGGCAATTCATTTCCTCCAGCAAGAGAGGTCACTGCTCACATTCATGACTTCATCAAGAAATTATCATCCCTATGATCTAGCAGCGTCTCATGTTGTCCCTTGCCATAGTGTCCATCATTATTGTCTACATGGATACCAACCATGAATGGTAAAAGGGCACGAGAATAATAGAATAAAGAAAAAATGCAATCCGTTCATTATCCATTTCGTTGTCACTAATAAAAATGATCAAAAATTGAAACTGTAAATCGAAATTGGAAAAACAACATTTTTAGGAGCTTTTGTTTTTTATCTTTGTCAAAGCGTGCACACATGGACGGTCCATGTTGTTTTGATTTGCCTTTTTAATGAAAGTTTATGTATTTCTCGTGTATTTTTTTAGTATGAAGTACAATTTTCTTTCTATTTTTTTTTAATTGTCACAAAATCAACTTTATCCTTCTCTCTAATTTTTTCACAAGCTTTTAATAAGCGTTTGTTTTTAGTTATTGAAAGAAAAGAGAAATATTCATTGACTGATTGCATTCTAGAAAGTGATTTAAAAATAATGTAATTTATTTTGCCTCTCCATACAAAAAAATCATTAAATTCATCACGATGTTGCCGAAGAATGGAAGATAGTCCTACACGCATCCAGGTTGCTCCATGATAATTAGTTTTCATTAGACGATCTCACAATTTATTTTCTTTTCTTTTTCCTTTTCTTGCTAATCATTAAATTCATCACGAAGTTTCACGTTTTCTTTTTTAAAATCACACGTCATATGTACTCAACAATTATTACATAGACACTAACGCATGAATATCATTTTTGTAATGAGCTTGACCTTATTCATATCATACCTCGATAAAAAAAAATCATCAAGTTTTCAAGGGATAAAGTAGCATTTTGATAATATATGATATAAAGTAATTAAAAATTTGTAGACAAAGTTTGGATGTTTACATGACTTTGTCTTCATGCCCCTTGGCATCAAGAACAATCACAGGTCGCATCCAATGATCTAGTAACCCCGATTAAATAATGCATTGTGCACAGACTTCGGCCAAAAAGAAAATTAACGCACGTCTTCCGAGGAAATAAAAAAGTGATAGTATTGTAGTATTTCTTTCTTATGTTACCCTTACCCCAAAAATTATGAGTTTAATTAGTTCACATCGATTTCTTATAATGGAAAATAAGTACAGAGATTTGTGGCCTGTCAGCTTTGTACAGTATTAGGATAGTGCGATTCACAGATTAATTGAACACTTACAAATAACATAATGATATTATATATAATTGGGGTATTTCCTTTCATAGTCTAGAGTTGATACCAAGATAAGAGATATGCGATAGAGGAAATTGCGTAATTTCTATATAATTTTGTATAATTCTGTATATTTAATGGTGAAGAGTGCATATAGACTTTATTGGATAACTTAACAAAAAAAAAATCAATTAGAATCAATTGAGGATATTCATTTGCCTTATTAGAAAGTACAATATTAGAATATTCAAATAATATATCATGTCTTTATTTATTAATTTTTTTGTTTGTCTTTTTTTTTCTTCCATTCTTTTTCTAATCGGTTGCTGGGCCTTCACAATGGCTGAAGATCGACTAGAGGCGAGAGCTAGCGAGGTTGACCTCACTAGTCTTGGGCGAGGCTCAACCTCACCTAGCGACGACAAGGTCGACCTCACTAGTGGCTGGGTGAGGCTTGCCCTTGCTGGATCTAGTGAGGGTCAACTCTTGCCAGTTGCAGGTCGAGGTCAACCTCGCTAGAGGCGACCAAGGCTCACCCTTGCTAGTGCTTGGTGGGGGTGTGTCATGCCCGGACTTGCTCAAGACGTGCAACAACCCGTGCTCGTCGTCATTCAATTCCTTTAGGTCATTCGATTGCGACGTCCCAGGAGACGTCACCGACCCAATCGCTTTATTTGATTAAATACGCAAGCGGAAGCATAAACAATTCACCAAATCAACAAACTTATATTTACATATATGCATCCATAACATGATTACAATAAACTAGCTATTTATATCCAAACTTGAACGTCACTCGTTATGCCATTTCATGTTTAATCAAAATGCGCGGTCATTCGCACTTTCAAAAAGGTTTCAGGGTTATCCTAGCTCCTCTATGCAACGAATGAGAGATGAGGGATGGGGAGGTTGAGAGGGTTCAGTTGATGCAAGGAAATGGAGAGAGAAAGTGAGTGAAAATTCGTCCAAAGGGCTAGAGAGAGAGATAAAGTGAGAGAAATGAGAGAATGAGAGAGAAAAGGGGTGGTTGAATGAGCTAGGGGAGAGAGAGAAAGATTGTTGCACATGTCTAGGCCATCGGATGGCCAAGATGCATCCTTGCTCCCCAAGGCAAGAATGGAGGGCCAAGATTGCTTACTCTCCAAGTTCCATTAATGCCATTTATTGCACATTAAATGAACTCATCATGCCTAGGCTAGAAAATAAGATAAGTAGGCTTAGCTAGGTAGGGTAGGGTAGGGTAGGCATGCCATCATCTTCTCTCTCCTCTCCTCATTGGGCACCCATTTCTTGTTTTATTAGGCAGAAGGGTAAAATGGTAATTTCACAAGCCCTGGGTACTGTTCACACACATGGGCATTAATGAGGGACTTGAAAAGACAAAAAAGGACTTGGGTGGTACATGAGCTCCTTTGGGGACCCCATGGCCTATTTCCACATTTCCTAATTTTTACGTTCCATTAATAAAAAAAATTGATTTTTTGCCCCAAAGTGGCCTTCTCGGCATTTCCGTGCCCTATCGATCCCCGTTGCAATCCCGCTCTAAAGATTTGCCACTATTGTAATTCCGTTCCGAAAATTGGGGTTGGATTGAGGATGTCACAGGGTGAGCTTGGCTAGATTGCCTCTGGCTGATTGCCGAGGCCTAGCGAACGGCAAGAGAATGAAGGGAAGAACAAGGAAGAAAGAGAAAAAAAAAAGGAAAAATTAAAAATATTATTAAAATATTATTAAAAATTGTCTACATTAGCGCCGGTCAAAATTGGTCAAATAGACTCAATTGGAAAAACAATAAAAGATTTAAAATTCAATTGATAAAATTAAAATTTTATAATTTGAATTGGTAATATTGCAATAGATTTAATATTTTTTGAATAATTTTCTCGAGAAAAATATTATCCAAATTAAATTACCATGAGTGCGAAGAGATTTTATATAATGAACTTACAAAGTGATGACAAAGTTCTAAAGATACGTCCAAACACAGAAGTAGGAATCTATCACTTCTATACAAGTATTAAGGGTCTGCATCGTAACGTTTCTGTTTCTCCCACATTGCTTTTGTTTCCGGAACAAAAAAAGAATAGAAATCCGTTTCAGTAAAACATTTGTTCCGGGAACAATTTTCTACTTTTGTTAGGGAATAGATTTGGAGCAGAAATGAGAAAAAAAAAAGTTACTTACTTGTTCAGGAATAATTTCTAGAAATAAGCCAATTTTCTTTTTTATTTTTCTTTTATTCCTCTCTTGTGCGACCACCTCCAACCGCCCACCGCCGCCGCCGATCGCCGATCGCTACCCGCCGCCGCCGACCGTGAGCAAGAATAAAAATAAAAAAAATAAAAAAAACAAATAAATAAAAATAAAAAACAAACGCAAGAAAATAAAAGAAAAACAAATAAAACAAATAAAATACAAATAAATACAAATAAATACAAAAAAACAAAAAAATACAAAAAAATAAATACAAATAAATACAAAAAAACAAATAAATACAAAAAAAATAATAAAAACAAATAAATACAAAAAAGAAAAAAAACAAATAAAAAACAAATAAATACAAAAAAGAATCATTGCGTTACCAAACGCATTTCTATTCTTTTTCTATTCCAAAGTATAAATTTTGTGTAGTTATCAAACGGGTTTTTACTTTCAAAAATTATTCCCAGGAATAGAAATAGAAAAGAACTATTTTAAAAAAAAAACTCTTCCCCCAGCCAAGAAGCGTTACCATGCGCATCTTAAATGTCCTTCTTAGACCGGTAAACAGTGACAAAAGTGAAAAATTTCACTTTCTGAATGAAAAATCATAATTAATTCTCCTTTTTTTCTAAAAGGGAAATGTCATTTTGTCTTCTTCCTCTCCAGCTGCTTGTTGTGCCTCTACATAAGAGGGCGCAACTCTCCATTCATTGTACACTCTCATTTCGTCTCTTCATCTCCTTCGCTACGCTCGCAAAACTCGTTCCACAGAGAACGGAAACAAAACAGGAAAACATCGAAAGAATGGAGAAGATCGAGCACGCAACTGTTCGCACCAACGGCATAAATATGCATGTGGCGTCCGTCGGCAACGGCCCCGACACGGTCCTCTTCATCCATGGCTTCCCGGAGCTCTGGTACTCGTGGCGCCACCAGATGGTGTCCCTCGCAGCCCTCGGCTACCGCACCGTCGCGCCTGACCTCCGGGGCTACGGCGACACCGACTCGCCACCGAGCGTGGAGTCATACACGGCGTTCCACGTGGTGGGGGACCTGGTGGGGATGCTGGACGCGCTGGGGATCGGGCGCGTGTTCGTGGTGGGGCACGACTGGGGGGCAATCATCGCCTGGTACTTGTGCCTGCTCAGGCCCGACCGAGTGAAGGCGTTGGTGAGCACGAGCTTCGCGTGGCTCCCAAGGAATCCGGAGAGGAGCCCGTCGAGAAGCTGAGGGCGACGTTCGGAGATGATTACTACGTTTGTAGGTTTCAGGTGAGGACCAATGTTAGAAAAAGCCTAGATCCGACCCGACTTGGGCATCTCTTTCCAAGAATTTGGAACTGAGTGGTCGCTGCCGGCAAAAACGTAGATCACGGAGCATGCCGGCTCGAGTTGATTGAATTTTCACCAAGTCCCATAAAAAAAGTCGGAAATAACATCGTATGGACCTTTCTATAAAGACGTAAGTAGCGCACAAGTTGATCTTGATCACTTTTCTGACTGCGGTAATCTTCATCCTTGGCAGGAGCCTGGAGAGGCTGAAGAGGACTTTGCAAAAGCCGATCCTGCCAAGCTCTTTAAGCTATTCCTCGTCAGCCGGGATCCGAGCCCGCCTATCTTGCCTAAGGACGTGGGATTCTCAGGAATGGCCAAAATTTTTTACGATCACCAGGTCGACTTGCCCTCCTGGCTAAGCGAGGATGATATCAACTTCTATGCCGCCCAATTCAGCCGGACCGGCTTCACCGGAGGATTGAACTACTACCGCTGCTCGGACCTGTAAGTTCCTCTCTCTAAGCTTATGCTCTCCTCTGTGTCAATACATTTGTACCGATAGTCTATGAAGCACGGCAACATTGCCCGTGCTTCCGTGTCGTGTCCGACACGTGTTGGAGCATGTCGGACACGTTGACACGCTCGGACATGGTCGGACACGTGGTCAATGCGTGTCGGATTTTCCGACACGTGATCAAACACGTTTTGACACGCGTGTCCGAAAGATGGAGGGTGGAGGCGAGGGTGAGGGAGCAGAGACGAGCTGCAAGCGATGGCGAGCCCGTGACGAGGTTGCGAGCGACGGCGAGCCCGCGACGGCAAGAGACGGAAGAGGAGAGGAAGGGGGTCGTGCGGTGAGGAGGAGGAGAAGGATCGAGAGGAAGAGGAGAGGGAAGGGGGTCGTGTGGCAAGTGGCGAGGAGGAGGAGGAAAAGGAGGGCTGGCTAGAGTTTTTGATAAGAAAACTCAAAAATAATAAAAAAAAAGGGGATCTGATGGTGTGACTATCTGTCACTGTGAGGTGGTGGGGGAGAGAAATAAAAGTGTAATAAATTTGGGGGGGGGGAAATGGACGAGAGAAAGAAGGGAGTGGGGGTGCGGGGACTTTTTTCTTAAACGGAAAAATAAATAAATGAGATTGAAAAGTAATTTTGAAAAATAAAAGTATTGAATTTTGAATAATGATAAATTTTGGTCATTTGTAGAAGATCATGGATTTATTTAAATAAATTGATTCTAATTTCTTATTAATTATTAGTTTCATTAATAACTTTTGTTAAAGTTAAAAACATGTTTCCAAACATGGATACACATTAACTATGAATATGTTTTTCGAATTTTCAATGAATTGATTTATTAATATTATTAGTGTAAATTCATTGTAGGCTCTTTTTTTTAATTATTTATTTATTTATGAATTTGAATCAAATTAATTAAAAATAAAAATATTCATTTAATATACAACGTATCCCAACGTATCGGAATTATCTATTTTTGAGAAATGACGTGTCGTGTCATGTCGTGTCGTGTCGTGTCGCGTGTCGATGCTACTTAGCCAATAATTGATGCCATTGCTGAAATGTTTTCCAATGGGATCGTGAGCCATTTCTTACCGATCCAAAAGCAACGATTCATGTTGGTTTTGACCTAACCGCACAAGCTGTGGTGGATTTGGGATTTTTTTTTTTGGGATGAAATCGTATCACGTTCGAGTCAAATTCCTCCATTGCGTTGGTATTTACCACCTCTAAATACGTTTACATGTCCCTAATGTTCAAGTAGATGGATTTATGAGGAGGAAAACGCTAGAAGGTTTAGCCTAAACAATGCTCATAACACAAGACAGTGACTAATAATCCAATAAACTAGAATTATAAAAGTGACTTTTCAATATTAAAAGCAGCCAGTTTAATAAAAAAAAATTATTTTTTAAATACAATTTTAATATTTTTTAAGCAAAAAAGTTAATAAAAAATAAAAATTTAAAATCTCAATCTAAATACAAATATTTGATTATATTGCGATATGTGTGTTGTAGTAGTCTAATATATCATAAGAAAAGTTCATTGTGAATATTAAATGCATTCAATTTAATGGAAAAAAAGAGATTAGTTTCTTTTCTTAAAAAAATTTAAAGATTTTTTAGTAAAAAGAAAAAATTTAAAAGGAACCTTTTAAAAGCTCAATCTAAATACAAGTGATATTTTTTAGAAACTGGATCTATGGGAAACATTATATTGTATCTATGGTACCATGATATAGAGCTTAATTGCATGTACTTTTGGCTCGATCCCATGCAAATTGTAGTAAAATATAGGATAAGAGTTAACTCTACTCCATTAAGGAATATTAGTTGCATAAAGAATGTTGAAAAAAATCATGTCAAATTAAAAGAAAATAAGACATATAAGATGTTTGTTAAGAATAAAGTGACTCTTCATATAACACATAAAGGATTTTTATTTAATCATCTAATGACCATTAAATGTAAATTTTGTATGATATTTTCTTCAGTTATTTGAATCTCCTGATTATCGTCACTGCTATAGCGTTTAAAAGAGATTGAATTCTCACGTAAGTTAAATGAAAAGATGTTAAGGACTTCTAGCAAACATAGACTGTTCAACAAATTTGAAATGTAAAATCCATTTGAAGCATGGAGATTTAAATTAGTTAATTTGTATTTGAGATGTATTTTTTTAGTCACATGCTGTTTCAACAACTTACGTAGATGTGTCCTCAACGCAATATGGAGCAGTGGTTTTTTGCTAGATTGAAGATGGACATCGAGTAAATTACACGTTGCTACTTCAATCTTTTCTTTTACTATTCTCTTTGGGCATCACAATCAAAGTGATATCTTGAATCCATTTCCATCTATAAAAAACTCCTTTATGGACACAGAAATTGGGAGCTATTGGCATCATGGACATGAGTGCCAATCGAAGTGCCAGTGAAGTTCATAGTGGGGGACCTGGACCTCACCTATCACATCCCTGGCATGAAGGAGTATATCCACGGCGGTGGGTTCAAGCAGGCAGTGCCCAACCTAGAAGAGGTGGTGGTGATGGAAGGAGTGGCTCATTTCCTCCAGCAAGAGAAGCCTCAGGAGGTCACTTCTCACATTCACGACTTTATCAAGAAATTCTCATCCCCATGATCTAGTAGTGTCTTGTGTTGTCCCTCATGATGGATTATTGTCCATGTGGATACCAACCGTGGATGATAAATGGGCAAGAGAATAATAGAAATAAATAAAAAGTTCAATTCATCCGTTATCCATTCAATAATTACGAACTAAAGATGATAAAAAATGAAAACTCAAAATAGAAATCGGAAAAATCCCTTTTAGGAGCTCTTGTTTCCGATCTCTATGAAGGTATGCGCACACAAATAGTCGATACCATTTGAATATTATTTACTTCACATGTATCTTTTTGAATAATGGATATATTTTTTTTGATAAAAAAATCTTTAATTGTCATAGTATTAACTTTATCCTTCTCTCTATTTTTTCCTAAGTTTTGAATAAGTGTTTGTTTTTACTTATTGAAAGAAGGAAATATTCATTGACTGTTTGCATTCTAGAAAAAAGTCCATTTATAAATTTTGCCTCTACATACAAGTAAAATCATTAATTCATCATGTTGCACGAAGAATGGAAGATAGTTCCGCACGCACTCTGGTTGCTCCATGATAATTAGGGCACGTTTGGTAACCATCTCAACAATGCCGGATTCTGATTTTTTGTTCCCAGAATCAGTTTGGGACGAGAATCAAGAATAAAAAAAAAAGTTGATTATTGTTCCGGGAACAAAATTGAGAATCAAAAACTCTTTTTCTTCTCTTTTCTTCTTCTTCATCGACCGCCATCCCGCAAGCGCGCCCGCCACTGCCCGCCGCCGCCGCCCACCGCCATCCGACGCCACCGCCGGTCGCCGGTGACCGGTCCGACAAGCTAGCCGAAGGCTTGCCAAGCTAGGGCGAGGTCTGGCAAGCTTGCCGGAGGAAAACCTAGCCACCGGCAAGGCTCGCCCAACCCCGCCGGTGGCCAGGCGGGCCTTGCCCAGCTGCTGGTGAGGCCGAGCCGACGAGGGCCAGCCTCGCTGAGGGCCGACAACCGGCCTAAAGAAGAATTAGAATAGGAGAAAAAAAAAAAAAAAAAAAAAAAAAAATTATAAAAATTATTTAAAAATTAAAATAAATTGATTTGGAATATAATCAATGAACACTGTATCAAACGCAATTCTATTCCAAAATCAGAAATTTTGTACGAGTTACCAAACGTGTTCTTTTACTCGTAATTAGTTCCGGGGAACAAAATAAAAAATAATCATTTCTAATCGAATTTGTTTAGGAAGTAATCATTATCAAACGCGCCCTTAGTTTTCATTGGATGATCTCACAAAATTTTTTTTTTTTTTTTTGGGTATTCTTGCTAAAGTTTCACGTTCTCTTTTTTTAAATCCTACATCATATGTACTCAACAATTATTAAGGAGACACAAATGCAGGACTATCGTTTTTGTAATGAGCTCGACCTTATTCATGTTCTACCTCGATAAAATCATCAAGTTTTTAAGGGACAAACTAGAATTTTGATAATTTATGATGTAAAGTAATTAAAAATTTGAAGACAAAGTTTGGATGTTAGCGTGCTTTTGTCTTCATGCCCTTGGCATCAAGAACAATCATAGGTCGCATCCAATGTTCTGGGAACCCGATTAAAAATGAATTGCGCACTGACTTCGGCCTAAAGGAAAATTTCTATATAAATTAATATATAGGAATGTGGATGCAATCAATATCGTCCATGAAAATTCTAGTTGAACGATTGTGTAACAACAACCGAGAACCTGAGCTACGCTCGTAATTTAGATAAGTAAACCCGTTAGTAATAAATTAGGGTTACGAAAACAAATTTCTTAGAGTGACGATGTAAGACGTGATGCCACGTTGTTTATCATCGGAGACGGGAATGCTCCAAGTTTTAGTTTCGTTTGAACGATGAATTAAGAATTTACTGATATTTTCTCGTCCGGAAAGTTTTATTAAACGTTGTTGACACCTAATTTTTAGTCGACATATCATTAAAACATAAAAATCAAGATTTAAGTTTCTGATCGCAACAGAACCCTATCTCTCGACCAAAAAAATATCGTTTTTCATTTCTTTCTTTTGCACTGTCGTTTTTAAGCAGTTTTTAACTCATTTTCAAGAAAAACCTGAAAAGTCAAACGATTGACTTTCGGGTTGACTTTTTGGTAAACCCTTTGACCAAAAGTCAACCCCGAGTCAAAAATTGACTTTTTGCCCAAAAAATTCCACTTAGCTTTAATTTCACTTTTTTCAAATCAATTTCTTGAAAATTCAAAGATTTGATCAAAAAATCAACATTTTAGGAAAAGTCAACTAAATGGTTGACTTTTAGTCAAACCTTTGACCCAAAAAAAAAAAAAAAAAAATAAATGCACAAATACATTTATTTTAATGCCAATTTGACTTTTGTGTCAAAAATTTCACAAAATTCAATTAAGAACCTTAATTTCTGATTTTTTCAGTTTTAGGTTTTAAATGGACCAAAAATAAAATTACTTTTATTCTAGTCATAATTTGGTGTAGTTCCATCTTTAACATTTGGTTTAGGGACTATTTGAAATCTGTTTGAGCATTCAATTTTGCGATTTATCGAGTCAAAATACAAATTGCCGTTTTGAGCCCAAATTAGGGGACCGAAATCGATCCTTCATAACTTGTGAATGGACAATTGCTTCTCACTCATTTTCTTAAGATAAGTCCAAATTCGAGATGGATTTTGCGAAATTCACAAAAGAACTCATCAATTTGAAGAATTTTATCCTCCAAAGCATTAGAAAATTAAGCAATTAAGCTTCAATTGACAAAATTCAAATTGACCCATTCATGGCTATGGTTTAATTTTATAAATCTACGTCCAATTTTAATATTAGGCCTAGATCCATTTTTGACCTAAGTTTGAGCACTTCAATTCAAGGTCAATTTGAATGTGGTAAGTGATCTTACCTATGGGTAGCTCATTAGATAGGGCAATTGTGACACTAATTGAGTTCAATTTTAATTAATTTACAATTTTGTCCATTGAATTGCACATTTTACCATTTTAGCCATTTAGGCCCAATTCAAAGCACCCATGGTTTCGACTCATTGTTTTCCATGATAATCATTCTATTAGGTCAATAAAAGACCCCTAGATCACATTCATAAGGTTTGATTAGCTTAATTGTATCTTAATTGGTCAATTTCTTCATAAAAAGGATCAAATTCCTTTTCAATTATGTCCTTAAGGTGTCAAATTGCATAAATTTTTTTACCCACAGGGGTCCTAAGTGGAAAAAATGGCAGGAACCGGACCAAACTGGTCAAAATCCGGCCGAACCGAACCGAACCAGTTTGGCCGGTCTGACCGGCCACCGATGGGAATGGCCGGTTCAGGGCCTTTCCAGCCGATTCTTGGCCTTCGGCTACCGGTTCTGGAACCCTCTCATTCCCAATTTCACTTCTACACCTTCAATTTCCCAAAATTTTACAAATTGGTCCTCGAATTTCGTCAAATTGCAAATTGACCCCTAATTAGACATTTTGACGCAATTCCCGATTTTGGCTTGGCTTTTTGCAAATCAAACCCACTAGACCAATTACCCAACACCTCGAGATCATAATGGAGCTTTCAAAATGGATTTTTAACCGTTGGATCAAGATTTTGGCCGTAGGGTTGAACCGACGGCCAAAATCGCTTAATGTGGGATTATATAAGTGAAATTTCTTCAATTTAAAAAAAAAAAAGGCTCATTTGCACGAAATTTCCTCCCTCTTCAGACCTTTTTCTCTCATTTCTCCCTCCAAAAACCCTACCAAAACATATCACTCTCTCCCTCTTACTCTCTCTCTCTAGGTTTTGGTTCATCTCTTGGACCGATTCTTCCTTTTTTTTTCTTGAGCCGGTGATTTGATTGATCTCAATCTGAGCCGTAGTGGCTTGATCTACATTCTTGGAGTCCCGATCGTGATCCGGTGATTAGATCCGACTAATTGCGATTGAAACCGACGAAAACCGCAACAAAGGTAATGATCCGAAACTCGAATCCGATGAAGCGAGATCGAGTTAGTCGATCGGGGCTAGGATTCAAGATTAGGAGCTTTTACATGTTTAATATTGATGAGTATGATTGCTGCAATGAGTTGTTGATAATTTGAATGATTATTGTGAGTTTAAGCCTAATCTGTGATTTTCGTCGGCCTGTACATAGGTTACTGTTTTGGAAAAATCAAGGTCTGAAATGACCTCTTTTCAGCTCGAGTCCTCTTAAGATTAGATAATAGACATCCCAAGCTTCGAAACCATAGGTCACACACCCAAAAAGAACATCATTTGGCCCTCCAAAAACACCTCCGAAAATTAACGATTTTGCAGTAGTTTAGATTTTTTTTTGGTTCTGATCCGGTTCCGCCTTCTGACTTTGTTATTTTTGTTCCGACTTTCATGGTCATTTTTTGATAAAACTTTCTTGATGAGTTTTTTTTCAAATAATGTCTTGCATCTTTTGTAATTTTTTCATGATTTTTGGATGTGGTCAACTAGGTCAGATCTACTTGGATCTAGGTTTAGGTCAATTTGTTCCGTATCGATATTTGTTTTGTTATTTTCTTGCTGATTTTTGTGTTGATTTCTGGGAAAACTTTCCTTGATGAAAGTTTCTCATACAGGTGTTTTACATCTTCTTTATTGTTTTCAAAAAATTTGAACATGATTAGTTAGGCTAAAAGTGTTTAGATTTGGACATAGGTCAGTCTATCCAGTATTAGTCCGAGATTTGTTTTAATGAATCTCTGTTTTTGCTATTTTTGTGTTGATTTCTGGAACAACTTTCCTTGGTAAAAGTTGCTTGTACAAGTCTTGTGCATCTTCTGTATTTGTTTCAAAATTTTTAGACATGTTTAGGTAGGTCAAAATCGCTTAGATTTGGACATAGATCAGTCTATCCTATATTAGTTTGAGATTTGTTTTGATGAAATTGAGTCCATAAATACACTTTTTTGGTCTCAAATCCTTCATGAAAGATGAAATACATTATATATATGTTCAATTGATGCATTCTTTACAAGGTTTTTACATTGGCAATGTGAATCAATTGCATGCTTTAGAGTAAAAGGTATTGCAGCAACGTGTTTTGGACATATAGTGTGATCTGTTTTGCCATTTTTGCCATGATTCATATAATCTTAATTGAGTTTCGATCTCTTAACGAGAAATCTTCATCACTGTATGCTTAGTAAAATTTATGCATATCTTAAGGATGGCTGAAATCATGCTTGTTCTGTAAATTTAGTGCTGAAATGAAACCTTGTCATATGTGCACATTATTAGGCTTATTTGAGTCATTTAGGGATCAAATCTTATGACCATGCCTTCTTGATGATTGAACCGCATGTTGTAAGGTTTAGATACGTGTTTAGGTCATGTCATTTGAGTTTCATCTTGTACATCAAATTGTCTCGTAAAAAGTGTTCGTCATACTTAGAATTCCCTAAGCATATCATTAGGAATAATGAACCATTTCATAATGTCATTTCATTGTATGACATTTTGCATGCCAATTTAGGATTAGATAACCATCCAAACTTTCCATTACATTCAATCCTAAATCCCATGTGATTTCTTCATGTCATTTTGGCATTCTTTGAGTGATTTTAAGGTTTTCTAATGAATGCTTATGTTTTGTTTTCTTAATTACTAATGCACGCACTTTTAGAGATCTCAATTTTAGGATACCAAATTGACCTAGTTTGGACTTGAGTTCTTCTAGGAAGATGTAGGACACATTTAGAGGTTTCTAATGCCACTGATTTCATGTCAATCGCTCATCGTTTGGACTATTTTCCATTTTTTAAAAGTCAGATTACAATATGAATAAGAGATCAAAATTCGGACCCATGTTTTAACCTTGTCCAATAGACCTTTGATGTTTTTGTTCCTTTTTTTCTATTTGGAATCTGAACTTAGCTTCTTAATGAAAGTTGTTTGTCATCATGTTGGCTATCTTGTGTATAAATTTGGTGATTTTTAGACGTGTTATGATAAGATAAATTCTCGTGACATTAGCTGAATGTCCTGTTATTTTAACAAATTTCTGATGTGCTATTGCTTGTTGTTTGATTTTTGTAAATTCATGTGTAGCTTGTTCAAGAAAACTTTCTTCATGAAAGTTGCTTGTCATCATGTTATGCATGTTAAGAAATTTTTTCCATAGCTAGATTGTTAATGGGTGTTACTCAATTTTGTTGTCCTTGCACATTTGTTCTGAAATTTCTTTATATAAACACGATTGTGATTATTTAGCTATATCCTTTAGGTTAGTTTGTGCGTGAAATTAGGACATGCTCTCTTCATGAAAATTGTTTTAAATGCTCTAATTTTTGTTGTTAAACAAACGGCCCTTTTCAAATTGCATCTTTCAAAAAAAAATGTTTTGGTACATGTGATGTTTCTAAAAAACGATTCCTAAAAAGGTTATTCTCCGAAACTCGATTTGGTTTAAGAAAAAATCATGGTTGTGGACCATATTCAAAATGCCTGCGATGCTTGTGACTTCGAATGCGAGGACCGGGCTAGCCTTGTCAATTGAATGTATTCTATAGCCTAGATATTCCTTAATCCTAAATATTTTCAAACATTTTGACAACGTGAAAGTCACGGTTTGAATTGTATTCAAAATGCCTACGATGCTTGTGACTTCTAATACGAGGCTCGGGCTAGCCTTGGCAATTGAATATCTTTCATAGTTGAGACATCACCCTGTCTCAAAATTTTTCATGAATGATTTTGAGATATTTTTTCTTTGAAATATCACATGTACCCTTCATGCATATCATCCCATCATACATTAGAAATTACTTGTGTTTATGATTGCCACATGCCCTTGGTAATAAGTGACCCGCCGACTGTTCACTTTCTTGCTTGATTGATTGAGAAACAAGGTTCAAAAGACCTGCATGCA
The DNA here is from genome assembly GCA_014182565.1 of Eucalyptus marginata. Taxonomy (NCBI): domain Eukaryota; kingdom Viridiplantae; phylum Streptophyta; class Magnoliopsida; order Myrtales; family Myrtaceae; genus Eucalyptus; species Eucalyptus marginata. The sequence continues at coordinate 38,503,872 of CM024595.1, read as the reverse complement.
TATTTAAATTTTTTGCAATGCATGTGATTTTTAGATGAATGGTAAGGTCGATGCATGATATCGAGGGAAAACCCTAGGATCATATAGATCGCTTGATTAGGAGACTTAGTAGTGTTATTGGACATGCGAGAATACAATTGGTCAACAATTGCTATAAGTCACAAAAAAAATGGATTGGGTAGGTGTCTTAATGGGGACCTTCGCATGAAAAACAAAGGCCGATCCCGAGGCCCCAAAACTTGACTTTCATATTGTACTTCTTTTAAATGATTTATCTCAATGTGATATCTTGTTTTTTGTTGTTTTGATGTGTATGCTTGTTTCTTTCCATTGTATGTACCTGGTTATAAGTTTCTTAGGTTAGGATTAGATTAAAATCCCGAAGATGGAGAAAGCGTGAAGACGGTGGAGGTCGATGTCCATTTCGACTATTATCATGTACTATTTGTTTTCCCGACATATGTCTCGGGTTCCATTTGTTATATAAAACCCAACGAGTTGCGGGTTTTCTCTCTCTTTCTCTCATCTTTTTTAATTGTGTTTCTCTTTTATATTTTTTAGGATTGCATGATAGATTTATTGCTTTCTTTGATTGTTTACTTACTATCTTGTAATTTCAATTCCATTGATTGCTTTTTTTTCTTGTTTTTCTAGAAATAGAATAGAATGAAAATGACCAACCACGCATGATCACTTAGTTTATGACAAATGATCCCGAAAATGTAAAAAGAAACGCATGTACATGTTAGGAAAACACACCATACTGTTTAGGTACCGAAATGACGCTAATAAAAATATTAACGTAGCCCAAGTCTCCAAACCTAGATATTTGGTTGCGTAGAAATCGAGGGAATACTCCCGACCCTCGATTGGGTTTTCTAGCCGACCCCCAAAATGAGGCTAGTGGCGACTCCCGTCTTATTTTTAGGTTGTCATAAATAACTAGACCGTACAAACAACCCGTCACACGAGGTATGAGTTTCGATTAAACTCACGATGGTTTAGCATACTCGACATAGGAGTAACCCAAAGGATGAAGTGATGACATCCTTATGGGCGAGCCTGACGAGAGGGCTACCATGATAAAGGTACCCTAAAATCCAATATCCACACCCGACCCCTTCTTCTAAGGTGTGTCACTCGTGTGAGTATGGATCGCGACACTCCGCTGTCATGCGGGGTACGAGCTTGGGAGAGCTCGTGATCTCGTGGAGGGAACTCACGAGAGGCTTGATCCAAAAGGCGAGGTGATGACGTCTTTTGGAACGCGAGTCGTGAGAGAACTCTCGTGATCAAGTACACCTAAACCCGACCTTTCCCCTTTTTCCTCTCCTCGCGACGAAAAGGGATTCGAGGGCAGTGAGATCGGGTCACGACAAACGTTTTAATACAATGTAAGAGTATGGTCAAGACATGTGTAGCACATGGCGTTCTAGGGTGTCACAGTTGCACGAAGAATAAAAACCAATCCCTTACACTCATGATAATCAATTGTTGTTAGATGATCTCAGAATTTTACTTATCCCGCTAAAGTTCATGATTTCTTTCTTATATCACACACGAATTGTACCGAACACTAATTATGGAGACACAAACACATGCACATCATTTCTGTAATGAGTTTGACCTTAAACTAGCATTAGATAAACTAGCATTTTGATAGTATATGACATGAAGTAATTGAATAATTGAAGATAAAGTTTGGATATTCACAAGAATTTGTCTTCATCCTTCTTGGTATATGGAATAATTACAACTCTCATCTCTTTCGACAGCTCTTGGCATTTGGTGACCGTTTAACCCCAATTAAATGTTTCTTTCTTATTTTCCTTTGACGCAGAAAATCAAGAGTTTGATTATTTTGCTTGATTTCTTCCATCGAAAAATCAGTGCAGAGATTGGTGGCCTCTTAGCTTAGTACATAAGTAAAATAAGGCAATGCATTGGTTCAACATGGCACGGTGATCTTATTGTCATTGCAAATGCAAAAAAGAAATTGTAAAAAGCCTCAAAGGTTGAAAAGAAAGATAATAGATCTCCAAAACCTATTACATCTTTCAATTTTCATAATAACTTTATCATGATAGATCATCTATATCTATCCATCTATCTATTGTTACCATTGCCGTGGCTGTTGTTGTCATTGTTATTATTACTATCATAAAGTTAAATTATTGGTATATTGTGTGTGGTTGGAAAAAAAAAAAAAAAAACAACAACACTTAAGAGTTCACTATTTAAGCTATCAAAATATTATAAAATCCATCTAGCTAATTTTGGTCGGAAATTGCTGACGTAAACATCAACCATCCTAGGTTACAAGATCAGCGTTGATGTGAATAATTTTTAATAATATTTTAATTTTTTTTGGAATATTTATTTATTTATTTTTCTTCTCTTCTTTCTCTAATCAGTTGCTGGGTCTCGACAATAGCTAATGATCGACTAGAGGCGAGAGCCGACAAGATCGACCTCGCTAGCCCCGAGCAAGACTCAACTTCCTCTAGTGATGAGGTCAACCTTGCCAGTGGGGAGACTTGCCCTCACTAGATCAAGTGAGGGTTCAACCTTGCCAATCACAAGGGGGGGTCGACCTCACCAATGACCAGCAGGGGCAAGCTTCGCCTCATTGATCCTCACCTCAGCCAGTTGTCGAGGCCCAATGATTGGTAAGAGAAAGAAGTGAAGAAAAAAAAAAAGAAAGAGAAAAAAATGAAATAAATATTGAAAAAATATTAAGATATTATTAAAATAATCCACATCAACATTAACAGCGTCACGTAGGATGGTTGATATTCACATCAATGATTTCTGACTAAAATTAGTCGAATTGATTCAATTGACAAAACATGATAAAGTTTATACAATTGGCAAAATTAAAATGTTTAAGATTCAATTGATAAAATTACCATAGGTTTAGAATTTGTAGACAATTTTTTCAAGGAAAACATTATCCATATTAAATTATCATGTATGCGAAGGGCCTCCATATGCTCGACTCATAATGTGATGACAAAGTTCTAAACGTACGTTCAAACACAGAAATAAGAATCCGCCATTTCTGCACAGGTATTAAACGCCGTGGTCAACGGTGAACAAAGTGAAAAATGACACATTTTTAATGAAAATGATTATTAATTCTCCTTTTTTATGAAAGAAAAAAGTCATTTTTTCTCTTTGTCTCTTTCAAAGTCCCATCAAATGGAGTAGTTTAACAACACAATAGCGTTTAGTTTAAAGTATATTTCCGCGGCAAAACTCGATGTACCGATTAACTAGTTTTGAGGGAAAAACTAATGATGGAGCGTGCTCTGTTACGATTGGTTGGGAAAGCGACGGAGCCGTTCTCTTCTCATTTCCCCTACAGCTACTTCTTGTCGTTCCACATAAGAGACCGCAACTCTCGATTCATTGTATACTCTCATTTCGTCTCTTCATCTCCTTCGCTACACTCGCAAAACTCGTTCCCCATAGAACGGAAACAAAACAGGAAAACCTCGAAAGAATGGAGAAGATCGAGCACGCAACTGTTCGCGCCAACGGCATAAACATGCATGTGGCGTCCGTCGGCAACGGCCCCGACATGGTCCTCTTCATCCATGGCTTCCCGGAGCTCTGGTACTCGTGGCGCCACCAGATGGTGTCCCTCGCAGCCCTCGGCTACCGCTCCGTCGCGCCCGACCTCCGGGGCTACGGCGACACCGACGCGCCGCGGAGCGTGGAGTCATACACGGCGTTCCACGTGGTGGGGGACCTGGTGGGGATGCTGGACGCGCTGGGGATCGGGCGCGTGTTCGTGGTGGGGCACGACTGGGGAGCAATCATGGCCTGGTACTTGTGCCTGCTCAGGCCCGACCGAGTGAAGGCATTGGTGAACACGAGCGTCGCGTGGTTCCCAAGGAATCCGGAGAGGAAGCCCGTCGAGAAGATGAGGGCGACGTTCGGAGATGATTACTACATTTGCAGGTTTCAGGTGAGGACCAATGTTAGAAAAAGCCTAGATCTGACCCGACTTGGGCATCTCTTTCCAAGAATTTGGAACTGGGTGGTCGCTGCCGGCAAAAACGTAGATCACGGAGCATGCCGGCTCGAGTTGATTGAATTTTCACCAAGTCCCATAAAAAAGTCGGAAATAACATCGTATGAGCAATTCTATAAAGACGTAAGTAGCGCACAAGTTGATCTTGATCACTTTTCTGACTGCGGTAATCTTCATCCTGGGCAGGAGCCTGGAGAGGCTGAAGAGGACTTTGCAAAAGCCGATCCTGCCAAGCTCTTTAAGCTATTCCTCGTCAGCCGGGATCCGAGCCCGCCTATCTTTCCTAAGGACGTGGGATTCTCAGGAATGACCAAAATATTTGACGACCACCAGGTCGACTTGCCCTCCTGGCTAAGCGAGGATGACATCAACTTCTATGCCGCCCAATTCAGCCGGACCGGCTTCACCGGAGGATTGAACTACTACCGCTGCTCGGACCTGTAAGTTCCTCTCTCTAAGCTTATGCTCTCCTCCGTGTCAATACATCTGTACCGATAGTTGATGCCATTGCTGAAATGTTTTCCGATGGGATCGTGAGCCATTTCTTACCGATCCAAAAGCAACGATTCATGTTGGTTTTGACCTAACCGCACAAGCTGTGGTGGATTTTTTTTTTTTTTTTTTTTTTGGGATGAAATCGTATCACGTTCGAGTCAAATTCCTCCATTGCGTTGGTATTTACCACCTCTAAATACGTTTACATGTCCCTAATGTTCAAGTAGATGGATTTATGAGGAGGAAAACGCTAGAAGGTTTAGCCTAAACAATGCTCATGACACAAGACAGTGACTAATAATCCAATAAACTAGAATTATAAAAAGTGACTTTTCAATATTAAAAGCAGCCAGTTTAATAAAAATATTATTATTTAAATACAATTTTAAGATTTTTTTAAGCAAAAAAGTTAATAAAAAATTTAAAATCTCAATCTAAATACAAATATTTGATTATATTGTGATATGTGTGTTGTAGTAGTCTAATATATCATAAGAAAAGTTCATTGTGAATATTAAATGCATTCAATTTAATGGAAAAAAAAAGATTAGTTTCTTTCTTAAAAAAAAATTAAAGATTTTTTAGTAAAAAGTAAAAGTTTAAAAGGAACCTTTTAAAAGCTCAATCTAAATACAAGTGATATTTTTTAGATACTGGGTCTACGGGAAACATTATATTGTATCTATGGTACCATGATATAGAGCTTAATTGCATGTACTTTTGGCTCGATCCTATGCAAATTGTAGTAACATATAGGATGAGAGTTAACTCTACTCCATTAAGGAATATTAGTTGCATAAAGAATGTTGAAAAAAATCATGTCAAATTAAAAGAAAATAAGACATATAACATGTTTGTTAAGAATAAAGTGAATCTACATATAACACAGAACGAATTTTTTATTTAACCATTTAATGACCATTAAATGTAAATTTTGTATGATATTTTCTTCAGTTATTTGAATCTCCTGATTATCGTCACTGCGATTGCATTTAAAAGAGATTGAATTCTCACGTAAGTTAAATGAAAAAATGTTAAGGACTTCTAGCAAACATAGACTGTTCAACAAATTTGAAATGTAAAATCCATTTGAAGCATGGGGATTTAAATTAGTTAATTTGTATTTGAGATGTATTTTTTTTAGTCACACGCTGTTTCAACAACTTACATAGATGTGTCCTCAACGCGATATGGAGTAGTGGTTTTTTGCTAGATTGAAAATGGACATCAAGTAAATTACACGTTGCTACTTCAATCTTTTCCTTTACTTTTCTCTTTGGGCATCACAATCAAAGTGATATCTTGAATCCATTTCCATCTATAAAAACTCCTTTATGGACGTAGAAATTGGGAGCTATTGGCATCATGGACCGGAGTGCCAATCAAAGTGCCAGTGAAGTTCATAGTGGGGGACCTGGACCTCACCTATCACATCCCTGGCGTGAAGGAGTATATCCACGGCAATGGGTTCAAGCAAGCAATGCCCAACCTAGAAGAGGTGGTGGTGATGGAAGGAGTGGCTCATTTCCTCCAGCAAGAGAAGCCTCAGGAGGTCACTTCTCACATTCACGACTTTATCAAGAAATTCTCATCCCCATGATCTAGTAGTGTCTTGCGTTGTCCCTCATGATGGCTTATTGTCCATGTGGATACCAACCGTGGATAATAAATGGGCAAGAGAATAATAGAAATAAATAAAAAGTTCAATTCATCCGTTATCCATTCAATAATTACGAACTAAAGATGATCAAAAATGAAAACTCAAAATAGAAACTGGAAAAATCCCTTTTGGGAGCTCTTGTTTCCGATCTCTGTGAAGGTATGCGCACATAGATAGTCGATACCATTTGAATTTGCTTTATTATGTAGTTTATTTACTTCACATGTATCTTTTTGAATAATGCTTCTTTGATAAAAAAAAAATCTTTAATTGTCACAATATTAACTTTATCCTTCTCTATATTTTTTCCCAAGTATTGAATGAGTGTTTGTTTTTATTTATTGAAAGAAGGAAATATTCATTGACTGTTTGCATTCTAGAAAAAAGTCCATTTATAAATTTTGCCACTACATACAAGTAAAATCATTAATTCATCATGTTGCACGAAGAATGGAAGATAGTTCGCACGCACTCTGGTTGCTCGGTGCTCCATGATAATTAGTTTTCATTGGACGATCTCACAAATTCTTTTTTTTTTTTTTTTTTTTTGGGTATTCTTGCTAAAGTTCCACGTTCTCTTTTTTAAAATCCCACATCATATGTACTCAACAATTATTAAGGAGACACAAATGCATGACTATCGTTTTTGTAATGAGCTCGACCTTATTCATATTCTACCTCGATAAAATCATCAAGTTTTTAAGGGACAAACTAGAATTTTGATAATTTATGATGTAAAGTAATTAAAAATTTGAAGACAAAGTTTGGATGTTCGCGTGATTTTGTCTTCATGCCCTTGGCATCAAGAACAATCATAGGTCGCATCCAATGTTCTGGGAACCCCGATTAAAAATGAATTGCGCATTGACTTCGGCCTAAAGGAAAATTTCTATATAAATTAATATATAGGAATGCGGATGCAATCAATATCATCCATGAAAATTCTAGTCGAACGATTGTGTAACAACAACGGAGAGCTTGAGCTACACCCGTAATTTAGATAAGTAAACCCGTTAGTAATAAGGAAAATGTCACAAATGGTCCCTATACTTTTATTTAATGTGCAATTTCGTCCATGAACTTTCAATTTGCTCAATTTGGTCCTTGAATTATTGATAAATATCCGATTTAGTCCTCGAACTTTCAATCAGCTCAATTTGGTCTCGAACTATTGATAAATGTCGATCTAGTCCTTCGTTACTATTTTTCCTTCTTCTTCTTCTTTTTTTTTTTTTTTGCTTTTTGCTTCTTCTCTCTTCCCTTCGCCGAAGCCCGCAGAGGGAAGCCGGCGTCCGGTGAGGACGGCCCTTGCTCGACGCCGACGAGGGGTCCCCGGCAAGATCCGGCGAGGGAGCCCCTCGCCGACGTCGGCGAGGGTCTCCCTCGCCGGATCTTGCGGGGACCCCTCGCCGGCGTCGGGGGAGGGACCCCTCGCAAATCGGCGAGGGGGCATTGCGAGGGAGCCCTCGCCCGACGCCGGCGAGGGGTCCCTCGCCGAACACGAGCAAGGGCAGCCCGATGCCGGGTGCTCCCTCGCCCGACGCCGACAAGGGAGCCCCTCGCCCAACACCAGCGAGGGCTGCCGGACGCAGGCTTCCCTCCGCCAGCTCCGGCAGAGGGAAGAGAGAAGAAGCAAAAAAAAAAAAAAAAAGAAGGAAAAACAAGAATCGAATGACTAGATCGATATTTATCAATAGTTCATGGACCAAATTGGAGCCGATCGAAAGTTTAGGGATTAGATCGGACATTTATCAATAGTTTAGGGACCAAATTGAGCAAATTGAAAGTTTAGGAACGAAATTGCACATTAAGTAAAAGTATAGGGACCATTTGTGACATTTTCCCTTAGTAATAAATTAGGGTTACGAAAACAAATTTCTTAGAGTGACGATGTAAGACGTGATGCCACGTTGTTTATCATTGGAGACGGGAACACTCTGAGTTTTAGTTTCGTTTGAACAATGAATTAAGAATTTACTGATATTTTCTCATCTGAAAAGTTTTATTAAACATTATTGACACTGGATTTTTAGTCAACATATCATTAAAACATAAAAATCGAGATTTAAGTTTCTGATCGCGACGGAACTCTATCTCTCGACCAAAACAATGTCGTTTTTCATTTCTTTCTTTTGCATTGTCGTTTTTAAGCAGTTTTTAGCTCATTTGCAAGAAAACCTGAAAAGTCAAACGATTGACTTTCGGGTTGACTTTTTGGTCAACCCTTTGACCAAAAGTCAACCTCGAGTCAAAATTTGACTTTTTGCCCAAAAAATTCCACTTAGCTTTAATTTCACTTTTTTCAAATCAATTTCTTGAAAATTCAAAGATTTGATAAAAAAAAATCAACATTTTAGGAAAAGTCAACTAAATGGTTGACTTTTGGTCAAACCTTTGCAAAAAAAGGAAATAATAAAATAAAAATGCAAAAATACATTTATTTTAATGCCAATTTGACTTTTGTGTCGAAAATTTTACAAAATTCGATTAAGAACCTTATTTTCTGAATTTTTCGATTTTATTTTCGAAATCGACCAAAGATAAAATTACTTTTATTTTAGTTATAATTAGGTGTAGTTTCTTTTTGACATTTGGTTTAGGACTATTCGAAATCTGTTTGAACATTCAATTTTGCGATTTATCGAGTCAAAATACGAATTGCCATTTTGAGCCCTAATTAAGGGACCAAAATCGATCCTTCATAACTTGCAAATGGACAATTACTTCTCACTCATTTTCTTAAGATAAGTCCAAATTTGAGATGGATTTTGCGAAATTCACACAAGAACTCATCAATTTGAAGAATTATATCCTCCAAAGCATTCAAAAGTCAAGCAATTAAGCTTCAATTGACAAAATTCAAATTGACCCATTCGTGGCTATGGTTTAATTTCATAAATCTCCGTCCAATTTTAATATTAGGCCTAGATCCATTTTTTTACCTAAGTTTGAGCACTTCAATTCAAGGTCAATTTGAATGTGGTAAGTGATCTTACCTATGGGTAGCTCATTAGATAGGGCAATTGTGACACTAATTGAGTTCAATTTTAATTCATTTGCAATTTTGTCCATTGAATTGCAAATTTTACCATTTTAACCCTTTAGGCCCAATTCAAAGCACCCATGGTTTTGACTCATTGTTTTCCATGATAATCATTCAATTAGGTCAATAAAAGACCCCTAGATCACATTCATAAGGTTTGATTAGCTTAATTGTATCTTAATTGGTCAATTTCTTCATAAAAAGGATCAAATTCCTTTTCAATTAGGTCCTTTAGTTGTCAAATTGCATAAATTTTTGACCCACAAGGGTCCTAAGTGGAAAAAATGGTAGGAATCGGACCAAATCGGTCAAAATCCGGCCAAATCGAATCGAACCAATCCGACCGATCTGACCGGCCGCCGACGGGAATGGCCAGTTCAAGGCCTTTCCGGCTGGTTCTTGGCCTCCGGCCACCGATTTTGGAACCCTCTCAATCCCAATTTTAGTTCTACACCTTCAATTTCCCAAAATTTTACAAATTGGTCCTCAAATTTCGTCAAATTGCAAATTGACCCCTAATTAGACATTTTGACGCAATTCCCGATTTTGGCTCGGTTTTTTGCAAATCAAACCCACTAGATCAATAACCCAACACCTTGAGATCATTATGGAGCCTTCAAAATGGATTTTTAACCGTTGAATCGAGATTTTGGCCGTAGGGTCGAACCGATGGCCAAAATCGCTTAATGTGAGATTATATAAGTGAAATTTCTTCAATTTTTTTTTGAAAAAAAAGGCTCATTTGCACGAAATTTCCTCCCTCTTCAGACCTCTTTCTCTCATTTCTCCCTCCAAAAACCCTACCAAAACAGATCACTCTCTCCCTCTCCCTCTCCCTCTCTCTCTAGGTTTTGGTTCATCTCTTGGACCGATTCTTCCATTTTTTTCTTGAGCCGGTGATTTGATTGATCTTGATTTGAGCCGTAGTGACTTGATCTACATTCTTGGAGTCCTGATCGTGATCCAGTGATTAGATCCGACTAATTGCGATTGAAACCGACGAAAACCGCAACAAAGGTAATGATCTGAAACTCGAATCCGATGAAGCAAGATCGAGTTAGTCGATCGGCGCTGGGATTCAAGATTAGGAGCTTTTATATGCTTAATATTGATAAGTATTATTGCTGCAATGTGTTGTTGATGATTTGAATGATTATTGTGAGTTTAAGCCTAATCTGTGATTTTCGTAGGCCTGTACATAGGTTACTATTTTGGAGAAAACGAGGTCTGAAATGCCCTCTTTTCAACTCGAGTCCTCTTATGATTAGATAATAGACATCTCGAGCTTCGAAAAATAGGTCGCACGCCCAAAACGAATGTCATTTGGCCCTCCAAAAACACCTCCGAAGATTAACGATTCTGCAGTAGTTTAAGTTTTTTTTGGGTTCTAACTGGTTCTACCTTCTGACTTTGTTATTTTTGTGCCGACTTTCATGATCATTTTTTGATAAAACTTTCTTCATGATTTTTATTTCAAATAATGTTGTGCATCTTTTGTAATTTGTTCATGATTTTTGGATGTGTTCAAGTAGGTCAGATCTACTTGGATCTAGGCTTAGGTCAATCTGTTTCGTATCAATATTTGTTTTGTTATTTTCTTGCTGATTTTTTCGTTGATTTCTGGAACAACTTTCCTTGATGAAAGTTTCTCGTACAGGTGTTTTACATCTTCTATATTTTTTTCAAAAATATTGAACATGATTAGCTAGGCCAAAAGTGTTTAGATCTGGACATAGGTCAGTATGTCCAGTATTAGTCCGAGATTTGTTTTAATGAATCTCTGTTTTTGCTATTTTTGTGTTGATTTCTGGAACAACTTTCCTCGGTGAAAGTTTCTTGTACAAGTCTTGTGCATCTTCTATATTTGTTTCAAAATTTTTAGACATGTTAAGGCAGGTCAAAATCTCTTAGATTTGGACATAGGTCAGTCTGTCCTATATTAGTTCAAGATTTGTTTTGATGAAATTGAGTCCATAAATGCACTTTTTTGATCTCAAATCCTTCATGAAAGATGAAATACATGATATATATGTTCAATTGATGCATTCTTTATAAGGTTTTTATATTGGCAATGTGAATCAATTGCATGCTTTAGAGTAAAATGTACTGCAGCAACGTGTCTTGGACATATAGTGTGATCTGTTTTGCCATTTTTTCCATGATTCATATGCTCTTAATTGAGTTTCGATCTCTTAATGAGAAATCTTCATCACTGTATGCTATGTATATGAGATGTTTAGTAGAATTTATGCATATCTTGAGGATAGCTGAAATTATGCTTGTTCTGTAAATTTAGTGCTGAAATGAAACCTTGTCATATGTGCACATTTCTATGCTTATTTGAGTCATCTAGGGATCAAATCTTATGACCATACCTTCTTGATGATTGAACCGCATGTTGTAAGGTTTACATACGTGTTTAGGTCATGTCATTTGAGTTTCATCTTGTACATCAAATTGTCTCGCAAAAAGTGTTCGTCATACTTAGAATTCCCAAGCATATCATTAGGAATCATGAATCATCTCATAATGTCATTTTAATTGTATGACATTTCGCATACTGACTTAGGATTAGATAACTATCCAAATTTTCCATTGCATCCAATCCTAAATCCCATGTGATTTCTTCATGTCATTTGGGCATTCTTTGAGTGATTTTAAGGTTTTCTAATGAATGCTTATGTTCTGTTTTCTTAATTACTGATGCGCGCACTTTTAGAGATCTCAATTTTAGGATACCAAATTGACCTAGTTTGGACTCGAGCTCTTCTAGGAAGATGTAGGACACATTTAGAGGTTTCTAATGCCACTAATTTCATGCCAATCGCTCATCATTTGGACTATTTTCCATTTTTTTTCAATGTCGGATTACAATATGAATAAATGATCAAAATTCGGACCCCTGTTTTAACCCCCGTTTGGACAGACCTTTGATGTTTTTGTTCCTTTTTTTATATTTGGAATCTGAACTTAGCTTCTTAATAAAAGTTGTTTGTCATCATGTTGGCTATCTTGTGTATAAATTTGGTGATTTTTAGACGTGTTATAATAAGACAAATTCTCGTGACATTAGCTGAATATCCTGTTATTTTGACAAATTTCTGATATGCTGTTGCTTGTTGTTTGATTTTTGTAAATTCATGTGTAGCTCGTTCAAGAAAACTTTCTTCATGAAAGTTGTTTGTCATCATGTTATGCATATTAGGAAATTTTTTCCATAGCTAGATTGTTAATGGGTATTACTCAATTTTGCTATTCTTGCACATTTGTTCTGAAATTTCCTTATATAAACACGATTGTGATTGTTTAGCTATATCCTTTAGGTTAGTTTGTGCGTGAAATTAGGACATGCTCTCTTCATGAAAATTGTTTTAAATGCTCTGATTTTTGTTGTTAAACAACTGGCCCTTTTCAAATTGCATCTTTAAAAACAAAAATGTTTTGATACATGTGATGTTTCTCAAAAACGATTCCTAAAAAGGTTATTATCCAAAACTCGATTTGGTTTAAGGAAAAATCATGGTTTTGGACCATATTCAAAATGCCTGCGACACTTGTGACTTCGAATGCGAGGACTGGGCTAGCCTTGACAATTGAATATATTCCATAACCTAGATATTCCTTAATCCTAAATATTTTCAAACATTTTGAAAATCTTGTTTTGACAACGTGAAAGTCACGGTTTGAATTGTATTCAAAATGCCTGCAACACTTGTGACTTCTAATACGAGGCCCGGGCTAGCCTTGGTAATTGAATGTCTTTCATAGCTAACACATCATCTTGTCTCAAAATTTTTCATGAATGATTTTGAGATATGTTTTTTTTTTTAAATATCACATGTACCCTTCATACATACCATCCCATCATACATTAGAAATTACTTGTGTTTGTGATTGGCGCATGCCCTTGGTAATAAGTGACCCGCCGACGGTTCACTTTCTTGCTTGATTAATTGAGAAACAAGGTTCAAAAGACCTACATGCATGTTTAAATTTTTTGCAATGCATGTGATTTTTAGATGAATGGTAGGGTCGATGCAAGATATCAAGGGAAAACCCTGGGATCATATAGATCACTTGATTAGGAGACTTAGTAGCGTTATTGGCTATGCGAGAATACAATTGGTCAACAATTGCTATAAGTCACAAAAAAAAAAAATGAATTGAGTAGGTGTCTTAGTGGGGACCTTCGCACAAAAAACAAAGGCCAACCCCGAGGCCCCAAAACTTGACTTTCGTATTGCACTTCTTTTAAATTATTGATCTCAATGTGATATCTTGTTTTTTGTTGTTTTGATGTGTATGCTTGTTTATTTCCATTGTATGTACCTGATTATAAGTTTCTTAGGTTAGGATTAGATTAGAACCCCGAATATGGAGAAAGCGTGAAGACGGTGGAGATCGATGTCCATTCCGACTATTATCATGTACTATTTGTTTTCCCGACATATGTCTTGAGTTCCATTTGTTGTATAGAACTCGACGAGTTGCGGGTTTTCTCTCTCTTTCTCTCATCTTTTTCAATTGTGCTTCTCTTTTATATTTTTTAGGATTGCATTATAGATTTATTGTTTTCCTTGATTGTTTACTTACTGTCTTGTAATTTCAATTCCATTGATTGCTTTATTTTCTTATTTTTCTAGAAATAGAATAAAATGAAAATGACCAACCACGTATGATCATTTAGTTTAGGACAAATTATCCCGAAAATGTAAAAAAAAAAAAAACATGGACATGTTAGGAAAGCATAACCCAAGTCCCCGAACCTAGATATTTGATTGCGTAGAAATCGAGGGAACACTCCCGACCCTCGATCGGGTTTTCTAGCCAACCCCCAAAATGAGGATAGTGGCGACTCCCGTCTTATTTTTAGGTTGTCATAAATAATTAGACCATACAAACAACCTGTCACGTGGGGTATGAGTTTCGATGAAACTCACGATGGTTTAGCATACTCAACATAGGACTAATCCAAAGGATGAAGTGATCCCATCCTTATGGGTGAGCCTGACGAGAGGGCTACCATGGTAAAGGTACCCTAAAATCCAATATCCACACCCGACCCCTTCTTCTAAGGTGTGTCGCTTGTGTGGGTATGGATCGCGACACTCCGCTGTCACGCGGGGTATGAGCTTGGAAGAGCTCGCGATCTCGTGGAGCGAACTCACTAGAGGCTTGATCCAAAATGCGAGGTGATGACTTCTTTTGAAATGCGAGCCGTGAAAAAACTCTTATGATCAGGTACCCCTAAACTCAACCTTTCCCCCTTTCCTCTCCTCGCAACGAAGAGGGATTCGAGGGCAGCGAGATCGGGTCGCAACAAACGTTTTAATACAATGTAAGAGTATGGTCAAGACATGTGCAGCACATGACGTTCTAGGGTGTCACGGTTGCACGAAGAATAAAAACCAATCCCTTACGCTCATGATAATCAATTGTCATTAGATGATCTCAAAATTTTTCTTATCCCGCTAAAGTTCATGATTTCTTTCTTATATCACACACCAATTGTACCGAACACTAATTATGGAGACACAAACACATGCACATCATTTCTGTAATGAGTTTGACCTTATTCGGATCTACCTCAATAGAATCATCGAGTTTTTAAGAGATAAACTAGCATTAGATAAACTAGCATTTTGATAGTATATGATATGACGTAATTGAATAATTGAAGATAAAGTTTGGATATTCACAAGAATTTGTCTTCATCCTTCTTGGTATATGGAATAATTACAGCTCTCATCTCTTTCGACAGCTCTTGGCATCTGGTGACCGTTTAACCCCACTTAAATGTTTCTTTCTTATTTTCCTTTGACCCAGAAAATCAAGAGTTTGATTATTTTGCTTGATTTCTTCCATCGAAAAATCAGTGCAGAGATTGGTGGCCTCTCAGCTTAGTACAGAAGTAAAATAAGGCGATGCATTGGTTGAACATGGCACAGTGATCTTATTGTCATTGCAAATGCAAAAAAGAAATTCTAAAAAGCCTCAAAGGTTGAAAAGAAAGATAATAGATCTCCAAAACCTATTACATCTTTCAATTTTCATAATAACTTTATCATGATAGTTCATCTATATCCATCCGTCTATCTATTGTTATCATTGCCGTGGCCGTTGTCGTCATTGTTATTATTACTATCATAAAGTTAAATTATTGGTATATTGTGTGATTGGGAAAAAAAAAAAAAACAACAACAACAACAACAATTAAGAGTTCACTATTTAAGTTGTCAAAATACTATAAAATCTATCTAACTAATTTTGATCGGAAATTGCTGACGTAAACATCAACCATCCTAGGTTACAAGATCGGCATTGATGTGAATAATTTTTAATAATATTTTAATTTTTTAATATTTTTTTTAATTTATTTTATTTTTTCTTCTCTTCTTTCTCTAATCAGTTGCTAGGTCTCGACAATGGCTAATGATCGGCTAAAGGCAAGAGCTAATGAGATTGACCTCGCCAGCCTCGAGCAAGACTCAACTTCCTCTAGTGATGAGGTCAGCCTTGCCAATGGGGAGACTTGCCCTCACTAGATCAAGTGAGGGTTGAACCTTGCCAATCACAAGGGGAGGTCGACCTCACCAATGACCAGCAGGGGCAAGCTTCACCTCACTGGTCCTCGCCTTGGCCGGTTGTCGAGGCCCAATGATTGGCAAGAGAAAGAAGCGAAGAAAAAAAGAAAGAGAAAGAGAAAAAAAAAATGAAATATATCCACATCAACATTAACAGCGTCACGTAGGATGGTTGATATTCACGTCAATGATTTCTGACTAAAATTAGTCGAATTGATTCAATTGACAAAACATGATAAAGTTTATACAATTGGCAAAATTAAAATGTTTAAGATTGAATTGATAAAATTACAATAAGTTTAAAATTAATTGCCAATTTTTTCAAGGAAAACATTATCCATACTAAATTATCATGTATGCGAAGGGCCTCCATATGCTCGACTCATAATGTGATGACAAAGTTCTAAACGTACGTTCAAACACAGAAATAAGAATCCGCCATTTCTGCACAGGTATTAAACGCCCTGGTCAACGATGACCAAAGTGAAAAATGACACATTTTTTAATGAAAATGATTATTAATTCTCCTTTTTTATGAAAGAAAAAAGTCATTTTTTCTCTGTCTCTTTCAAAGTCCCATCAAATGGAGTAGTTTAACAACACAATAGCGTTTAATTTAAAGTATATTTCCGCGGCAAAACTCGATGTACCGATTAACTAGTTTTGAGGGAAAAAAAAACTAATGATGGAGCGTGCTCTGTCACGATTGGTTGGGAAAGCGACGAGCCGTTCTCTTCTCATTTCCCCTACAGCTACTTCTTGTGGTTCCACATAAGAGACCGCAACTCTCGATTCATTGTATACTCTCATTTCGTCTCTTCATCTCCTTCGCTACACTCGCAAAACTCGTTCCACATAGAACGGAAACAAAACAGGAAGACCTCGAAAGAATGGAGAAGATCGAGCACGCAACTGTTCGCACCAACGGCATAAACATGCATGTGGTGTCCGTCGGCAGCGGCCCCGACACGGTCCTCTTCATCCATGGCTTCCCGGAGCTCTGGTACTCGTGGCGCCACCAGATGGTGTCCCTCGCAGCCCTCGGCTACCGCACCGTCGCGCCCGACCTCCGGGGCTTCGGCGACACCGACGCGCCGCGGAGTGTGGAGTCATACACGGCGTTCCACGTGGTGGGGGACCTGGTGGGGATGCTGGACGCGCTGGGGATCGGTCGCGTGTTCGTGGTGGGGCACGACAGGGGAGCAATCATGGCCTGGTACTTGTGCCTGCTCAGGCCCGACCGAGTGAAGGCGTTGGTGAACACGAGCTTCGCGTGGTTCCAAAGGAATCCGGAGAGGAAGCCCGTCGAGAAGCTGAGGGCGACGTTCGGAGATGATTACTACGTTTGTAGGTTTCAGGTGAAGACCAATGTTAGAAAAAGCCTAGATCTGACCCCACTTGGGCATCTCTTTCCAAGAATTTGGAACTGAGTGGTCGCTGCCGGCAAAAACGTAGATAACGGAGCATGCCGGCTCGAGTTGATTGAATTTTCACCAAGTCCCATAAAAAAGTCGGAAATAACATCGTATGAGCAATTCTATAATGACGTAAGTAGCGCACAAGTTGATCTTGATCACTTTTCTGACTGCGGTAATCTTCATCCTGGGCAGGAGCCTGGAGAGGCTGAAGAGGACTTTGCAAAAGCCGATCCTGCCAAGCTCTTTAAGCTATTCCTCGTCAGCCGGGATCCGAGCCCGCCTATCTTGCCTAAGGACGTGGGATTCTCAGGAATGACCAAAATATTTGACGACCACCAGGTCGACTTGCCCTCCTGGCTAAGCGAGGATGACATCAACTTCTATGCCGCCCAATTCAGCCGGACCGGCTTCACCGGAGGATTGAACTACTACCGCTGCTCGGACCTGTAAGTTCCTCTCTCTAAGCTTATGCTCTCCTCCGTGTCAATACATTTGTACCGATAGTTGATGCCATTGCTGAAATGTTTTCCGATGGGATCGTGAGCCATTTCTTACCGATCCAAAAGCAACGATTCATGTTGGTTTTGACCTAACCGCACAAGCTGTGGTGGATTTGGGATTTTTTTTTTTTTTTGGGATGAAATCGTATCACGTTCGAGTCAAATTCCTCCATTGCGTTGGTATTTACCACCTCTAAATACGTTTACATGTCCCTAATGTTCAAGTGGATGGATTTATGAGGAGGAAAACGCTAGAAGGTTTAGCCTAAACAATGCTCATGACACAAGACAGTGACTAATAATCCAATAAACTAGAATTTTGAAAGTGACTTTTCAATATTAAAAGCAGCCAGTTTAATAAAAAATTATTTTTTAAATACAATTTTTATATTTTTTAAGCAAAAAAGTAAATAAAAAATTTAAAATCTCAATCTAAATACAAATATTTGATTATATTGCGATATGTGTGTTGTAGTAGTCTAATATATCATAAGAAAAGTTCATTGTGAATATTAAATGCATTCAATTTAATGGAAAAAAGAGATTAGTTTCTTTTCTTAAAAAAATTTAAAGATTTTTTAGTAAAAAGTAAAAGTTTAAAAGGAACCTTTTAAAAGCTCAATCTAAATACAAGTGATATTTTTTAGAAACTGGGTCTATGGGAAACATTATATTGTATCTATGGTACCATGATATAGAGCTTAATTGCATTTACTTTTGGCTCGATCCCATGCAAATTGTAGTAAAATATAGGATGAGAGTTAACTCTACACCATTAAGGAATATTAGTTGCATAAAGAATGTTGAAAAAAATCATGTCAAATTAAAAGAAAATAAGACATATAACATGTTTGTTAAGAATAAAGTGAATCTACATATAACACAGAATGGATTTTTTATTTAATCATCTAATGACCATTAAATGTAAATTTTGTATGATATTTTCTTCAGTTATTTGAATCTCCTTATTATCGTCACTGCTATAGCGTTTAAAAGAGATTGAATTCTCACGTAAGTTAAATGAAAAAATGTTAAGGACTTCTAGCAAACATAGACTGTTCAACAAATTTGAAATGTAAAATCCATTTGAAGCATGGGGACTTAAATTAGTTAATTTGTATTTGAGATGTATTTTTTTAGTCACACGCTATTTCAACAACTTACATAGATGTGTCCTCAACGCGATATGGAGCAGTGGTTTTTTGCTAGATTGAAGATGGACATCGAGTAAATTACACGTTGCTACTTCAATCTTTTCCTTTACTTTTCTCTTTGGGTATCACAATCAAAGTGATATCTTGAATCCATTTCCATCTATAAAAACTCCTTTATGGATGTAGAAATTGGGAGCTATCGGCATCATGGACCGGAGTGCCAATCGAAGTGCCAGTGAAGTTCATAGTGGGGGACCTGGACCTCACCTATCACATCCCTGGCATGAAGGAGTATATCCACGGCAGTGGGTTCAAGCAAACAGTGCCCAACCTAGAAGAGGTGGTGGTGATGGAAGGAGTGGCTCGTTTCCTCCAGCAAGAGAAGCCTCAGGAGGTCACTTTTCACATTCACAATTTTATCAAGAAATTCTCATCCCCATGATTTGGTAGTGTCTTATGTTGTCCCTCATGATGGATTATTGTCCATGTGGATACCAACCGTGGATAATAAATGGGCAAGAGAATAATAGAAATAAATAAAAAGTTCAATTCATCCGTTATCCATTCAATAATTGCGAACTAAAGATGATCAAAAATGAAAACTCAAAATAGAAACCGGAAAAATCCCTTTTGGGAGCTCTTGTTTATGATCTTTGTGAAGGTATGCGCACATAGATAGTCGATACCATTTGAATTTGCTTTATTATGTAGTTTATTTACTTCACATGTATCTTTTTGAATACTGAATATATTTTTTTTGATAAAAAAAATCTTTAATTGTCACAATATTAACTTTATCCTTCTCTCTATTTTTTCCCAAGTTTTGAATGAGTGTTTGTTTTTACTTATTGAAAGAAGGAAATATTCATTGACTGTTTGCATTCTAGGAAAAAGTCCATTTATAAATTTTGCCTCTCCATACAAGTAAAATCATTAATTCATCATGTTGCACGAAGAATGGAAGATAGTTCCGCACGCACGCTGGTTGCTCCATGATAATTAGTTTTCAATGGACGATCTCACAAAATTTTTTTTTTTTTTTGGGTATTCCTGCTAAAGTTCCACGTTCTCTTTTTTTTTTTTTTTTAAATCCCACATCATATGTACTCAACAATTATTAAGGAGACACAAATGCATGACTATCGTTTTTGTAATGAGCTCGACCTTATTCATATTCTACCTCGATAAAATCATCAAGTTTTAAGGGACAAACTAGAATTTTGATAATTTATGGTGTAAAGTAATTAAAAATTTGAAGACAAAGTTTTAATGTTCACATGATTTTGTCTTCATGCCCTTGGCATCATAACAATCATAGGTCGCATCCAATGTCCTGGGAACCCCGTTTAAATAATGAATTGCGCACTGACTTCGGCCAAAAGGAAAATTTCTATATAAATTAATATATAAGAATGCGGATGCAATCAATATCGTCCATGAAAATTCTAGTCGAACGATTGTGTAACAACAACGGAGAGCCTGAGCTATGCCCGTAATTTAGATAAGTAAACCTGTTAGTAATAAATTAGGGTTACAAAAACAAATTTCTTAGAGTGACGATGTAAGACGTGATGCCACGTTGTTTATCATCGGAGACGGAAACACTCTGAGTTTTGGTCAAGAATTTACTAATATTTTCTCACGTGCAGCGCATGACGTTCTAGGGCATCACAGTTGCACGAAGAGTAAAAACCAATTCCTTACGCGCATGATAATCAATTGTCGTTAGATGATCTCAGAATTTTTCTTATCCCGCTAAAGTTCATGATATCTTTCTTATATCACACAACAATTGTATCGAACACTAATTATGGAGACACAAACACATGCACATCATTTCTGTAATGAGTTTGACCTTATTCAGATCTACCTCGATAGAATCATCGGGTTTTTTAAGAGATAAACTAGCATTAGATAAACTAGCATTTTGATAGTATATGATATGAAGTAATTGAATGATTGAAGACAGTTTGGATATTCCCAAGACTCTTGTCTTCATCCTTCTTGGTATATGGAATAACTACAGCTCGCAACTCTTTCGACAGCTCTTGGCATCTGGTGACCGTGTAACCCCAATTAAATGTTTCTTTCTTAATTTCCTTTGACCCAGAAAATCAAGAGTTTGATTACTTTGCTTGATTTCTTCCATCGAAAAATCAGTGCAGAGATTGGTGGCTTCTCAGCT
Organism: Eucalyptus marginata; assembly: GCA_014182565.1. Classification (NCBI taxonomy): domain Eukaryota; kingdom Viridiplantae; phylum Streptophyta; class Magnoliopsida; order Myrtales; family Myrtaceae; genus Eucalyptus; species Eucalyptus marginata. The sequence goes on along the minus strand of CM024595.1, from coordinate 38,482,794 downwards.
TAGTACAGAAGTAAAATAAGGCGATGCATTGGTTGAACATGGCACAGTGATCTTAATGTCATTGCAAATGCAAAAAAGAAATTGTAAAAAGCCTCAAAGGTTGAAAAGAAAGATAATAGATCTCCAAAACCTATTACATCTTTCAATTTTTATAATAACTCTATCATGATAGATCATCTATATCTATCCGTCTATCTATTGTTATCATTGCCGTGGCTGTTGTCGTCATTGTTATTATTACTATCATAAAGTTAAATTATTGGTATATTGTGTGATTGGAAAAAAAAAAAAAAAAAAAAACAACAACAACAACAACAACAATTAAGAGTTCACTATTTAAGTTGTCAAAATACTATAAAATCTATCTAACTAATTTTATCGGAAATTGCTGACGTAAACATCAACCGTCCTAGGTTACAAGATCGGTGTTGACGTGAATATTTTTTAATAATATTTTAATTTTTTTAATATTTTTTTTTTAATTTAATTTAATTTTTCTTCTCTTCTTTCTCTAATCAATTGCTAGGTCTTGACAATGGCTAATGATCGGCTAAAGGTGAGAGCTAATGAGATTGACCTCACCAGCCTCGAGCAAGACTCAACTTCCTCTAGTGATGAGGTCAGCCTTGCTAGTGGGGAGACTTGCCCTCACTAGATCAAGTGAGGGTTGAACCTTGCCAATCACAAGGGGAGGTTGACCTCACCAATGATCAGCAGGGCAAGCTTCGCCTCACTGGCTCTCGCCTCTGGCCGGTTGTTGAGGCCCAATGATTGGCAAGAGAAAGAGGCGAAGAAAAAGAGAAAGGGAAAGGGAAAAAATGAAATAAATATTGAAATAATATTAAAATATTATTAAAAATAATCCATATCAACGTTAACAGTGTCACGTAGTGTTGTGACCTAACCTCGGGTGCACCATTTAGGGTTTAGTTAATGGACTACTAAGTCTAAACTTGGCTTAGGCTCTCCAAGCCCATACCAATTCATGACTTAGGTTCAAGTTTTTTGTATGCAAAAAATTATTAGCTAGGAGTCGCCACTAATCAGTTCATGGTAGGTCGATTAGACACCTAAGTATAATGAAAGAGTTATTTTACTCATACGAACTAGAGACTTTGGTTACGTGGACTTAATTACACTAGATTTTTCTATGCCCTTTTGGTACCATTCTTTTTTATTTTCAAAAATATCTTTGCAAGCAGTTTGGATTGGTTTTTTTTATTTTCAAAAATATATTTGCAGGCAGTTTGGATTGGTTTTAACCTAAATCACTATCATGCAAGGGGGTGATCACATGAATGCTCAACCATTATTAAACACACAAAGCAAGCAATTATTTTTTTTGGGTTTTCTCTTATCTTGAAATTAGAACTTTACTATATGACGTGCACTTTAACTACATGACCAAGCAATTTAAATGAACCTAACATGCAAACTATTTGACATGCACCTAATATTTTTGTATTTTTTTATTAAAATTCGTAATAAAAAAATTTATTAAACTATCCAAAATGAATAATTTCCTAACCTATTTTAGGGATTAACATGAATTAAACCCTATCCTATCTCAAAAAAAAAACTATTTTTTTGAAAAAAAGAATAAGAGATTATCAAAATATGCAAACGTTATCTAGGACCCTATCTATGAAGGAAAATGTTATTTATATCCTATTCTAATCTACTCCAAAATCATCTAAACATGCAATCCTATTCAAACTAGACAATGCTATCATGAAATCGTGCAATCTAAAAAAAAATGCAAGCCTAATTTATGAAACCTCATATCCGATACTTGACTTTTTTTGGGTATTTTCCAAGACAAGCAATCTCCAAATAAGCATTATATCTAGACCACTCAAGATATTCAACAAATAAAGGGTTAAAATAATTGGAAAAATAATACATTGTCTTATGGATTCAATTAAAAATTATTCTAATCCTAAACATCACAACATGTAAGAAAGTTCAAAATAATTAAAAAGTTGATCCGAAGTCTTACGGATCAAATTAATAATTACAATGATTTAAAAGTTAAAACATCATCAACGTGCCAAAAAATCAATATAATTAAAAAAGTGATCCGACGTCTTACGGATCAAATTAGTAATTATAGTTATTTTTAGGCAATAATATCCTATCGGATAATGCCTAAAGTATCCATGTAATCAACATTGGCATCAAATATTTCGATTTAGGCAATGATATCGAAATGAAACTTGATTTAAGAAAACTACCTTGACTAGATTTTTATTTCAAAACGGGACCGACGCCAAGAATTCGCGAGCGGCGGTTTGCGTCGAGATGGGCTTCAGCGGGGATGGACTCACGTTAAGGACAGTTACGGTTGAGCGTTCACCGTTGATGGATTCCCGAGTCAAGAATTATGGCGCTCCTTCGCAAAACCTGCAGATGAGTCAAATTTGACCCAACAAATTATATTGACCTCGTTATATCCACTCAAGAAGAGGTCAAGCTGCAATGTATCCTCTCCCAATGTTGAACTGTCTTCTTTTTTTTATTATGTTGGGCACACCAAGAAGACCTGCAAAAGGAAAACAAACGGGCTGACTCGGGTCGTCAGGCAGAGGTGTGTCGATGGTCGGAGGCGCGGCGACGGGCGGTTGGCGACGTCCGGCTGGCGGCGTCCGGCTGGTCAACAACGGCAGCGGTGGCTCGAGCGTCGGCTTGGTCGAGTAACGGTGGCAGTAACGAGTAAAGGCGACAAACGGCAGCAGCTCTTCGACACGCGGACGACTCGTCGTCGTCAGATCGGCAGATGTTACGGCGAGGGGGCGTAGTGACCCGAGTGGCAAGGACGTCGAGGCCGGCAACTGGCAGTTGCAGGTTGCAAGCGTTAGGCGGAGGGTAGCAATGGCGCTTGCGGCTTCGAGCTGAATGGGACGGGCGAAGGAGTGGCGACGGGCGCGGCGACAGGCAAGGCACGGCGACATGCGCTGCAGGTTACAGGCGTTAGGCAGAGGGCAATAGTGGCGACGACACTCGGAGCTCTGGCAATGGACAGAGGGGCGGCAGCGGGCAGCCGTAGATTGTAGGCACTAGGCGTGGGCGAAGCCTCCCTAAAGAAGACGACCTCCCCTTTAATTTTTTTTTTCTTTATCACGTCCACTCTCCCTCTCTCTGTACTTTGCTGACTTCTTCTTTCTTTTCTCTACACTTTCTCAGAGAAGAAAAGAAAGGCTGCCTTTCTTGTTGGCTAAGGCCCCGTTTGGTTCAACTTTCCCAATGAGCTTTGAGCCCCCAAAGCCCATTGGGAAAAATTTAAGAGTGTTTGGTTCAGCATTTGAATACTCCTTGGCAAAATGCTAGCATTTGGAATGCTAGCTTAGGGTTTAATAAATTTTTTTCTTTTCAATATTGCCCTTACTAATAATTATATTTTCCTCTTTTGCCCTCGAAAGTTACTGTTCATCATCTTCTTCCTTCTTCCTCATGAAGCTCAGCCGATGGGTGGCGGTCAGCGGCGGGCGGTGTTCAGCCGCGAGCGGCTAGATCTGGCCGCCGAAAGCCTCGCTTGAGGTCGCGCGACCTCGGGGCGAGGTGGCTCGAGGTCGGGCGACCTCGGGCGTCACCTGGGTCGTGTGACCCAAGCAACACCGCCTAAGGTCGCGCGGCCTCAGGCGACGCCCATGATCGCGCCTGAGGTCGAGCGACCCGGCCTAAGGTTGCGCGGCCTCGGGCGGCGTCGCCGGGTCACTTGACCTTCGGCGGCGTCGCCCGAGGCCGCGCGACTCATGCGTCACCTCGGTCGCGCGACCCGGGCGGTTGGGTTGCGCAACCCAGGCATCGCCTGAGGTCGCCGACTTCAAGCGAGCCGCCTCCCACCACCGCCACCACCATTACCACTGCCATCGCCACCGCCCGCCTCCCCACCACCACCAACACCACTACCGACTACCTGAGCACAGCTGCATCTCCTCCTCCCCCTTTTCTTTTCTTTTCTTTTTTTCCTTTTTCTTTTCACCTTAAAGCTACTTTGCAAAATATGCACAAAAATGAGTTTCCAAACACATTAGCATTCACAAAATGCTCATTCATTCAAAGTTACTTGGGGAAATGCAAAGCCATTTCCCTAAAGTTGAACCAAACGGGCCTGAATGGACGAGAGAGAACTTCCCTTTTCTTTTCTTTTTCCCTTCTTTTATAGTGGTTCCGAGCGCCCCTTCCATGGCAATTTTCGAGCTTCCTTTTCTTGTTGCCTTAATTCATGGTCAGCAAATTGGCTTGTGATTTCGTGGCCAGCTTAATCTCTCCTTGAACGCTTTGATTCCTTCCTTTTTATCAAATTTCTTACTTTCTTATTCACCTGATTTCTTGGCTCTTGATCCTTGACCGGGAATTTGCTTCCACATTTACTAAGATTTGAATATTTGCCAAAGCAAGGGTGACTAGTCAGAATTCCCACCTTCCATTCATAATCAATCAAATTAATCCTCCCTTATTTTCCTTTTATTTGCTCATGCCCATCGACAACAAAAAGATCTGGTATTTCTTTTATTATGTCAAAATGTATATTACCCAAAGATTAACACCAAATATATATCTCACTTGAAATATTCCCTCGAAATCTTCCAATTTTCTGCGAAGTATATCTCTCGGTGTGTATATCTGTTGACACTTAAATTTTGGCAATTTTATTGCATAAAAAATAAAGGGATTAATTTTTTGATATATATATATATATATATATATATTTTGCATAGCATATTAATCTAGCTGCATTTGTTTTTAATTTTTGTGCATTTATTGGACCGAGGGTGGATAAGTTCGAATTAATGTTTTTGAGCTTTAGAACGGGCTAGGCCCACGAAAGGAACGAATTAACCCAAACCTATTGTTTTTTTTTTTAATCAATTATCTTGTGAAAAATTGAGATTTGATGTGATATTATGATGATTTTTGGAAATTAAGAAAATCGCATTGTAATCTTATCTTTATCAATAGATGATGAAATCATGGGAGAATATTCATGAGATAAGGATTTTTGTAATAAGGAGGTTATAAGCAATATTCGTGAGATGAAATATTAACAAAAATATATCACAGTTTGTTTTGCTATAAAAGGGGCTTGTACGGTGAAGAGGGGGAGGGCTTTTCTTGGTTTTTTTGAAGTCAAAATCCACAAAAAGGGAAAAGAATTTTCGTGCTTTAGGGGGGCCATCCGGTGGAGTCCTCGAAAGAAAAGAAACACAAAAGAGAGAAAAGGAAAAAGTTTGCTTCTGTAGAAAAAGTGAAGGAGGAGCAGAGAGAGGGTCGCGTGAGTGTGACTGGCCAGCAATGGAGAGAGAAAAGAGAGGAGAGAGAAAGAATTAAAAAAAAAAGGGGGCGGGGGAAGAAGAACACTGTTGTTCTTCCCCAGTCGACTCGTCTACCGCCGGCTGCGCCCAACCGAGCCCCCTCACCGGTGAGCCCACGCCAATGGCACAATGACCCGAGTGACCACCGCGCCTTCGACCGCCTGCTCACTGTCTCTGAAGTACCACCGCAGCCCGCCCCCATTGAAGCACCTGCAGCACCAGTCGCTGCAATCTAGCACCGGAGCCCTGCTGCTCCCAATCTGCGCAACCCGACGCCGGCGACCCATGAGTACCACCCCATAGTCGTCGCCCCACAGCCAGACCCAAACCACACCACCCCGGCGTCACCCCCCATCTCTGTTACTTACCTTAGGTAGTTTTTTTTTTTTTTTTTTACTTTTTTTTTACTTTTTACTTTCTTTATAGTTTAATTTATTTTACTCTTTTTATTTGTTAGGTTATTTTTTTGGTTATTCCATTTGATAGCATTTTTTTTTTAGTGATATTGGATGTTAATATTCATAAAATCTTGTAGGCATTATCCGCAGGGGGTTTTCCCTAAAATTATTGTAATTATTAATTTGACCCATAAGATGTCGGGTCATTTTTTTAATTATATTAATTTTTGGGGGGTTTGTTGATAGTATCTTAATTGTTGAATCAATATAATTATTAATTTGATCCGTAAGACTTCGGATCAGATTTTTAATTATTTTGAACTTCTTGTCGTGATGTTTAGGGTTAGAGTAATCGTTAATTTGACCTGTGAGATAACAGGTTATTTTTTCGATTATTTTAATCATTTATTTGATTGAATGTCTTGATTAGTTTAAATGTAATGTTTATTTGATAATTGCTTGTTTTGGAGAATCACTAAAAAAAATCGAAAAAAAAATATTTGAATTAGGATTCAGTTTGTTTTTTTGGAATATTTCTTGTTATCTTGCATATCTAGAATAGGGATTTTATTTCGAATTTAGAAAATATAAAAACAAAAAAAGTGCATTCATTTAGGTTGTTAGTTTTTTTTTTTTTTAATTGCATGTTTAGTTATGTGTTAGTTTTAATTTTGAATTTCATAAAGAAATACACAAAAAATCATCATGCATATATCATGTAGAATTAGGGCATTCTTTGTACGTCATGGCATCTTAGGATAAAATTGCATGTTTCATTTTAAATTCACTTCATTATTTAGAATAGATTGCATTTTTAGTATAAAAAATCATATGCACGTCATATAGAATTAAGTTCATGAAATGCACGCCATTTAGTGATTGTTGTTAGGTTCATTTAATTAGGAATTGCTCATCATTAGACTAGGTCATTTAATAAATGTCGCGTGACATATAGCTCGCATATTAAATTGCATGTTGCATGTCATTTTAGTTGAAATAATTTTGTATGTCATTGCATTGCATTGTATGTCATTAGGTCATTTTGGTCATTTAGATTGCATTTAATTATTGCATGCATTTCTTCATGTCATATAGTTTAGGACATCGTCATGTTATATCATTTCATATTAGATTATTAGCATGCATTGCATATAGATTACTTTCATTAAATAAAGCGAAAAAAAATTGAAATTGCATGTTAATTAGAAATTATATCTAGGATTATCGATGTGAATTCTGATCTAACAACGCAGATGCTTTTGTTGCTATGAGGTAAGTCCTGCAATTTTTTATTTTCTTTTTGAGTGTTAAATTGGTGGTTTGTGCACATGTATGATCACCTCACACGTTAGGAAAGTGAATTAAAATCAAATCAAGCTGCCTGCAAAAAAACATTTTTTTGAAAATTAAAAAAAAAAATGGTATCGAAAGGGCACTAGGATAGTCTAGTGTAACCAAGTCCCCGTACCCTTAGTCTCTGGTTCGTAGGAGTAAAATAATTCTCCTATTATTTTACTTAGGTGTCTAATCGACCTACCGTAAACCGATTAGTGGCGACTCCTAGATAAAATCCATTTGCATGTTTAAAAATTTAGATTTAAGTCGCGAATTGGTATGGGCTTGAGAGAGTCCGAACTAAGCTTAAAGACTTAGTAGTCCATTAACCTAAACTTAGGTGGTGCACCCGAAATTTAGGTCACGACAGCTTGGCGACTCCGCTGGAGACTTGTGTTGAAACACTTAGTGGACTTAGGCTGATTTCTCTTTTTCTTTTAAAAATGTTTTTGTTTGACAGTGAGGACATCAGGTACGTCCCTAACATTTTAAGGTGTTAAATGTTTTTGTAGATGGGAGATATAAGGGGAGTAGTCTTTGCTAACCTTGGTCTTGCAGGTTGGAGTATAAGATGAATGATTTATTTTTCCCTAATTAGAAGTGTTATTTGCATTTAAACTGTTGTGCATGCTTTATTGCTTTAGCACTACACTATTTGCACACATAACTTGTGGCCAGACCTAGGCTGTGATAGGATTTTTAGGATGGTGTTGAGAAGGATACTTCCTCTAAAGTGAGACTGTTATGTAGAGGTTGACCTTCTCTTCCCCAAAAGTTTTCATGGTGTCAAATGTGTTTGTCTATATCCGCGAGACTGCGTGACTATTGGACATTCCATTCGATTGAGTCGAAGTTAAGGGGACCTGACACATTAATGCGAGACTGCAACGGTTAGATCACCCTCTTAGCTCCACTTTGTTAAGCCAATTAGATAGAAATCGAGTCCCATGTTTCATGTGTGTGTCTATGTGATTGTCATCTATTTCCGGTGAAAGTAAGTTGTCTAAATTTTTGCAATTTACTTACTTTATTGCAACTTTGTCGGTCCATGACATTAGGTTTCATCATCAGTCTTGTTTTATATGCGATGGGGAAAACCGACGTACAATTCATTTCCACTCCAAAAAAAGAGCTCAAGATGTGGTTGGACCAGTTAGATCAAGATAGCCAGAGATATATGAAAGCCAGGATCCCCTGACTTCTCCCACTATTAGAAATCAACATCCACTCCGGTGTGATACAAGCACTCCCTCACTTTTGGTGTCCACAAACTTCCACCTTCATATTTGGTGAATTCGAGCTGACTCCAACGCTTGAAGAATATAGTGTTGTCATTGGAATGCCCCTGGAAAAGGAACTTGTTAGACCGCCTATCGGTATAGATTCTATTTCTAAATTATCACAGTTTTTAGAAATCGAAGCCAAAAGAGTAAGAAAGGTTGTCAAAGCCAATTGTTTTGCATGCCCATTTTCATTTTTGGAAGAATCTTTTGCAATCAATCAATGATTTCAAAAGCTAGGATCTTCATGTTAGCATTTTTCAACCATTCGTGCCCTCCCTGAACTTTTGCAAATATGGTTTTTCTCGCATATAAAAGGTTTTGGGCACCTTATGAAACAATTTAAAATTGATGATTTAAGGCACCCCGTACAAAAATTTGTGGTTCTGGAACGTTTTTCCCCAAATAAATAATACGCTTGTTAGGTTAATTTTTTGAAAAATCCTAATCCTAAGGCATTCCTATGGCATACTAAATGGCTTCATGTTGAGGAGGCTCATTTCTCTCACAAGTATGATGGGCCAATTCCGTTGCTGGGCCTTTCTGGTGCTACCTCCTATTACCCATATAGAGTGGCCCGTTAGTACAGAGCTCTTCAAGAAGTTCCTCCGCCCCTCAAGACGGAATTGTTCCAAGTTTGTTTTGTTCGTATAGACTATGATTATTTCAACGAGGTCCAGATGATCATTGCTGCATAGAATGAATGCCATCTAGAGAAGATTTTGGTGCCCAAGAGACTGAAAGGCAAGGAGGAGATCCACCATGCGTCGGCATTTTACATCCAACAACACCGGATTTCTGCTGCCTTACGCCCGGTGGTCCCTGATGTGACTGAGAAGCCTACTCAGCAAGCACAAATTGAGCATCTTAAGCGGAAAGTGGAAATGCTTGAAGCTGAAAATAAGAAGCTTCGCAAGGCGTTGGGATCCCGAAAGCATATAAAATGAGATGTTTTGAATTTTTGATTTTTAGGGATCTTGATTTCAATTTTCAATTCAATGCTTTCAATTTTTAGTTTAATGTTTAGGGACTTGAATTTCAATTCTTAGTTCATTGTTAGGAAGTTTGACTTTATATTTCAAATGAATTTTGAATAAAATCAGGCGATTAGACCATTGTCATTGGCCATTTTCCTATCTTGTCATTGGTTCTTACATTACCTCTTTCCTCCCCTAAGTGACAACGGATCCACCGCGATCGCCTATTATTACACAGTCAAGGGCTAAAATGGCAAACCAAAATGAAATGCGTGATCATATGTCCGCTGTGGAGACTCAACTCCAACAAGTACTCGCCTCTATACAGCTTGTAACGGATCAACTCCAACTCCTCCAAGCGAATCCAACAGCTCCACCTGCTCTTCCTGAAATAGTTATCCCAAAGCAAGCAAACAAGGTTCAAACGATTGACGACGACATGCCCTGGCTGGAAGATGACTCGGTCCTTGTTGGAAAGGCCAAGCTTGACAGTGTTCCCAAGACATATCAGGATGATCGCGTTGCAAAGCTGGAAGAGAAAGTGAGATAGCTGCAGGAGTCACAAAGCTCACTCCCATTCGACCTCTCAGTCTATGAGAAGGTCAAAATGCCGAGCAAGTTCAAAATGCCGGAATTTGAGAAGTATGATGGTACATCTTGCCCAAAATCTCATCTGCAAATGTACCACGTGCGCATGGCCCAGCACGTCAAGAATGAGCCCCTCATGATCCAATCGTTCCATGCGAGTTTGACTGGACCCGCACTAAACTGGTACGTGATGAAGAATGTGAACCTCCTCGACACCTGGAACGAAGTGCCTGACACGTTCCTCACATAGTACAAGTTCAACATGGACATCGCACCTTCCCGAGAAGACCTGGAGCGGATGGAAAAGAAAGGAGCGAGTCATTTAAAGAATATGTTGTAAAATGGAGAAACCTGGCGGCTCAAATCACTCCTGAGCCTACCAACAAGGAGCTAATGAAATTGTTCGTGAAGACACTCCCTTCTGAGTTTCGTAACCAAATGGCCAGTACGTACGTCGAAAGCTTCAATTAGCTTATTCCTGTAGGAGAACAAATTGAGATGGGGATAAGGGAAGGATGGTTTACTGAGCTATCTAGTAAAAGATTCACTGCCAAGAAGGAGAAGAAAGCGGCTGTGGATGTGAATGTAGCTTATAGCCAAGAAAATGTCAAACATGCCCCGGCTATCCAAATGAATCCGAGACAGCCACAAACCGCTGGCCGTCAACCATTTGCCCAAGCAAATAATAGAAGGCAATTCTTTCCTCTCCTTGGGTCTCCATCCCAAGTGCTGACAATCCTCCGAAAGAAAGGTTTGCTTACTAGTGAACCAAAGCGTTTTAACCGTGAAAGCAATCGCAGTTACGACCCGTCGAAGAAGTGTGACTACCATAGCGGTAAACTGGGGCATTCAACTGATGAATGTTTCACCCTCAAGCGCAAGATCCAAAACCTCTTAGACACGAAAGTCTTTTCATTTCAAACTGCTTGGCCGAACGTCCAAAAGAATCCGCTACCCGAGCATGGGGGTACAGTGAATGCTATCCTGGAACCTGAAGTCAGTCAAATCAAGAACTCGAAGGTGCATGTAGCAGATGCCTACAATGGATTGGTGAGAGCTGGATATTATCCAGATCAAGAAGATGTTCCCCTATCGCTGATGAATGAAAGAATTGCCAAAATGGTGGATGACGGCATTATCGTATATGCTGACCGTAACTACGTAGTTTCCACTATTTCCCACATCATCATCAATTGGGAGGAGGAGTATGCTGCGTTCAATGCTGATAAGGAAGAAGTTGATCATTCGCTCGTGGGCATGCCTCCACTAGAAGATGTATCTGATGAGGAGATTGTGATCGAGATACCTTAACCATATGAGTATGTCAACAACAAAGCGGTGCCTTGGTCCTATGACTTAGATGTTGACCTCGTTACGAGGTCTGGTCGGACTTATGCTCAAGCCAATGCTCAACCCGCAAAGCCTGTTACTGATGAAGAAGTTAAGGAATTTTTAGCTGTGATTAAAGCAAGTGAGTATAATGTGATCGATCAATTGCAAAAGATGCTCGCTCAGATCTCTTTGCTTGAGCTCCTCCAAACATCCTTTGTGCATCAAAAGTCGCTAATGAAGGTGTTAAGTGAAATTCACGTGCCAGAGACGGTTGAGGCGGACAAGTTGGAAGAATTTGTGGGATCGGTCCTTCTCAAGGATTTGATTGCCTTTTCTGATGAGGAAATCCCTCTCGAAGGCCGGGGACATAACAAATCACTCTACATATCCGTTAAACACAAGTCTTCTCATGTGTCCCGAGTGCTCCTTGATAATGGGTCCGCTCTGAACATATGTCAATTAGCCACTCTTCACCGCCTCAAGGTAGACCCGTCGAGGATACTTGCTGCGAAGACCTCGGTACGAGCTTTTGATGGCACAAAGAATGAGGTGCTCGGAGAAATCCATCTCGACGTATAAATAGGGCTAGTCGTCTTCAACATTCCCTTCCAAGTGCTGGACATCCCTACCACATTCATTTCCTCTAGGTCATCCCTCGGATACATTTACCTTCAAGTGCTTGAAATTTGTGATCGAAAAGAATCTGGTCACCGTGTATGATGAGGAAGACCACCGGATCTATCATGAGACGGCTATCCCCTATGTAGAGTCGGATTCTGAGCTCGAATCAAGTTACTACTCATTTGAGTTGGTATCCACCATACATTCTTCTCGAGGTTCATCACCGCCCATTCCTAAAGTTTCAGATGCTGCCCTCATGGTAGGAAGAGTAATGGTCGGAAATGGTTTTGTTCCTGGCAATGGTCTTGGAAGGAATGATCGGGGCATTCGAAGCCCCATTGAAGCCCCTCAAAGGTCCCGTTTTGCTGGTTTAGGGTACCATGGAAGAGGTAGGGGAAGTTCAAGAGGACAAAGACAAGGAAGGCAAAACCCGCTACCCCCGAGCATTCATGAGACATTCCCCGGTCCTCCCATAATGATGCAGGATGAAGCAAATACCCTGGGGCAGCCTAACGGCAAATTTGATTACCTATTGAAGTATTCGGCCCCTCCTAGCTACTGCATTGATCCTCGTGAGATAGTCCCAGATGGATGATCCAACACCCCTGAAGACCGAAAACCTTGATGATGAGCTGGAAGCAGTTGCAAGTTTATTCGACAACCTCTCATAGGAGCCATTGATGAAGGATCCCCTGAAGAGATGGGCCTTGGCCCACAAGAGTAACTTTTTTATCGCTTTCGCACATTTCCCTACACGGGAATTTTTATTGCTTTCTAGGGATTGTTTTCGATTTCTTCTTTTTCGTTTTTTTCTTAGGACTTGAATTGCATTTTCCATTCAATAAATTGTAATTGATTGATGAATTTCAATAAAATTATAACCTTTATTTTGAGAACATGATGAGGCACACCAAACCAGCCCGGTGATGATATCCAGCCGATAAAAGAAAAGAAAAATCCAAGGAGAATTCTGAGGCCTAGGCTTCATCATGCTTCCTCGTGTCAAAATGTTTCAAAAAATGGTCTTTGTCAAAGAACTTCAAAAAAAAAAAAAAAAAACGACGACAAACAAAGAAAATCTAGGTTACCTTGTTTGTCTTTCTGATTCATCTACTTCCTGTTTCAGGAATGATATTTTGACTTGCAAGGGTGTGAGAATAGTCCAATCTAATACATCAAGTGCTGATGATGATGATCCCGAAGATTCAATCGAAGACTCCACTGAGGTGTAGCGTAGTTGGGAACAACATGAAAAGGCTAAGGCTCCCACATCCGAGCAGACCGTCACTATTAATTTAAGTGACACTGAAGAAGCCAAAGAGGTGAAAATTGGGGCAAGTCTCCCCAAAGATGAGGCCGAGCGCCTGATTCAGCTACTGAAGGAATATCATGATATCTTTGCATGGACCTATGTTGACATGCCTGGTTTAGACCCGTCAATTGTGGAGCATTGCCTACCTACAAATCCAGACGTGTCACCTAAGAAGCAGAGGCTGCGGAGAACTAAACCTAATCTCTCGAAGAAAATAGAGGAAGAAGTGATGAAGCTTCTGAAGGTGAGATTCATTGAAGTCTCACAATACCCAAAATGGGTAGCTAACATTGTACCGGTGATGAAGAAGGACGGTCGAGTCCGAGTTTGTGTCGATTGATTGGGATCGAACAAGGAACAAGGTGAGTTACCTCACAAAGATGTCCTTGTGGATAGTACTGCCGGATTTGAATTATTCTCATTTATGGCTGGTTTTTCTGGGTACAATCAAATAAGGATGAATGAGGAAGACAATGAGAAGACTGCATTTATCACCTCATGGGGAGCCTTTCATTATAAGGTTATGCTAGTCGGACTCAAAAATGTAGGGGCAACTTACCAGCGAGCCATGATAGCACTATTCCATGACATGATGCATCAAGAGATCGAGGTCTATGTTGATGATATGATTGCAAAAACCCGACCTGGAAAAAGCCATGTCGAGACCTTGAAGAAGCTGTTTGATCAACTCCGCGAGTTCAAGTTTCGACTAAATCCCGCTAAGTGCGTGTTCGGAGCAATATCCGGTAAATTACTTTGATTCATTGTGAGCAGTAAAGGGATTGAAATCGACCCGGCTAAAGTTAAGGCCATTTGTGAGCTGCGACCTCCATCAACGGTGAAAGAAGTCCGGAGCCTTTTAGGGAGGTTGAATTACATTGCTCGATTCATTTCCTAACTTTCTGAAACCGCCAAGCCATTCTTCAAACTCCTAAAGAAGAATGCACGAGTCAACTGGGATGAGGAATGTCGAGAGGCGTTCGACAAGTTGAAGCATTATTTGATGAATCCACCGATGCTTGTCCCACCATCGCCGAGGCATCTTTTGATTCTCTATCTCACCATTCATAGTGAGTCATTGGGTGCAATGTTGGCTCAGGAAAGTCCTGTTGATAAAAAAGAACGAGCCGTTTATTGTTTGAGTAAAAAGTTCACGGTATCAGAGCTGAAATATTCTATGTGGAAAAGACTTGTGTCGCATTGGTGTGGATATTGCATAGATTGCGACAGTACACGCTACATCACTAGACGTTCCTCGTGACTAAGAACAATCCTATCAAGTACTTACTTGATCGGCCAATTTTGGTGGGTAAGTTGGCTAAATAGCATATTTTGATCTCAAAATTTGATGTGCAATTCATGCCACAAAAGTCGGTTAAGGGTCGAGTGATTGCTGATCTATTGGCTGAGAATTCAAGAGTCTCAAATAATGATGACAATTTCCTAAATGACCGTGTCTTGAACGTAAGTGAAGATTCATGGACAATGTTCTTTGATGGAGCCATGAACCTATCTGGTTCTAGTACTGGAGCAATTCTGATATCCCCAGATGGACAACACCATCCGGTAGTTGCAAAATTGATATTCCCATGCACTAACAATGTGGCCGAGTATGAAGCTTGCATCATCGGGCTTCAGGCCGCAATTGAAATGGGTGTGGCCAAGTTAAAAGTGTTCAGAGATTCAGCGATGATCATACTACAGACCGTAGGTGAATGGAAGACTAAGGATGCCAAATTGCTCCCATACCACAAGTGTTTAGAAGGTCTGATGAAAAAGTTCAAGGAAGTTTCGTTTGAATACTTGCCGAGATCTCATAATCAATTTGCAGATGCACTTGCGACATTGTCTTTTATGCTAAAAGTCACTGATGGGTTAGAGGTCGAGCCACTGAAAATAGAGGTTTTGCCAAAGCCAGCTTATTGTATGATTGTGACTGAAGAACCTGATGGAAACCATGGTATTACGATATTATGAATTACATTAAAAAGCAGGAATTCCTCAAAGGAAGCACTCAGGCTGATAGGAAGTACATCACGAAGATGGCTTCGAATATTTTCGTTAGTGGTGAGAATTTGTACAAGAGATCTTACGATTCGGTCTTGTTGCGGTGTATAGATGCAGTCGAGGCCACTCAAATCATGCAAGAAGTGCACGAAGGGGTATGTGGCCCTCATATGAATGGACACATGTTAGCCAAGAAGATCATGAGATTAGGCTACTACTGGCTCACACTGGAAAGTGATTGCATCCAGCATGTTCGGAGTTGTCACCATTGCCAGATTCATGGGACTAAGATAAATGTTCCTCCAACTGAGCTGCACCAGTTTTCCGAGCCATGGCCTTTCTCGATATGGGGTATTGATGTGATTGGCCCAATCAATTCCAAGGCTTCAAATGGGCATCAATTCATCTTGGTGGTGATAGACTATTTCTCCAAATGGATCGAAGCTACATCCTTTGCAAATGTCACCGCCCGCAATGTTGTGAAATTTGTTAAACATGACATAATTGCTCGCTATGGCGTCCCTGAAGCAATCATCACTGATAACGGGACAAATTTGAACAACAAACTTGTTAATGTGTTGTTCAACAAGTTTAAGATCAAGCATCTGAATTTGTCTCCTTATCGCCCTCAAATGAACGGGGCTGTTGAAGCGGCCAATAAAAACATTAAGAAGATCTTGGCTAAGACAGCTAAGAATTATCAAGATTGGCATGACAGGTTACCCTTCGCATTGATGGCATACCAAACATTGATCCGCACTTCTACCGGGGCAACCCCTTTTGCTCTGGTGTATGGCATGGAGGCAGTTCTACCTGTCGAAGTGGAGATTCCTTCTCTGAGAGTTTTATCCCAAGTGGATTTGTCGAAGGCAGAATGGTCGCAACAAAGATTTGAACAGTTAAACTTGATTGACGAAAAAAGACTGAAGGCTCTCTGCCATGGCCAAACATATCAACAGAGAGTAGCTAAATCTTTCAACCGGAAGGTGCAGCCGAGACATTTCAAAGTGGATGATCTTGTTCTAAGGAAGCTGTTACCAATATTTCCAGATCCTGGGGGCAAGTTTGCTCCAAATTACAGCAGCCCTTATGTCATGAAGAAAATGCTTCCTGGAGGTGCCTTGATCCTGGCAGAAATGGATGGTCATGAATTTTCCAATCCAGTTAATTCCGATGCTGTCAAGAAGTATTACCCATGATAGAATTTGCCATGTTATGTTTTGAACTGCAAGCATTTTTATGTTGAATAAATTGCTTTAATGAGTTGAATTATTTGAATTTGTTGCAAAACTTGCATTTTTCTTCTTCCTTGATGAATTGTGTGAGATAAATTGAATGTGTCAAATGAGATATCTTGGAATGACGAAAGGCAAGCCTTATTCCACATGCTATTTCATACATTGACCCCAATGAGTTGTGTGAAAAATTCCATGCTTGCAAAAGAAAAGGTGATCTCGCAAAAGGTACGCTAACCAAGGTGAAGAAAGGCATTCTTTTTCTATCCCAAACATTGATCCATTTTAACCCCTTTGAGCCCATACGCTTATGGAGATTCTTTTTAAATTATCTGTCAAAGAATTATCCCACATTGGGACAAATTTGAAATGAATGGTAGGAATCTTCTTGCTCACACTTGCATCAATCTTTGAGTATTGCTTTCACAGTGTAACTTGTACGGTAATTTAAAGTGCCTTAGGATGATGAAGAGCAGTTATTTCTCTATCCTATACACTTTTATCCATTGCATAGCCCACTTGAACTTATAAATTCATTTCATATTAAACCCGGTTGGTGATCATATAGCAAGACAAAAACATTAGTAGCATGAACTAGAAACAAAATGAAGACTCGTTTAAAGAAAATAAGTGCAAAAAAAAAAAAAATGGGGCATGAAAAAGCAGTATGCTTGGTAAAAGCAAGGCCAATGCCCAGAAAAGAAAAAAATCAAACTCTTGATATAATGAGTCGTATCCCCAACAAGGCAGTACTAAAACTCAAATGCTGTTGCAATTAATGGAGATTTGATGAGAAAAAATCTTCGACGGTGGAGAAGGAAAGTGGTGGAAATATCAAGATGATCACCAACTTTGGCCCCCTAAACACCTTTTTGAGCCTAATGATCCATTCATTTCTCAACCCATGAACCAAGCCTACATTACTTCCTTTGCAAAGTCTCTTCAGATTAGGACACTTGAATTAACGTAAGAGTTCATATGCTTGAAAGCATCGCTTGAAGAAGTGCGAGTAAGTGTGTTTCTTGACTTGTAAATCCCAAGACAATTGCGAAATGTCATTTTTAAATAGCTTCAACTCAAAGAGTCCCCTTTGTTAAGCCATTGACCAAGTTCTCATTACAGTCCCTGTTAAAGACCTCTCATATTGGTAAAATCGCACTACTTGCGAGATTGCCCAGACTCTTGTTTGGCATGATGACAGTAAGATAAAGTGATTGTCAAAATCATATATCAAAGGTCAGAATAAAACAGCCCATTTTAATGAGGATGAGTGAAAAGTTCTTTTAGACTAAATGATTCCTCATTTGACACATCCATGACGCTCATGCGTTTAGATTGGAATCTTCTTTTGAAATCATTCCTGTTGAAGTTAGGTGATGCGAGATTGATAGAAATCATCATAAATCTCCATTGAATTAATGCATGCTTACAATTACAAATGCATGTTGCCTCTTCTATGATCATGTTTTGCAGGAGACATGTCCCGAAGGAACAGAGATGTCACCAGGTAAGTATATCTCTATCCATACCTTAAATACTTGTTGTTGCACAGGTATTCCCCTTTTGCATACATTGACACTCAATTGAGTTGTCTTCAAAGATTTTTCTCTAGATTCAGTCTGATTAAGGCGACCGAAGAGCGATTCGGGTCCTAATCAAATGATCTTTGTTGTAATGCTGGGCGACCGAAGAATGGTTCGAGTCCTAGTCAAGCAAAACCTTAGTTTAGGCGACCATAGAATGGTACGAGTCCTAGACAGCATTTGTTTCCCTATTCAGGCGACCGTAGAATGGTACGGGTCCTAGACAAAACCTATTTCCCTATACAGGCGACCGTAGAATGGTAGGGGTCCTGGAAAAACAGTTCCTCATTTAGGCAACTATAGAATGGTACGGGTCCTAGACAAAACCTGTTTCCTTATTCAGGTGATCGTAGAATGGTACGGGTCCTGGAAAGTGAATTCTCGTTTAGGCGACCGTAGAATGGTACGGGTCCTAGACAAAACCCATTTCTCTATTCAGGCAACCGTAGAATGATATGGGTCCTGGAAGGTAAATCCCCGTTTAGGCGACCGTAGAGTGGTACAGGTACTAGACACAACCAAACAATGCCATACTAGGTGACCATAGAGTGGTACAGATCCTGGGAAAGCAGTCTCTTTACGAAGCCATGTTACTATTATAGGCGACCGTAAAATGGTACGGGTCCTAGACATGTAACGCCAATCTATCTTGAGTTACTCTACACTCCTCGAAGGTAAGTAATTCTAGGTAAGTTTCTTTTCATTTGCGTTTTCATCATATAAATTGCATTCAAAAATGGAATTCATTTTCCAAAAATCATTCAATACATGTTCATGGTCAAAATTTAGGTCTCAATTTGTCTTTGAATGCAACCTCTTCAAGCTCACCTTCAAAGAGGGGCAGTTGTTGACACCTAAATTTTGGCAATCTTATTGCATAAAAAATAAAGGGATTAATTTTTAACCCCTAAATATATATTATATTGCATAGCATATTCATCTAGCTGCATTTTTTTTTTATATTTGTGCATTTATTGGACCGAGGGTGGATAAGTTCGAATTAATGTTTTTGAGCTTTAGTTCGGCAAGTCAAGCTAGGCCCACGAAAGGAACGAATTAACCCAAGCCCGTTGTTTTTTTTTAATCAATTATCTTGTGAAAAATTGAGATTTGATGCAATATTATGATGATTTTTGGAAATTAAGAAAATCGCATTGTAATCTTATCTTTATCAATAGATGATGAAATCATGGGAGAATATTCATGACATAAGGATTTTTGTGATCAGGAGGTTATAAGCAATATTCGTGAGATGAAATATTAACAAAAAAAAGATCACATTTTGTTTTGCTATAAAAGGGGCCGTGTACGGTGAAGAGGGGAAGGGCTTTTCTTGGTTTTTTCAAAGTCAAAATCCATAAAAAGGGAAAATAATTTTCATGCTTTAGGGGGGCCGTCCGGTGGAGTCCTCGAAAGAAAAGAAACACAAAAGAGAGAAAAGGAAAAAGTTTACTTCTGCAGAAAAAGTGAAGGAGGAGCAGAGAGAGGGTCGCGTGAGTGTGACTGGCCGACAATGGAGAGAGAAAAGAGAGGAGAGAGAAAGAATTAAAAAAAAAAAAAAAGAAGGGGGAAGAAGAACACTGTTGTTCTTCCCCGGTCGACTCGTCTACCACTGGCTGCGACCAACCAAGCCCCCTCACCGACGAGCCCGCGCCAACGACACGACAACCCAAGTGACCACCGCGCCTTCGACCGCCTGCTCACCGTCTCTAAGATACCACCGCAGCCCGCCCCCATCGAAGCACTTGCAGCACCAGTCGCTGCAATCCGACACCGGAGCCCTGCTGCTCCCGATCCGCGCAACCCGACGCCAACGACCCACGAGTACCACCCCGTAGTCATCGCCCCACAGCCGGACCCAAACCGCACCGTTGCTCCACGATCTAACGAAGCCACCGCCGTGCCTGTGCTCGCGCCGCCACACCTTCGCCTCTGCCGATCGCCCCGCCGCGCCGATCCCTACCACTGTGGTTCTCCTCCGCCCGTCGTACGCCGCCCCATAGTCGGAGCCTAGTACCTACGCCTGCGACACCAACCCGGACCTCGTTGTGCTGCCCCGACGCCACTTCCCTTGCCTCTATCCTGTTCGTAACCGCACCCAGACCCGCAACCCAGCAAACTACCAGACCCACGAACGCAACCCATAGCCGCTCCGCCCCGTGACCCATCTCGCCGTCGCCGCCCAGCAGCACCGATGCCGTCCAGCCCTCGCGAAGTCCGAACCTGCACCAGCCGACGACCTTCCTCCCCGGCGTCACCCCCTATCTCCGTTACTTACCAAAAAAATATTTGAATTAGGATTCAGTTTGTTTTGGAATATTTCTTGTTATCTTGCATATCTAGAATAGGGATTTTATTTCGAATTTAGAAAAATATAAAAACAAAAAAAGTGCATTCATTTAGGTTGTTAGTTTTTTTTTTTTTTTTAATTGCATGTTTAGTTATGTGTTAGTTTTAATTTCGAATTTCATAAAGAAAAACACAAAAAAAAAAAAATCATCATGCATATATCATGTAGAATTAGGGCATTCTTTGTATGTAATGGCATCTTAGGATAAAATTGCATGTTTCATTTTAAATTCATTTCATTATCTAGAATAGATTACATTTTTAGGATAAAAAATAATATGCACGTTATATAGAATTAAGTTCATGAAATGCACGCCATTTAGTGATTGTTGTTAGGTTCATTTAATTAGGAATTGCCCATCATTAGACTAGGTCATTTAATGAATGTCGCGTGACATATAGCTCGCATATTAAATTGCATGTTGCATGTCATTTTAGTTGAGATAATTCTGTACGTTATTGCATTGCATTGCACGTCATTAGAATTAGGTCATTTTGGTTCATTTAGATTGCACATTTAATTATTGCATGTTCATTAAGAAATCACAAAAAAAAAAAATTTACTCATTCATATAGTTTAGGACATGCTGTCATGTTATATCATTTCATATTAGATTAGAAGCATTGCATTGCATATAGATTAAATTCTCGTTAAATAAAGTGAAAGAAAAAATTGAAGTGATTGCGTGTTAATTAAAAATCATATCTAGGGTTATTGACGTGGATTCTAATTTAACATTGCATATGTTTTCGTTGCTTTGAGGTAAGTCCTGCATTATTTTATTCGCTTTCTTGGGTGTTAAATTGATGGTTTGTGCACTTGCATGATCGCCTCACACGTTAGGAAAGTGAATTAAAATAAATCCAAGCTGCCTACAAAAACATTTTTTAAAATTAAAAAAAAAATGGTACCGAAAGGGCATTAGAGAAATCTAGTGTAATCAAGTCCCCGTACCCTTAGTCTCTAGTTCGTATGAGTAAAATAATGCTCTCATTATTTTACTTAGGTGTCTAATCGACCTATCGAAAACTGATTAGTGACGACTCCTAGAAAATAATCATTTGCATATTTGAACCTTAAGTCGCGAATTGGTATGGGTTTGGGAGAGCCCGATCTAAGCTTAAAGACTTAGTAGTCCATTAACCTAGTTTTAAGTGATTCACCCGAAAAATTAGGTCGCGACAATATCACTTGAATATATGAAAGATTTACCGAATATATCAAATCATCATTCCTTATCAGAAAATAATGATGCGCGTAAATATGCTATTCAATTTTTATTTTCTTTTTTCTTTTTTTTTTTCTTTTTTTTTTTTTGGACTTAAAAATTAATCCATAATTTTCTATGTATTGAATAAATGATTGGGTCGCCAAAATTTAAGTGTCAACACGTAGGATGGTTGATATTCACGTCAATGATTTCTGACTAAAATTAGTCGAATTGATTCAATTGACAAAACATGATAAAGTTTATACAATTTGTAAAATTAAAATGTTTAAGATTGAATTGATAAAATTACGATAGGTTTAGAACTTATGGACAATTTTTTCAAGGAAAACATTATCCATATTAAATTATCATGTATGCGAAGGGCCTCCATATGCTCGACTCATAATGTGATGAAAAGTTCTAAACGTACGTTCAAACACAGAAATAAGAATCCGCCATTTCTGCACGGGTATTAAATGCCCTGGTCAACGGTGACCAAAGTGAAAAATGACACATAAATAATGAAAATGATTATTAATTCTCCTTTCTTATGAAATAAAAAAACAAAAAAAGTCATTTCGTCTCTGTCTCTTTCAAAGTCCCATCAAATGGAGTAGTTTAACAACACAATAGCGTTTAATTTAAAGTATATTTCCGCGGCAAAACTCGATGTACCGATTAACTAGTTTTGAGGGAAAAACTAATGATGGAGCGTGCTCTGTTACGATTCGTTGGGAGCGCGACGGAGCCTTTCTCTTCTCATTTCCCCTACAGCTACTTCTTGTGGTTCCACATAAGAGACCGCAACTCTCGATTCGTTGTATACTCTCATTTCGTCTCTTCATCCCCTTCGCCACACTCACAAAACTCATTCCACAGAGAACGGAAACAAAACAGGAAATCGTCGAAAGAATGGAGAAGATCGAACACGCAACTGTTCGCACGAACGGCATAAACATGCACGTGGCGTCTGTCGGCGACGGCCCCGACACGGTCCTCTTCCTCCACGGCTTCCCGGAGCTCTGGTACTCGTGGCGCCCCCAGATGGTGTCCCTCGCGGCCCTCGGCTACCGCACCGTCGCGCCCGACCTCCGGGGCTTTGGCGGCACCGACGCACCGCTGCGCGTGGAGTCGTACACGGCGTTCCACGTGGTGGGGGACCTGGTGGGGATGCTGGACGCACTGGGGATCGGGCAGGCGTTCGTGGTGGGGCACGACTGGGGGGCGATCATGGCGTGGTACTTGTGCCTGCTCAGGCCCGACCGAGTGAGGGCGCTGGTCAACACAAGCGTCCCGTGGTGCCCCGGCGGCACGTGTTTCCCGAGTGATCCGGAGAAGAAGCCCGTCGAGTCGCTAAGGGCGATGTACGGAGATGATTACTATGTTTGCAGGTTTCAGGTTGTGCAGTCGAGACCTGACTTGGCTTGGGTTTCATTTTATAAAAGATTCGGAGCTGAACTTTTGAGTCGTGGCCACTGGCAAAACGTAGATCATAGACCATGCCCGGCTTGAGTAGAAGCTCAAAGTTGAATTCCGCAAGTCCTAACTTTGTATGTATGTAATCTTTGTACTTGGTAGGAACCTGGAGAGATAGAAGAGGACTTTGCAAAAGCTGATCCTGCCAAACTCATTCAGCTGTTCCTCACAACCCGCAACACAGGCCCACCTCGCGTCCCTAAGGATCTAGGATACTCGGGAAGGACCAAACTGTTGGAGAACAACCAGGTTGACTTGCCCTCTTGGCTGACGGAGGAGGACATCAACTACTACGCCACCCAATTCAGCCGGACCGGCTTCACCGGAGGATTAAACTATTACCGTTGTTTGGACTTGTATGTTCCTCTCTCTAAGCTTATGCTCGCTTCCAGGTTAAATGTTAGAAATGGCACTAGTAAATATTTGAATATCGCATCTCGCGGTCGTCCGATTTGGCTTGAGTTTGGTGAAAATTGATAGAGTAGAAATCTGAGTGACATGTGAAAATGATCGTCACATATGGATGAATGGTGCCAGTTTGTGATGTGCCTATACCTTCGTATCAAGTTGGTGCCATCCTAAAATGTTTTTCAATGGGATTATAGAAGGCATTTATTACTAGTGAAAATGTTCTAAGCAATGTTGGTTTCGAGCTAATTGCGCAAGTGTGACAGATTTTGATTTCTCTCGATAAATTCATATCATTTTTGAGCTATGTTCTTCATCGTGTCTGAAATTGCCACATTGGAATACGTTGACATTCCCCCAATGTTCGAGTATATGGAATTATGAGGAGGAAAACGCTAGAAGGTTAGCCTAAATAGTTTTGGTAGCATAAGGCAGTGGCTATATTGTCTAATCTAATGTCTAAGATTGTATAATAAATGTGACTTAATTGTATTCAATTTAATTAACAAGATTATTTTCTTTTCTGAGTAAAATTAAAAGTAAAAGTTTTAAAGGAACCTCTTGAATCTTTTCCTTCTCTTTCAATTTTTTTTTTGGTGATCAATAATAACTCCTTTATGAGCATAGAAACTGGGAGCTATCGGCGCCATGGGCTGGAGCACGAATCGAAGTGCCAGTGAAGTTCATAGTGGGGGACCTAGACCTCATCTATCACATCCCCAGCGTGAAGGAGTACATCCATGATGGTGGTTTCAAGCAAACAGTACCCAACTTAAAAGAGGTCGTGGTGATGGAAGGAGTGGCTCATTACCTCTTGCAAGAGAAGCCTCACGAGGTTACTTCTCACATTCTTGATTTCATCAAGAAATTCTCATCTCCATGATTTTATTTCTCTTCTGAAAAATCAAGTATGGAGCTGCTCATTAATAAAGGACAAAACTGTCGCTTTTTTTAACTGTCCTTTTTCTTATTTTTCTGCCATTTGGTATTACAATGGAAATAATATATGAAGTGATCTAACATTATATAATTGAGTCTTTAGATGACATAATTATATCCATTCTGAATATACTAGTTTCATTGACTTGGCATCTCTCTTTAGGATATTATGCTGTCACGTCTCAAAGCATGCTAACTCCAAACCCCGGAGTGGTTGCCCACCTTGGCCACTATTTTATTTACCAAAAAATATATATATATTCTAAGATTCATCACAAGCGTCCACAGCTATGATTCCGTTAATTTTGTTGGCTTTCCTTAAAATGAATATCAATGTGTCATTCTTTTGTTAAGAGTCACTTTCCTTTCGCACAAGCACAAGTGACATTACCGTGGCGCTAAATGGCATCACTTTAGAATAGATTGAAAATTATAAAAACAGACCTAAATAAAATAAAATAAAAAGAAAGGAAAAAATCACCAAAAACACTAATTGTGCCCACTATGACATATTTACTTCTTTTTTTTTTGTAACATCAAAAATCTGAAACTTATACATGTGTGACACATTTATTTTAATTTTTTTTTGTAACATAAAAAAATCCTTACACCTAGTTTTTTTGACACCCAAAACCCTAAATTATGCGGAAACAAGGTTTTGGGTGTCACAAAAAAAATTTAAAAAAATACATCATACTAGTATAAATTTAAATAAATGTATTACGATAAGCATAGTTTAGAATTTCCGTTGCTGTTTTCGAAAAAAAAAGATTAAAAAATGGGGCTAGAGGGGAAAGGGGCTAGATAGAAGGTGGTGCTGTTACCCCTTTTGTCGTAAACGAGGATGCCCTCGTCAGCGACAAAGGGGGCATCCTATCAAGTGCAATCCTATCATTGTTTATCATATATACTCTTTCTTAAATAGAAAATTTTGATAAATTATGGCGTCAAAAATAAATAGAGAATTTGAATTTTGGGCCTCCAACATGCCTATTGTCACTGCTCTGACTTCAACGGTATAGTATTCCAAAATAAAAAAAATAAAAATTCACAGGTCATATATCTTGAGCATAGAATCCTTCAGGTAAATATATTCCAAATGACCGGTCATTGATAGTAATTTGAATGAAGATGGGGAAAATGTCCGTTCTCAGTAAGAAGAGAATTTTAGGATCTAGATTTGACATTACATGAGGTTGCGACCTTAAATCTTACGTCATGAGCTTAAATTTGGGAGGGGAGAAAGAGAGAGAGGGTGGATAAAAAGGGAAAAAGAAAACAAAAACGGGAATAAATTTGAGCCATTTAATGGGGGATAAAAAAGGAAATAAAGCTAAGTCACACGATGACTAACCTAGGATACATGTAAGATGTTAATTTACTCCATAACTTTACAGGATCCAAGTCATAACCTCTTTTATGTTTGTATATAAAGAGTCATATCTTCCTTGGCCTAATATCCTTAAAAAACCTTCAACTTAGTTATTGTTCCAATTTTACCTTTTATCTCATACAAAACTTTCAACTTTAGGTCATATCCTAATTCTACCATGCACTTTTTTTGTCCCATAAAAGAATCCTCAACTTTAGGTCCAATCTTAATTTTATCCTAAACTTTTTTTGTATCATAAAAAACCCTCAACTTTAGGTCTAGTATCAATTTTATCCTGATTTTTTTTGTCTTATAAAAAAATCACAGCTTTAGATTCAGTTTCAATTTCACTCTAATTTTTTTCATCTAATATTATTAGCTTTCATTTGAGTCCTAAATTTTCTCTCCATTAATCCTCCATCAAAATCGCCCTTAGGGATTTTGCACTCGTCAATCTCTCATGCTTGGAAATGTTCCATTTCTTATGGTCAGAGAGTTCGTGCTTGGGATGCTCGCGTAGCTCATGCTTAGGAGTTCTCCATCTCTCGGTTGTCTATGAGAATTTTAGATAAAGGGTTAGTGTAGGCAGATTTTTGGAAAAATTTGTGGTTTTTAATAAGACTGTAAAACTTTTAGCATAAAATTGACAACAAACGGTAAAGTTGGGACAAGACCTAAAGTTGGGAGTTTTTCAGAGGATTAAAAAAAAAGTTTATGATTTAAAGTTGAGGGTTTTTTATGAGACCAAAAAAAAAGTTTATGATAGAATTTGGACTAGACCTAAAGTTGAAGGATTTTAATGAGACAAGAGGTAAAATTGGGAAAAAAGCTAAATTTTGAGATTTATTAGGGTATTAGGCCTATTTTCCTTCCTAATTAAAAAGAAATTTTCATAAATCATGCCTTTGGTTGTTGACTTACAAATATGGACATCATCCACTGTTACAGCATGTTTGGAAGCAAAACTAGGTAATGGAGAAAATGCTGGCAAAGAAAATTGAAGTAATAATTTGTTCCCCAAATTAGAAAGATTGCTTCTCATCTTACAAATATGGACATCATCCACTGTTACAGCATGTTTGGAAGCAAAACTAGGTAATGGAGAAAATGCTGGCAAAGAAAATTGAAGTAATAATTTGTTCCCCAAATTAGAAAGATTGCTTCTCATCTTTAACGGCAATAAAAGGGAAAAATTACACTTATGGAAATTTTAAATCAATTCTCCCTTCTTTTTAAAAAGGGCAATGTCATTTTGTCTTCTTCCAGTCCAGTTGCTTGTGGTGGTTCCACGAAAGAGACCAAACCCTATTCATTATAGAGAAAATTTTGGATGAAAACTTGAAATGGATCCAATTTCTCGTGGAAAGGCTCAGAGATTATAACATTCTCTCAAATAAGAGTATGAAATAACAAGTTAATCTCGAATAAGGGCCAACATTCGATTTCTCGTGGAAGGCCCGGAAGGATGATTCTATTGCTCGCGCTCCACGGTCTGAGTGAGTACAATAGGCTTGAGACGAAGCCACTGGTCAAACGCCAGCCTCCTCGCCACCATCATGCTCAAAATGTGGTTTTGGAATATAATAATTCTTTTCATTTATTTAATTTAAAAAAATATATTATCCATGTTATTTGATGACGTAGAGTATTGTATCCCAATTTGAGTTGAATATGTTACATGAATAATTTACACTATTTTTTTTTTGTCTATCGTTCAAACTTATAGGATAGAAAGCCAAATCAGCATATTACGTTAATTTGAATGGGATAATGTTGGATTTTTTTGGTATTGTCTATGGACTATATTATATAATTTACTAAAAGTTTAAGGACTATATTGAACTAATTAAAAGTTCATGAATGATATTACTTGTTGGACTAAAATTTATGAATTATATTGAACAAATTAAAACTTCAAGATGATATTACACATTAAATCAAAATTTAGGGTCCATTCACCTATTTATTCCTTTTATTTGTTAATGGCGCACGCCGTTTGACCTAAAAAAGAAATAGCCCATGCCATATGTACGAAACAATGATGGAGACACAAACGCCTTTATATCATTTTTGTAATGGGTTTGACCCTATCCAGATCCCACCTCGATAGCACCGTCAAGTACTAAAAGATGAACTAGCATTTTGATCCTATCGAGATGTACCTCGACAGCACCATCAAGTTCTAAGAGATGAACTAGCATTTTGATAATATATGATATGGAGTAATTAAAAATTTCAAGACGGAGTTTGGATGTTGACATGATTTCGGCATGAAGAATGAATCACAGCTCCCATCCAACGTTCAATAATGAATAGTGAATGAGCGTCCACCAAAAAGAAAAACAATGCACTAAGGAAAAGAAAAAGGGATTGTATCAATTAGTTTACTCGATTTCTTGCGATTAAATAAGTGCGGAAATTCATTGCCTCTCAGCTTATTATAGAACAAGAATAATGAGAGATTGAACAGTTATCTCAATAGCCGAAAAGGACGGCAAATAATCATGCGGAATTACTTATCTCTCTTGTTATTATAACTTTATCATGATGATGATAGATTACATTTATTTTCTATAATGCAATTGGAAAAAAAAAAACTTAGGAGTTCACTATTTAAGTTGCCAAAGTACTATATAATAATATAACATTTTTGTTTGTACCATAACCACTTCCTCACATCAACACAATTGCAATGAATTGACAATATCTCTTATCGAAGTTTCAAATTGAAAAAAATAAGATCCTAATCCATAATGCTAAGACAACCACATCATCCAAGCACTAATACCTCACATCTCATCGCAATACCGATATATTGGACATATATTAAAAAGAATTACAAACCTATAATCATTAACTACCGAATAAATTGAGCATAGAGTGAACTGTTTTTTTGTTTTTTTTTTTTCAAATGATACTATTTAATTAGCTGAAAAAGTAGGGATGCTATTTTATATATATATATTTTGGGGGAGAAGAGAGTTATATAAAAAAAAAAAAAAATGTAGAACATCTATATTTATTTGTTTTCTGATCGTTGAGGCCTCGATTGTCGTATAACCAACTGGCAACAATGCGAAAATCCTCCCGCCCACCTTCGACCGGTCAACGGGGAAATGGGGAGACGTTACGCAAAGCTTGAATCATATCTCCTTTTTAAATGTCGATTTGCCTTCTTCCTTTCCCATCCGGTCTGGTTGTCGTGTTCCACGAAAACGGCCGAACTCCGGATTCATCACCTACTCCTTTTTAAATGTCGATTCGTCTCTTCATCTTCTTCGCTACACTCGCCTAACACTTTCCACAGCGAACGGAAGGAAAGCCAGGGAA
Organism: Eucalyptus marginata; assembly: GCA_014182565.1. Lineage (NCBI taxonomy): Eukaryota > Viridiplantae > Streptophyta > Magnoliopsida > Myrtales > Myrtaceae > Eucalyptus > Eucalyptus marginata. The sequence goes on along the minus strand of CM024595.1, from coordinate 38,453,726 downwards.
ACGCCGGACAAATGGAGAAGATCCAGCACGCGACGGTTCGCACCAACGGCATAAACATGCACGTGGCGTCGATCGGCGACGGCCCGGACACGATCCTCTTCCTCCACGGCTTCCCGGAGCTCTGGTACTCGTGGCGCCACCAGATGGTGTCCCTCGCGGCCCTCGGCTACCGCGCCGTCGCTCCCGACCTCCGGGGCTACGGCGGCACCGACGCGCCGCCGAGCGTGGAGTCGTACACGGCGTTCCACGTGGTGGGGGACGTGGTGGGGCTGCTGGATGCGCTGGGGATCGGGCGTGTTTTCGTGGTGGGGCACGACTGGGGGGCGATCATCGCGTGGTGCTTGTGCCTGCTCAGGCCCGACCGGGTGAAGGCGTTGGTGAACACGAGCGTCACGTGGTTCCGGAGGCTCATGTGGTTCCCAAGTGATCCGGAGAGGAAGCCCGTCGAGACGACGAGGGCGATGTACGGAGATGATTACTACGTTTGCAGTTTTCAGGTGAGAACTAACGTTAAAACGGTCGAGATCTGACTAGAATTTAGCTTAATTTTTTGAGTTTTCGGAGCTTCGAGTCGTCGTAGCGACTACCAAAACCTTAGTTACTTTCCTGGAATCTCTGACTTGGTAGAAACCTGGAGAGATTGAAGAGGACTTTGCAAAAGCCGATACTGCCGTACTCATGAAGGTGATCCTCACCAGCCATAATCCAAGCCCACTTCGCGTGCCTAAGGACATAGGATTCTCGGGATTAATCAAACTATTCGAGCAGAACCAGGTCGAGTTGCCTTCTTGGCTGACCGAGGATGACATCAAGTACTTCGCCGCCGAATTCAGCCGGACTGGCTTCACCGGGGCTGTGAACTATTACCGTTGCTTGGACTTGTAAGTTCCTCTCTCTGATATTGTGCTCTCTTATGGTTCGAACGTCGATGATGGCACCGACAGAAAATTTGAATCGCCGTTGCTTGCGGTTGCGAGATCTCGCTTAAGTCGTGGCGTAAGTTCATAGGGTAGAAATCTGAATTATATATAATGATGATCGTTGCATATGGTTAAATTATATTTCAATGGGATTACAAAGCAATGTTTACTGGTGAAAACGTGTGGAGTCAGTTGTGACGGATTAGGTGGCACTTTGTGGCGGCGGCAGCGAAGGAAGACCACTCAAACTGGACATCCACTTATCGGCAGCGGCGAAGGAACACCTGGATATCCACTTATCGATAGAAGACCAGATCCGTCACTACGGACTCTCCACGTTTTCACCAGTAAACATTGCTTTGTGATCCTATTGCCACCTAATACATTGACGTACTCTGAAATGTAAAATCCACTAGAAGCATGACAAGTGCACTAGCTAATTCGTATTCGTGACGGATTATTTCGGTCTCACCGTTTTCAACAGTTAAGTAGATGTGTCCTCAAAGCGATACAAATCAGTGGTGTTTCGCTGGAATGAAGATGGGCGCAAAGTAAAGCATACGCTGCCACTTCAATCTTTCCTTTTTCTTAGGTCATGCAATCAAAGTGATATTTTGAATCCATTTTGATCCCTAAGATCTTCTATGCATGCAGAAGTAGCGAGCTATTGGCGCCTTGGGATGGAGTGCCAATCAAAGTGCCGACAAAGTTCATAGTGGGGGACTTAGACCTCACCTATCACATCCCCGGCGTGAAGGAGTACATCCATGGTGATGGGTTCAAGCGGGTAGTGCCTAACCTAGAACAGGTGGTGGTGATGGAAGGAGTGGCCCATTTCCTCCAGCAAGAGAAGCCTGAGGAGGTCACTGCTCACATTCATGACTTCTTCAAGAAATTCTCATCCCCATAATCTGCTTCACTCTCTCCTCAAAATTAAGGATGCTCACATTCATGACTTCTTCAAGAAATTCTCATCCCCGTGATCTGCTTCACTCTCTCCTCAAAATTAAGGATGAAGCCGTTGTTTTCCCCCCTTAATTAAGGACCAAACTGTTTACTTTTTTTAATTCTCTTTTTCTTTTATTTTTCTGTCATTGGGTATCACAATGGAACCATATAAAACTGAAATATTTGACACTTGATAAAAATATGCTACATCACTAGACATATCTATTTTGTGTTCTAATTTTGTTGACTTGGCATTTCCTTTTATCATAAGTACCATTGTCGCTACGGGTGAATATGGGTCCAGTCGAGCAGTTCCCACCTTGAAATCGGGAGTCATTCACTAAGGACCGGTTCCAAAAAATTGAAATCAAGACCCACCCGTTAATTTCATGGATTTATGGAACTGGTCTCCAATCCCTACAAAAATTTAGTTGGCCTTATATTTGTGTTAAATTGTGAGCCATTGATTTTAATTAAAGATTGAAAACTATAAAGCAAACTTAATTTTTTCAAAGGTTATGGTGCAGTCCTCTTAAGGTTACTCGACATTGGAAACATGTGGAGAACACACACACACACACACACACACACACACACACACGTCCTAACTTCTGTGTGTCCTAACTTCGTCCTAACACACGTTCTTCGTCCTAACTTCTGTGTGTCCTAACTTCCACAAAATTTAAGGCACACACACGTCCTAACTTCTGTGTGTCCTAACTTCGTCCTAACACACGTTCTTCGTCCTAACTTCTGTGTGTCCTAACTTCCACAAAATTTAAGGCCACACACACACACATACGTCCTAACTTCTGTGTGTCCTAACTTCGTCCTAACTTCTGTGTGTCCTAACTTCCTGTCCTAACTTCGTCCTAACTTCTATGTGTCCTAACTTCCACAAAATTTAAGGCCACACACACACACACATACGTCCTAACTTCTGTGTGTCCTAACTACAAAATAATTAAGTAATTAAGATGGATTTTTTTTTTTAAATATATCTATTGATCCGGTCCGAGTGGGTGAGCGGAACAGTTTAGGACCAGGAACCGAACCAGTACTTATTGGTTCCACTAAATTGGAATCAGGAACCAGACCGGCCCCCATGAGAATCGTCGGTTTCGGGTAGTTTTGAATTTTTTTTGTACACCTCTAATTGCCACCTCTCATAATGCAACAAAAGAAGTAGTTGTGTTTGAATGAGATAACTTTGAACCAATAAGAGCGGTGCAGTTAATTAGATCAATTCACTTAGGAACTTGGGAAGTAAGAGCACTTTATCAATGAGTGTAGCTGAGCTGCCATCACAATTTTTGGATGAATGGGTAGTTCACTGTTCTTGAGAAATTGATTTGATTGTCGATTGGGTTGCTGAAACCCATAGAAAAAGAGCCTTTTCAAGTCACTCGTTACCTTCTCCTATTTGATCCTTTTGGATATCTTATGTAACGTTGCCCCTCTAGAGGCTCTTCTTTTCCCTAATATTATCAATTAAGAACTAATTTGACCAAAAAAAAAGCAACAAAAGAAACAATTTATTTTTATATTTTGGGAGAATGACGGTAAGACTCCTGCCACCTGTTGAGATAATCTTAAAAATTTTTGCTTTATACTTTTAAATCCTAAGACTGGTTATAACTGGTAGTCATTCTGTTAACTCTATTGCCTTTTCTTAGATGAAAAGTCTGTAACGCATTTTCTGTTAAATTTCCCTTTACTATCCGTGCAAGTGGCACTCATGCAACGCCAAATTTGCGTCACATCAATGAGGACTGAAAATGAAAAAAAAAATATTTTCGTAAAACAAAGAACAGACTAAAAAAATTCCAGATCCAAGGGGTGAGGGACGGACAGAGGGTGGCGTTGTTGTCCCTTTTGTCATTGGGAAGGGCGCGGTGCCCTTGCTGACGACAGCCATTAGTCGCTGACGACAGCCATCCCCTATCTTTCTTTCTGTCGAGTGCAATTTTTTTTAATAAAAAAAGTTCATTCCTTTGTAAATGGCAAATTATAAATAATTTTGGGGTCAAAAAATAGAGAGAGAATTTGAATTTTGAGCCTTCAACGTGCGTATTGTCAATGCTCTAAGTTCATGTTATAGAATTCCACAGTAAAGAAAAAGTCTCAGGTTTCATATCTTGAGTCAAGAATCCTCTAGGCAAATATATGGCAATTGACCGGTCATTAAAAGTAAAGTGAATGAAAGATAGGGAAAATGTTCCTCGAAAGGTTAACTAAGGATGTTAGGTGAAATTTTAATCAAAGTTTTCTTTATCATTATTTCAGTAACAAGAGAATTTTGGATGGGTTTGCCTGAGGTGGTAACCTTAAATCTCACATGGTGAGCCTAGATATGGTGGGTCATCAAATGGGTTGGTCGGGTCGGGTCGGGTCGAAAATGGTATGATCTATATTGATCCATTTTCATACAATGTATACCCATTTTCATGCAATGTAAATTTAATGACATATACTCAACCCAACTTGTACGCGACCCATACTCGACCCGATCCGTATTATCAAAACACATTAATATTCTAGGAAAATCATTTTCTAGAAAAATAACCATATTTTCAGTATTCGGTTGAAACATAAAAATAAACTAGAAGATATTTTCTATTGTTCAATAAGGAAAATCTTTTACTCATGCACCCTTTTCAATAATTTCTTTATTAATATATTTTTAAAATTATTTCTATTTGTTATTTTTTTCATTTCCTTTTATTTTCTTTTTCTTTTTTTCCTTCTCTTTCTTTTTCTTCTTCATTGGCCTTGAGCCTCACTGACCTATGGTGAGGCCCAGCTCACCCAACGCCGGCGAGCTTGGGCCTTGCCAGACATCATCAAGGCTCGAGCTCTAGCTAACTTGCCAAACGTCGATGAGGCTCTGTCACGCCCCGATCCTCGGGCACGCACCCATCCCTTGCCTTGGTCGATTTTAAAGTGCGATATCCCAGGACTATGTATCGCTAACCCTTTCTTTTATTTATGCGCATGCGGAAGTAGTTATAAATTAGCATAATAAAACAATGGGATAGAACAAGCAAGCCATATTTTTCATATTGAAATTCACAACCACACTTTTATTTACAAAGCATAAAAGTCTCACACCTATCTACACTAAGACAGGGTTCACAAAAGGAATGGGATCTCAATCCACATCCGGGTTGTACTCAAGATCCCTTTCTAGATCATCTTCTGCTTCAAAAATCTTTCTCCTCCTCAGGTTCCTCCTCCTCAGCTCCTCCTCAGGGTCCTGAAATGGTTATTCAATAACCAATGAGACCACGTCTCAGCGAGTTCTATCCCCTAAGACTCGATTAGTAAGCCAATATACTATGGGCTGCCTAAACACACATAGGTCGAGGGCTTACCTTGCGCCTCGCATTCCACTCCGCAAATCGGTATAATTCATAATAGGCATCGAACTACTCATAACAAATCGAACTAGTCGATTACATGTCATGGGAAGACACGCGTGCATTCTCTAAGCGTATTAGTTCACCAAAGTGATGCATCAAATCACCGAGCCCCACGTGCCTCTTCCAAGATGCCTCACTTCATTCCCTGGGCCCACGTGCATTCTCTAGCGCACTAGTTCACCAAAGTGATGCATCAATTCACCGAGCCCACGTGCCCTTTTTTACGATGCCGGGCCACGTGCATTCTCTAAGCGCACTCGTTCACCAAAGTGATGATCGTCACCGGCCCCACGTGCCCTTTTAGATGCCACACTCGTCACCAAGCTACGTGCATTCTCCAGGAGGACATACTGAGTCTCCGAGCCACGTGCATTCTCTAAGGCGACCTCTTCGCCAAGATGACATTTTCAACCACCGAACTCACGTGCATTCTCCAGGTGATATCCCAATTCTCCGAGCCCACGTATCTTCTCTCAAGTGATTACCAACTTAATTTCGATATCAACAACCAATACCCGACGATTTCTCAATCAAATAATAAAAATCACATCACTTAAGAATATACCGTAAAATTTCATAATTAAATCAATTCCATATAACGTAGAACTTAAATAAATAAACGGACTGCACCACGATAATCAGCACGAAATTCTGGTCACCGGCCATCCCGGTTGAATTTCCGGAAAAATAATTAATTAAATAATTAATTTCGAAAAATAAATAAATAAATACTAAAAATCCAATTTAGGCCCGTATTGCCCGATTGGAGCCAGAAACGGGTCGAGAAAATCCCGAGAGACATTCAATAAATAATAGAGCATTTCTACTCCCTAATGGCTATTGATAACCACCTAACATGCAACATTATGTCTCTAATTTAATTTATCTAAATTAATCTAACCACCTAATTGCATTTAATTAAATCTAACCAACCCTAAGTATAATTAGTAAACTAAGAAAGCATTAGTGAGTAAAACTCACTTGGCAAAAGCGGAGACCAAATCACCGCAACGGCGACGCGACGGCGGCCGAAATCAGATTTTCGGCGACACCGGCGGGCTTGGGCCGAGCCTTAGACTCGGGCCCAACAAATCTCAGCCCAAGTGAGATTTGTTCTTGCTTCGGACTGGGCTTCACTTGCCTGAACAGGCCTTGAATGGGCTGTCCCCGCAGGCCGGTCTTCAATTGATTTGCTGAAATTGGGCCGAGCACAATACAAGCTCGGCCGAAATTATTGGGCTCAATTGAAACTTCAAATGGACTGTTCTCTTGGGTTGCTGCACTTTAAAATTTTGCTGGGCTAAATTGGAGCAGCTACGGGCGGAACTCGGGCCGTTGATGGAGCGAGAGATTGGCGGTGAATGGTTGGGCCGAGATCAATTGTCGAGTTGGGGAAATTGGCGCGGCTTCGCTGGCTTGAAGAAATCGGACAGCAGGTGTCGTTAAGGGCTTGAACTCGAAGAAACGGATGCTGGAACGGAGTTGCTTCGGTCAAAGATGAAGCTGGAATTGACCGCATAAAAAAAACCAAGCTGTGGAGGTGCGAGCAAGTGGCAACGTGGTCTCCTTAGTTGATGGTTGACCAAGCATGGAGGAAGACGTGGACACTTGGCCGCGGATGGAGAGAAGATGGCGTTCGGTGCCGCACGCGGGGAGAAGGGACGCCTGGCAGCTTCGTTCTTCGAGATTCACGAGTGCTGCCCAGTCAACAATCGGCCATCGAGGAAGACTTTGAATGAAGGAAACCAACCGTAGTGGGGACTAGCGTGTAGTTGGCAAGAACGGTGGGGCAAAGAGACGTGAACTTCAGCTTTCAAAGGGAAGAGCTGCAGGTTCTCAACCGAAGGAAATGAAAGTGGAACCGGCAGAGAATGAAGAAGTCGAGAGGAAGGGGATGGGGATGAACGGTGGGATAGGGATGAGGGAGAGATTTAGAGATAAGTGAGAGATGGAGGGCTCCACCAAGGGTTGATATTTTGCAAAATATCTCTCTTAAATCAATCTAGGCCATGTATAATTACTTGGCCTCCATTAGGCCATCAAAAATGTCCCATATAACCTCCCAAGTAGTCCATTCTTGCTAGGGTGTGGGGATGTTACGAATTTCTTAGCAAGGTCTTCAATTTCCTCGACAATTTCCCAAATTTGATGTCCCATTTTGATGTAGAAAAAGTCCACATAATTTCTACAATTCCCATTCGTCAAGTAACTCGATTTGCAAATGGAAAATCTCTTCAATTCGGCCAATCTGAATTTCCGTTGATTTTCCGCGGCGTCCGTAACGATTTTCCGTAAAAGTCTCGGAATCTCCGAAAAATCTTTTGAGACTGAGTCGACACTCCTAGAATTAATTGTGACATGACCGAAACTTCAATTTCTGAAATCAGACTCGAATTGGCGGTTAATTTCTATTCGACGCGTTTTTAGCGTGACCTAGGCTACCCGGTAACTTTCAGATATTTTTAAGTACAATTGACTCGTGGTCGATTTTCTTCGAACCACTATGAACCCACTCGACTCATTGGCGACTCTCGGTTGTCGTGAAAATCCCGAGGATTCAAATACGAACACAGGGTACCAAAACAATAAGAAAATTAGTATAGTGCCGGTCGACGTGAATTTTCTAATTTAGTGGTGTCACCCACGATTAGCCACACATCACTGTCGATCCAGTACTGTGCTGTAATGACCTCTAAAGATGGACACGGTCGAGAAGCCGATTCCTAGTCGAATTCTCAAGTCTATTGCCTTAAAATTCTAATAATTTCCCCAGCTGGCCTAGTTATCTCGAGAATGATCGGCCCGAGAATAGCCCTATAAACACGTCAATGAAACGCCCGATTCAATCAGAAGAAAACAGAACCAAAAATTCGGGATGTCACAGGCTCCAACGGGGCTGGAGCTCGCCCGAGCTCACCTACGTCAGCTGAGCTTGCCCTAGCTTGATCAGACAAGGCTCGACCTCACCGATATCTAGCAAGCTCGCTTGTAGTCGGTTGCTGGCCGTCGCCATGGTTGATGATCAGCCAATGAAGAAGAAATAGCAAAAGAAAGCAAAAAAAAAAAAAAAAAAAAAAAAAAAACATAATGTGTCTAAGTTGAGTTATTGATGGATTATAAATGGATTCAAAACCATTCATGACCCATTTTGTGCTCTATCATAATAAACCCATTTTTAACCCGTATTAAAACTCCAGCTAACTCATTTTCTACCCAGTTCATTAAATATGGGTTAAAATATTGGTCATTGACCCGTTTTGCCACCCCTATCGGTAGAGGTGGCAAAATGGGTCTCGATCTATATATGACCCATTTAAATCATAAATTGGATATAAATGGGTCACTTATTTTTTGACAAAAAGTAGTTAAATGGGTTTAACAATTAAAGATTTAAGAAAGGTGGGTCCTTAGTGGGTCTTAAGTGGGTTGGATTTAGAACCCATTTGTTAAAATATGTCTCGAGTTTGAGTCCAATGTAAAATTCCGAAAATTCCGAATTGGATATGCTGCGGACATTCGAAATTGAGCAAAGAAGATTCGAAGATCAACTTCCCAAAGTTTGAATATGCGTTGGAGAATTTGGCCGCTAAAATAGGAAAGTTCAACTTTGACTTGGACTTAGATTTTGTTTAAAATATACAGAAATATGTTTTGGATAAAATCGGGCAAAATAGGAAACAGAATCCTATGAGAAGTTGGCAAAAGAATAAAGGTCTCACTTATATATACTTGTGGCTGTGGATTGAAGTGTGTTGATCGTGAAGAAGTGTTCTTGAAGCGCCGTCTAGTCGTCGAGTGCTTGGGAGGGATTTTCTTTGTCGTTCTTGTCCGTAAATTACATCCAAGAAAGATTAGTGTTTGTAGCCGATTTAAATCTTGTGATAAGATTTACGTGTAATTCCTTTGTGAGATTGAGAGATTATTTCTTGAGGAATTTCGGGGCTAAATACTGCGTGCGTTGTTGGGTGTAATTAGGGCTTGGGAAACACCGAGAGAGTGTTTGAGTGACTTGAGTGTGTAATCTCTTTGTATCGCTTGATCTATAGTGAAATTTGCTGCTACTCTCCTCGTGGACGTAGGTCTTTATGATCGAACCACGTAAATCCAGTGTCCAATTTATTTTCTTCTTCTATCTATATTATTGTTCGATCGCTCGCCTTTTCGCAACAAGTGGTATTAGAGCCAGGTTTGGCTGAGTTAAAGCGAATTGATGGCAATAGAAGAAGTAAAAGTGAGAATCGATAGATTTGATGGGAAGGATTTTAGTTTCTAGAAAATACAGATTGAAGATTATCTTTACCAGATGATGCTGCACTTGCCCTTATCTGGAAAGAAACCAAAGTCAATGAAGCAAGCTAATTGGGATTTGCTGAATAGACAAGCTATGGGTGTTATTCGGCTAACGTTGACTCGTAACATTGCGTTTAATATCTTGAAGGAGAAGACCACTGCTGATTTGATGCAAGCCCTGTTGAATATGTACGAGAAGCCCTTTGTGATCAACAAGGTCTATTTGATGCGACGTTTGTTTAATTTGAAGATAAGCGAAGGTGCGTCAGTTGCAGATCATATCAATGAACTCAATGTGATTGTTAGTCAATTGAGTTCAGTTGAGATTAATTTTGAAGATGAGATACATGCTTTAATTTTATTATCCTCATTGCCTGATAGTTGGAATACTACTGCTACTACTGTTAATAATTCCTCTGGGTCAACAAGTTTGACGTTTGATGGGGTTCGAGATTTGATTCTGAGCGAGGATATTCGTAGAAGAGAATCTGGCGAACCTATATATACTGCTTTAGTAGCTGAAAATAGAGGAAGATCTATAACACGTGTGGATAAGAGTAGTACTAACATGAACAGGCGTAGCCAGTCTAGGACTGGTGATGTTGTCTGTTGGAGCTGTGGCAAGAGGGGGCATCTTAGAAGGAATTGTCTTAAGCTGAAAAATGAGAAGGGTGAGAAAATTATAGTTGATTTCTGCGAGATAATGTTGTAGCTGTAGAAGATAATACTGATTATGTCTTGTCTGTCACTAATTATTCATCGTTTGATGGATGGATTATGGATTCTGGTTGTTCTTTTCATGTCACATCAAATAGAAACTGGTTTATCACTTATCAGTGCACGGGTAGTGATAAAGTCCAGTTAGGGAACAACGCTGAGTGCGATGATGTGGGTGTTGGTGATATTAAAATCAGAATGCAAGATGGCATTGTGAGGATATTGACTGGAGTAAGACACGTTTCAAAATTGAAAAAGAACTTAATTTCCTTAGGTGCTCTAGATTCAGCTTGTTGTAGGTATTCTTCAAAAGGTGGAGTTCTGAAGGTTGTTCGAGGTGCCCTAGTGATAATGAAAGGAATCAAACATGGAGGCATGTATAAATTTCAAGGTGAGACAGTAACAAATTTCGCTGCGGAGACGTCGGATGCATCTGTTCGAGAGTCTTTTGATTGCTCGAGGAAGACCTTGGTGTTTGTGCCAATGCACAAGTTTGATGCTGGTGTCAGGATCACGCGGTTGAGAGCTTTGATCGAGACGGAGACTAGTAAGTCGATCAAGCATGTGCGGACTAACAATAGCATGGAGTTCTGCTCGGAGCTGGCAAATAAATTCTGCATGAAAAAGGGCATAGTGAAACACTGCACTAATGCCAGTAAATCACAACAATTTGCAGAATTGATGAGCAGAACATTACTAGAGACAGCCCGAAAAATTATCTCTAGTGCTGGTATTGCTAGGAGAACCCTAGCTGATGTGCTTAGTACAGTAAGCTGCCTGGTGAAGAGATCCCCATCAACTGCTATTGAATGGCGGACTCCTAAAGAAGTGTGGTCGGGTAACGTTGCTAGTTATTCTATTATTAGAATATTTGGTTGCCCGTGTTATTTTCGAGTGAGTGATGGTAAGCTTGATTGGAGGGCAAGGTGCATATTTCATGGCTATGCACAAGGTGAGCGGGGCGATCGGTTGTGGTGCCCTGAGATATAAATTCACCGTTAACGGAGAGAAGTTACCCTTGATGAGTCTCCAGTACTTCTGGCTAGGAGTGATTATAACAGTATTCAAACGGATCTGAACGGTGTTCAACTTGAGGTGGAGTTGCGACCAGAAACTCCTGAGGTAGCGTATACGGGTACTAGCAAAGTAATCGACACAGATGGTGCTTGTAGCGAGGTGGAGCTTATAGAGCCAACGGTTGTTGTAACTGCTGATATTGACAAGGTACGTATTCGATCTCCTGATAGATATGGATGCAATGATGGTTTTGTTTTATCTGCGGTTAAGGAGGTTGTGTCGGAAAATCCTTGTGGAGTAGTTAAAGGTGCATGTGGAGTTGGTATTCTGATGAGATCCTCGGTTATGGCGAAGTTCAAGCGAGGCTTGGACTTGGATAATATCTGTGGCGGTTGAGCCCATTAGGGGCTATGGAAGAGTAGCAGCAGAGTTTGAAGTTTTTGCGAAGCGATTGCAACTTGGCTCAAATGTTGAGCCAATGTGGAGATTGTTAAACTATGTCTCGAGTTTGAGTCCAATGTGAAATTCCGAATATTCCGAATTGGATATGTTGCGGACATTCAAAATTGAGCAAAGAAGATTCGAAGATCAACTTCCCAAAGTTTGAATATGCGTTGGAGAATTTGGCCTCTAAAATAGGAAAGTTCAACTTTGACTTGGACTTAGATTTTGTTTAAAATATACAGAGATATGTTTTGGATAAAATCGGGCAAAATAGGAAACAGAATCCTATGAGAAGTTGGCAAAAGAATAAAGGTCTCACTTATATATATAGTTGTGGCTGTGGGTTGAAGTGTGTTGATCGTGAAGAAGTGTTCTTGAAGCGCCGTCTAGTCGTCGAGTGCTTGGGAGGGATTTTCTTTGTCGTTATTGTCCGTGAATTACATCCAAGAAAGATTAGTGTTTGTAGCCGATTTAAATCTTGTGGTAAGATTTATGTGTAATTCCTTCGTGAGATTGAGAGATTATTTCTTGAGGAATTTTGAGACTAAACACTACGTGCGTTGTTAGGTGTAATTAGGGCTTGGGAAACACCGAAAGAGTGTTTGAGTGACTTGAGTGTGTAATCTCCTTGTATCGCTTGATTTATAGTGAAATTCGCTGCTGCTCTCCCCGTGGACATAGGTCTTTACGACCGAACCACATAAATCCGGTGTCCGATTTATTTTCTTTTTTTGTATATATTATTGTTCGATCGCTCGCCTTTTCGCAACACCATTTTCAACCAAAACCTTACAATCTCTATTTTCCCTTTTTAACTTTACAAAAATATTTTTTTATAAAAATCGAAATTATAATTTTTAAATGTCAAAGGCCTCGCCGACTTTCGGGGTTGGGCAAGCTCGAGGCTCGCCGATCTAGCGAGCCTCGAGCTCGCTAGCGTCAGCGAGCTCGAGGCTCGCCTATGGTCGGTTGCCGGCTATCGTCGTGGTCGGCGGCCGGCCAAAGAAGAAGAAGAAGAAAAAAAAAAAATAAAAAGAAAATTAAAATTAAAAATTATATTCTTAAAAATAAAAATAATTAAAAATAATAATTTTTAAAAATAAAAAATAATTAAAATTCGTTTTTAAAATAATTATTTTAAAAATTATAAAAATTGTCCATTAAATTTGTGTTGTATAAAACTATTTTAGCAATACCATTTTTTCAAATATATATATAAGAAATAAGCTTTCTTAAGTTTAGTTAAATGGGTTGAGTATGGGTCGAGTATAGGTTGGGTCAGGTATGGGTCAAAAATTTTCAGACTTTGTAATAAATGGGTCATAAACAGATTAAATGGGTCGATTTGGGTCAGACCATTTATGACCCGACCCACCCATTTAACGAGTCTACCTATCGGTAGGCTCTCAGCATGGCCAAGGGGGCATGAATAAACCGAATTGTCACTGAATATGGGGAGAGCATTCTTGAATATATGTGAAATTAGAATTAATTCATAGGATGCACCTTTTGAGTTTTGATGTAAATATTAGAACTTCAATTTTAAATTTGCTCAAGTGAGAGCACTATTGGGATGAATGATTTCTGAAAAAGTGTTTACTTGTACGTCAAAAGACAAAACTGTAAGATCGCGGATAATAATGTGAATGAATTAATCCAAGAGTGTCACAAAGAGAGAAGATAATTAAAAAAAAAAAAGAGGAAAAAAATGAAAAATGGTATAAATATGAGCACTCAATAGGAGATGGAAAAGAGGGAGACGAAACGAAAAGAAGAAGAAGAGGACAATCTAAGCCACAAGATGACTAGCCTCGGACACATCCAAGATGTTAATTTAACTCATAACTTTACAAGATCGAAATCCTAACTAAAATAGCTAGTCTTTTCTACTTGTATTAAATGAGTCATATTTTCCTTCCTTCCTTTTTTAAAAAAGAAATTTCCTTAAATCATGCCCTGGCTGCTGACTTATGGAAGTCATCCTCTTTTTGCATTATGTTTGTAAGTAAAAATAGGAAGTGAAGAAAATGTAGGCAAAGAAAGTTGAAGTGAAGAAAGCGAAGGTGGAGTAAATTACAAGGCAGCAAAATTGTTCAAAAACTTTTAAATTTATAACACTTTCATTAATTTGGTTCTAAATTTTTCAATTTACTAATTGATTTCATCCAGCCAACTATAAATCATTAACATGAATGCCAATAGTCTAACATGACACGGACAATGCCGACATGGACAATTTTTAATATTTTTTTAAAAAAATTAATATTTCTAAATTTTTTTCCCTTTTCTTCTTCCTTTGTTCTAGTGGCCGGCCATAAGCAATGGCTAGGCTAGTTGGCCTTGCCTAAGTGAGGGTCGGCTTGGCCAGGCTTTGCTTGGGTGAGGGCAGGCGCCAAGGAGGGCTCCACTCGCTAGATCTAGCCTGGGGTGACTCGGCTTTTTTAAATTTTGGAGGGAAGTTGCTTGGAGGATAAGGCGTCGAGCTTGCCAAGATCTAGAGGCTCGGCCATGGCCATTTAGCTCACCGAGATCTTGATGGCCACAAGTTTAGTGAGCATGGAGGAGGAATGTTGAGCTGGTCGAGAGGGGGTTCGACAGTGGCAGCGAGGCAACGTCATGTGGTGGAGGTTGCGATCGAGAACGGATTGGTGGGCAACCCTCACTTGGGCAAGGGTAGCCTTCATCGATGTTCGCACTTGCCCGGGTGAGGCCAACCCACCCAATCATCACTTGTGACCAGCCATTGTCAAAAGAAAGAAAAAATAGAAAATAGAAAAAAAATCAAGAAATTTGAATTTTTTTTTTAAATATTACCTAAAATTATCCATGGCAGCGCCGATTGTACCATGTAAAATGGCCAGCATCTATATTAGTGATTTCCTATTAAAATGAATTCGATGGAATTAGTTGGCAAAATGTGAAAACGGTTAAGAATTAATTGAGAAAATTGAAAAATTCGTAACCAAATTGGTAAAAGTACGATAAGTTTATGGTTTTTTTGACAGTTTTCTTTAGCCAAAAAAGGGTAATAGTTTGTTCCCCAAATTCCCAACTTTTTTTTCGGATGGTCGAGATCTAACTTGGCTCGGGCTTCATCTTTTAAAAGTATGGAACTTTAATACGTTGCTCGTAGCTGAAAGCCATTAAACGGGTGGATCGGGTTGGGTTTGGGCCGCATCATTAATGGTCCGACCCAAATTGACCAATTAACCCATTTATGTCTAATGTAAATTTTCCAACCCATACCCAACCCGACCCATACCCGACCCAACCCATATTACCTATTTAACCAAATTTAGAAAAACTTATTCCTATGTTTTCTTTTTAAGATTATATTACTAAAATACTTCTAAGCTTATTATTATTATTTTTAAAAATGGTATTGCTAAAATAGTTTTATACAACACAAATTTAATGGACAATTTTTATAATTTTTAAAATAATTATTTTAAAAATTGAATTGTAATTATTATTTATTTTTAAAAATCAAATTTTTTATTTTTTTATTTTTTAAAAATTAAATTTTTAATTATTTTTATTTTTATTTTTAAATATAATTTCTTTTTTTCTTTTTTCTTTTTTATTTTTTATTTTTCTTCTTCTTCTTCTTGGCCAGTCACCGGCCACAACGACGGCCGGCCGCCGACCACAACGACGGGCGACTACCGGCCACAGGCGAGGATCCGCGAGGTCGAGCTCGCCCCTCGCCGGTGTCGAGCAAGCTCAAGGCTCGCCCCTCACCCGACACCGACGAGTTCGAGTCTCGCCAGCGTCGGCGAGGCCTCGCCTCGCCAGATTCGGCGAGCTCAAGCTCGCCTGGCCGGTCGTCGGCCATCACCATGCCGGCCACCGGAGGAAGAAGAAAGACAAAAAAAAAAAAGGAAAGAAAAAAGAAAAGAAAAGAAAAGAAAAATAAAAAAATAATTATGGGTATTTTTAATGAGTTGGTAAATGGGTCTTAAATGAGTACAGAATAAACCAATTTAAGACCCATATATTTTAGTCATTTTATTTTTAAAACCCATCATGGGTGCCTTGGGAAATAAGGCATGATCCATTAACGACCCATTTAAGCAAACATGAGTCCATAAATGGGTTGCACAACCCATTTAACACCTCTACTCGTAGCAAAACTCATATCAAAGACCACGATAGCTCGAGTTGAGGCTCGAACTACTATTTTACGAGTGCAATGAAAATTCGTGAATAATACTACATGAAACTGTAGAGACATGGTTTATATGTAAGAAAATTTCAACTATTAGGTTCATAGCGAATAGAAACCCAATTAGTTTATAAATCAATCTAAATTCTAAGAGCTAGATAGCTCACTAATAACTCAACTGGTTTATGTGTTGGATGCAAATTACGCAATCCCAAGATCTCCATAACCAAAACAAGAACATGCATAATTGAGAAGAAAGATTAACGCACCTGTTTTGGGATCCATCGTTCTTGAAGCGGAAGCGGAAACACGATATTCCACGCGCAAGTCCTTCTCCTCTATTGCCCTCTGTATCACTGGCTTAATGAGGCGGCTCCCCTCACGTTTAGCGTTAAGTAAACGCTCCTTAGGTGAGGATACATATGAGAATTAGGGTTAAAGGAGAGACTTGAGTACTATTTATAGAGTTTCCAGCCAGGCCTCCTCATTACGGGCCAGGCTTAACTTGGCCCACACTAGCCAGCCCCATATTAGACTAATTAAGAAACCTTCTATCTCACCTTAGACCAATCTCCATAAAACGGTAAATTACAATATCAATTAATGTAGTCCACATTAGAAAAACTCTTACATTCTCTCACTTGGACTATATTAATTGAAATCGTACTGTATGTGTGCATATTGGTCTAGAGATAATTCTTAATAGTCAATCATATCCCATAAAGTCTCAAACACCGAATCATGGCGATAACTGCATGTATACACACAAAGCCTTCCATAGTCACAAGTGCTTTCAACTTTATTGATATGGATTCAATATGGTAGTGTGTCAAATGGACAACATCTCTCATAGAGAGATTCCATTTGTCAGTCACTATTCTCTTACCTTAAGCGTCACAAAAACTTGTGCCACTAGAGAATGTCCATTCTCTTATCTTAAGCGTCACAAAAAACTTGTGCCACTAGAGAATGTTTTTATGGTTCCATGAACCCACATATGTCTTGTCCTTATGGTTAACCATTCTTTATGTATAACAAGACATATGGATAAGGCTAATAACCGGATGCCCTTAGCCTTCACTCAAGGTTTATACAGTACCTTGAGACTTTATCAATATGTATTCAACATAATAACAACACATTCAAAAATACTTTATTGAATGCAAAAGTTGATACATATCAAACCGTTACAAAATGTAACGAACACAGATGAAACCTTTATCAGAGTAAAGCCAAAATAGCTCCCACTAAACAACAGCATCTCATGATGCTCCTAGGCCCAAGCTAACAACATATCGCTCAAATACACACGGGCGTAGGCCTTTAGTTAGTGGATCTGCAACCACATCATCTGTGAAAATATGTTATATTAAAACGTCACCTTTCTGTACCGTTTCCTGTTGGTCAAAATTTTTTACCACCATATATTTAGACCCCTTGAGACCTCTGTAGTAAATAAATAATACTACAAATTTGTTATCTCAATACAACCATACGGGTCTATCCATAAAGTTAAAACGATTAACTCTTTCATGAGGTTCCGGAGCCTAATAGCCCAAGTAACAACCTAAAAGAATGTTACTGACTCTGCTTACATAGTAGAAGATGACATAGAACTTTATTTACTGCACTTCCTACTAACATAAATATGTATTATGTTATTGATCTCATGTCATCATAACAGCCAGCAAAGTTTACATCTAAATACCCTACTAACTGCAATAATTGAATATATCTGTAAATTAGCATATAATCTATTGTCCTCTTTAAGTACCTTAAAACCTTCTTGGCAGCAACGCAATGATTGCGTCCTGAATTTGATTGATGTCTGCCTAGAAGTCCGGTCACAAAGACGATATTTAATCTAGTGCAAATTCGAGCATAGACACAAGGTACACCCTTTAATTAGATTTTCTCAATATCTAACTAAGGACAATGTGATAGATTCAGTCCATCACCTTTAACAACAGGAGCAATTCCTAGCTTGCAATGATGTATATTGAATATTTCCAATATACAATCAGCAAATGTCCTCCGAGAAAATCTAATATAATATGGTAAAAACAATCCTTACAGACGTTAGTACAAAAGATATAAGATGTCTCAAGGTCACAACTTGTAAGCAAAATATCATGTATATAGAGATGAGGTTCTCAATTGAACAAAATAACAACACTATGAAACTTTAATAATATTGTCTAGAAACTTACTTAAGACCATGAATTAAGACTTTTCAGTCTACACACAAGTTTACTTGAATCTGCTGCAAAATTCTCCAGTTGCACTTATATAGATTTTGTATCTCTTTGACGTAACTCCATATAAAAAATAAACTATTAATACCACGTTTACTCTAAAAGAATCTATAAAGAAATAATTATTTCTTTACTAACTATCCACCCCTCTTTCGGAGTGAAAACTTTAAATACCATTTTGGCTTTAAATTCCACAATCTTTCTTTAAAAAACCCTTTTAGTTTTGTACGCCAATTTGCAACTAATGAACTTGTGAACTTTAGGCAAATCAGTAAGTTTCCAAACACTATGATGTTTCATAGATTGTATATCGCCTTTTATGGCATCTAATCACATACTTGATTGAGGATAAAAAAAAACAACATTTATTTATGTCGCTAAATCAACCATATAGTGGATATTGCAGTCATGCTCTCACAAATAGACTATATAGTTCGATGGTATAACTGATTGTCTTTCCCTAGCAAATCTCCTGAATAAAGCTACAACCACTTCATTCTGCACTTGAGAGACTTGAGAAATTTCATCATAACTATATCAAGAATAGTACCTTGAACCTCAACAAGTTTAGTCTATGGTATAGGAGATTCCATAATTATTTGTACCACAATTATATGTATAGGCAAAGACAAAGACACAGTGATTTTTCATCGTACTATTATCTTTAATAGTCTGAGAGCAGCTATCCTCTACAATTACGTTGAACTTTAGAAACTTTACAGTATGTGATTTCATAATGCTTGTACCTTCTTTAGGGTCATAAAATTGATACCATTTTTTAACAATCTGGGTAAGATACAAAATAATTTCGAGTGGACCTAAATTCCAACGCACTTAATATTGGATTAGATAACCTCACTCCTACATGACACCTCTAAATTTAATATGATTCAATCAATTTATGTCCAGTCCATAACTCAAAAGAAGTTTATGAAACAACCTTGATAAAAAACACGTTTTGTATGTGAAAAAATTGCTTTCAAAATATCAACCCACAGTAGACCAATAAATTAGTCTTACTCATCACCATGTTCATTACGGTGCTTCATGCCTTTTAGCCAAATCTTCTTGTCAGGATTTTCAGGCATAGTAATTAAATTACCACCCCAGAATTTACCAAGTATTTGACAAATGACCCTTTAAGCAATTCAGTATTGTCATACTTGCAAAAATACTTACCGCTACTATTAGGCCTGACAACCTTTAAGACTAATTCTAACCGATTTATTCTTTATCTCGGTCATTTTCCTTAAATAGAAAACTTTTGGAAACAACCTTTTAACCATATACGAGATGTATATGTCATTAAGACTTAAACACAATCTTTGCAGATATGTCTTAATTTCAATATCAGACAAAACATAATTTCAAGCAACTAAGGCTTCCATCATCTTAAGCAGTGCAGTCCTCTTTTCTAGTGTTCCAAAATAGAACGCTTCATGGACTGTAAGCAAATGCAATTGCTCTTTTCTCAAGTAACAAATCATATGTCCACAACTTAAAATTTGAAGCAGTAAAAACCTCAATAATAGTGGAATTATTAATTACAGAAAAGGTGACTGAAAAACAAGCAATGTATATAATTAGCATCATGTGAGCACCGTGTAACTTGATGTACAAGTACACATCCAGAGAGTTACACGCATAATCATATAATCACCTTTGGGCAGAATACATGACATGCAGTTGTACACTCCCCACATGATAGCGGTTATGAGAATATATTCCAATCTTCGTGAATTCATCACCTTTGGGCATATGAACCACTAAGATCAGTCACTCCTCCACCACACCATCATGTATCCCTCCATGAACTAATACACAATCACCTCCTTGGGAGTATGACCGCACATTAGACCAGGAGATATCCCAATCATTATACGAGACCGATATTTCTCAAACCCAATCAAGCGTTCCACTTTGGCGGTCACTACTCAATTGAATCCTTGAAACTCTCTCATACCAGGGATATATAAACTTTACTTCTCACATACACCATATACATGTGATTTTGACTTTAGTGATAGGGGTAGTAAATCACCAAAATCACATATCATGCTAATTACACTGCTTTATTCATTAATAAAAGATTAATCACATATATATAACCTGAAAGATAGACTCCAATGAGATCACCGATGACAGCAACACAATAAACTTCTCATAACATAAAAGTAAGCATCTCTTGTGCACCCCGAATACTGATTACCAGAACAACATAAAAGGAATGCCGATCCAAAAGATCCCTCACAAGTTAACATCAATAGCAATACATAGTACTCCAGATTGACGAGCTTGATAGCTTATCAACTATTGCTCATGAGTTTCATAAGGCAAAACATGACTCCAGGGCCAATAGCTGATTTATTAGCCAATTTTAAGTAACAAATTATCATTACATCAACCAGTGGCCTATAAATTGAGTCAAAACACATAACCAAATATCTAAATTATAACAATAGATACTATTGCTCTACGTAAATGCTGTCATGCTTCTTAATTATAAAAAATATTCAACTTGATAGACATTAACAAGTGACCGATGAATTTAGGTACAATATGCACTAACTTAACCGACATGCATTACTCACATTCAGTAGATGTGTTAATCAGTACAATTAGTTTGGTCACGAGTTCTTAAGACGTCTATCATTCAAAGGTTAATAAAATAAACAAAAATTTTATAATCAATACATAGCTCAATTACTATCCCATAATGGTTGTATCTCATTAAGCCAACTTCAGTTCACAATAAAGTTTATGTGATAGTATATCAGTAACCCAACACTTGTATTTCGAAAATCACAGAAAAATACAAGAAAAATACGCGAAAATACACTAAAAATACGCGTATTTAGGGCTTTGTATGTATTTTCACATCCATAAAATCATCAAACATATAAAATAAATATACCACAAGATAGAGGATGGGCATACGAATCCAACGCCGCCAGCCATGCGCCAATTGGACACTCCACGCTCTCGCACACGCCGCCTGAGTGCGCGGTACGTGGAGCCCACGCGCGGGCGTACTGACCGGTCAAAACCAGTCCAACCGGTTCTCGGTTAGACCGTCCGGTCCGACCGGCTGACCAGACCGGTCAACCGTTGACTGGGCCGGGTTGGGTCTGGTCAACGGTCAACGAGTCAAGTCAAGGTCAACGGTCGTCGGGTCGGGTCGCTGACGTCACGATGACGTTAGCCTCCACGCGTGCGACGCATGCGCGAGCCACGCCCTGCGCGTGGGGGCGCGTGAGCGCGCGTGCCGCGCGTGGGGGCGCGTGCAGCCTCCTCCGGCGACGCACCGCCCACGGATCTTCTCATCTCGTCGAGCCCAATCCGAATTTGTGATTTAATTTTATTTTTATTGAACAAAAATCTCGAAAATCACAAATTAGGGCAAAAAACTTATGCATTCTAGTTCTAGGGTTATGGTTGCTCTGATACCACATGTTGGATGCAAATTACGCAATCCCAAGATCTCCATAACCAGAACAAGAACATGCATAATTGAGAAGAAAGATTAACGCACCTATTTTGGGATCCATCGTTCTTGAAGCGGAAGCGAAAACACGATGTTCCACGCGCAAGTCCTTCTCCTCTATTGCCCTCCGTATCACTGGCTTAATGAGGTGGCCCCCTCACGTTTAGCGTTAGGTAAATGCTCCTTAGGTGAGGATACATGTGAGAATTAAGGTTAGAGGAGAGACTTGAGCACTATTTATAGAGTTTCCAGCCAGGCCCCCTCATTACAAGCTAGGCTCAACTCGGCCCACACTAGCCAGCCCCATATTTGACTAATTAAGAAACCTTCTATCTCACCTTAGACCAATCCCCGTAAAACGGTAAATTACAATATCAATTAATGTAGTCCACATTAGGAAAACTCTTACATTATGCTCTTTGGCGATTAGCTTTGTAGTTAGTAGTGTACAAGTTTCCTGACTATGGAACTTTGAGTCGTCGCCATTGGCAAAACTTAGATCACAGACCATACCCGGCTTGAGTTGAAGCTCGAAATTGTACTCTACAGGTCCTGACTATGGATGTATGTAATCTTTGTACTTGGTAGAAACCTAGAGAGATGGAAGAGGCCTTTCTCATTCAGCTATTCCTCTCAAGCCGTAACCCAGGCCCACCTTGCATGCCTAAGGATCCAGGTTACTCGGGAAGGACCAAGCTACTCGAGGACCGCCAGGTTGACTTGCCCTCTTGGCTGAACGAGGACGACGACATCAACTACTACGCCATCCAATTCGGCCGGACCGACTTCTCCGGAGGATTCAACTATTACCATTGTTTGGACTTGTACGTTCCTCCTCTCTCTAAGCTTATGCTCTCTTATAGGTTTACCATTGAAGATGGTATAAATAAAAAATTTGAAGAAAGTCATCAGCTGATGTGCGATCTAGCTTGAGCTAAGGCAAAAGTTGACAGGGTAGTGATCCAATGACATACGAGGGAAAAGTGCAAAAAAAAGTCATAAACCTATTGTATTGGTACCAATTCAATACCAAATCTTTCAATTGGACCGATTTAGTCATAAACATTTTCATATTGGTACTAATTCAGTTTATTCAGTCAATTTAGGCTAAAAATTACTAACGTGGTCATTGACGGGTCTATGTGGCATCACCGGTGTTGACATGGACAAAGTTTAAATTTTTTAAATATTTTTCATAATTTTTTTCTATTTTCTATTTTCTCTTTTATTTTCTTTCTTTTTTTTTAATATTTTTTTGTACACTATTGGCCAGCGAGGTTGCTGGTCAACCCTTACCAACCATGGGCAAGGGATATTGTGTCCTCATTGGCCACTAGCAAAGGTGTCGGCCCTTGCATAGATCCAAGTGAGGGCCAAAACCCTTGCCTATTGGCTG
Source organism: Eucalyptus marginata (assembly GCA_014182565.1). Taxonomy (NCBI): domain Eukaryota; kingdom Viridiplantae; phylum Streptophyta; class Magnoliopsida; order Myrtales; family Myrtaceae; genus Eucalyptus; species Eucalyptus marginata. The sequence goes on along the minus strand of CM024595.1, from coordinate 38,430,668 downwards.
AGGAGGGCCTCTACACCCTCGTCGGTCACAGGCAAGGGGCACGACACCCTCACCTAGTCTAGGCAAGGCATTGTGGCCCCCACTTGCCACAAGCGAGGGCTTTTGTGCTCTTGCCTAATGCCAATGAGGGTGCAAAGGCCCTCGCTCATGGTCGGCAAGGGTTGCAACACCCTCGCTTGGTCTGGGCAACGGCATAGCGCCCCTTAGTTGTTGTTGGCGAGAGCATGGAGGCTCTCACCCTAACCAGCTTATGGCCAACGACCTTGTTGGCCAAGAGAGTAAAGAAAAGAAAAAAAAATTATTGAAATTTTTAAAATTTATTTATATCAACGCCGGTTGTGTCACATTGGATCATCGACATCCACTTGGTAATTTCTAATCTAAATTGATTAGATAAACTGAATTAATGCGAATGCGAAAAGGTTTATAATTAAATTGATTTAATTGAAAGGTTTATGATTGAATTGATATCAATGTAATAGATTTAAGACTTTTTGTAATACTTATTCTCACATATGAAGATGGTCTTGTATGGTGAAGGGCACCAGTTTATGATGTGTCAATATATTCGTAAAATCATTGGTGCCATCACTATTTTCCAATGGAAATACAAAGCATTTCTTATTGAAGAAAACTTGCCGAGTCATGTCGGTTTCGAATTTAAGGTGCTAGTCGTAATGGATTTGGATTTCTCTTGATTGATTCATGTCGTGTCTAAATCGTGCTCTTCCGTCGCGTCAGCAGCAACTGCCAAGTCTAAATATGTTGACATTTGCCACTCATTCATGTTTATGGATTTATGAGGAGAAAACACTAGAAATTCTCCCTTACCAAAAAAAAAAAGAAAGAGGAAAAAGCCACCAAAAACCCCAAACTTTGCCCAAAGTGACAAATTTACCCTAAACTTTTTTTTTCTAACATGAAAAATCCTGAAGTTTGCTAACCGTGACACATTTACCCCAAACTTTTATTTGTGACACAAAAAATCCTGAACTTTCATTTGTGTGACACATTTACCCCAAATCATAGGGGCATTTTGGTCTTTTTACTTTTAAAAATTTTTACTTTTTATTTTATTTTTTTCTTTGTTTTTCTTCCCTCCGGCGTCGGCGAGGGCCGCCCGCCGGCTTCCCTCCGCCGGCTCCGCCATGGCCGACAGAGGGAAAAGAGAAGAAAAAAATTAAAAAGAAAACTAAAAACAGAAAAAAAAAAAAAAAAAAAAAAAAAAAAAAAGATGAAAATGCCCTTAATTGGGTAAATGTGTCACGTTGCAAAATTGGGGGTTTTCATCTCACAAAAAAAGTTTGAGATAAATTTGTCACTTTGGACAAAGTTTAGGATTTTTAGTGGCTTTTTCCCAAAAAAAAAAAAAAAAACGCTAGAAATTCTCATCCCCTTGATTTTGTACTCTCTCAACAAAATACAAGATGGGGCTATTGCTTTTTGCCCCCGTCAAAAAAGACGCCGAGCGTCTTGTTTCTTAACTTTCTATGGCTTGATATTACAATGGAAATGATACGTTAAGTGATTTAACATATTATAGTCAGGTAATTTGAATAGATATATTATATTTGACACTTAATAATAACATATTATGATACTAAATACATCGATTTTGCATCCTAATTATGTTGACTTGGCATTTCTCATCAAGATATATATATTTTTGCCTTATTATAAGGTGCAGGGATAAAAAAAAAAAAAAAAAATTGTTCTTATCTCTAGAAAAAATTACAGTCGGACTTTTAAAACTTGCCATGATAATTCGCTTCATGCTTTTGAATTTTAAGGATCCGTTCATTTCGCAGAAAATGAGCCATTTCAGGAAAATATTTTCCCAGAAGTCATTTTCCAGGAAAATGACAATATTTTCTTATGTTCGGCTAAAACCTGAAAATGTTTCGGAAAATATTTTCCACTCACCAGATTGGCGAGCGCGAGCGTCAAGCTCGAGGCTCGCCAAATCGACGAGCGCGAGTTTGAGATTGACGAGCTTGAGGTTCATTTGGTTTGACAACTAGCCAAGAAAGAAGAAGATGAGAAACAAAAAAAAAAAAAGGAAAGAAAAAGGAAATTAAAAATAATTCGAATTAAAAAAAAAAGAAAATTAAAATTAAAAAATAATTCGAATGAAAAAAAAAGAAAAAAGAAAAATAAAGGGGATGAGGAAGTCGGGATTTGTAGAGGTGTGAGATAAGAGAGATCAAGTGAGGAAAATATTTTCCACTTTTCAAAAGTGGAAAAAGTTTCCTACTTTAGAATACTTTTTTTCCTTTGATGGAAAACATTTTCCTCAAAGAATTCATTTTCCGTTAAACGAAGCCGGAAAATCTGGAATGGAAAAACGTTTTCCGGAAATTATTTTCCGCGAAACGAACGGACCCTAAGACTTGTCACGTCATTGCGCCAATCATTTCCCTAACTTTGTTCGCTTTTCTTAGATGAATATTTTTGTGGCATTTTTTTAATTAAATTTCCCTTTACTTTTGCAGGGGTGGCATGATGTGGCGTTGCATCAGAAAAGACTAAAAGTTAAAAACAAAGATTTAAATTAAGACAATAATAGAGCAAAAAATTGGAGATAGGAGGGTGGTGGCGTTGCCCCCTTTTGTGGTCGAGTGGGTGCCTTGCCCTCGATGGCGACGGAGGGGGCAACAACGCCTCCCCCCATGCCAAGTGAAATCACTTGCGAAGTGGGTCCCCTCTTTTTTAACATAAGAGTTTACTCTTCTGAATTTTCAGTTTCTTTTTCCAATTTTCATTTCTTTTAATTCTTGAGAAAAATTCAAAAAAAATAAGCTTAAGCGCCATCATTTTCTCAAATAAGAGTCTAAAGTGAACATTGTTTCAAATATGAGGCCGAAGTACCATTACTTTCTTAAATAAAGGTCTAAAGTGAATCTTATTTCAAATAAAAGCCTAAAGTTATTATGTTTATTTCAAATAAGGGCCTAACTTTCTAGCGATTAATAACATTTTCGTCATTTTCTCTTTTTTTCTTTATTTTTCCTTTTTTCTTTCCTTTCTTTCCTTTTTTTGGTTCTTCTTCCTTCTTCGTCGGTGGCCGGTCGGCCACCGATGATGCCCACAAAGGGCTAGGCAAGGGTTGCCCTCACCCGATTCGGCGAGGGCCACCCTCATCGGCCACAAGTGAAGGACAACCTTGCCTTGAGGAGGTCGGCCCTTACAGCTGTCAGCGAAGTCGGTCCTAGGTGAGGCCAATCCTCGCTCGTGATCGATGAGGAAAAGAAAAAAGAAGAAAAGAGAAAAAAAAAAAACGATTTGGACAAAATTGCCCTTAACTGGTCAAACAATTTAATCGGTCGATAACCGGCAAGGTATCAATGAAGTAAGGTCCTAATTTAAAACAATCATGGCTACTTCAAGCTTTTATTTGAAACAGTCATAATCATTTGCATTCTTATTTGAAACAATATCCATTTCGGACCCTTATTTGAGAAAATGAGTGATTTTTTTTGAAGCCCTTTTTTAAAATTTTCCCATTCTTCAATCTTTTTCCAACCTTTCCTTTGTTGTTCCTTCTAGGAATAGGGTTTAGGGCTTTGCTTCAATAAACAACGTTGTATTCTATGAGCAGCCTAAGTGTATGAAAGAGGGGAAAGTATTATAAAAGATATAAATTTATTGCATTTATGTCAATTCGGTTATGAATTTTTCAATTGAGCCAATTAAACCTTAAACCTTTTTATATTTTGTCAATTGAATCCATCTAATCAATTTTGATAAAAAAAAAAATCACTGATGTGAATAATTTTTACAATTTAAAAAAATGAATTTTTAAATAATTTTTCTTTTTTGTCTTTTCATTGTGGCCGGCTCCTAGTGGGGGTCGTGATTTGCCCAAGCCCTTTACTAGATTTGGGCAAGGGCCACAACCTTTGCATGCCAAAATGAAAGTACAAAAGGGAAGTGGAAAAATAATAAAAAGAAAGGAAAGAAAAGAAAAGACATTATAAAAAATCAAAATATTATTTAAAAATATTAACGTCAATGCATGTCATGTCATGTAAGATGGTCGATGTTCATATCAATGATGGACTCATTGGAAAATTAAGAAAAAATTTATGACTAAATTAGTATTAATATGAAAAATTTAGAATTTTTTTGGTACTTTTACCATATTAGAAAAATAACAAAAAACCCCGCCTCAAACTTTTTCTGCCCGTCAAAGCTAAGAGAGCTAACAGAAGAATTATAAGTGGACCATTACGGCAAATTTTATGACTTATATACACTAAATTATAGTTTTTAGGATTCAAGTGTATTGTTACGATGAGTTTTAGAATTACTACTATAACAATCCTCTGCCTTGTTTTCTTTTACGTTATATAGGTGTAGCTTTTAAATTAAGGTACGTATCATGAATCAAAATTTTAAATTTATGATTCGTGAAATCGAATTGTACTATTCGTTAAAGTCCTCAATTTATAGTTTGTGTCATAAACATTTATACTGATGTAAATAAATTCGTAAGACATTAAATGGTGAGGAGATCTATCATTTAACAAAAACAAAAGATGTTAATTTCGAATCCATGTGATGAATTCTATTCATAAGAAGATATGTTTTCCCATTGTTGTATTAACACGCGAATTTATTCAAATATTAATAAAAAAATTTCTATGACATTTTATTTATTATTGCACTGTAAAGTGCAAAATATATTTTCAATTATTTAGTTAGTATCAAAATGTAATTAATCCATCATAAAATACAATAAAAGTTGCACATTTTGATAGGTAAACATACATAAAATTGAGTCACTTGGATCGTAAATAGATATTGAATAGTAGCTTCTTGCCATTCCATATAGCCATTCCATAGAGTAGCATTTCACCTCAGAGATACTTATTGCTTGGACCTCAAATCCGATTATACAATACGAATCAAGAATCGATTGATTTTAATAACTATGGTTGTAAGGTGTTCAACCCAACTGACAATAGAAAATCGACTAGCCTCCGATCATATGTGGTCAGTAACATCCAATTTACATCAAATAATTCTTCAAAGCACGCCGATCTCTATTCCTTAGGTAACATTTAAACCGACATTACTAATTGCTAGATAATTCACCTTGACATTTGAGCAGCTCATGGATTAGAACATTTAGTTATAGTTAGTAAGATCATATTAACATGTTACACAAAATACATATAACAGGATATAATTTATTCAATTAAGAAACATTGTTTATTGAGTCGATAGTAATCAATGAATTGGGATCACTCGTATGATTTGCAAAGCAACTGAAAATGGATAGAATTCTCCTAATTAGAGGCTAGAGAGATCTTTCTTGTCCATAATTCTGCATATCTCAGCATAGCAGTTAATTTCTTTTTAATTCTTTCCATTCTAGAAATAAAATTTCCTTCCTTTTTTCGTTGCTTTAGTCAGCTCTTCTACTTTCCTTCTACGTTTCAAACAAAACCCCTCTGAAAAAAAAAAAAAAAAAAAAAAACAGAGAGGAAAGCAGACTTCCTTTGAGGGGGCGCCGCCCCGTACAGAACTTTTTCTGTCGATAAGGCAGATAATCCAACCGTTTTGTTTTTCTTCACACGTTTTATTGCCTAACTTTAATCATGAGAAAAGTTTTATTTCCTTGGCGGCTTTTCAGAAATTCAATCCCGTGAAGTGTGGGACTCCTCAACTTACGAGGTGAACTTCTCAATCGCTCCTTTCCAGCAACGGGACAAGACAAACGGAACGTCAACTTTCTTGGTTCGATAGATCGACTAATCCGACGACGACCTCCATTTTCTGGCTCGAACCCAAGCTCGCTCGACGCGGAGAGGAGGACGTAAGAGCACCGCCAGGACTTCCGAGGGATGGAGACGATAGAGCACGCGACGGTCCGCACCAACGGCATCGACATGCACGTCGCGTCGGTCGGCGGCGACGGTGGCGCCAGCGGCGACACGGTCCTCTTCCTCCACGGCTTCCCCGACCTCTGGTACACCTGGCGCCGCCAGATGCTGTCCCTCGCCGCCCTCGGGTACCGGGCCGTCGCCCCGGACCTCCGCGGCTACGGCGACACCGACGCGCCCCCCTCCGCGGCGTCGTACACGGCGTTCCACATCGTGGGCGACCTGGTCGGGCTCCTCGACGCGCTCGGCGTCGAGCGCGTGTTCCTGGTGGGGCACGATTGGGGGGCGGTCATGGCGTGGTACTTTTGCCTGCTGAGGCCCGATAGGGTTAAGGCGCTGGTGAACACGAGCGTCGCGTTTCTGCCGGGGAGTCGGAAGAGGAAGCCCGTCAATTCGCTAAGGGCGTTGTTTGGCGATGATTACTACATCTGTCGGTTTCAGGTGAGTGATTATTAGAGATGTGATTGTGGGTTGGTTCGGTTATGTTGACTTGATTGACCGTGTTTATGTGGAGATTTTTGTTGATTTTGGGATGTTTTAGGGAGTTCTTTGCCTAAATTGAGGATGTGAGAGCTGACTATTTTGGCTACCAATAGACCCATTAAATGGGTGGGTTTGATTATAAATGATCCGACCCAAATCGATCAATTTAACTCGTTTATAATCCATTTATTATAGTGCAAAATTTTCGATTTATACCTAACTCGGCCCATATCCGATCCATTTAACTAAACTTAAGAAAAGCTTATTTTTTATGATTTTTTTTTTTAAAATGATATTGCTAAAATACTTTTATGCAACACAAATTTAATGGACAATTTTTATAATTTTTTTATAATTTTTTTAAATCATTTTTATTTTTAAAAAAGTTTTGAATTTTGAATTATCTTTATTTTTATTTTTTCAAGAATATAATTTTTAATTTTCTTTTCTTTTTTTTTTTTTTTTTTTCTTCTTCTTTGGTGGCCGCTAGCGAGCTTGAGTCTCGCCAGGATCGACGAGGCTTGAGCCTTATCGGTCGATCATCGGCCGTTGTTGCCGTGTCGGCCACCGGCTAAAAGAAGGAGGAAGAAGAAAAAAAAGGAAAAAAAAAAGAAAAAAGATTGAAATATAAAAAATAATTATAATTTCTTTTTATAAAAAAATATTTTTGTAAAGTTAAAGAGGGAAAAAGAGATATTGTAAGGCTTTAGATGAAAATGGGTTTTAAGTCCAACCCATTTAAAACCCAAGATCCATCTATCTTAAATCTTCAATTGTTAAATTCATTTAATTAGTTTTTTCAAAAAATAAGTGACCTATATATGACCTACTTATGATTTAAATGGGTCAGATATGGGTCTAAAACCTATTTTGCCAACTTTAATTACCAACAATGACCTGATAGTGATGGAGTTAATGGCTATGGTTTTTGTGGCTTCTAATAAATCTGGGATAAACAACTTTTCCTTTTAAAAAAGAAGTCTTGAGAACAGAATTGGCTCTCAAATTGGGTCACCTTGAGTTTGCTGTTGCACCATTTGAGTAGATTTATAGGCGGATAATTGTATCCTACAAAAAGACCTTTCGTTTTGGTGTTTCTATGAATAGCAAGTGGGTCCTTCATAATGATGCTAAAACTGCTATGACGCTTTGATCTCATCTATTATTGCTTTGATGGTTTGACTTCACTTCTTGCTTCTAGTTGGGATGCTTTGAATCTAATGTGCTGCCCATGAATCAGACACGAGAGAGTTCCCCTTCTATCATCACAACCAACTGTGTTTATATGTGTTAAGTGCACGTGTGAGATGCGAATGCAGAGAACAGTTTCACACAAGATGCCTGGAGTGAAAAAGGAGCAATACAATGCACCCAGTTTAAGCTTTCGACCCTCTTGGATCTCCTCATTATTAAAGTGTTGGACTTCACTTGCCCCCAGATGAGCACTCTGGCCATTAACATGTGGACCACCTAAAATTTGATGTTTTTCACCAGTTTAAAGTTGTAGAACCAGAGCAAGTGATGTTGACTTCTGTTTTTCGCTATTAGTAAGCTGTGTTTTATATAGAAGGCTAGAAGAAAGTCCTCTGGTAGACAAAGTTCGATGTCCGTAGGGCTCCTATCCATGGTAACTTACTAGACTTTTCTGGATTACAAGGATCTATGTTCTAGAACTGCACATGTTGTTTAGTGCTCCTTGGAAACTTCGCTTAGTGCAGAGAGAGGACATGGAATATTATTCTCGATAAGATCCTTCCCAGATCTTCTGCGACGAGAAGGTTCTCCACTACAATACAAGTACACATGTTGAGCATGTTTTGTAAGTATCATATTCATGTTCTAACTGAACACTGTAATTGTTGATTCAATTAGATTTTACATTTTACCTTTTTATTGCTCAAGTGCCACTTTTATCCTTTCAGGTGCTTCCTTAATCCCTCCCTTATATGATTTGATCGTTATATTTTTAATGCTCCTGAAAGGACTTATGATCTGTCTTAGGAACCTGGAGAAGCTGAAGAAGACTTTGCACGAGCTGATATCACAAAACTTATGAAGCTATTTCTCACATGCCGGAGTCCAAAACCACCTTGTATTCCGAAAGAAATAGGATGTTCAGGTTTGGCCAGCTCTCGAGATAAATTGCCCCCTTGGCTGTCAGAGGAAGACATCAATTATTATGCCAGCAAATTCAGTCAGAAAGGCTTCACCGGAGGATTGAATTATTATCGAGCGATGAACTTGTAAGTGTCACCCTATTCTATTGGATTGGAGGCAGTTGTCTGTCGGATTGATATTCACAATATTCTGAAAGAACTGTGAGTATCTTCCCAACTTGGGCTAGAAGGTTTGACTGATAAGTAGTGAAAGATAGAGTAGTGGGGCTGATGAAGTCCATCAGCAGTCCTGACATGTACCGTTGAACACAATCCTCTCTTTTGGGTAATTTGGATCTGATGTAAAATTGTTATCTGTGGAGGCTCTTTCACGAGTTTTGATATATCATCCTATGTGATTTTCTGTAGGACTTGAGTTTAGACCTAGTGAAATGTCAATTGCTTGGGAACTAGCAAAGAGATAATTCCTTCCTTGTTGCAGAACCTGGGAGCTGGCCGCACCATGGACTGGAGCACAAATTAAAGTGCCGGTTAAATTTATCGTTGGGGACCTCGACATTACCTATCATGTACCTGGTGCTAAGCAGCACATTCACAATGGGGGCTCAAGAAACTTGTGCCATTCTTGCAAGAAGTAGTCGTGATGGAAGGAGTGGCTCATTTTCTCCAGCAAGAAAAGCCAGAGGAAGTTACTAATCACATATATGACTTCATCAAAAAATTTTGAGTTTTATGCTCCTTCGAAAGTTCTCTTTGAGGAAGGAGAGGTGAATCGTTTCATCTCCGTCTCCACAAAATAACTGGAACGTTTGCTGAGGATGGGCTGTGGTGTTTAAGATGTTGCTTATTTTAGCTACTGGTTCAGAGTTATATTTACATATTTTTCACCTGTATTATGTCGTTCTTGTAACAAGGATAAGAGAAGTGGAACGATTTCTGAACACCCCATAAGTAGAGCTGGTCAAGAATTAAACTCCCTAGATCCCATACACGAACTCGTATGGTTTCACCTTTTCATGCTTCAATGCAATGAAAAGACGCCCCGATCACATTAAGTTAAGTTGAAGGACATCATAAATGCCATGACTATCGTACGGCATTTACTTGAGGACACTCAAATGAATGCTTTTTAGAAGTTATGACACTAAAATAATCAGAAAAAAAAAAAAAAAAAGTTGTGATACTTAAGTTGTCTTTTTCCCCCATAAAGTTGCTTTGACATAGGGAGGTGGTGTTATTCTAAGCCGTGATGGTCCCATTGATTCTTGTTTTGTGGTTCAAGGCAATCTGTGTTGTATATTTGACTTCATCTATTACGGGCAAACGAGCAGCTTTCCAAAAAATATTCAGGAAGCAAACCGATGCATCATGCTCGTCTGTCCAAATTAATTGAGGTAGAGCATTTCTGGGCTGATGAATTGCCGCATGTGTTTTGATCGAGAGGCTGATGGTTATGTCGACTCGGGAACGTCTTGCTCGTCCCCTCAATCTGACAGAGCTTTCACGGGAGCAATTTGAGTCGAGGACTCAAGGAGGATCTCGAGGACAATGCTCCGAGTAGTCAGGATTGAAATCTTTGTTAAGACAAAGAGGTGTCGGAATCGTCTCATGTAATGAATTAATTGGAAGCTGCTCTTGTGAGGACAATGTCACGTGCTCGTTGGCTGACGAAGATTTGGTAGGGTTATATTGTGAGACTAAGTTGCTCATTTTGGGCTTTCTATTGGATATTGTGAGGCCCTATTATAATAGATTAATTATATCTCTGTTATATGGCAAGTGTTAATATACGATATTTATCTACTCAAAGATCAAGAAGATGACATGAACCGTCGGGTTCATGCATTCCTCTGGCAACTGGCAAGAAGAGGTGGAAAATCGCCGCACGCAGGTGTCAAATCGATCTCAGATGTGGCACGAGCCCGCGTGCTCTGAGGAAACCTCTGCGAAAAACGCATCCGCGACTCGACTTCTCTGCCTCCAGATCATTCGTCCAAAACAATCCAGAGTCGACAACAATGCAGAGTCCATGACAATTGTGTGATCCGTGACGGGAATGAAACGAGAGTCTCCACGCTCTCTCCGTTGCAGTTCCCGTCCAAAAGCCTTCCTCGTCGAAGGCTTCTTTCCAATCCAAGAATCATCAATCTTCGACCATCAGAATCCATGTCTCCCACAAAGTCTCTCTGCGCGACGGCCTTCTTCTTTTTCGGGGTCGCCATCCTCTCGGCACCGGTCGCCTCCTCCAGTGGCGAGGAGAGGTCGCCGTCGGCGTACCAGGTGCTCCAGTCATACGCGTTCCCAGTCGGCCTCCTCCCGACGGGCATAACCGGGTACGAGCTGGACGAGGCCACCGGCGAGTTCACGGCTAGCCTGAACGGGACGTGCAACTTTACGCTCGAGAACTCGTACCAGCTCAAGTACGAGCAGAGCATCGAGGGGGTGATCGAGAGGGAGAGGCTGAGGAGGCTGAAAGGAGTGAGCGTGAAGGTGACGGTGGTGTGGCTGAGCATCGTGGAGGTGGTGCGGCAGGGGGGCAATCTGGAGTTCTCCGTCGGGGTCGCATCAGCAGGATTCCCGGTTGAGAACTTCGCCGAGTGCCCACGGTGTGGGAGCGCGCTGGCTTGTAATGCCACGGTGAGCGAGTTTAGGGCTTCCTCCTCTTCTTCTCTGTCGTCTTCGTAGGAGGTGAGTTTGTGCTTCATGGTTTGAGTCTGGAAGCACGCGATGAATGCATGTGTCGTCGTTGGAGTCTTCTGTAATTTCATTGCAGCAACTCGTTCGGTTTTGTGATATGCCCTGTGTCTAAACGAGCTAATGGTGCGTATTCAGAGAAGCAGCATTTGAAGCCCAGAAACAGAGGATTTCTGGTAATATCATCATTAATCGATCGAATCATGGCATACGTCCGATGTTCTGTATCACCATAGAAAGGATCGAACAAAAATTTGGGGCGAACAACTGGCGAATGGGACTCGTTCTTCATGCGAACGAAACGATAACAGAGCCTCATTCGCGCATATCAGCCAAACTCCACTCGTTAAAATCATTCTTCTTAAGTGCTTTGCTCGCAGCTCAGCCACGTCGATCTCCTCGATGCAGTTGTCGGGTCTGTAACACCCGGTCCTCGGGTCGGGTGCCCAGGAGACCTGCCCGTCTGAACTCGCCATCTTCTCCTCCTCCCCTGTTTTCTCCACGACCGCAGCGCCGCTTCTCGTGGCGCCACCGGCCTTTGCCATTTGGGCCGTCGCGCCTTGTGTTGCTGCCGAATACCCACGCCTGTAATTTCGAGCACATCAAGCGCGTACCGGGTCAAGTTGACTCGAATGGGTTTATTCGGGAGATGAAAGAGGGACGCATCGGAAGCGTGGGGTTTACCTGGCAAAGGCGCTGGACATTGCGTCCGCGGCGAGAGCCGAGAGAAGCTTGGCGCTCGAGAGAGATCGAGTCATGACGAGGCAAAGATTCTGAAAATCCTAAAGAAACCTTCGCTTATATTCACTGAAAATCTTCCCTCTCGCGATCCCTTCTTCTTCTTCTTTCTTTGACGATGACAGAAGACTAGGGGGCGGAGACGAGAGAAATGAATCTTCTGCTTCTTCGTCCACGAGAATTCATGGAGTCTAAAAGGGGCCACGTCAAAGGCAGGACTTTGCGGCGAGCCATCTGCGCCTACAAACAAAGCTTGGCGTGCGTTTACGCATCAACGGCGCTTTCCCTTTTCCGGAGCGTATTTGTTCTTGACTGGTCAAGCGACTTTCTTCCCAGGGTCTAAACATGTCTAGAACTGACGTGAAAATAGTTTTGAATGACGTTTCTTTAGAATGGATTTATATATGAGCTAGTCTCACTAGTTTCTTTAGGATGTTTTTATATAAATAAAAAAATCATTGACGACTAATCTAGAGTAAATTTAATGAAGTGACGTGAAAATAATTTTGAATTTGAATATCGAAGAAAATAATTTTGAATTTGAATATCAAAGAAAGAAATATTTTTAGATTACATTTGTTAGCTCGTATTGAAGTCCTGATAAAATGATAACTTATTATATTTGGTGTTTGGCAATGTATTTTGGATAAACCCAGATTTGATAAAAAAAAAATTTTAAAAATTAATAGACCATGCTATCTTTCCCTGATAAAGTAATTAGGTCATGCATTTGGAAATTGATTCCTCAGCCACCACCTGAGGACCACCACCATGATAGCTGATCATCTATCACTTTCGATCACCATGATAGCCGATCATCTATCACTTTCGATCACCGTGTGATACTCAGCCACCACCTGAGGACCACCACCATGATAGCCGATCATCTATCACTTTCGATCACCGTGTGATAGTCTTCACCTTCAATTGTGTTCCAGTGTCCAAAATCGAATACCATGCACGCATAGTGGACTTACTGGGCACATCTAGATCCCTTGTCGAAGCCCTTCAGTTTATAGCTTATAGATTCAACGCCTTTGAAGGCTGATACACTGGTTTGGCGTGTGATTCTTTGAGCTTGCTAAGTTCCCGGCAATGTTGAGCTTGCAAAACAAGCTGCAACAAAGATTTTTAAGCAGGAACCAGACGACTATTGCTTAAATTTTGCTATCAGATATGTATGCCTCATAAGGTCTTATGGAAAGATGTAACAACAATCAAAAAGAATATGAAACTGAAAAAGCAAGTTGTAACTGGATTCAAGTGAAAAATATAGTCCACAAGTTCTATGTAGGCGACATTTCACATCTAAGGGCACCAGAGATCTGTGACAAATTGGACCAATTGGTTTGGCGAATTAGGGCTTGTTAGGTAACTATTTTTTTTTTTTTTTGTTCTTTCGTTCCCCTTTCCTTCTTTTGTTTCTCGGAACATAAATCTATTTGGTAATGTCACCTAATTTTTCATTTTTCTTGAAAAGAAAAGTGGTCGGTAAATAGATTTGGAATAAAAACAAAAAGTAAAAAAAAAGTAAGGAAAAAAAACTATTTTTTTATTCTCAAGAACAAGAAGAAAAATAAGGTTATTTTAGAAAAACAAGCTCAATGTAACCTAATGCTTATCTCTACACAATCAACATAAGGTCCAATCTCTTGACCCAATTTGAGTCTCCATTTTTTGGAATAAAAATTTAGGAAAAAAATCTAGAAATCAAATTTTTAGCATGTTTACTAGATTTTAGTGTTAATTCTAATTTGACATAAACAATTTGAAAATCTTTTGATGAAAATTGGATTCAAAATTGAATAAGCTTTTTAAGGCTTTTACTATGTAAAATTTTTAATATCATTTATTTTTAGAGACAATGTTAGGCCATGAAAACTTGACGGCTTAGGTCTTCTTTCCTTAAGATTCTATTGGACACATCCTTCAGGGCCATCTACTATTCTATTTTAATAGAAAATTAGATGGCTCTAAGGGTCCGTTCATTTCATGGAAAATGAGCCATTTCCGAAAAATATTTTCCCAAAAATCATTTTCCAGGAAAATGACAATATTTTCTGGTGTTCGGTAAGGAAAATATTTTCCGCTCACTAGATTGGCGAGCGTGAGCGTCAAGCTCGAGGCTCGTCAGATCGACAAGCGCAAGTTTGAGATCGATGAGCTTAAGGTGCACTTGGTTTGACGACTAGCCAAGAAAGAAAAAGATGGGAAAAAAATGAAAAAAAAAAAAAGAAATTAAAAATAATTTGAATTAAAAAATAATTCGAATGAAAAAAGAAAAGAAGAAAAAGAAAGGGGAGGAGGAAGTTAGAATTTGTAGAGGTGTGAGATAAGAGAGATCAGTGAGGAAAATGTTTTCCACTTTTCAAAAGTGGAAAACATTTTTCCCTACTTTAGAAGACTTTTTTCCTCTGATGGAAAATATTTTCCTCAAGAAATTCATTTTCCGTGAAACGAACGTTGGAAAATCCGAAAAACGTTTTCCCGGAAATTATTTTCCACGAAACGAACGGACCCTAAATAAGTCTTTTGCATTATCATTAATATTGTGTTCATAGCAATTGAATAAGCCCATGCTCTCATGGATTTTCGATGTTATTTGCTTGAAGATTTAACTGGTTAGAAAATTTAGTTGACCAATGACCGGTGACTGGCGAGATACCGATGAGGTAAGGCCCTAATTTGAAACAATCATGATCACTTTAAGCCTTTATTTGAAACAATCATAGTCACTTCAAATCTTTATTTGAAACAATATCCATTTTCGGGTCCTTATTTGAGAAAATGAGTACACTTGAAGCCCCTTTTTTAAATTTTCCCATTCTTCAATCTTTTTCTGAGCTTTCCTTTGTTGTTCCTTCTGGGAATAGGGTTTATGGTTTTGCTCCAATAAACAACATTGTATTCTATGAACAAGTGCATGAAAGAGGGGAAAGTACCATACAAATTATAAATTTATTGTATTTGTACCGATTCAGTTATAAATTTTTCAATTGAATCAATTGAGCCTTAAAAAATTTCTATATTTTTTCAATTAAGCCCATCCAATCGATTTTGATAAAAAAAAATCGCCGATGTGAATAATTTTTACAATTTAAAAAACGATTTTTTAAATAATTTTTTTTTTTTTTTTCTTTTCATTGTGGCCGGCTACTAGTAAGAGTTGTGGTTTTCCCAAGCCCTTTGCTAGACTTCAGCAAGGGCCACGACCTTTACCTACCAAAATGAAAGTGGAAAAGGGAAGAGGAAAAAATAATAAAAATAAAGGATAGAAAAGAAAAGATATTATAAAAATGAAAGTATTATTTAAAAATGTACACGTCAGTGCATGTCATGTTGTGTAGGAGGACCGATGTCCATATCAATGATGGACTCAATTGAAAAATTTATGACTAAATTGGTACCAATGCAATAAGTTTATAATTTTTTTTGTACTTTCACCATATTAGAAAAATAACAAAAAACCTTACCTCAAACTTTTCTTGCCAATCAAAGCTAAAAGAGCTAACAGAAGAATTATAAGTGGACCATTAGGACAAATTTTATGACTTATATACACGAAATTATAATTTTTAGGATTCAAGTGTATTATTATGATAAGTTTTAGAATTACTACCGTAACAATCCTCTGCCTTGTTTTGTTTTACGTTATATAGGTGTAGCTTTTAAGATACGTATCATGAATCAAATTTTCAAATTTATGAGTCATAAAATCGAATTGTGCTATTCGCTAAAGACCTCAATTTATAGTTTGTGTCATAAACATTTATACAGATGTAAATAAATACGTAAGACATTACATAGTAAGTAGATCTATCATTTAACAAAAACAAAAGATCTTAATTTCGAATCCATGTGATAGAATTCTATCCATAAGGAGATATTGTTCCCATTGTTTTATTAACACGCAAATTTATTCAAATATTAATAAAAAAATTCTATGACATTTTATTTCTTATTGCAATGTAAAGTGCAAAATTTGCTTTCAATTATTTAGTCAGTATCGAAATGTAATATCCATCATGGTAAACATACATAAAATCGAGTCGTTTGGATTGTAAATAGATATTGAATAGTAGATTCTTGCCATTCCATAGACTAGCAATTCACCTTAGAGATACTTATTGCTTGGACCTCGAATCCAATTGTACAATACAAATCAAGAATTGACTGATTCTAATAACTATGGTTGTAAGGTGGTCAACCCAACTAACAATAGAAAATCGACTAGCCCCTGTCGTATGTGGTTGGTACCATCCAATTTACATCAAATAATTCTTTGAAGCACACCAATCTCTATTCCTTAGGTAACATTTAAATCAATTTTATTAATTGCTAGATAATTCACCTCGACACTAGAGCAACTCATGGATTAGAACATTTAGTTATAGTTAGCAAGATCATATTAACATGTTACGTTAAACACATATTTTTTTACTCGGAGTAGAGCATAAACCTAAAAGAATTGAAAAAAGGCCCATTCAAGAATAAGAAAATGACATCGTGATTTGGATTAGATCTCGATGAAACTCTCTTTGATTGATCAATGTGTGATATTTTGAATCCTCGTTACTAATGGAATCGAAATCATCTATGGATTGATTAGAAGATCCTTTCAATTGGCTAGAATCCGTTACTTAAACGAAACTAGATCTTGTAGAATCATATTGAATATTTGACGATACAATTTATTCGATTAAGAAATATAATTTAATTGAGTCTATAGCAATTAATGAGTTGCGATCACTCGTATGATTTACAAAGCAACTAAAAAAAGGATAAAATTCTCCTAATTAGAGGCTAGAGAGATCTTTCTTGTCCATAATTCTGCATACTCAGCATAGCAGTTAATTTCTTTCTAATTTTTTCCATTCTAGAAATAAATTTTCCTCCCTTTTTTTTTCCTTGCTTCAGTCAACCCTCCCACTTTCCTTCTACGTTTCAAACAACCCCCTCTCACCCAAAAAAAAAAAAAAAAAAAAAAAAAAAAAGAGAGAGAGAGAGAGAGAGAAATAGACTTCCTTTGAGGGGGCGCCACCCTGTACAGAACTTTTTTCTGTCGATAAGGGAGATAATCAAACATTTTTTTGTTTTTTTACTTCACACTGTTTTTATTGCCTAACTTTAATCATGAGAAATGTTCTATTTCCTTGGCGGCTTTTCAGAAATTCAATCCCTTGAAGCGTGGACTCCTCAACTTTCGAGATCGCTCCTTTCCAGGATCGGGACAAGACAAACGGCACGTCAACTTTCTTGGTTCGTCGTCTTCTTCGTCTTCTTTCTGACGAAGACTCGAGATTTGGTCCAGTAGATCGACTAATCCGACGACGACCTCCATTTTCTGGCTCGAACCAAGCTCGCTCGACGGAGAGAAGGACGCAGGAGCACCGCCAGGACTCCCGAGGGATGGAGACGATAGAGCACGCGACGGTCCACACCAACGGCATCAACATGCACGTCGCGTCGGTCGGCGGCGCCGGCGGCGACACGGTCCTCTTCCTCCACGGCTTCCCCGACCTCTGGTACACCTGGCGCCGCCAGATGCTGTCCCTCGCCGCCCTCGGCTACCGGGCCGTCGCCCCCGACCTCCGCGGTTACGGCGACACCGACGCGCCGCCCTCCGCGGAGTCGTACACGGCGTTCCACATCGTGGGCGACCTGGTCGGGCTCCTCGACGCGCTCGGCGTCGAGCGCGTGTTCCTGGTGGGGCACGATTGGGGGGCGATCATGGCGTGGTACTTTTGCCTGCTGAGGCCCGATAGGGTTAAGGCGCTGGTGAACACGAGCGTCGTGTTACACCCGAGGAATCCGAAGAGGAAGCCCGTCGATTCGCTGAGGGCGTTGTTTGGCGATGATTACTACATCTGTCGGTTTCAGGTGAGTGATGATTAGAGATGTGATTGTGGGTTGGTTCGGTTATGTTGACTTGATTGACTCTGTTTATGTGGAGATCTTTGTTGGTTTGGGGATGCTTAGCGAGGTCTTTGCCTAAATTGAGGCTGTGAATCAATGGAGCTGACTATCTTTGGTTACCAACAATGACCTGATGGTGATGGAGTTAATGGCTCTGGTTTTTGTGGCTTCTAGTAAACCTGGGATAAACGACTTTTCCTTTGAAAAAAGTTGTCTTGAGAACAGAATTGGCTCTCAAAGTGGGTCACCTTGAGTTTGCTGTGGCACTATTTGAGTAGATACTACAAGAAGACCTTTCGTTTTGGTGTTTCTACGAATAGCAAGTGGGTCCTTCATAATGATGGCTAAAACTGCTATGACGCTTTGATCTCATCTATTTCTGCTTTGATGGTTTGACTTCACTTCTTGTTTCTAGTTGGGATGCTTCGAATTTAATGTGCTGCCCATGAATCAGACACGAGAGAGTTCCCTTTCTATCATCACAATCAACTGTGGTTATATGAGTTAAGTGCACGTGTGAGATGTGAATGCAGAGAACAGTGTCGCTTAAGATGCTTGGAGTGAAAAAGGAGCAATATAATGCACCCAGTTTAAGCTTTCGACCCTCTTGGATCTCTCCATTATTAGAGTGTTGGACTTCACTTGCCCCCGGATGAGCACTCTGGCCATTAACTTGTGGACTGCCTAAAATTGAAGTTTTTCACCAGTTTACAGTTGTAGAACCAGAGCAAACTTGCTCTGAGCAGGTGATGTTGACTTCTGTTTTTCGCTATTAGTAAGCTGAGTTTTACATAAGAGGCTAGAAGAAAGTCATCTGGTAGACGAAGTTCGATGTCCTTAGGACTCCTATCCAGGGTAACTTACTATACTTTTCTGGACTAAAAGGATCTGTGTTCTAGAACTGCACATGTTGTTTAGTGCTCCTTGGAAACTTGCTCAGTGCACAGAGAGGACATGGAATGTAATTCTCAATAAGATCCTTCCCAGATCTTCTGAGGCGAGAAGGGTCTCCACTACAATACAAGTACACATGTTGAGCATGTTTTGCAAGTATCATATTCCTGTTCTAACCGAACACTCTGATTGTTGATTCGATTATATTTTACATTTTACCTTTTCATTGCCCAAGTGCCACTTTTATCCATTCAGGCGCTTCCTTGATCCCTCCCTTTATATGATTTGATCATTATATTTTTAATGCTCCTGAAAGGGCTTACAATCTGTCTTAGGAACCTGGAGAAGCTGAAGAAGACTTTGCACGAGCTGATATCACAAAACTTATGAAGCTATTTCTCACAAGCCGGAATCCAAAACCACCTTGTATTCCGAAAGAAATAGGATATTCAGGTTTGGCCAGCTCTCGAGATAAATTGCCCCCTTGGCTGTCAGAGGAAGACATCAATTATTATGCCAGCAAATTCAGTCAGAAAGGCTTCACCGGAGGATTGAATTATTATCGAGCGTTAAACTTGTAAGTGTCACCCTATTCTATTGGATTGGAGGCAGTTGTCTGTTGGATTGATATTCACAATATTCTGAAAGAACTACGAGGATCTTCCCAATGTGGACTAGAAGGCTTGACTGATAATTAGTGAAAGATATAATGGTGGGGCTGAAGTCCATTAGTAACCATTAGTAGTCCCGACATGTACTGTTGAACACGGTTCTCTCTTTTGCGTAATTTGGATCTGATGTGGCATTGTTCTCTTTCAAGGCTCTTTCACGAGTTTTGGTGTATATTATATGTGGTTTGCTGTAGAACTTGAGTTTAGACCTAGTGAAATGGCAATTGCTCAGGAACTTGTGAAGAGATAATTCCTTCGTTGTTGCAGAACTTGGGAGCTGGCCGCACCATGGACTGGAGTACAAATTAAAGTGCCGGTTAAATTTATCATTGGCGACCTCGACATTACCTATCATGTACCCGGTGTTAAGGAGTACATTCACAATGGGGGGCTCAAGAAACTTGTGCCATTCTTGCAAGAAGTAGTCGTGATGGAAGGAGTGGCTCATTTTCTCCAGCAAGAAAAGCCAGAGGAAGTTACTAATCACATTTATGACTTCATTAAGAAATTTTGAGTTGTACGCACCTTCAAAAGTTCTCTTTGAGGAAGAAGTGAATCGTTTCATCTCCATCTCCACAAAATAACTGGAACGTTTGCTGAGGATGGGCTTTGTTGTTTCAGATGTTGCTTATTTTAGCTACTGTTTCAGAGTTATATGTACATATTTCTCACCTGTATTATGTCGTTCTTGTAACAGGGATAAGAGAAATGGAACGATTTCTGAACACCCCATAAGTAGAGATGGTCAAGAATTAAACTCCTTAGATCCCAAGCACGAACTCACACGGTCTCCCCTTTTCATGATTCAACGCATTAAAAACAGGTCTTGAAAAGTTAAGTTGAAGGACATCACAAATGCCATGACTGTTGTACTGCATTTACTTGAGGACATTCAAATGAATGTTTTTTAGAAGTTATTACATTAAAATAATTGAAAAAAAAAGCTACGATAGTTAAGTGGGGTGTCATATAAAAGTTGTAATACTTATGTTGTCTTTTTCTCTATAAAGTTGCATGGACAAAGGGAGGTGGTCTTTTTCTAAGCTATGATAGTCCCATGATTCTTGTTTTGCGGTTCAAGGCAAGCTGTGTTGTATATTTGACTTCATGTATTAGGGGCAAACGAGCAGCTTTCCAAAAATATTCAGGAAGCAAACCGATGCATCATGCTCGTCTGTCCAGAATAATTGAGGTAGAGCATTTCGGGCTGATGAATTGCTGCGTGTGTTTTGACCGAGAGGCTGATGCCTATGGCGAGCCTTGGACCTAAGTCTGCATTTTGGGCTTTCTATTGGATATTGTGAGGCCCTATTATAATAGATTAACTATATCTCTGTTATATGGCAAGTGTTAATATACGATATTTATCTACTCAAAGATCAAGAAGATGACATGAACCGTCGGGTTCATGCATTCCTCTGGCAACTGGCAAGAAGAGGTAAAAAATCGCCGCACGCAGGTGTCAAATCGATCTCAGACGTGGCACGAGCCCGCGTGCTCTGAGGAAACCTCTGCGAAAAACGCATCCGCGACTCGACTGCTCTGCCTCCAGATCAAACGTCCAAAACAATCCAGAGTCGACAACAGTGCAGTCCATGACAATTGTGTGATCCGTGACGGGAATTAAACGAGAGTCTCCACGCTCTCTCCGTCGCAGTTCCCGTCCAAAAGCCTTCCTCGTCGCTTCTTTCCAAGCCAAGAATCGTCAATCTTCGGCCATCAGAATCCATGTCTCCCACCGAGTCTCTCTGCGCGACGGCCTTCTTCTTTTTCTGGGTCGCCATCCTCTCGGCACCGGTGGCCTCCTCCAGTGGCGAGGAGCGGTCGCCGTCGGCATACCAGCTGCTCCAGTCGTACGGGTTCCCGGTCGGCCTCCTCCCGAAGGGCATAACGGGGTACGAGCTGCACGAGGCCACCGGCGAGTTCACGGCGAGCATGAACGGGACGTGCAGCTTCACGCTCGAGAACTCGTACCAGCTCAAGTACGAGCAGAGCATCGAGGGGGTGATCGAGAGGGAGAGGCTGAGGAGGCTGAAAGGCGTCAGCGTGAAGGTGACGGTGGTGTGGCTGAGCATCGTGGAGGTGGTGCGGCAGGGGGGCAATCTGGAGTTCTCCGTCGGGGTCGCATCGGCGGGATTCCCAGTGGAGAACTTCACCGAGTGCCCACGGTGTGGGTGCGGGCTGGCCTGTAATGCCACGGTGAGCGAGTTTAGGGCTTCCTCTTCTTCTTCTCTGTCGTCTTCGTAGGAGGTGTGTTCGTGGTTTGAGTCTGGAAGCACGCGATGCATGCATGAGCCGTCGTTGGGGTCTCTTCTGTAATTCAAGTGCAACAACTTGCTCGGTTTTTGATATGCCCTGTGTCTAAACGAACTAATGGTACGTATTCAGAGAAGTGGCATTTGAAGCCCAGAAACAGAGGATTTCTCGTAATATCATCATTAATCAATCGAATCATGGCATTTGTCCGGTTCCGTGCGAGTCTAGAAAGGATCGAACAAAAATTCGGGGCAAACAACTGGCGAATGGGACTCGTTCTTCATGCGAACGAAACGATAACAGAGCCTCATTCGCGCATATCAGCCAAACTCCACTCGTTAAAATCATTCCTTCTGCCTCAAGTGCTTTGCTCGCAGCTCAGCCACGTCGATCTCCTCGATGCCGTTCTCGGGTCTGTAACACCCGCTCCTCGGGTCGGGTGCCCAGGAGACCTGCCCGTCTGAACTCGCCATCTTCTCCTCCTCCCCTGTTTTCTCCACGGCAGCAGCGTCGCTTCTCGTGGCGCCACCGGCCTTTGCCACTTGGGCCGTCGCACCTTGTGTCGCTGCCGAATACCCACGCCTGTAATTTCGAGCACATCAAGCGCATAACGGGTCAGTCGACTCGAATGGGTTTATTCAGGAGATGAAGAGGGACGCATCGGAAGCGTGCGGTTTACCTGGCAAAGGCGCTGGACATTGCGTCCGCGGCGAGAGCGGAAAGAAGCTTGGCGCTCGAGAGAGATCGAGCCATGACAAGGCAAAGATTCTGAAAATCCTAAAGAAACCTTCGCTTATTCACTGAAAATCTTCCCTCTCGCGATACCTTCTTCTTCTTCTTCTTCTTTCTTTGACGATGACAGAAGGGTGGGTGGGGGAGACTTTATAAAGGGCAGAGACAGACGAGAGAAATGAATCTTCTGCTTCTTCATCCGCGAGGATTGATGGAGTCCAAAAGGGACCAGGTCAAAGGCAGTACTTTGCGGCGAGCCATCGGCCTACAAATAAAGCTTGGCGTGCGTTTACGCATCAACCGGCGCTTTCCCTTTCCCGGAGCATATTTGTTCTTGACTGATCAAGCGACTTTCTTCCCAGGGTCTAAACGTGTCTAGAGCTGACGTGAAAATAATTTTGAATTTGAATATCAAAAAAAGATATATTTTTGGTGTTTGGCAACGTCTTTCGGATTGGATAAGTATGAATTTGTTTAGATAAAATGTTAGGATAAACCCAAATTAGATAAAAAAAATTAAAATAATTTAATCGGCCATGCTATCTTTCCTTGATGAAGTGATGGGGTGATGTTGGAGTTTATTATACTTCGGTTGTGGAAGGGGTAGGTGGTCAATTTATAAGTATGAGGGAAAGCCTCACCTCTTAAACAGGCTTTGATGATGAAAGATAGTCAAGACCACTCAATAGGTGATGCATTCGAATATTGCTTCGTCGGCCACCACCCAAAGACCATTGAATATTGCTTCATCGGCCACCGCCCAAAGACCATCACCACGATAGCCGGTCGTCTATCACTTTCGATCACCGTGTGATCCGGTCCTCTTCACCTTCAATCATGTTTTGATTACTGAGGCTGAAAAGGAGTTCACGCTTGGAATCGGTGTCCAAAATCGAATACCATGCATGCATAGTGAACTTTCTAGGCAGATCTAGATCCCTTGTCAAAGCCCTTCGGTTTATAGCTTATAGATTCAATGCCTTCCAGGGCTGATACACTGGTTTGGCGTGCAATTCTTTGAGCTTGCTAAGTTCTCGGCATTGTTGAGCTTGCAAAACAACCTGCAACAAAGATTTTTAAGCAGGAACCAGACGAGCCTGTTGCTTATATTTTGCTATCAAATATGCATGTCTGAGAAGGTCTTATGGGAAGATGCAGCAGCAATAAAAAGAAGATGAAACTGAAAAGCCTGTTGTAGCTGGAATCAAGTGAAAAATATAGTCCACAAGTTCTATGTAGGCGACATTTCACACCCAAGGGCACAAGAGATCTATGACAAACCGGACCAAATGGTTTGGTGAATTAGGGCCAATTAGGTAACTATTTTGTTTTTCTATTTTGCTGTTCTTTTATTCTCATTTTCTTCTTTTGTTTCTCGGAATAAAAATCTATTTAGTAACGTTAACAAAATTTTCTTTTCTCTGGAAAAGAAAAGTGGTTAGGTAAACGTGGAACAAAAACAAAAAGTAAAAAAGAATCTTAAAAATAAGGTCATTTTAGAAAAAAACAAGCTCAATGTAACCTAATGCTAGTCTTTACACAATCAACATGAGGTCCGATCTCTTGACCTGATTTGAGTCTCCATTTTTTGGAATAAAAAAATTCAGGAGAAAATCTAGAAATTAGATTTTTAGTATTTTTACTAGATTTTAATCATAAATAATGTGAAATTATTTCAATGAAAATTGGATTAAAAAATGGATTAGCTTTTTAAGGCTTTTACTATGTAAATTTTTTAATGTCGTTTATTTTTAGAGACAAAGTTAGGACGTGAAAACTTGATGCTCTAGTCTTCTTTCCTTAAGATTCTATTAGAGACATCCTTTAAGATTATTTACTATTCTATTTTAATAGAAAATTAGATGACTCTAAATAAGTCTTTTGCATTATCATTTATCTTGTATTCATAGCATTTGAATAAGCCTATGCTCCATGGATTTTCGATGTCATTTGCTTGAAGGTTTGATGAGTTTATACAAATAAGCACACCAACTTTAGGATCGCTCCATCATCAGTTGTTTCGTCATTGCCCATTCCAACAAGCAACTTTTGTTCTTCTTCTTGTCGTTAAAAAAGCTCAAAAGATTTATGTACCTGTTTACTTCAATATCCAAAGATTTACTATCGATGTTGACATCTAAATTTTGACATCCCATTAAGTAATTCATTGCATAGAAAATTAGGGATCAACCTCGACCCTTAGCAAAAATATTAGGTTAAAATGAATATAGATATCACGAGCATTTTCATTAGTAGTTGATAAGCCCATATAGGCTACGTTTGGTTAAGCTTTTTCAATGGATTTTAGGGAAACACAAATGACTTGAGCTTAAAGGGTCTTCATGAAAAGCAAAGACAGTTTGTCAAACTTGGTTTAGAAAGCGACTTCCAATAGTAGTTGATAAGCCCATATAGGTTGCGTTTGGTTTAGCTTTTTGATGGGCATTGCTATGACTAGGGTTTGCTCTTTCTGTTGCTTGTCCATGAACAACACGTATAGCGAGAGAAGACTAACCAGTGGGGATTCTGAGCGCAATTAGTGGCGAATAGAGACAAGATTCACCCCAGCAACATCTTCCCAACGCTAGCAGCCACATAAGTAACACCGATATTGACACATGACATGTGACACGACACGACACGCCGACACGTTGTTTCTAAAAAAACAAAGAATTTCGACATGTTATGACACGTTATATATTAAATACATATTTTTATATATACATAATAAATTATCATTTTTATGATTATTTCAATCAAATTAATTTGAATCAAATTCATAAATAAATAAATAATTAAAAAAGCCTGGAATGAATATACACTAAAAAAATTAATCCGCAATTTATTAATATAATTCTTTATTTCAATTTGATAAATCCAACTTTATTAGTAATTCATAAAACTTGGAGAAAAAACAAACGATCCATATTCTGGACTCGCATATTAGATATGTTGGAAGAGGAGAAAAAAAAACTTAAGAGGTGAATTGTGTTTTACGGGAAGTGGGAGTCAGAAGAAAAGAGAATACTAGGTTTTTCTTCTATCTCCATATATATATTTTGACATCTCATTTATTAAATTTTTATCTCTCTCTCTTGTTTTCTTTTTGTGTGTCCCTTCTGTGTCTAGCGAGTGTTCTCTCTATTCATATATCCTTTCTTTGTATAGAATTATTGAAAGAGACCAACTTGCAGACCTTCCTTATGTACAGAAAATATTGTGAAAAATATATATTGCTCAAATAATGAGATCAAATATATGTCCTCACGTGAGATATTACTCCATATTCAAAATCCTTTCTGGTCCTCTCCGCACACTTGCATCCTTCTCGGTTCAAGCACGTGAATGTGTCCAAGATATCTCTTCCCATTTCATTTTATGGCCGAATTCTCATGATATTTGCATAATATTGATCTCCGATTTTCCAATTTTGATTATCCGTGTTCGGCACGTGCAATTTTCGAACATGTGAGGAATCCATCGGGCTTGAATTTTATGCTTCCGCGGGCTCAGTCCAATTCTTCACCTTACAGGTTTTATTAAGCTCATAATCATTTACCACTCGTCACCGGTCCAATTAATGCAACATAAGAACTAAGCTATATGATAAATGCTTTTAAAAACTAGATGCAATTTAATTTAATATTTTTGCTAGGGGCTAGAATTTAGTCCCTAATTTTCTATGCAATTAATAACTGAGTAAGTTGCCAATATTAAGTTCAACAATCAACCTTCCATATTGTGAATTTTAAACCGGTGGCACACTCTGCTAAGACCATCTTACAAAAGTCTAGTTTTATCCAAACATAAATTGTAAAATCTCCACTGACATTTTTATAATTAAATGAAAAATAAATTGGGATTACCAAATGCATTTTTGTTCTTTTTCTATATTAAGAATATAAATTTGATACAATTACCAAACACATTCTTTTGCTTATAAACTCGTTCGGAGAATAGATATAGAAAAAAAATGTGAATTGTAAAGTCTCCACTGGCATTTTTACAATTCATGTTTGGATAAATTCCGAAAAAAAATTGTTTTCGAAAACAAAAATATTACCAAATGCACCCTAAAGTAATTGAGGTATGTTCTGAATATAGAATTTGTTTGTGGAGGAGGTACAAAAGAAACAATTATTACTACAACATAGTGAAAAATTTACGTTGCAATTTGAGGTAGCAACCTCTTATGTGGCCAAGAGACCATTAAAACCCTTTTTGTTACTCTTTTGTTTATAGACAAAATCTCATTGTTAGTTTCATCTTCTACTCGATGTCGGACTAAGGCTCCAAGAGACTCACGAGACACTTCAAGCCTCCAAAAGTCCCACATCAACTAAACATTCAAAGAGTAGAAGAGAGATTGTCTATAAAATCTAAGCCAAGCACGACCTTTAGCCAAGTTGTTCATGGCCTTCGTGGTTAAATTTAAGTGTGAAGCCAACCTTCGTGGTTAAATTTAAGTGTGAAACACGCGGAGTGTGAATCACACAAGTGAAGTTTGAATATTTTGCACGTGGAAACATGTGTGATTAGTTTTGTTGAATCACTTGAGAACTGAATTGGATTGATTGGTTCGAAGCACAATCACTCTTTAGTGTAAAAAAGTAGAGCCAATTTTGTTGGACCGGACCGGATCGGACCAGAACCGATGGTCTGGTCCGGTTCCCAGTCCTAGGACCAAACGGTTTGGTCCATGGTTCGCAATTTTGGGAACCGGTGCTCCTGGTCGGTTCCCGTTCCACCTCGGAACCGGACCGAATCGGGAATCGATCACCCCTAGCTGGAATCAAGTGAAAAATATAGTCCACAAGTTCTATGTAGGCAACATTTCACACCCAAGGGCACAAGAGATCTATGACAAACTGGACCAATTGGTTTGGTGAATTAGGGCCTCTTGGGTAACTATTTTGTTTTTCTATTTTGCTGTTCTTTTATTCCCCTTTTCTTCTTTTGTTTCTTGGAATAAAAATCTATATGATAAATGCTTTTAAAAACTATATGCAGTTTAATTTAATATTTTTGCTAGGGACTAAAATTTAGTCCCTAATTTTCTATACAATTAATAACTAGGTTGCCAATATTTAAGTGTCAATAATCAACCTTCCATATTGTGAATTTTAAACCAGTGGCATACTCTGCTAAGACCATCTTAAAATATCTTAATCAATTTTTGCCGACAAAATATCTTAATCAATTAAATCCTTACAAAAGTCTAGGTTTATCTAAACATAAATTGTAAAGTCTCCACTGACATTTTTATAATTAAATGAAAAATAAATTGGGATTACCAAATACATTTATGTTCTTTTTCTATTTTAAGAATATAAATTCTATATAATTACCAAATACATTCTTTTGCTCGTAAACTTATTCAGAGAATAGATATAGAAAAAATTGTGGATTGTAAAGTCTCCATTGACATTTTTACAATTCCTATTTGGATAAACTACAAAAAAAAATGTCAAGAACAAAAATATTATCAAATGCACCCTAAAGGAATTGGGTTACGTTCTAAATACGGAATTTGTTCTTCAAGATGTGGAGGAGGTACAAAAGAAACAACTATCACTTCAGCATAGTGAGAAAGTTACGTTGTTTTTGGCCTTATAAGCACCTCTAGTCCGACATTTATAAGAATTCGACCTATGAACTACACAAGGAGCCGCAATCCTCACACTCAAGATTTACATAGACAATAACAACCGCAAGAAATCTAATCGAGAGGGCAATAGATAGGGTAGCAGACTCGAGACACAACGGTGTTGTTGGATGTGGCAGATGGAAGCTGAAGTAGCTGGCGATTTCTAATTTTGCCTCGTCATATCCTATCCTAATTTGAATCCCGACGGCGGGCGCGCATGACAAAATTTCTATTTCTCGATTTCTCTGTTTTCTGTTTCCAGGAACGAGGTTTGGGCAAATCCGTTTTAACGCAATTTGATTTTCTATTTCAAAATGATTTCTATTTCGGAAATAGAGAAATTGAAGAAATCGAAGCTGAAATTTTTAACTTCGTTTTCGAAATAGAAATCGAAGCTGAAATCAAACCATATAAAAGAACCTTGTGCTTTC
Source organism: Eucalyptus marginata (assembly GCA_014182565.1). Taxonomy (NCBI): domain Eukaryota; kingdom Viridiplantae; phylum Streptophyta; class Magnoliopsida; order Myrtales; family Myrtaceae; genus Eucalyptus; species Eucalyptus marginata. Next base: position 38,402,201 of record CM024595.1, on the reverse strand, counting down.
TTGCTAACTTAATTCACTCATAACCACAACTTCACAAATTATCGCTAATTTTCTTTTTTTCTTATTTTGCTCGTGTTTTTTTTTTTTTTTTTCATTTTTTTTTTTTTGATAACTTCCTCTTTAGGATGAAAGGCAATCGAATGGGTCCCCAATTTTCAAAAACGACTAAATTTCTTAAATGCTTACTTAAAAACAATGGGGCTCTTTCCTCCTAGAAAGGGCACGCGCATACCAAGTTGAAGAAAAAGTTTTTACATAATAGATGAATAAAAACGTGCCTAGAAATTTAACCTTGTTTCTTTACGGATTCAAAATTCTTGCAAAATCAAAATAATTAGATTGTTACACAATCTTGAATTTTAATTCGAAGGCAAGAGATTCAAGAGAATCTCTCTCTTTGCTATGCAAGGGCCATTAAAGGTTCATTGAGCAACAATAAAGAAATTAGGGATGAGCAATTGGACTGATTCAATTCGAGAATCAAAATAAACCGACCTTCCCCGATTGGTTCCTAATCATAAATGTTACTTCAAGGTAGAATTCTCATATATTCCTTTACACCATCAATTTTATTTTGTTGATAATTTTGTATAATACTAGTCTTTGATAAAATGACATGGCTGTATAGGCGCCATTGATGGCACCCATATTCATGCTTCCGCATTACTTGTCTGAACCTACGCAGGATGAGCTTGCAAACGATACATTGACCGAGGAGGGAAACCAAATAAATACGCTTAGGAAAATCATTGCCAATGAAATAGCAAGGGATAATAATATGCCGGAAATTCCATGGAATTGCATTTTCAACTTTTGTAATGTATTAGTATTATTTCGACTATTATTTTATATTTGAAGATTTCCTATGTTGTTTTAGTATTATTTCGATTATTATTTTGTATTTGAGGATTTCTTATATTGTTATCTAATCAATTTCTATTCTTAGAAATAGAAATTTTATTCTCGTTATCAAACAATTTACGTTTTTTAACTAGAAATTTTGAGTCGTTATCAAACGGGTTTCTTTTTCAAACTGTCCAGGGAATAGAAATTGAGAAATTGATTTACGTAAATCAATTTGTTTCGAAAATTTTGTCTACGCGCAGTAGACGCAGCCTTCAAAGTCTTTCAATTCGATGGGCTTCTTTTTCTCCCGGCAAAGAATGTGGCTCTAATTAACGGAAGGCCGGATCGGATGAGGATTCCGGGTTCGGAGGCCCATATCTATGGCCCAGATCGAAGCCTCCGGCCTCGTCTCGTCGACATCTTTCCTCAGACCAGGGAAGAGCCATAAACCCTCGACAATTCTGAAGCTCGGGTCACTATGGCTTCACCCTGCTCTCGCTGATCTCTCTTCCCCCTTCGGTCCGAGCTCGAAAATCCGATACAGGCTCGCCCCGGCCAGGGTTCAGCACCAGGATCGGCGAGGGGAGAAGCGATGGCGGAGGCCAACAGCAACAGCGAAATCACTCCCAACATGACCATCTACATCAACAACCTCAACGAGAAAATCAAAATCGACGGTACGTGCTGGCGAACGGAGCCTTAGGAGGGCCGTCTCGCGCCCTTGTTCGTTTGGCATTTCGCTTTGGTGGATTGAGCGGGTTTTTTGTTCTCGCGGGGTTCCTTTTTTTTACTTTTGCAGAGCTGAAGAAGTCGCTGAGGGCGGTGTTCTCGCAATTCGGGGAGATATTGGAGGTTCTGGCGTTCAAGACCCTGAAGCACAAGGGTCAAGCTTGGGTGATTTTCAAGGAAGTCCAATCCGCCACCAATGCCCTCAGGCAAATGCAGGATTTCCCCTTTTATGATAAGCCCATGGTAAGCCTTTGCTTTTGAGGAAAGACTCTCCACAAAGATATGTTCTCATCACTGTGCGTCCCTTCTATTTTGTTTTTGGGTTTGCTATTGTGAGGAGTAGCAAATTTGTTTTGATTCGCGGGGGAAACATATCGTACAATCGCTTTGATCTTTGCTGGATCAATGAGAAATCTCCTCGGGCTTATTTGAATCTGGGTCGTTGTTGTTGCCAAAGATGATGGACATTTCAATGCCGAGATAGTAGCGGGATTGGTTCGTCTCGTTGGATTGAGATATCCTACTCATGTTTTGTCGTCCAAAGGAACTCCGTGTTTCTGTCTAAAACCCCAAGTGCCGTTTTCCCTGACAAAGATGTTACACACTGGAACATGTTATGAAATCAGTGGCAAACACGGTTGCTATTGGTGATAATCAAGAACATCCACAGGAACTTGTTGTTTTGCTGCTTGTGCACATGGAGCATGCAACTAAACTACAACATTAGGGCTTGACATGATATCAGATAAATAGGCATGTAGGGTCTAATCACGATAATTTAGTCGCAATTCTCAGAACTTTCTTGCCCCACTGATGGATCAGATGACAGTTGCAAGTCCTAAGTGTTGGTTTTCTTTGAAGTTTGGCGTGACTTTCGAGAGTCAGTTTTGCTGTCTATCACCTTCGTTGTAGTGGTTGCACTGGTAGCAAGTTGCTGTCTATACTTCTTCATTTACAAGGATATCATAGTGCTTTACTGGTGGAATCCATTTTACTTCTCTTATAGAAATTATTGACAAGAAGAAAAAGGTGGCTTTATGTGCAAAAGTTATTAGTTGCTGCCATTGTAGAACTCTAGTTTGCTGCTTTAACTTTCATATAGTGCTGTTCTTACTGTGAACCTTTGATGAATTTGAAGAATGCTGAAATATGACTGATGACTAGTTCTTATGCTTTTCTGCAACAGTGCAGCTGCAATTGCATACCATAATTAAGCAAGACAGGGGAGAGGAGAAAAACAAACTTTCATTTCTTGATCAGATACAAAACCTGATAGCATTGACCCTTTAATTTGGCTGTTGCGTATATTTTTGCCCAAACACATCCTACATGTGTCTTCAGTATTGTAGACAGCCATTTATTTATTTAAGGGCGTGTTGAAATAGACATTAATTTTTTGCTTTTTGCTAAATCTTGTGGTGGAGGCAGTTTGACTTTATCTTATATCAAAGTTTAAAACTTTAACAATATACAAATGTTGACATGGACATTCACATATTAATTTTCATTTTTTTTTTTTTTTTTAAACTTGCATAATATATCTTAGGCTTTTGCTTGAAATTATAAAGTTGCGATTTCCTTTCTGAGAGAATGAGAGCAAACATGTTGAAGATTATCCTTTTCCAGTGATTACCATTATTAATGAGCTATATCCATTTCCCCTCTAATGTACTATATAGTTACTTTCCACTCTGATTCATTCCTTCCCCATTTTGGACATTACTGGCAATCACAATGGCACTAATCATGTTGCTCGTGTGGGAAACCATTGACAGTGGTCACTGTTTGGGTTTGTGGTTTCCTATTGTTCTGTTTCAGTCTTGTACTTTCAAATTTGAGACCATTGACATTAGTTGCTTCTATGATGTTGAAGTTGTCTTAATATATGGAACTTCTGTGTTGGTTTAAGTCTACAGTGATGAATGTATTTTAATTGAACAGAGAATACAATATGCAAAGACAAAATCAGACATAGTTGCGAAGGCTGATGGTACTTTTGTTCCTCGTGAAAAGCGAAAGAGACACGAGGAGAAAGGTATGTAACTTTTGCATGTATGCATAATGTGATTATCTGAAGGGAGCATTAGGCAATTGAGATTTTGGAGTGCAACTTATTGTGCCTTGTTTGTTGTTACCTGTACGGTGCCTGCTATATCTTATGTTTGTGATTTGATTTCTTTCCTATGGCTTGAAACTTTGGTACAGGAAAAAAACGGAAGGATCAACATGATGCTAACCAAGCTGGAGTTGGTGTCAATCCTGCTTATCCCGGTGCTTATGGTGCTATGCCTCCTGTAAGCAATTTTTCTGTTTCATAAGGATCTCATGCTGTTTTTTCTGTGAAATTTATTTGAGCAGGATGATTAAAACGGTGAAGCATTCAGCTTTTTTCCCTGGAACTTGCTTTCATTGTACATAAATTTTCAAACCAGAACAGTTTGAGTGATAGGAGGAAGTTGGGAATTCTGCTGCATGTCTAAACTCTAGCAAGCTGAGATGATGTTGGCTCTTTCGTTTGTTTTAGTTCTGGTTGATCGGGATAAGTGCATATCTAAATTTATTTGGAAATCTTTTCCTTCTGCTTAATCCTCTATTATAGGAAACTTTAATGCTAACACTATCATTAATTTTTCAAGCTCCATGTATATGTTTTCCTTTATAAATTTCTAAATTACAGACATGAAATGAAAATCTATAGAAATTACCTGAAATGAAAATCTATAGAAATTACCTGAAATGAAAATCTATAGAAATTATCACATGCATATTCCACCCAGTGGGAGTTACATCCTTCCCCTTCAAGTACTGTACTGTCCAATTGAGCTTATGGTTCTACTTCTAGCTTTATGCTAATTTATGGATTATGCTTGTTTATGGATGTAATGCTTCTCTGGGATAACTGAAGGGTAATTGAGCCCTGCTTTGCTTGATATTTTTGGCTCAAAATGCTCTCTTAAAGCTATTTTCTCTACCATGCAAGAACAACAAAATGGCCAGTCATACTTTATAAACCTGTTGAGTAGCGGCACGAAAATACCTAACTTTTGTTTTTTTACTTCTTTTTGGTACAATGCTGAACCTTTAAAAGTAAAATTACACTTACCTTATCATATCGAAATCAGCTAAAAGTCAACTTTAATGAGATTTTTTACTACTTTACCCATTTCCTGGAGCGGGAACCTTGAATGGAAAACCCTTTCTTCTGCCCTCACCACTTCTTTCGCTAACCCTTTCCACCTCCTTTGCGGAATACCACAGCTGTTTAGACTATCACTTATTTATTAATGGAATTTGTCTTGAAAGCTAAAATTAGGTGGCGTCCATTCAGTTGCTTAACCTCCAGTAGAGTCCTAACCAACAATTCTATCTGTTTAATGATGCAGCTATCACAAGTACCGTATCCGGGAGGTGCAAAAGTTCCAGAAGCTCCAGCTCCACCAAATAACATACTTTTTGTCCAGAATCTTCCTCACGAGACGACTCCGATGATGTTGCAAATGCTCTTTCTTCAATACTCTGGTTTTAAGGAAGTAAGGATGGTGGAAACAAAGCCGGGGATCGCATTCGTTGAGTACATTGATGAGATGCAATCGACGGTCGCAATGCAGGCGCTTCAAGGTTTCAAGTTAACCCCGCAAAACCCAATGTTGATCACTTATGCGAAGAAATAGAGGGTCGACTTCTCACTGCTTCTTTTTGCGATAATGCATCTTGTAAGAAGAACCCTTAATATAGTTCGGCTAATCTATCTTTAGGGTTTGTGAAATACTGTTTGATAGGATGTCTAGCATTCTTGTACCATTGTAGTTTTTCTCTTCTTTTCTTTCCTTTAGTGCGTGATCAATATGAGGGAAATTGGATTCAAGTTATTCGGATCAATCGTTTTGAGCTATCAACCGGCTTGGAACTCATACGATATACCTGCTCTGAATTGTCTAGATTGGATTTTAAGTATATCAAGTTGCCCATTCTGCCTTTCGTGTCTTATATCATCATGGGCAGGTCGGCTTTGCCTGCCTTAGCCTCTTTATGAGGTTGCATATTTCTAAATGTGAGGCCCCACGAGGGTTTAGATCAATGAAATCGCTTCATGTTTCCAGGGTCTGTTCTGATTACAACCGTACCGAAAAATGTGTGAGGCTTATATTTTAGCCTTTTAGGCACTTCTAGAATGCAAGTATATCTGCCCTTTGCCAAAGAGAGCGGAAAGAAGCTTCTATTTCTAGGCCTTGGGATGCGCCGCAGTTGCCAATTTCTTGATATCCCCGTCCTGTCGGGATTTAGAAATTTTGCGCACATGCAGCCGAGGATCGGAAAGAAAAAATGCGCAACGAATGGAGCACGAGGATTAAGGTTTTGCGAAGAATTGAGAGATCTATTAATGAATATGTGTAGTGTTGTCTGACGTTGGTTGTCCCACATGACTAATTTGTAATGTTCGAGGCAAAAATCTTAGGTTCACAGGAAGTTGTTTTTAGCAATGATTTTTAAGCCTGCCCGTTTGAGATTGTTTTTAATTTAAAAGTAAAAAAGGAATTTAGCTGGAAGAAAGAAATTTTTTGTTAACGAGTGTTTTAGGAACTAATCGACAATGCAATTGGCTTTTATCTATTTCTTATATTGAAAAGATAGCATTTAAGGAATTTTTCACTGTTTTCAATAAGCAACTAACCTATAATTAGTCTTCTGAAAATCAAATCATTTATGCTAAGAAACGTCCTGATAAGCAGTCTCTTTCTTTTTGGCCGAAGATAAGCAGTCAATTATTAACTGCGAATCGCTATTGGTTAGGTTCCCTAAACTAAGAGTCCTCTTTGTGGAGGCTAGCTGTTTAGGCTCGACCTGTTCAACTGGCTCGCCTCAAACAGTTGGCTCGGAGCATAATTAAACCAACCCTTCACAATTCCAATCAAATGTAATTGGATCTAATATGAGTTGTCAATCAAAAAAAAAAAAAAAAATATATATATGGATATAACTTATAATGGGGTCTTGAAAGATAAATAACTTGTGCGGGGCCTTTATTCTTTTTTCAGGTTTATTACGATTCATATTAGTTGGATCTTCAAATTATCTCGGTAAAAATTTGATATCTTTAGTTTCGTCTCAACAAATTTTTTTTTTTTCCACAAGGGATCATGATGTCTTTTTACGATGTCGTAGGTCTCCTTATTAGTAGTAAATTCATATTTTATAATGCTACTAATAAAATTCATGATATGATAAAATTTATCATATCCCACATTTAATGCTTATTCAATATATGATAAAACTAGATATAAAGATGATAAAAGTTGGATATAATTATCCTACAGGAGAGGTAGGATAAAGATGGATAGGTTTTTAATATTCCAAATATGATTTTTTTTTTTTCAAATGAAAAAAATTAACAAATTTAAAATTATATTTCAATATAAATAATATTTGATTTCTAATACAAAAGATTCAAAATAAAAAAAATAAAAATTTATTTTTATATTTGAATTTAATTCTATCTTATAATATAAAATTCAATATATAAATAGTATTCTAGTATTTTAGATATATTAATACAGTTTTCTATTAATAAATTTTTATTAGAAAATGATGGAAGCAAAAGAAAGAAATAAAAAAATAATTAAAAATAAAGGAAAATAAAAATAAAAATTATATTGACAAGAGTCTTATAAAATTCGTGATTAATTTATATTAATTATATATATGGTGATATGAACATATTTAATTTTATTATTATAATTACTAAATAGTAAATAAGATAATTGGATTTCATATCCTATTCAGCACTATTAACCAAAAATCTGAGCGATCAAATGTAGCTAGAGAGAATAGAGGAAAGTTCGCCGCCAAATCACACGCCCAGAGCAGAGCCGCTCTCCTCGCCTCCGCCGCTCCGCTTCGCTGCGAACCCTCTCCATCATGGTGGAGAAGAAGATGAAGAGCCGCGGCTCGGAGAAACCGAGCAAGAAGCGGAAGCAGTCCACGTCCAAAACCCTACCTAATGGCAAGAACCGCAAGAAGCAGCACGTGGACCAGAGGAAGAGGACCGGACCTCGCCTGCCGGTCGCACTGAGGAAGGAGCTCGAGCGGCTGAACCCTAGCCGCCCGTCGGACAGCGAAGGCGAGGAGATTGATTCCGACGAGGCGGAGTTTGGCAACGTCCGCGACGTGTACGAGTACGAGGAGGAGGCGCCTCATGAAGAGGCTGGGAAGAACCGCAGGTTCGATCCGGTCGACAATTTGGAGTACGAGCTGCCTGATGAGTTCGAGGTGATTGAAATATGTTCGCTCTCGGTTTTTTCTTAGAAAGGAAGCGAATTGGCCATCCTCGAGTTGATGCAGCTCCTGCTTAGCGTTATTGGTTTTTGGGGTCAACTTGTTTTCCTTGACGTGAACTGTCTAGAGTTTTGTTAGTTTGGAAATGAATTGGTCGTTCCTTTTGCCTTTTGTTGGTTTAGAAGTAAACTTAGGTGGCCACGCTTGGACCTTTGAGGAGTTTAGGGTTAACCTGAGGTTTTGGTTTGCTCTAGAACATGATATATTTGACAGCTGATGTTGAGACTGTTCCGTTAGGTGTTTTGGTCATTGCTAAAGAAGGATTTTTTTCTCTTCGAACTTTTTTGGCCTGCAGGATGAGAATGTTTCATCGGATGACGACGAGGACCTTGGCCGCAGTGATGGGCCAGATCCATCCGATGCTGAGGCTGAAGATGAAGATGAAGGAAGGCACGTCAGAATGTTGGAGGAGATCACTGGAATGCCGAGTGAGACATTTCAGGGTAATGGCAGTGATGTGGATCTCCCACGACTGAAAATTTAAATGTGCATGGCTGTGTGATTAGTTGGTTACGATAATGGCATTCTCATGGCTTAGTCAATATGCTTGCATCTTGTATACTCTTCAGTGTTGGATCTTCCACAGTTAAAAGTTTTGTGATGATGAAGCTGATGTGCAGTGAATGTTATTTCTCAGGCAAGAAGAGGAAAAAGGGTGATTTTGTTGTGTCAGAGGCATATCCGGAGTCCGAGTTCAATCCTAGCCATGATGTGGGGGATGGTGATGGACGCATTACCATTCAAGATCTTCTTGACCCTCTTCATGGAAAAGCTGGTTATAGTAAGCTTAGGAAGAGGACATCTCAGATGGAAAAAAAACCTATGTCTATTCAAGCTCCACTTCCCAAGCCATATAGAGAGAAGTTAGAGAGGAAGGCTGCATATGAACAGTCAAAGAAAGACATAACGAAGTGGGAACCTTTGGTAAAGAGGAACAGAGAGGCACCCACTATATATTTTGATCAGGACTTAGACTTGGGGTTTTCAACTGTTGGGGCAATAGCTTCTGAATTTGAACCAAGAACTGAGTTTGAGAAAAAAATCGCTTCATTAGTTCATGACGACAAGGTTAAAGAAGCACATGAAAAAGATGGTGCCAGGCTTCTTGAATTAAACAAGGTATTGTTTTTGTGAAGGTTTTCTATTTTGTTGTAATCTTGATTTTTATTTACTTTTATTCTGCAGTTTGATTACTGTAGTCCCTCTGATGATATATGATTTTCCACTGTATTTACAAGTCTTGGACTTGTGAGTTTTCTTCGAGAATAGCTGTTTGTTTAGCAAGTTGATGCCATGCCATTAAGCAGTCTTCTGGAAGAGACTTCTTGGGTAGCAAATCCTAGTTTTTAATATATGTTGAAATCATCGGTAAAGACTAGTTTTGTCCCAAACTAGGCTCCCAAAGAAACCATCATCTGATTCAGGAGAAAGGGGGGATAAGTTGTGCAAAGTTTCTGCATGCACTGTTCGCACTGTTCATTAGCAAACAATTCGGTTGCTAAAATGTTGTGATGGTGCGGTTTCCCTTACCTAGAAATAGATTGCTTCTATAACAGACTTATTTGGATGTAATTTTCCAGTCAGTAGGATGTCTGCGATTTGGTTTATGTATGTGCTTTCCTATACCAATGGTCATGCTTGCAGGATACGACAAACTCTGTATGCTTTCCATCTTTTACTTCTTAGAATTAATTTTATGAGGTGCTCTCAAGTAGTGATTTATTCATTTGGTTGCATCATTAACATTGCATTTAATTGAAATTTTCTCTTCCTAAATATTGTTTTCCAGACATCAATTGAAGATGAAAAGGAACGAAGGGATCGTATCGCTAAAATGCGCAGCCTTCTTTTTCGCCATGAGATAAAACAAAAGCATATAAAGAAGATTAAATCGAAAACTTATCATCGATTAATGAAGAAAGATAGACTGAAAGCTACTTCTGTGCAAATTGAAATGGATCCGGAAGCTGCTAAAGAGCAGGCAATGAAGCAAGAGTTCAAACGGGCAGAGGTAATTTAATCACAAACATGCAGAAAGAGATTTTCCCAAGTAAACTAAAGAACTATTTGACTTATGTGAGCTGTGGCATCTGCTAATTTGGTACAGGAACGTATGACTTTAAAGCATAAAAACAGCTCAAAGTGGGCTAAGCGCATTTTGCAGCGGGGTTTGACTACCCAAGATGAGGGTACTCGTGCAGCAATTGCTGAACAGCTTCACCAACATGCCTTGTTGAGCAGGAAAATGAACTCCATGAAGGACAGTAGCAGTAGTGAGGAGAGTAGTGATGAGGATGATGATGATGATGAAAATTCTGCGAGCTCAGACCAAGATAAAGACTCCAATTTGTTAGCCAAAGCAAAGGACAAGACACTCAAAGTATTTGAGGAAGATGATGAAATCCCCAACACTGGAGTCCTTTCTTTACCTTTTATGGTAATATCTTAATTCATTCCTTTTCCTATTTGAAGAATAAGAAGCATGAACTTTTTCAGCTGCATGCATACAAGAGAAATCTAATAAATCAGTTATTTTTATTATCATCTCTTGAAGTGTGCAATTGTTATTAGCTTTCTATGCTAATACAAGATGCTGAGAAGAGTCTGCTGCCCCTTTACATTATGATTACATGGTTTTGATGTGGAAATAATTTTTCCCCAAATATCCAAAAGTGAGGCTATTTGCATGTATTGTTCTTGAGAGGAGTCTGATGCTCTCGAATCATCTTCATTGTCCTAGGCACGTGGACTAAAGAAAAAAAGAGATGCAGCTGTAGAAGAAGCTAGACTTGCTCTTGCAGAGTATGGACAGATGGAGGATTTGCAGGGAGCAGAAGATACAAAAGCAAATTCTGTGAAAGGTAGAATGGTATTTGGTGCAGTTAAGCAGCAAGCCCCAGGAGCAAACAATGTTAGAAAATCAGAAAGAACTTATGATGATAGTGATAGTGAAGACGACATGGAGACCAGAGAAAACATCGATGGTGGGAGCCACTCTGGGAATGACATGCAGGATGAACTTCAAAATAGTTCTACTGTGCTTCACCCTGACTCCGACACACATGATCATTCTGTCTTCAAGGTGGATTTAAACTTCTTTTTTCCTGCTTAAAGTTGCTCCTCTTTTCTGTATATCTGATGTGGTCCACAAATTCATATTCTCAGAGCTTTGATGATATTGTAAAGAACCCTGGTGCCAAGACAACATATGAAGTTGCTATGTTTGCATCAGATGGGTGGAGAAAGGTTATGTAGTAGCTGAAAATTTTTTGTTGAGCTATTCTTTGGAGTGGATGAAATTTCATGCTAACCCTATTTGCGTGATATGTGCAGATGAAAGGCAGCAATAAAGTAAACTCTGCTATGGAAAAGAAGCAAGATTTATTGGAACCTGATTCGCAGAAGAAAGATCTGGAGGTTTGTGGAAGGGCCCTCACCCCTTTCTCTACCTGCTCTCTCTCTCTCTCTCTCTCTCTCTCTCTAGAATAATCGATGAGCTTATGTAAATCTCTGTACAGGAAGCGAGTGGGGATAGTGATACTGAGAGTGAAGGACAGATGGTAGATGGAATATTATCTTCTGGCCCAACACAATCGTATGAACTTCCTTCACAAGCGGAGCTTATTCACCGTGCTTTTGCTGGGGATGATGTGGAAGAAGATTTTGAGAAAGACAAAATGGAGATTCTGAACAAGGAAAATCCTGAACCCGAGAAACCCATTTTACTTCCAGGTTGGGGCCAGTGGACCCATATCCAGCAAAAGAAAGGGCTGCCTTCTTGGATGTTGAGAGAACATGAAAATGCCAAGAAAAAGAGGGAAGATGCCCTTAAGAAGAGAAAGGATGCACATCTAAAGAATGTTATTATATCTGAAAAAGTAGATAAAAAGGTTGGTTTCTTTAGTGTTTACCTCATACCCATTTGTTTATTTCCAGGTCAATTTTTTGTTTGCTTATAATAGCCAGCAGGCAGCAACAGAATATGTGGCATAGAATCTAATGGATGTAATTGAAGTGTTATCTGGTTTTGAAATTAATGTGTGCTTCATGTGAGACTCATTTTAAGTGGATGTGTTCTTTGTTTGTTTGGCAGGCTGAGAAGCTACATACAAAATCGTTGCCTTTTCCTTTTACCTCTAAGGATGTTTTCGAGCAGAGTATTCGCATGCCCATCGGCCCTGAATTTAACCCAGCAACAGCAATTGGAGCTCTTAATCGCCCTGAGGTCTGTGTTTAGCTTCACCTTCCATACGGTTTATTTTCTTCAGAGAATTTTTCCTCTCTTAAGTGAGTAGTTGAGCTTAAATTGAGTGAAAAAGGACCAAATTAAATACGTAGCGTCACAAAAAGGTTGATGTGCTCATTTAGCCATGTGGACTGGTTTCTCCTTATTTCCAACTGTGAACATGCGCGTGTATGGACTGGTTTCTCCTTATTTCCAACTGTGAACATGCGCATGTAATGGGAACGCCTTCTTTCCCTCTCACACTGTCGGTTGTTGACTGCTTGTGCAGGTGGTGAAGAAATCAGGGACAATCATAAAGCCCATCAAGTTTGAGGAGGTGAATCCTCATGAAAAGCAGAGAACGGGAATGAACAGAAGCATTCGAGCAAGAGGCAAAAAGTTGGCAAGAGTAACAAAAAGAACAGAGCTAAGGCGAAAAATTGATAGGAGATGCTGTTTAGTTTCTTCCTCCTATGATTTTAGGATTTATTGATTCACCCATTTTTGATGTATTTCCAGTTTTGAGAGCAGGAGAGGCTCAACTAAGCCTTTCCAGAGGGAAAGCTAAGTTCAGTTTTCCGCTGAGAAGCGATAGTGATTTTTTACAGCCATTGGGCATCCTTGTTTGTTCTGTATCTTATGATAACTTTAACATGGGCATAACAGCGAGCATCTTTTAAATTCTGTACTTGTTCCCCATCAATTGAAATTCATATTTAACCAATTTTAAGTGAACTAAGCACATGATTTGTCCGGCAATAGAAAAAGATACGGAGCAAGAAGGAGGCTGTGGCGATGGCTGTTGCAGCTGCTGGCGAGCCCTCTCCTATCTCTCTCCTGGTGACCCCTCCTCCTCCTCCTCCTCTCTCCATGACCATCTTGTGTTGGTCGTGTTCCTCTATACTCCAGCAAAGGTACCGCGACCACCTCTACACGGTCGCAGCTGCCATATAACCACAAGACGGCCCTTGACTAGTTTGGCGGTGACTTTTTCCTTTCAATTTTTGTTTTAGGGAAGAGTTTTGATATTCTCGCATTTCATTCTAATATCAGCATACACTTGAGTTTTGAAAGTCTTCGATTAATATCCTAACTTATAATAACATTCTATTCTATTTACGAATATGCTCAACTCCGTCGCACTGTGACCATAGATGAGCTGCGACTTGTGGAGCTGTGCCGGTATTGCGCTTGACTTATATATTTCGAGCCCTCTTGACTTCAAGCTCGAATTAGATCAGTCGAGTATAACCCATAACTAAGTTGAGCTCTTGTCAGGCTTGACTCCAATCAGTCGAGTTCTACCCAAATCCAACCAAATCCGAGTCAAACACGACTCAAAGCCATTGGATCTCGACTAAAAATTAATGTTGGCCATAGTCGAGAAGAAAGAGATGCAGATAACATAGAGAAAGATAGAGAGAGAGAGATAAACACACAAAAGGAAAGAATGATATAGGGTATGGACAAGTTTGAAGATAGATTGGTCTTTATGAATTTAAAGATTTTGATTTTAGATGGAGATTGTAAATTTTCAAAATTTTCAGGATACAAAGTAATATCGAAATTCAGTAAATTAATTATAATGGAGATAGTTTTTGAAACTTCTCCATTTGTTACGCAGATTTCTTAATTCAGATTGTCTTTTTTACAGTCCATCATCTAAAGAAAATAAAAAGAGTGAAGAGAACTAAAATCAAGCGAGCAGGCAATTTTTTCTCCCCCGCCCTCTCCTCTTTGGTTGGGCTTCATGCATTCAAAAACCGGGCTTCGTCTTTCCTCCTCTCCCTCTCTCTCTCTCTAGACTCTCTCTCTTGGTGAGGAGGAGCTCCGACGCCATGAGTTCCTGCAATTCTCTCTCACCAAGCGCTCGTCAGGCCATCGCTCACCTCCGTTAACCCTCGCAGTTCCGCGCCGGTCGCCGCCGAAGAAAAGAGGCGCGAGCAAGACGATGCTGCACGAGCTCCTCCTCGCGCTCCTCGGCTACACCGGAGATCTCATCGTCGACGAGCGAGAGCACCGGCAGTCTCTCGGTCTCCCTCTCCCTCCCGACGCTCCCATTTCCGATGAGCGCGCCTTCAAGCTCGCGCCCGATGTCTCCTTCATCGAGCCTAGCGAGAGGTTACTTTGATTCCGCTGTCCTTTTTGGATGACCTTTTTTGGCTCTAAAAGAGCGGGACTGTCTCGGTTTCGATGTGATCGCGTGTTGATCTCGCGGTAATGAGATGCGAGTTCCGGCTGATGTCTCGCATGGATATTTTAGGAAATGCTATGGTTTAGTGTGCCCGGGCATGACAATGTTTTTTGTTCAATGGCTATAGCGTTAAGGAATGCGGTCGCGAGTTGAGAATTTTTTAGATTATGTCTCGGGCTGAGAAGAAGGTCACGGTGATGTAGACGGGAAGAGAATTCGTGTGATTCCGAAATGCTGCTTACGTATCTGATTTAGGCCACGCGTGTCTGAGCTGATTTACTCAATTTAAGTTTCGATCTTCATCAGTTTTCGCTAAACATTCTGATGTTGCAGGGATCTCATCGAGAGGCTCATCACATTAGGATTCTATTATCGAGAGTTGGATAGGTTTGCCACAAAATCTCGAAATTTAAGTTGGATTAGGTCTCCCAACTTGTCTCCCTTGGAGAGAATTTCCGAGTTGTCAAAGAAGAAAGAAGAAAAACCGAGTTTTTACCGTAGGGCCATTGCTAATGGCATTGTTGAGATACTGTCGGTCTACAGGTCTGCTGTTCTCCACATTGAGCAGAAGTTGTTGTCCGAATCTTTGCCCATTTTGGCCACTGTCACTCAAGGCCTCAACAAGGTTCTATTGCTTGCTGAGCTTTGTGTCCTTGATATTAGTTTGTGTGACGCTTAAATCAACATCAAAACTCTTCCTCTTTTTTCTCAAACGTTTCTGTATAATGGTTTCTTTTCCCAGTTTTATGTGCTCTTGCCACCCCTATACGAGCTCATACTTGAGATTGAACGCAATGATATTCGTGGAGGACAACTTCTTAATCTTTTACATAAGCGATGCCACTGTGGGGTACCTGAACTGCAGACATGCATTCAGAGGTATGTTTTCTGATGACTATGTGATGCATGATTTCTACTTGATGTTTCTTGGTTGCATTTATATACAGCTTAGTGGATGCCCTTGCGACATTGCTATAGATTTTTTGAAGAATGACGCGTTCCTTCATTCTTGGTGAATTATTTGGATAAAAGTAAGAAATTTGATAGTGGATTTGGTTGAAGGCTTGTAAGCTCAATTTAGATGTTCCTTAGATATGCTGGTAATAGTTAAGTGCTTGTTCTATGACATACTCGGTTGGCAATCCTGCCATGATGTAGCAATCTCACCATCCAGTTGCATGGCCTTGTCTGCCGTCAATGAACCGAAGCTAATGGTGACCTGAAAAGAAACTAAAGCTAATGAGTGCCTTTCTTTTTTCAAATGTTACAGGCTCCTGTGGCATGGACACCAAGTCATGTACAACCAACTTGCATCTTGGATGGTCTATGGCATCCTTCAGGACCAATATGGAGAATTTTTTATTAGAAGGTACATACATGTACTGACTATTAACCGAATTGCTTGGAAATGAACTTCTTTAGGCAGCTGCCATTGTTAATGTTGAAGTTCATGGAACAATGCTGGCTCAGATTGTCTATGGTTAAAGTAGAGTTTTCTTTATAGGATCAAATTTTGCTACCATGTTGTTTTGCCTAATTGACCCATCTAAACAGAATGACAGTGTTTTGTATTATCATCACAATTTAAACAAGTTTGTGAGGGTACTTTGTAAGGGAAGACGATGTTGACAACTTAAATGTGACTTATTCAAAAATGATATAAATATGCCTGGATATCCATTATAATGAGCTTGTCTCTCATGGAATATTTATTAATTTATTTTTCTTATATTGAATCACAGACAGGAAGAGAGGGATGTAGATCATGGCTCAAGTCATGCAGATCTATCCAGAAGATTGTCTCGTTTGTCAACTGATGATACTTCTTTGACAGATTGGCACCTGGGATTTCATATTTGTTTGGTATGATGATAATATTTTAGATGTTTGTATTAGTTGTTGTGGTTTTTGTTTGTTTCCTCAGTCTGCTCAATGTGGAGTTTTTTATTTTCTCCAATATCCCTACCCCTTGGTGTTCATCAAGAAACTCATATTCAAAAAGGAAAAAACAATAGAAATTAATATGGCTTTCATTACTGAAGTGTGGCTTGCAAACTTGGATTGCTTTTAGGCAGATATTTGTTGCTTTGAAGTTTGATGGATGAGAAGCACTATTTTTCATATATAGCATCATGATTGGTTTTTTTCCCTGTTAATATCTAGTATCATCAAAATATTGTTCATTATTCAGGCTTGTTCCTTTCTTTTACGCTTGTTTGCATTTTCTTTCCTCAGAGCCTTTGAAGTCGTCTTGCAGTTCTCTTACTTTTGCTGTAATGTGAGATAACTTTTATGATTCCAACTTTCGGAACTTTCTGGCTCTGTTTCCTTTAATTTCTTTTATGTTATTTTGTAGGATATGCTTCCTGAGTATATACATATGCGTGTCGCAGAGTCAGTGTTATTTGCTGGTAAAGCAATCAGGGTTCTCCGCAATCCGAGTACTTCCTTTCGGTTTCATGATGCTGCAAGTCATCAACAAATGCAGAGAGGTCCTCACAAAATTCAAGGGTTTGTTGGACGATTCCCCTTCCTGAAGGAGCCCCTTGTGGACTCAAAGCTCAGTGGAGAGGAATTATTTCCGCAGTCTGAGGCTGATAAGATTGAAGCAATGCTTAGAGACTTAAAGGTCTGTACTGCCCATACTCTTGTTGCCAAGACTCAAGAACAGCATTGGACTCCATGTTCTCTTAACACAACTATAGTGCCTAACCTTCCCCTGCATCTACTTTTACTTGGATTGATGTTTATAGGAGTCATCTGAGTTTCACAAGAGATCATTTGAATGTGCCGTGGACTCCATTCGAGCAATTGCTGCCAGTCATCTTTGGCAGGTGATGGATGCTTGTATCTTTACTCTGTATTTTTTTTTTCAAATTTCATTACTCATTCTTCTTTTTCTTCAGCTTGTGGTAGTTCGTGCTGACTTGAACGGCCATCTGAAGGCTTTAAAAGACTATTTTCTTTTAGCAAAAGGAGATTTCTTCCAGGTATGTAAGAGGGGTAGATTATATGTTTGCGGATATTTTCTTAGATGTTGAACTCAATCCATATGTTTGCTCTGTGGAATCTTTTGCAGTTAAGTTAAGCTTGTAGTTGTACTTTCCTTTCACTGTGTGAATCCTTTGGCCATAGAGGAGTTTGATTAAGTGGCTGATCATTTTTTTCCAGTGTTTTCTGGAGGAAAGTCGGCAACTGATGCGCTTGCCACCTCGTCAGTCGACTGCTGAAGCTGATCTTATGGTCCCCTTCCAGCTGGTAAGCTGTAGTTTTCACATATTCTGAATTTATGCCCTATAGAATTTTAAGGCACAACAGTTTATTTGTCTCCAATTTCCTCCTTCAGGCTTCGCTAAAGACGATCAGTGAGGAAGACAAGTACTACTCTAGAGTGACCTTGCGGTAAGTGCTTATGTTGACTTTCTGCAGCGTTACATTTGAGACTGACTGAATCTGTAAATTTACCTTTAAGGCATGACTGAATCTGTAAATTTACCTTTAAGGCATGTTGCTAATGACAAACTAAATTTGGGATGTGTTAGGATGCCTTCATTTGGGATTCCAGTCAAATCTTCCCAAGTAGATTTAATAAAGGGAAAACTTAATGCTGCTCCTCCAAATGTGTTCTCAGAGATGTCCCTCGATGGATGGGATGGTATTTACCTTGATTATTCTGTTGATTGGCCCCTCGAATTGTTCTTTACTCAAGAAGTTCTCTCTAAGTAAGATTCCTTTCCAGCAGTTCTTTATGTTGATTTACTGGGAGAAGGGCACTCTGAACAAGAGTAGTACCTTTTTGGAAAGGAATTAGCATGCTAAACAATTGACTGTGTTTTGATATCATGAATTTTCCAGGTACTGTAGGGTCTTCCAGTATTTGCTACGGCTAAAGCGAACGCAAATGGAGTTGGATAAATCATGGGCATCTATGATGCATCAAGATCATGTAGAATTTTCCAAACATGTTAATGATAGTGCAAACAGCTCAAGGCCTCAGAAAAGACGTCAATACCTCAAACCTGCCTGGCGGGTTAGAGAGCATATGGCATTCTTGATCAGGAATCTTCAGTTTTATATCCAGGTTTGTATGTTCACTACCAAATTCTATTGGAAAAAAAGCTGCATGAGGTGCTGTGTCCACTGAAAGAAGGATGGTAGAAAACAGGGAGGGAAATCATGAAAAGATAGGGCAGCTTAAGTAAGAAGGGAGAAGAACAATGTGGGAAGTTTTGTAAAAGTTGGGTGTTAAGGTCTACATCTTGGATTGGACCTATTATTAATTGCATTCGGTAACCAGTATAAGCTTTGGAAGGTTAGAGTATACTCTAAAGCAATCTCCATAATTTCATCTGGACATGTGTATCTTTATGATATCTTTCTGTACTGGAGAAGTCAACTGATCATTTTACTTACCTTCATCCATAAAGTATGCCATTCTTAGTGTATGGATCCTTCTGCAGGTGGATGTGATAGAATCTCAGTGGAATGTCTTACAAGCACGCATCCAAAATTCTAATGACTTCACCGAACTTGTTGGGTACCATCAAGAGTAAGTAAAATATTTTTATTGGCTTATGATTTATTCATTGCTTAAAGATAATGATTTTGGATTATTATAGTATTAATAGCATTACAAAAGCACATATAACATCAGCAACCATATGGAAAAATGTGATGGATATCCTTTAAGAAAATATATGTTGTTTTGGTACATACGTGAACAAAATTTTATCTCCAGGGTGCACCATCTTGTTTGTGATTATAGCAATATAGCATCTTCAAAGTCAGGACACAAAAAGATAAATGAAATTACCTGTTATATTGATACATAAACTTGCATAATGAGTGTGGAGAAATGCAATATCCAACAACGTACCCCTTTCTGGGGAGCCAACTTTGTGGATGAATTACAGAGATGGCCATGGAAGAATATGATGGCAGTGTCCATTCTTGGAAGCTTTTATTGATGGTGGAAATTATTTTATGAGGGCTACCAGAATAAATTATTTCACCACAAGATACACTATTTCACTAGTGATCTGTGGTTCGAAACGCATATTCCAGATGTTTGTTCTTTCACATAATATATTCTTCATGTTTTTATTTTGTAGTAGAAAATGTACTTAAACATAAGAATATTTGTTTTTACATGCTACTTGGTGTCTTGGCTAAGTTTAAGTATAATGAGTTATCTATCTAATCTCAAATAATCATGTCTTGTTAATACTGCATGCTCGAAAGAATCTTTCCTCTATCCTACCACATCTTGATAGGGGAATTTTTCATCCCCCTTTTTGTTCCACATACCGAAGTTTACCATGCTCCATGTACTGAAATGTTCTGGGGATCATGTTTTGCTGTCATATAACCAATTTCTATTATGGGGAAAGTATGTGATTAAGGAATCTTTATTTTTTACTTGTCTTGTTAGATGCTGACATTGAATATAAGCGGGCTACATTTCTGTTTGTGGAATATCATGGATTAATTATTTATGCAACTCATCTCATGCGATTGCTTTTCTTCTGAAGTTGGTGGGAGGATTCCTGTGGAATAACTATTTTCTCCGAGCATGGTTGTCATCATCTGACATTATAGCTAATTTCTTCTTGATGCATTCCCTTTTGGAGTAGCTTGGATTAGCTTCATTCGATTCATTGAATACAATTGCCTCTCTGCTTAATTCAAGTTTCTTGTGGGACAATAATGGTTCCTAACCATCAACGTTGCTCTTCAGACGTTTTTCTCTTTGGCACTTCCTTAGACTTTAGTTCTCATGTTTTGTGGTGGATCATTGTGCTCTGATTGTTTATGCTTGCATCACAAGGCTTACATCTCAATTCCATTAAGTGCAGGTACTTATCAGCCTTGATTTCTCAGTCTTTCTTAGATATTGGTTCAGTGTCAAGGATACTGGATAGCATAATGAAACTTTGCCTCCAGTTTTGCTGGACTGTTGAGAATCAAGATGGTTTTGCAAATACAGCCGAGCTGGAACAAATTACAGAGGTAGTTTATGAGTTCATTTTCATTTGTTCAGTTTGTGTTTGTCCAAGATCTACATGATTGACTTACAGCCTCACAATTGAGTGACAAAATGGTCATTTCTCCGACCTTTGACAGCTGTCAAAAATGTGTTCGTACATTGAGAATTGCTACTTGTTAATGCCAATACGTAAAATAACAGAATTTGATCGGTGCCTTGATATAACTTTATTCTCATCTTAGCAGAGGAAAGTGAACCTTATTGGCAACAATATAAGAAGTAAAACATCAATGAAGAAAATACTGCGTGTCGAGGCTAGCAATCCAGTGCCGTTATTTTTGTTATGACATGTGAAAGTTCTAGCCTCGCAATTCTTTCCTGTGGACTAGCTGTGTAACATGCATTGGCCGATATACCCTTATAATAAGAATCGAAAATATCGCTGTGGCAGGTCTCTTGAAGGCACTCGTTCTCTATTATAACCTCACCTATTTTATGTGTTCCAGGAATTTAACAAGAAATCCAACTCCTTGTATACTATACTGCGTAGCAGTAGGCTTGCCGGAAGTCAACGGGCTCCATTTCTCAGGCGTTTCCTTTTGCGGCTGAATTTCAATTCCTTCTTCGAGGTAATATTTTCATGAGAAAAACCCAACAATTTTGGTCCTAGGATGTTCACAGGAGCTTTAACTACTTCCCTTCTGTGACAGGCAACTGCAAAAGGTGTGCTGAATATAGTCAGATCGCATCCCGCCCTTCCCGTCCTGAACCAACCGTAGATCTCGCTTTGCTTTAAGCTCGGGCATCTACTCTGGTTATCCACCAGCCTTGATTTTGTTTTTCCAGAGGTGTTTTGCTGCATATTATCTTTAGTGATGCCAAGTCAGTGAATTCCGGCCACCGCTCACTCAACTCAAGTACGAGCTGAATGCCTTGGTTTGCTAACTGGACAGTCCTCGTTGAATGAGGGGTGCCCAATCCGTCCCACTAGCAATCCCAGTTAAATGTGGCATTCATTGATTGGCTGGAGATTGTGGATTGTCTGCAACTGACGGCCAAAAAACCAGTGAAAATCGGATCACCTTTTTGCAAGTTGATCTGGAGTCGAGTCTTTCTTTCTCCATCGATGCACAAATCACAGCTACACAGATGAATGCGCTTCATGTTTCATTCTGGCTGTCGACTCGAATCTGCTTTTGACCCTATCCTTGCCGCCAAATGATTCAGAGCATGAGCAGGGCAGTGAGATTGACAGGGTCTTGAGGTCACTTGGATCTCTAATGCTCCGTTTCTGGGTAACGAAATAGTTGTTTGCCTGTAGTTTATTCCCATGTCTGGGTTTGTAAAGTGTGGTTTTATGGTGTGTAGGTATGTAGGAGAATTTCTTTTTAGAATGCTTTGTGATGAGTTCAAAGGGTCTTTGTAGTTTCTCGGAAACATGATATAAAAAATATATGGCCTGAACGATTCTGGCTGTCCATTTAATTACAAATTTTGTGGGCATGATGTTGCCCTGTGACTGTATAATTAGAGACCTGAAAACTGTTGATATACTTTGCCATACTGCAGGAAATAAATCATGGTACGACATCCGCTCGTGGACAAAAGGGTGTTCATTTTCATTTATCTGCACGTTTCTAAATTTGCATGTGCTATACCATTAATCCCACAACATACATCCTTTTTAAAGGCTGGAGCAAGTGGTGCCAGCAATAATAGGCTAGCAGGCATGCACATAACATTTGGCACTCGAGACTTCGTACATCGAATGACATAGCAACAAGCATGGGATTCTTTCAATACATGGAACTTTGGAGGAAAAAAAAAAGGAAAAAAAGTTGAATGTATCTGCTCTTAATGCTTGGCATGTAAAGATATTTCTAATAAATATCAGTATATGCTTATTCTTATTCATCAAATGTAGCTCATCTCCATGCCAATTTGGTACATCTCTATATAAGAAATCTGACTTGAGAATACCTGCGATAGGAGAAGGCTTTTGAGGATCTGCCTCAACAATGGAAGTGTACATGTCCGAGGCCCAGGCCAAACCACCTGATGGTGACGGGTTGTGAGGGCCAGAATGAAATCCAAGGTTCGATCGCCTGCGGTGTCTGGGCCTTTGAATACTAGACGTCATCTAGCAAAACAGTGTATAGACGTAAGATGCCTGCAGAAGTATGGAAACATTGGTGTTTTCAAAGGACAGTTTCCGGTCGCAGGATAAAAAGAGATACGATAATCAACAAAATTCAAAAAGGTGCTCTTGCTTGAAGAGATACATTTGTGACTTACTATGCTCCAAAAAAAATATCTTCCGAAAAGGTTATTAGAAGCAAACAACAATAAAGAAAGGAAAAAAAAAAAACAAAGAGTGATGATTATATAGGAAACCAACCTGAATAAATCCTTCCTATATGATGCCAGAAACTTTGAGAGAGGAAAGCGTCACAAAGATGACCCAGAGCAACATGAAGTAAATGCTGGTTAACCAAGCCCAAGGCTTTGGCCCCCCCAATTCCGCACCCAACATGAGACGCCGAAGCACGAGAACTGATATACACCCCACAGATGTAGCAAAGAACACGATCAACGAGAAGCTAAGTCCGCCTGCATTTCGGATCCTCAAAGGTTCCCGATATGCAATGAAGTTGTATGCGGTGTCAATTAGCCACGGGACTCCTATGCCCACATATATGTTCACTGAATTACTACAAAACACAGCAAGAAAAAGAAAAGGGTCGGTTCAAAGATTTCAGTATACTCGTGGTAGTGCTGGATCATTTCTTTAAAAACTAGATGAACTCTGTGGATATGGTGCTGCAAGCAAGCTCAATAAAAGAAGCCACAAAACATGGTCTTAACACATCAGACAAGGCTGACATCAGACGAAGAATATTAATTTGTCAGTGCTCCCTGTTGAATTATCTTTTATTTCATGAATAGCTATGAGAGAGACAGTTAAAGAAAGTCACTTGTTCTCATATTTCCGAGTAAAATTTTCACATGGAAACTAGAAAAAAGAAGTAAGGAGAGAAGGGCTCCTGTATTTAACTTTTTTTTTTTTTTTTTGGTTAGCTATGATAAAATGGAGATTTAATAATCAGATCCGGTGAGTTTCTTCCAGTCAGCAGAATTATAATTTCTACATGCGATACTGTCCTGCAAATACCCCAGGATTATTGGTTGCCAACCATACGAAATGAATATTTCAGTCACAATAGGCTACTGAAAATTTTCCAAATCCCAATCTCGCAAGTGGCAGAGCGGGGCTTTATGATTAAAGTAGAACTGACAACTAAATGGTTTGAGAGAAACAACATTTATAATCATGCACATGAGTGCATGCAAGTTTAGGAGGCAACGATATTTAACTAAGTAAACCTGCAAGTGATGTTTGCAATGGCAGAGTCAGCTGTTGTCTGCCTTTCAGCGGCAATCTTACTAGCAACTAAGTCTGGCCATGATGTTCCACTAGCCAGCGCCGTAAATGCTATGACATAAGCATTTATCCCTGCACAAACAATAAGAACATAGATGATTACCTCAGACAAAGAAAATTTGTGGCTGACCTCAAATTGCCACCCATTCTAAATTGAAGTAAAGATTGCTAACACTAACAGTAGCAAGGATTAGGTACCTGTCACGCAGCTAATTAGATCTGTGAGTTTGGTCACCACATAAGCTATTCCACTGATAAAGGTTAAACAGCAAATGAAAGCAATCCAACCATGAGCAATTTGGCAAGGAGGAACTAAAGCAAACATGAGCCTCCAAGGTGCAAGAAGTAACTGCCACAACATTCGCAAAGCCCGCACATATATGTTGCCCAACTTCTTCGTCTCAGCACTCTCTAACTGTTTAAAAAACCAGGAAGACTCAAAAAATAGAAACGCAGGAGATTGAAAACGGACAAGGATATCATCATCACACAATGATGATATAAATCATGAAGTTCCTCCAACACTGAATGATTGAATTTCATTGCTGATGACAACTAAATTATACAAACTGGATAAAAATATGTGAAGTTTTAGTCCATCTTTTTATGGATACATCAAGCCAGGCCAAGAGAAAACAAAAGGAAAAATTGAAAGATAGATGACAACTAAGAACTTATGTTCGGGCCCTAGTATGTAAATGAAATGGAAATGATTCCCACTTTTTTGTCATGTTTGCATGCCTAAAACAAAAGGAGAATATGCATTCCCAGCAAATCAAAGGAACTGGACCAATGCCCATTACAATAAAGTTCTTCATAATCTTCAAATAGGAAAAACTACAGAACCGTCCTCAAGTTTCCCCAGTTACACTTTGCATTCCCCAGTCTAAAAACCAAAACTTTACCACCTCAAGTTTCAAATCCAACTTTTTGCACCATGAAATTTCGAAAGGACCACACTTTGCGCCATCCATTTTCGATGGTCTCTTTAACTCCAAGGTAAAAAGAATTCCGTTTTTGAAAAATTAGGGGGCAAATCTATAATCTTAAGCAGAGCATGCAAACTGTAGAATAAGAAAATGTTGGGATAGTTTACATTATTTTCACTGAGCATGCAACCTGTAGCATAAGAGAAGTCGAGATTGTTTATGTAATTTTCCTCAAAGGATAATGTTGACTCTCTACTAGAGGTTGAATAGTTGAACCAAAATTAAAGATGCTATTGCTATGCGGAAAAGAGGGAAGTTGCGTTCAATTCATTCATTCTAATGATACTTGATTGTAATCCTTCATAGTACTTTCCTCCAATGAG
Source organism: Eucalyptus marginata (assembly GCA_014182565.1). Taxonomy (NCBI): domain Eukaryota; kingdom Viridiplantae; phylum Streptophyta; class Magnoliopsida; order Myrtales; family Myrtaceae; genus Eucalyptus; species Eucalyptus marginata. The sequence goes on along the minus strand of CM024595.1, from coordinate 38,377,134 downwards.
AACGCCATCAACTGATAGCCATGTTACACCATTTCATAAGCTCTAATAGATGTAGTTCTAACCATATGAGAGCAGAGTATAGATCAAGCAAACCATATTAGGGGGCATAAAAGTAAAACAATTCAAAACAGTGTCTCCCATATCAAATGAATGATTGATGTCTCCCATGTCAAATGAATGATCTTACAAGATGCAAAAACAGACACCCAATATGTACACGAAGAAGCATGCATATGAAATTCGAAATGAAGGAAAAAAAAAAAGAAAAAAGAAAAAAAGGAAGGATGGGTGACGTAAGTAACTTTCTAAGTAATGACTTTTGCCTTGAAGTCAGACTTTATGAAACAAGAAGTTGTTCAACATTATCAGTGGTGTCATTGGCGCTTTAAAGAGAGACATACAAACCTGAGCATACCAAAAGAATGTTGTCATCCAAAAAGGTGAGAAAAATTTGAGGGTTGCCCTTCTTTTTTAGGTGGGTAGTCCAATAGAACTAATGTAGATAGCATAACTTACCATCAGTGCATCAACAAACTGTTCCTTCCAAAGTGAAAGCACATGAAGTTCATTAGAGGATTTGGCTAAATCACTGGCAGGAACGTTGTGATACATTGGACC